>CM075989.1:18596576-18741576 GCA_038087875.1 Malacoraja senta
TGTCACCCTGTCACTGACCCTACCCCTGTCCTCCACCCCACCCATCCCCATACTTATTGTTATCTCCCTCCTTCAATTCCCAACCCTACCCCTCTCCTTTCTCCCCCCCCTCCCCGCTATCATCCTTCCTCACCCCCCTCGCCCACCAGTGCACGGATAATGCAGGCGGCAGTGATGCAGCGGCTCCTGTCATTCCGTGAGTGTGTGCTAAGCCCGAATTAACTTGTGTCTAAGCCTTGCCATAGTTGCACGGGTCGGTGCCTGTTACTGCTGCATTAATTCTTTACCGGCTTCTCACCCTAAGCAAATACCTGTGTAGTTGTTCACCGCAGCTCTGCAGCTCTCACATGATTTTTGATGAATTGTGAGTATCAGCACAATCAGATATCTCCCTGTTCTGTTTCAAGGGAAGAAACTATTGCCATTATTATTGCTGTAACGGTAGGGATTGGCTGATGGTGTAATATGTTGTGTGCTGCTTGCTGACTTGATCGCATTAATAAATCATGGTGCTGAAACAGTCTGACTGTGACCCCCTTCAGAATTTCCAACAGGTTTCCATAACTTGTTTTGTTATAGTACTGCAATTGTGCCAGAACAAAACTACGCACAGATGCAATCTGGGATACTGCATAACACATAGTCCGTAACTGCAGTGTTTATTTTGGATGAGAATGATGAGACAGAGGGATTAGATCATACAGTACAAATCATTGAAATCAGGTCTTGCAGTTTATAAGTACAAAACGGAAACAAATTTCCTTCACAGGCTAAATAAATGTCTGTAACCACTTCAGTAAATGTTGTGCCTTAATAGGCTTTTGTCATCAACAGTGGTTGATAATTCCTAAGAAATCTAATGCATTCGTCCTTTTAATGAACTCATGCTATTTGAATTAATACAAAAGTAACCGAATCTTGGTGAGAGTTGCAGTAGCAGAGAAACGTGCCACATGGTTACGTTGTGTCAAACATTCCCTGCAGCAAATGCTGGCTTTAACTCATTAGAGTTTTTACAAAACTAAATTTAGTTGTGACTTTTTGATTATAAATCAGATTTGTATAATACAACTGTAGGCTAAATACAGTTGACACAACTGCTTTGAGTTCAGGACAGTGGATGTTCTGTGGATATACAAAACAAAGGAATCAAGGGATGTGCAGGAAAGTAGCTTAGATTATAATATTAGTTACGACTTTATTTGAAGGATGAACCAGGCATGAGGAGCGGGATTGGCTGCTCCTATTTATGTTCTTGTGTTCAACTTTAAGTATGTATTCTAAGCCAAAAGTGTAGTTTTGCAGCACCTAGCAAAGTAGGGAGAATCCAGGGAACTACAGGTTGGTGAGCCTCACATCAGTAGAAGGAAGAAATTGGAGAGAATTCTTTGCAATAGGATTTGCACTCATTTGGAAGAGAATGGGCTAATTAGGGATAGCCAACACAGGTTTGCACATGGCAGGTAGTGTTTCACTAACTTGATTGAGGTTTTTTTTAGGAGGTGACAAAGGAGATTGATGAAGGTGGGGTGGTGGATGGTGTATACATGGATTTTAGTAAGGCTTTTGACAAAGTTCTTCATGGTAGGCTGACATTTTCTTCTGATGCATTCACTTACACACCAGGGGCAATTTACAATGGCCAATTAATGTACCAATGACACCTCTCTGGGATGTTGGAAGAAGCCTATATGGTCACAGGGAAAGCAAGCAATCTTTAGTGCTAGCGCCTCAGGTCAGGATTGAACCCAGGCCTCTGGTATTGTGAGGAGTGGCTCTACCAGCTGTGCCATCATGCTGCCATTTCTCCAGTCAATTTTGACACAAAGGAATGTCAGATAGTTACCCAGATAATCAGGGTAGTTGGTCAGTCAGGCCAAATCAGCTTCTCCTCATTCATTAATGACCTTTCGCCCATCTTGAGATCACAAAGCTGGCTTTTGCAGATAACTACACATTATTCAATCCCATTCAACAGGATATAGATGGTCAGACTTTATTTACAGCAGAGAAATAGACCTTTCAATCGAGCACATCCAATCTTTCTTCGTCTATCTACACCAATCTCACTTGCCCATATTAGGATGACATCCTCCTTTGCCTTGCCGGTTTAAGTATCTGTGTACATGTCTCTTAAATGTAGTAATTGTCTCTGATTCCACTACCACCTCTGACAGCATGTTATAGATACCATCCACACTCTGGGTAATAACAAAAACCGAATGCTCATATTCCCATTAAAACTTCCTACCTCTCACTTTCAATCTATGTCCAAAGATATACACAAAGTGCTGCAGTAACTCAGTGGATCAGGCAGCATCTCTGGAGATAAAGGATAGGTGGTGTTTCGGGTCGGAACCCTTCCTCTGACCTGCTGAGTTACTCCAGCACTTTGTGTCTATCTTTGTTATAAACCAGCATCTGCAGTTTATTGTTTCTACTTAAATCTACGTCCTCCTGTTTTGATATCCTTATGATGGTAAAATCTACTCAATCTATGCTTCTTGGAATCTTTCAGGGAAAACATGCCAAGCCTATCCAACTCTTCCCATAACTGAAGTCCTCCAATCTACATAACACTTAGTGAATCTTCTTTGCACTCTCTCCAGCCCAGTCACATCCTTGTTATACTGTGGTGACTAGAAATGCACAGATTGTGTAAGTGTGAGAAGACTAACACTAGTTAAAAAAACAAACAGCATGTTGACGTTTTATTACAAGGAAGTTGGGATTTAGAATTGGGGAAGTATTGTTATATTTGTACAGCGTGTTGGTGAGGGCACACCTGGAATACTGTACAATGTTGGTCACCTTAATTAGCAAACGATATATTGGCAAAAGAGATTCACCAAGCTGATTCCTGGAAAGAGAGGATTGACCTAAAATGAGATGCAAAAGATATTACCGTATATATTCACTGAAGTTTAGATGAATAACAAGTGCTGGAAACGTCTAAGATGCAAAGGGAACATGAAAGGCTAAATGTTCAGATGTTTCCGTCTGTGGAAGGGTCTAATGAGGTGATGTAGATATGAGACAAGAGAAGCAATCATTTAAAACCAAAATGTGTGCTAATTTATTTTTGGTGGTGAGTCTCTAGAATTCTCTACCCCAGAACATTGTGGTGGCTAGAGATAAAATGTAAATAAATAAATATTTCAAAGATCAGGGAATTGAGGGCTGTGGAGAGCTGATAAAGAAGATGAGTTGTGATCTGGTACTAATCAGCCATGCTTGCATTGAATGTGTGGCAGACCTGTGAGTGTAGGTAGCCTATTCCTGTTTTTAGTGTTCTTTATAATTCTTCATATATTGAAACCCTTTCTGCCCATTATTGTAAACTCTTTATGACAAGAGGGCTTGGCTGGTAAACAGAAAACAATATATGCATGGATTAGCCCCATTGAAGAACTCCCTGATAACCTGGGGATGAAATAATTGATGTGCCAAGCATAGACGATCTCCAAGAAGAAGGTGTCTGCATCCTACTGTTGACATGAAACGATATTATATTTTTCATTACCAAGCAAGTTATGAAATGCTGCAATCTCGCACTGAATCTCGTGCTAATATTTGAATCTCCTGGCTAGTAGAACACATCAGAGAATATATATTCTGTGATGAGTGGCTATCCTCCTAACTTCACAATATAGTCTTTAATACCTCTAAGGCACAAATCAGCGATATGATACCTATCTGCAAGCATGTCGATGTAACATTCAAGAAGCTTGATGTAATTCAAGACAAAGCATTCCATTCCATCTACCAGCTTGGCTATCCATTTCATTTACCACTGACTCATTGTGGTTACATCATGCAATATTTACAGTCCACTGGAATAACTTGCCAAACTGTTTTTAGCAGCATGTATTAAATGTGTTGCCTTTGTTGCCACAGGAGGGAAACGGTCATGTGCAAAACCCATCACTTTTATCTTTTTGTAAGAGTCGCACCCATTTTGACTAAGGTGTTTTTTTATATGATCAAAAATTTGGCACTGTCCAACTCAGCACCTTTATGATTTGAACAGCACCAATTCAAGAAGTCAACCTATTGCTACCTTCCCAACAGTAGTTGGACAGAAGAATATACAAATATGAGAGGCACAGATAGGGTAGGCAGTCAAAGCCTTTTTCACAAGATGGAAAAATCAAATGCTAGAGGGCATGGCTTTAAGGTGAGAGGGGCAAAGATTAAAGGAGTGTGTGGGCAAGGTTTTGTTTTACACAGGGTCATAGGTGCCTGGAACGTGCTGGAAAGGGTGGTGCTTGAGGCAGATACAATATAAAATGCTTTTAGATAGGTTAATGGATATGCAGAAAATGGAGGGATATGGATTATGTGTAAGAAGGAACTGCAGATGCAGGTTTAAACCGAAGATAGACACAAAAAGCTGGAGTAACTAAGACAGGCAGCATCTCTGGAGAGAAGGAATGGGTGACGTTTCGGGTCGAGACCCTTCTTCAGACTGGTTAGGGATAAGGAAAACAAGAGATATAGATGGTGATGTGGAGAGATAAAGAACAATGAATTAAAGATATGCAAAAAAGTAAAGATGATAAAGGAAATGCAAAAAGTAACATAGTTACTTTTTTGCATATCTTTCATTCATTGTTCTTTATCTCTCCACATCACTGTCTATATCTCTCGTTCCCCTTATCCCTAACCAGTCTGAAGAAGGGTCTCAACCCGAAACGTCACCCATTCCTTCTCTCCAGAGATGTTGCCAGTCCCGCGAGTTACTCCAGCTTTATGTGTCTATCTTCGGGATATGGATTATGTTCAGGTAGATAAGAGATGGTCTTAGCATCATGTTCAACACTGGAATTATGCGCTGATGTGCCTGTTCTTGTGCTATACTAAATGTTTTATATAATAAATATGGACTACGCCTCAAACATAATTTGAAACTACATTTTCTCATTAAGCAAATTATTTAGTTGCCAATATAAGTTTTACACAGCATTTCATACCTGAATATAGATGTGCATAATGGCACAATCCTTGTAATTTAAAGTTTGCTCCAAGGTATTATACAATTACCTTTTGTATTTTCTTTGAATGTTTTAATGCAAAATATAGCTATATTATATATTCATATTGTGAAATAGCATCCGAGATTTTTAGTTCAACTACTGTAACCCGTAACCTGAACAGTTTAACAATTTGGAAATGTAGCTCCAAACTGAGTTCCCACATGACAGAAGATCTCTTGCAGCCTCGCAACAGTCGGCAAATTCGTACCGCATATTTTTACTTATTCAAGAGTTTTAATGTCTTCCAAAATACATGTACCTATTTGTTTAAAAATAAAGATGCGCATTGATATAGTGCCTCTGAAGACATTTCAGAACACATCATAGCCCGTGTAGTATATTTTGAAGCGTAGTCCCCGGTTGTGTAAACCCTAGCAACCAACTTGGGTATCACAAGCTCTTTCAAATAGTATGTGAAAATGATGATTAAATCTTTTTTTCAATGAAAATACTTGAAGGTTAAGTATTGGTGAGGCCACCAAGAATAACTACTATTTTTTCTAAAATAGTTTCATGGAATTATTTTCATCCCCCATGAGGACTGGCTGGACTCCAATGTTTCATTGGGAAGATGGCAACTCCAACAGTATAGCATTCCCTTCTCCACAATACTTTCTCCACAATAGTTCTCCACAATACTTTCAGTTTAAATTTTTGCACTTGAGATTGTGAAGTAGCCTTTAAACCCAGAGCTTTTTGCTCTGGGCAAGATTGTTCCTGTTAAACTGCAAGGTATACTTTGCTGGGGTATTTATTTATATTAAACATCCATTTGTATACAGCCAGCTCCCACCAAGAGAAATGAATTGTTGTGAAGATGAGGTCATCTATTTCAGTGATAACAGCCAAAAGATAAATATAGGCCAGGATGCAGGGAAGAAGGTGCTGCATCTCTCCCAAACTGCATTTATTATAAAAGTTCAATGGGATCTTTTGCATCTATTTGCGAATGCAGATATGCCTTTTTTTCTTTTGCTGGATGCTGTCCATTAGTATAGAGAAAGCAATTTTTAAAGGGACCCCAGCCCTAATTATAGTTGCACTTCATCCTCGTAGGCTGAGCAATAGAGGATGGTATCATATGCTCTGGTTTATTAAAATTAATTTTAATTAGGATTGTGTTACTCTTTGTAAGCCTATGATAAATTCAGTGATTATTGCTGACTCAAATATGAACTAGATATTTAATATAGCTTCCCAAGTATATTTAGAGTGGAATAAACAATTCTGAAATTAGTGTTTGTCTTCATTGCTTAATTTGAGGTTTAACCAACAATGATGGTTGAAATCAAATATCTAGATTCATTGAAAAGGCAAAGACTACAATGTATTGAAATAGTTTTGTGTCTTCTGGAAGGTTTAAATCTAATTACACTGAGAGGCCTTTTGCACCAGAGTTTTCTTTGAGTTTCATTACATGTTGTTCGCTGGCTTTGTTTACATGTTCTTTTGATTTCTTGAAAAGTGATGCCAGTTGTGAATTTAAATGTAGACATAAAATGTTGGAGTAACTCAGCAGGATGGGCAGCATTTCTGGAGAGAAGGAATGGGTGACATTTCGGGTCAAGACCCTTCTTCAAACTTTAATTTAAGTGTACCAGATATTTGAAAATGTATTCAAGCAGGTATGGGTAAATTATTGCACGTGTACATCCGTTAGTTTCAAGCCTCAAAGTCCATGTGATTCTCAAATGAGTTTGTGTGTAGCCCTTTAATAAAAACCTAAATGGTGCTATATCCAGTTTAAAATCCACTAACAAAGAATAGACAAATTTACCCGAATAAAAATAATATTAACTCTGAATTCATAGACTAAGAATAGCTGCAAAAATGATATCTGCCACTTGGTATTTGTGGAGAAGATACTATGTTTATGCATGCAGGATGGTGAAATAAGATGGTGGTGAGGTGACCTTGAATTATGAAATTCATACATAACTTTGCAGTTAAAGAAATGTTGAAGTTTCAAATCTGACACTTCTGGGGGATGGGGCTTGGTGGTTGGAGGAGTTGTTTAAAGATGCAAGGAAGGATTGGAGAACATGTGAGAAGTACCTGTGATTTCCAAATCTGCATCAACAAATAACAATCAACAACAAAAAAATGGATTAATAATTGGAGCTCGGGATGCTTTCGATTGTCGGTGCAGGCTCGAAGGGCCGAATGGCCTACTCCTGCACCTATTTTCTATGTATCTAGTATGCTTTCGATTGTCAAATAATGATTGTTTGCCAGTGCTTGCCAGCAGGAGAAGGTGAAAATGAAACTCGATTCATTGTTGGAGGCAACAGAGATAATGGATGTTCTGACCTTCAACTTGGATTGATTTTATTTTTGGTCTTATGATTTTCTTCCTTTACTTATTTCGTTTCTGGGAAGACATTTTGTTGTAGTCTTGTTTCATGAACATTGATATTTGGCAATTGTAAACTCTTAAAGAAGGTTTTATTGTTATGGAGTTCTATTTCCTTCAACGTTTAAAATTCTGATCACTAACTTCATGGAATTCGTTCTTTTCCTTGGCTACTGTTTGATTCCAGATGAAACCTCTTTTACAAGTTAAAAGGTCTGTCTCACTGTGCGAGTTGACCCACGAGTGACCCCGAGTTTAAAACAAATTTAACTCGTGGTAATCACGTACAATTAACGTAGCGGGAACGTCGGAACTCGTGGACGCAACTTAGCGACTCTTGGCGCTAACGGGAGGTACACGTGAAACTTGTTAACTCTTGCAAAAGTTCAAACATGTTTGAACTTTTCCACGAGTAAAATGTACTCTTGAGGTTAAAATTTGAAACATTTTAAACTCGTTGTAAGAACGTAGTGGCCCGTGCGTTTAGCTTTGTGACTCGTGAGTCTACCGTGGAAACTCTTTAGAAACAATAATCACGGACAGAAATATCAGTTACTTAGACTTTTTAAAGACAAATTCTGCTTAACAAAGTTAAGCAAGTTATTGATAAGGTGACAGAGTGGGTAGAAAAGAAAAAATTGCTTTAAGTTTATATATACATTTTGTGTATTTGGGACTGAGCTCACAACCTTAAGACAAACCAGTATTGAGGAACAGCGTGAGAACATTTTATGACACTTCATGGCAGCCTAATCTGAGGTTTGCCAGTCACGTCCAGAAGCCATCTCTACCAGTGCTGTTGAAGAAGACAGGGTTGTGTTCACCTCTCCTGCACCCCTATTCCGTAGGACAACACCAACTCTTTCATTATGCGGATGTTAAAGGCTGGGTTTTATTGTCAAGCCATGATGCCAGATTCCCGATCTCTTTACTGAACTTTACTGAATCAAAGGGTTCTATAGGAGGTGCTGCCTCAAAAAGGCAGCCAGCATTGTCATGGACCCACACTACCCTGGCCATGCTCTCATTTCATTCCTGCTGAGCAGAAGGTATAGGAATCTGAAAACCATGACCTCCAGGTTCAAGAACAGCTTCTTCCCAACAACCATCGGGCTTTTGAACGCAACAAATGCTAACTAAACTATGAACTACAAACTGCCTTGTTTGCACTAAGGACTTTGGGATTTTTGCAATAATACTGGATTTTTTAATATATATTTTCTTTGTTTAGTATATTATCTATGAGTATTGTGTTTACTGGCCTGTTTTGCTGCTGTAAGTGGGAACTCTTTAACTCAGAGGGCAGGCAGCATCTCTGGAGAGAAGGAATGGGTGATGGGATGACATTTCCAAATTGGGTGAGGGGGGTGGGGTGGAGGAGAGAGGGTGGAGAGTGGAGGGAGAGGAGGGGAGACAGATGGGGGTGGCTTCATTCACTGGCTGCAGGTGCCTGTCGCTGAAACAGGTAGGTGAGATTTCACATCCACCTTGTGTGTGTGTCTCTCTCTCCCTCCCTCCCTCTCACACAGGCTGAGAGACTCTGCCTCTGTGTGTACGTCCCTTTCTCCCCCTCTCCCTGGGCTCTATACGCTCATTGTAAAGCACATGGCATTGGGGGTTCAGTATTGATGTGGATAGAGAACTGGCTGGCAAACAGGAAGCAAAGAGTAGGAGTAAACGGGTCCTTTTCACAATGGCAGGCAGTAACTAGTGGGGTACCGCAAGGCTCAGTGCTGGGACCCCAGCTATTTACAATATATATTAATGACCTGGATGAGGGAATTGAAGGCAATATCTCCAAGTTTGCGGATGACACTAAGCTGGGGGGCAGTGTTAGCTGTGAGGAGGATGCTAGGAGACTGCAAGGTGACTTGGATAGGCTGGGTGAGTGGGCAAATGTTTGGCAGATGCAGTATAATGTGGATAAATGTGAGGTTATCCATTTTGGTGGCAAAAACAGGAAAGCAGACTATTTTCTAAATGGTGGCCGACTAGGAAAAGGGGAGATGCAGCGAGACCTGGGTGTCATGGTACACCAGTCATTGAAAGTAGGCATGCAGGTGCAGCAGGCAGTGAAGAAAGCAAATGGTATGTTAGCTTTCATAGCAAAAGGATTTGAGTATAGGTGCAGGGAGGTTCTACTGCAGTTGTACAGGGTCTTGGTGAGACCACACCTGGAGTATTGCGTACAGTTTTGGTCTCCAAATCTGAGGAAGGACATTATTGCCATAGAGGGAGTGCAGAGAAGGTTCACCAGACTGATCCCTGGGATGTCAGGACTGTCTTATGAAGAAAGACTGGATAGACTTGGTTTATACTCTCTAGAATTTAGGAGATTGAGAGGGGATCTTATAGAAACTTACAAAATTCTTAAGGGGTTGGACAGGCTAGATGCAGGAAGATTGCTCCCGATGTTGGGGAAGTCCAGGACAAGGGGTCACAGCTTAAGGATAAGGGGGAAATCCTTTAAAACCGAAATGAGAAGAACTTTTTTCACACAGAGAGTGGTGAATCTCTGGAACTCTCTGCCACAGAGGGTAGTCGAGGCCAGTTCATTGGCTATATTTAAGAGGGAGCTAGATGTGGCCCTTGTGGTTAAAGGGATCAGAGGGTATGGAGAGAAGGCAGGTACGGGATACTGAGTGGATGATCAGCCATGATCATATTGAATGGCGGTGCAGGCTCGAAGGGCCGAATGGCCTACTCCTGCACCTAATTTCTATGTTTCTATGTTTCCTATGAGAGACTTTGAAAAATAAGAATCACATTTCACACATTGATTTTATGACTTTTAATTCTTAACATGACCATAATCACAATCTTTTACACCACCCATCACCACTCAGTTTTTTTAACATGTGATGATTTTTAAACACTTCGATATACATTGTTGCCTCAAGATTAACGGGAGACGAACTTGGAACATCGCAGAAATGAGAAGTAAACGGGAAACTTAGACATACCCGTGGGAACTCGGTTAAACTCGGGATCATAAACTTGTAGTATCGTACGCAACCACGAGTCTTTCACTCGGGGTCACTCATGGGTCAACTCGCACAGTGAGACGGCCCTTTTACAACCTATCTGATCCTGAATCTCACCAATGTTATTTCTGTGAGATGCTATGTAAATATGTTGTTACTGAGCAAAAGAGAACATGATATTTGCATATGAGGCTGAATGAAAGTATCTGATTTGAGTGAGGATGGATCATGTAGGCAAGAATTGGTCTTCATGTCCACTGCCTAAGATGGAGGTAGAAATCTGTTTAAAGAATGGTTGTCCCCTTTGGGATGTCACACATTTGTATGTATAATTATGATCGTGTAAGTTTCCAAATGGCCATTTTTAATGAGTACTGGTATGTGTGGAACTGATCTAGCATGAACTATAACTTTTGGGGAGGGAACTGTTTAAAATGGAACAAAATATTTTATTTGTTTAACATGGGAACAGTTCTTGTGCAAGTGTTTGGTGGTATGTTGTGATGGTACTAACACTGCTTACTTTCGAAAATACAACATGTATTTTCACTATTAAATGAGTTGTGGGTAATCAAGCTTTCTGTTCTGGAAATAATCCTGGGTAGCCAGCTTTGTAATAACCCTTTAGTACCCATTTTCTTTTTTTTTTTTGTTCATATTAATTTTGTGCTAAAATATATGAAGTCACATAGTTGTTGTGATTGAGGTGTCTAGCTAATTCAGGTTATACTGCTGCTTGGGGTCATACAGACTAAGTTTAAAGTCTAGAACACTCAATTGCCCAAAAATAACGTGTTCTTAATTTTAGCATAAAACTGAAAATATGGTTATTTTACATGTCATTTATATTTTGTAAATGTATTATCTATTAATTATAGTATACATGCAATATTTACATGGATTAACTGAGTTGAAGTTGAAAACTTTATTAAAAAAATCTCCTCCACATTTTTCAAAAACAAAAGAAAACCTGGGTATTTTATAAATTTGTAACAGTATGACTCAGTGCTGCCAGAGGTAAATAATCTTTCTTTCCTGATTTTGAGGCTAATTGTAATGAAACCTACTTAAAGCTGTGGATGGAAAAACTAGGAATCTATTCAGTACTAGGTCCCACATAAGAGATTAGTATACAAACTTAAAGCACATGGCATTGGGGGTTCAGTATTGATGTGGATAGAGAACTGGCTGGCAAACAGGAAGCAAAGAGTAGGAGTAAACGGGTCCTTTTCACAATGGCAGGCAGTGACTAGTGGGGTACCACAAGGCTCAGTGCTGGGACCCCAGCTATTTACAATATATATTAATGAACTGGATGAGGGAATTGAAGGCAATATCTCCAAGTTTGCGGATGACACTAAGCTGGGGGGCAGTGTTAGCTGTGAGGAGGATGCTAGGAGACTGCAAGGTGACTTGGATAGGCTGGGTGAGTGGGCAAATGTTTGGCAGATGCAGTATAATGTGGATAAATGTGAGGTTATCCATTTTGGTGGCAAAAACAGGAAAGCAGACTATTTTCTAAATGGTGGCCGACTAGGAAAAGGGGAGATGCAGCGAGACCTGGGTGTCATGGTACACCAGTCATTGAAAGTAGGCATGCAGGTGCAGCAGGCAGTGAAGAAAGCGAATGGTATGTTAGCTTTCATAGCAAAAGGATTTGAGTATAGGAGCAGGGAGGTTCTACTGCAGTTGTACAGGGTCTTGGTGAGACCACACCTGGAGTATTGCGTACAGTTTTGGTCTCCAAATCTGAGGAAGGACATTCTTGCCATAGAGGGAGTGCAGAGAAGGTTCACCAGACTGATTCCTGGGATGTCAGGACTGTCTTATGAAGAAAGACTGGATAGACTTGGTTTATACTCTCTAGAATTTAGGAGATTGAGAGGGGATCTTATAGAAACTTACAAAATTCTTAAGGGGTTGGACAGGCTAGATGCAGGAAGATTGCTCCCGATGTTGGGGAAGTCCAGGACAAGGGGTCACAGCTTAAGGATTAGGGGGAAATCCTTTAAAACCGAGATGAGAAGAACATTTTTCACACAGAGAGTGGTGAATCTCTGGAACTCTCTGCCACAGAGGGTAGTCGAGGCCAGTTCATTGGCTATATTTAAGAGGGAGCTAGACGTGGCCCTTGTGGCTAAAGGGATCAGAGGGTATGGAGAGAAGGCAGGTACGGGATACTGAGTTGGATGATCAGCCATGATCATATTGAATGGCGGTGCAGGCTCGAAGGGCCGAATGGCCTACTCCTGCACCTAATTTCTATGTTTCTATGTTTCTATACATGTTTTAATGACATAACAGCCTTTAAAATAGCACATTTTCTAGAGAGCATGCTACATCCAAACCTGCAATGTCATTAATAACATCTGCGTTTTAAAAACATTTTTTTCCAATACCAGAGTAGTGCAGCAGAACAAACGAGGGTGCAAAACTGTTATTTTCTCTGCCAATACACAATCATCCCGCTTCCTGGTGCAATGAGACATAGACCCATGATCACTTTCATGCTGCATACACGTGTTCCCTCAGGATTTTCTTTATTTGGGCTGTAAAAGAGGTGACCTATTTTACTAAGACATTGACATGAAATGTCCCAAACTGGAAAAAAAGCGAAAGGCATTTTTGAAAAAGCATTAACTGCAGCTTCATCCGTGTCGCATCATTAGTAATCCCTTTTGCATCTGCATTCTACAAACGCACGGAAGTATATATTTGCGCTTTATGAACATGTCCTGTACTTCTAATGAGAATTCTACATAAGTGTAGATGCTGCTGCTTGCATCAAATGGGTGGTAACTTAATTTGTTGCTTGATCTATGCAGACTTTTGGGGAACTGCAAAAATGTTAAAATAATGATTCATATTACGGTAGCTTGATTAGAGATGCCAATCATGGCTTGGGTGTCACTCTCTTGCATTTGACTCAGCAAAATGTTGTTCAAACATCGCATGAGAGGTTTAATTATGTAATCCAGGATGACACTTCTTGCAAAACAACATTTTCTGGATAGACGTGTTGGCATTGAAATGGAATATTAAACTGAGATCCACTTTACTTTGGATGAATGCAAAAGATTGTGTTAATTTAAAGAGGGGGGTGTGTTCTCCTGGGGTAGGCATTACACTATAATATACTTCTGTGAATGGCTGTGAAGTGCTTTGTGATGCACGTGAAAGGGGTCATTTATTTTCCCAGAAATTAGATTTTTTTAGTGCATTTAAACTTTTTTTGCTTTAGTCACTATGATTTAGGTAACTATCCTTTGTGGATTCTCCTAACTGTTCTCTATAATGTGACAGATCATTGGTAACACTAGATCCAAAACAAAATGTAGGAAAGTTGTAGACATCCAAAGCTGTAATTATGTTCCCTGTTATTTTGTGGTTCAATAGTCCCCTATCAGAAGGTAGAATTAATAACATTTTATTAATTGTCACAGAAGATAGCTGTAATTTTCCTTGTGGATTAGAAAGCTTTTGAAATCTTGGCATATTATCCACCCGTACCTGTTAAAGAAACAGGATTTGAAAGTTACACTAAATGTGTGACAACTGTACGTGTGAACCAGTCCCCAGGCTAGGCGTCCGAAATCATTGTTGGGTAATTTACACCCAAACTATTGCACTAATAAACTGGAAAGTCTTAATCTAAATAGTTTAATATGACTATAATTAACCAGTTGCACTTTTTTTGGAAAATTATATTGAGCTCATTATTATTTGGGAGAAGTCCTAGCTACGAATGTCCTAGTGATCACCAGAAATTTTACATTCACTTTTATATTTGACAAGTCAGGAGAAATCTGAAGATGATTTTATTCTCTAGCAACTATAACTGCAATGGCACTGGTGGATCAGCAGATGTTTTGTTTCCAAACCACATCTAGGGAATACCCAAGGGCTAATGTACACTCAAATTGGATTTGTACAAGGAAAAGCCTTTTCTTTGACGGTGTGGAGTAGGCAAATTAAAGTGGACAGATCTGGGGGCTGTGATGAGGGGAAGAAGATGGCTCCTAGGCACATGAGTGAATGTCAGGCATTTTATTTGAAATGGAGGTATTAGGTTTGTCATGGGCAAGCATTAAGAATTGGTGTTCACACTTGAGGATCCTTAAGGTTGAGCAGAGAATTGTTTTCAGAATTCAGGGCAGTTGGGAGTGGATAAGCTGTGAAACAAATGAGGAATAGGGTTAGAGATTGTTGTGAGATTTTTTTAGTTGATTCAGGTAGCTATAGATTGGCCGAGGATGTGTCGGATGGGGAATGTGACCTGGGAAGATAAGAATTTGGGTGGGATAGGAGCCCTGAGGGAGGTAGAACCAGTAAGGAAAATTACTTGAATAACAAAAGTTCATTTAAATTGTCAGGCATCTTGAGTGGACCATGGACTGGGCGGGTGTGGAAAAATGTAGAAATGATATTCAGATCTGCAGTGCAAGTTATTGGACGCCATGTTACATATCCAAGACTCTCTGATCATAATTAAAAAGGTCTTGGACCAAAATTCCGTAATTATGTTAGAGATTCCTAATTTTCTACTGAAACTCTTACCAGCGAAGATGTAGTTAATCGAATGGCTTATAATTATCTGGAAGACATCAGTGAGGTATCTACCATAAGTAGGGCTGTAGCAGCATACTGTTGAGATTTTAACCCCAAAGGGCCTTGCTCTTTGTCAACATTGTTAAGTTTTGAAAGTCTGTGTTAAAATTAAAATGTTTAAATTCTTTAATGTTTAGAGAATAATCTAAATGAATTAAACTAAGAAATAAATATTTTTTATTTATGAAGAAGGGTCTCGACCCGAAACATCACCCATTCCTTCTCTCCAGAGATGCTGCCTGTCCCGTTGAGTTATTCCAGCATTTTGTGTCTACCTTCGATTTAAACCAGCATCTGCAGTTCTTTCCTACACATAAGAAATAAATAAACTATTTTAAAACAATTTAAAACGTTTTTTTTGTGTAAGTTATAGGCCCTGAAATCACCATTCAAACAAAGGTGTTACCATTCCAGTGTCAAATTTAGATACGTGGGAGTGGCTGATATCCAGAAGTAATGCTAGGGAATTCTGTAGACTCCTTTCCTAGCGTTTGTCATGTGACACGGCCCAATCTAGCAGAGAGTCTGTATGTCCAGGAGTTATTTGGAGTGGCTGAATGCTGGTGGTTCCCTTCATTATCGCTGGCCTGAGTTCGACTTGGCCGGATAGCAATTTACAAAGCACTTTCTAGGTAATGTTTTCATTTTTTTAAAATAAATGTCTCCATTATGAATGCTGGACAGCAAAAAAATCACACATACCCCAGTCTAAAAGCAACAAAATAAAAATGAAAATTGTTGAGACCTTTTTTTATGGAATTGGATCACCCATCAATGTTTTCCATTTAGTGATAATGTACTATTGATAGCTAATCGACTTTTCTTTCACTCCGAACATCTATATGATAACATGCACCAGTACAGAATCGCATTGGGTTGGTTGACAGATGGCTCTCAGCAGCAGGGTGGATTCAGTAGAAACAGTGCTGATTAAAGAAGCAGTGTTTTACAGGCATATTATGATTTTTATTTTTACTCTTGTTAAGACAAGTGATTTTTTTTTCTCTCTGTAACATAGGACACATTCTGTTTGACATGTTTATTGATGACAGGAACCAAAGGTTATTTTGAATGCAGCAGTGAATTAACATTGTGGGAAGCAATTAGATATAAAATTCAAATCATACTTTTTAGAGAGAGAAACTCATTTTATTTTTTCTTCAATTGAGTTTTGTTGCAAATATGACTGCATTCATATATTTCTGAGCTGGATATCGATTTCTTGTTCTTTCATTTTTGCTACAGCTTACCTCTCCACTTTAGCTGCAGTGACTTAAAGGATATTATCTTCAACTGTTGTCACTATCAGTTTGTGGTTAAACGTACTTTCTTGTGGCTTAACGCATTGTTCAGATTATTTGATAATTTTGTAACTTCCTTTAGCAAGGAATGTTGGATGCAGCATTTTGAGTTTCAGTGGCAAAATTTATTTTGAGTGCAATTGCAGAATATAAGCTGATTGTTAATCTTTGCTTGTAATGTACACAACATTCTGTAGAATGTACAATAATTCTGTGCACGTTGCTATATTTAAAGGTACATTTTAGATAAAATGATGACCATTATTTTCAATTGCTTTCTTTCATTCTGTTGGATTCATTGCCACTATTTCAGGTTCAATACAGAGTGCAGAAATAACCTTTTGTTTCTGCATTGCAGGCCATTTGAAATCATTTTCCTTTCCTACCCCCACCTGTAACGGCAAATGACCAGCTCATAACCTCTGCTTTAGCTTTTTTTTAAATTACATAAAATTATGAGAGACAGAGATTGGGTAAATAGGATCTCTACTCCAGGGTGGAAATATCAGACTTGAGTGCATAGCTTTAAGATGAGATGGGCAAAGTTTAAAGGAGATGTGCAGGGCAAGTGTTTTTACACAGAGTAGCGGGTGCCTGGAATGTTTTGCCAGTTGTGATGGTGGAGGCAGATGCAAGTTAAGCGTTTCAGAAGCTTTTAGATAGGCACATGGATATGAAGGGATATGGATCATATGTAGGCAGATGTGGTTAGTTCATCTTGGCATAATTTTCGATAAAGACATTGGGCCAAAGGCCATGTTCCCATACTGTACTTTTTTATGTTCTATTTGTTTCTCCCTTGCATTAGATTCCATGCTAATCTATCTAGGTATAGTTAAAGATCTCTTCTAATGTATTTTTTTATTCCCCAGCTGTATGTCATCATATTGGGAAGCTCCCTGATGACATTGGGACGGCACAGTGGTGCAGCAGTAGAGTTGCTGCTTTACTGCGCCAGAGACTCGGGTCTGATCCTGACTACTGCTTCTGTTTGTATGGAGTCTGTACTTTCAACCTGTGACTGTCTGGGTTTTCTCCTGGTGCTCCGGTTTCCTCCCACGCTCCAAAGACGTACAGGTTTGTAGGTTAATTGGCTTTGGTAAAAAATTGGAAATTGTCCATAGTACTAGTGTACAGAGTGATCCGGGCAGACTCGGTGGGTCGAAGGGCCTGTTTCCATGCTATATCTTTAATGTACTGAAAAAAGTATATTGAAACTATACAGTACTTTTGGAAAGAAGAATATTGTAGAGGTATATGCTAATTGGCTCATATAAAGTAGGATGGAAAAGACTTGCGTAGAATATAAAGATAGGTATTGTTTTGATTCTGTGCTTTAGATTAAATGTAACCATTTTATCTGAAGATGATAATAAGATGATGTCCTGGACAAGTACATGGGTCTGCTTTCTTCAGAAGCTGACTTTTTTCAAATTTATCCAAGCATAATTAAGATTATTGGTGCAGGTGCTAGAACTACAAGCCAAAACAGAAAATGCTGAAATATTCAGCAGCACGAGCAGCATCTGTGAGAAGAGAAACAGGAGGATATAACTCCTTATTCAGCACTAAATATGGCAGTGCTCAATATCGAGCCTGGCAGCTAGGTGTTTTCAAGATAGAGTGAAGAGTGTTTTATTGTCATATGTCCCAGATAGAACAATGAAATTATTGCTTGCTGCAGCACAACAGAATATATCATCCTACCTCTTCCAAAGTCCACAATTAATGAGGAAGAGTTATTTCACCCAATTCGAACAGTGGTCTGTGGATGAGGAAGTCAAGGCTCCAATTGCAGAGGGATGCGCAGAGACTCGTAATTACTGATGTTATCCGCATGTGTGCGTTTAGCATTTGAGGAAATGTATGTCAACATTAACATAATCACTTGGTAATTCAAAATAATGCAAAACTACCTGAATTTGTTGCTGAATTAGTAATCCAGAAGCCAAGGCAAACAATCCATTAAATCAAAGAACCAGGCAGCACTGATACAGGCCCTATCGGCCCACTTCCATGCTAATTCCATGTTAGGCTTTATCTCCCTATGCCTTTCCTATCAAAGTATGTATTCAAATGTATTTTAAATGTTGTAATTGTATTCTCCTCTATCACCTGCTAGCACTGCTTGTTCTAGATATTCACCACTCTGTGTGGGAAAAACGTCATCCTCAGATCTCTTGTAAACCTCCCCCCTCTCACTTTAAACATGCGCTCTTCGTTCTAGATTTCCCCTATCCAGTGGGGCGGGTGGGAACTCTGTCTATCTAGCCTATCTATGCTTATAATTTTGTAAACTTCAGTAAGTGCACTCTCAACCTCTTGAGTTCCAGTGAGAATATACCTAGACTATTCAATCCCTTCTCATAACTGCACCTGTCCATTCCAGGTTGCCTCCCGTGAATCCTCCCACTTCAGCCCCATTGATGCCAATTGGGGCATGTATTTCACAATGCTTCCTGGAGTTGATAGCAAGTTCATCTTGTTGACATCGAGGGAGAGGTTGTTGCCCTGACACCAAGTTAGGAAGTTCCCTTATTTTTTGCCTGCATAACTTGTTACCCAACATCATTGTGATCTGAAAAGGCAAGTTCCTTGTGAAATGTCAGGGCCTTGTGTGACTTGGGTGAATAATCCCAGGAATGCGTAAGAATGATAAGCGTTTATCGGCACTGGGCCTGTGCTCGCTGGAGTTTGGAAGAATGAGGGGCGGACCTCATTGAAGCTTACGGAATGGTGAAAGGCCTGGATAGAGTGGATGTGGAGAGGATGTTTCTGCTAGTGGGAGAGTCTAGGACCAGAGGGCACAACCTCAGAATTAAAGGACTTTCCTTTAGGCAGGAAATGAAGAGGAATTTCTTTAATCAGAGGGTGGTGAATCTGTGGAATTCTTAGCCACAGAAGGCTGTGGAGGCCGTCAGTGGATATTTTTAAGGCGGAGATAGATAGATTCTTGATTAGTATGGGTGTCAGAGGCTATGGGGAGAGGCAGGAGAATGGGGTTAAGAGGGAGGGATGGATCAGCCATGATTGAATGGCGGAGTAGACTTGATGGACCGAATAGCCTAATTCTACTATTATGAGAACAAACCGTAGCTATGAAACGGTCAGCAAAATGCAGGTAGTCAAGATGCATCTCGCCTGTCATTATTACCTCAAACGTGTCAATAACTTGTCAGGCCATTCCGCACATACAAAAACAAAAATCAATTGAAAACGTAACCAATTACAACAATGTAAATTATTTTTTAACCAATTTCCTTGTCCTAATCCCTTGCAGCCATTCCTCTCCATTGAAATGTATGGACATGCTGTTCCTATACTCATCCATACTAGCTTTTGTATTAGAAATCTGCAGCATCTGTGCTATTGCCACTGATGTAGTATGGAGTGGAGTCAGGGAACTATCTGTAAAGCTCCGCCAGCATTTTTGGGACCTGGTTTGTGCAGAGATTATGACCATGGTGAGGAACTGAGGGATGCTGCCAGTTGTGTGTGGCCCTGCTAGCATTTTCAAGGAACTTCCAGTTATTTTCAGGCAATAAGTTCTGAGCAGCTCCTAATGGTCCAATTTCTGGCACTGCAGGACCTGCTGCAATGTCTTGGGTTGCAGCCTTCATCCCCTGTCACCCTCTCCAACATAGTAAATAATTGCATACTGGAAATAAGCACTTCAACCAGATGGATGCTATCGTCCAACGTTAGACATTAAGCCAGTTTTTTTGGATATTCCTTCTGCTGTTTTGAAATGTAGACTTGATTATTCAGTGTGTGGCAGGTTAGATTAACGCAGTTGGAACAAAATTGAAATGAGGTAAAACTGAGTGATAATCCAGAAATACAATAATAACAATAGTTATTTGAACCCAGGTACAGCTGAGGTAGAATAGAATAATTAGAAAAAAAAATTAGAAGCCCCCCCCGAGGGGATTTAAGTTTGAAGAGGTTTGATAGAACATAGAACAGTGCAGCACAGTCTGTACCGAACATGATGCCAAGACCATCACACATCTACCAACCCAAGCACAACTCGTATCCCACCATTCCCCTGTATTTGCATTTTTCAATCCTAAAGTCATTTACATATCTGCTTCAATCACCATCACCCCCCCCCCCCCCCTCCCTCCAGGCAGTGTGTTCGAGGCACTCACCACCTTCTGTGTCCCGTACTTCATAAAACATATAACATAGAACAGTACAGCATAGGAACTGGCCCTACGGCGCACAATGTTTGCGCTTAACATGATGTCAAGTTAAACTGATCTCGTCTGTCTGCACATGATCCATATCCCTCTAATCCGTGCAATTCCATGTGCCTATCGAAAAGCCTCTTAAACACTGCTGTGGCATCTATCTCCACCACCACCTCTGGCAATGTGTTCCAAGTCACTACCACGCTCGTGTTTTAAAAAAATAAAATAAAAACTGGCCTCTCACGTCTCCATTAAACTTTCCCCCTCTCGCCTTCTAGTGTTGGGCATTTCCACTCTGGGGTTGGAGGGGGGGGGGGGGGTGGGGAAGGGTCTAGCTGTCTACCCTATCTATGCCATGTGCAAAATGTATGTGTGTAGAAATGTATGAATAGATACTGTTTTTACGTGCAATATTACTGGGTATTATGTTCCTATGTATGTGCACATAAAAGTATTAATTGAATACACTAGGAATATTAAAAAATAAGTATGAATTATTTTTCACGTTTTGTCAGAGTGGCTGTCTTGATTGAGATTTAACATTAGCTTCATGTCATCATTATTATTTTTTTTTAAAACATACTTCGTTCCTCCCTTGATTTTATGAAACCATGTGGCAGAAAATGTTTGAAATTCATTAATTGTTTCTTGTGATTTCTGCTTTGCTTTGACAGGCCTACGCTTCAGGTTGTGACATTGTCATTCTTGGAAGTGACTTTGAATGTGTTCAGATCATCCCTGGTGCTAAACATGGAAACATCCAAGTTGGTTGCGTGGAATGTTCCCTTCAGCAAGGCCGGGTAAAGTATTGTTTTATGACTAATCCCTGTAATGCATGGGTGACGTTTATGCCATATTTTAAAGTTTTATTATTTTACTTTACCTTCTGTTTGTATTCTGCAATTTAGTGCACGTTCTGGATTTAGTACACGTTAACACTTTATTTATTTTAGTTCAAATGTTCTAATTCGTGTATGTTATTTAGGAAATATGAAATAGGTAACATTAGAATCTAGGAAGAGTTATCCACCGAGGTAAAGTTGCAGTTTTTGTGAGGTGGAAACAGCTCAAGCAGAAGATAGCCTACCGGTTAGGATTAACTTTACCAAAGCAAGATTGTGATCATCCGGGTTGTCTAGAATGAGTGAGGACTCCCAGCCTTGAGCAAATCTAGTCGGCGAATTGATACTGCACAGTTCCATGGAACTCTGCACATTCTATGTGATTTCAACATTAAATTATCAATTCTTCCCTCGTGAGTTGACTTGGGTCAGAGCGTCCATCTGAATTCTGTCATCTTGGAGCTACCTTTACTCAAGGCTAAAGAGGCCTGAACTGATCCTTATAGTGATAACACAGGTAGTCATTTGGCCCTTTGGAACCATGTTAACACCCAGGAGAGGATAGTTTAGTTTAGAGATACAGTGTGGAAACAGGCCCTTCAGCCCACCGAGTCCACGCCAACCAGCAATCATCCATACACTGGTTCTATCCTACACATTAGGGACAATTTCCAGAAGCCAATTAACCCACAAACCTGTACGTCTGTGGAATGTGGGAGGAAACCTGAACACCTGTAGAAACTCCACCTGGTCATAGGGAGAATATACAAACTCCGTACAGACAGCACCTGATGTTAGGATCGAACCCGGGACTCTGGCGCTGTAAGGCAGCAAATCTTCTGCTGTGCTGCCCATTACTGGCTAAATAATACCACAATGATGGGGTATCTTAATATTGCCATTTCAACCCCCCATTATTTTCTTGCACCCTCTGCAACTTATTTTCTCTCACTCGTGTCCATTAATTCTCCCTAGATTCTTTGTGCCATTAATGTACATCAAGTTATAATTTACAATAGCCAATTAACCAACTTGCATGATGTCATGGGCCATTGGAACACCTGCAGGACACACCTGCAAACACTTCTTTGCCCTTAGCCTGCTGGGGATACTTGCTAGTTGTTGAGTTGATGTATGCGCTTAAACCTACCGCAGATGTGACATACTTCTTATCAGCAATGTAGTGAGTAGCACGATTTGTCATAAAATGCAAGACACTTGCCAAGTTTCTGCTGCTCAACATGGAATGGCACTCTATCTTGAATGCTAGATTTGTAGCTTGGACGTGCCGAGGAGCTACAATTGGTGCATATTATCCAGTGAATGTATACCGAACCTACATGGAAGTGAGCTTGTAAAAAAATGTGTAGGAAAGAACTGCAAATGCAGGTTTAAATCAAAGGTAGACACAAAATGCTGGATTAACTCAGCGGGACAGGCAGCATCTCTGGAGAGAAGGAATGGGTGACGTTTCGGGTCTGGACCTGAAACGTCACCCATTCCTTCTTTCCAGAGATGCTGCCTGTCCCGCTGAGTTACTCCAGCATGGATGTGAGCTTGTTGTTTAATACTTCTCTTTCAGATAATGCTTTCCGCCAGCTGTTGTCTCATTGCAAGTTATATAAGGCTTCAATGTGACTGAAGAACCAACACAAAGGATTCTGTTTTTCATCTTTTTTTATCCTAACGATATAATTATCCAGTGCAAGTCTTCCCTAGGTTACAAGTTTCTGAATTCTGTTTCTGTGAACTTATTGTGACTCAAATAGTTCACAAGATGGAAATGTGGCTGCAAAGAGTTCCCTTGTGGGGAATCCCAGATGCCTGCAGCTGACAAATCCATCCCACTAATCTCCCAAATACTCGTATGTACAGGTTGTACGTATGTCAGATGTTTGTGAACTGGAGAGGAACTACAGTGAATAGGCTCGGAGAAATTTCAAATTGTTATGAGTACGAAAAATTGGGTACAGCGATAATGCATAACCTGCTGTACACTGTATTGAATTTACATTATTTCCAGAACTTTATGATGTTTCTGTTCTATTAAGATGATCAAAGGTTCATACAGTGGATAAATAAGTTTTAATTGTGTTATTTCTAGATTGCTGCTTCTTATGGAAACACTGTTTGCATTTTTGAGCCCGTACCATTAAGGCATTACAAAAGAAAACTTGTGAGTATTATCACGTATTCCAGTTATTCTTTGAAAGTGTTACAATATAATCTTTTATTTTCCTCAGCGTAAATTTTATACTTTGTATATAGTTTTTAGAGCTGGTTGTTTTTTTGCATCATCTAGAATTATCTAGAGAAGAAAAACTCAAATAGAAGAGATTTGTCTGTTTCAAGTGCTGTCTAGTATAGAGTTGGAAAAATCACATTTTCATAATTTGACAAATATGAAGCATGCCAAGGGCATGCACACAACTCTTCTTTGTCAAAGCTCCCAGCAAACGATCTTTCCAAGAAATTATGTGAACATGCCTGATTGTGTTCAGTTGGGTCTGAACTCTTTCTGTAGCTCTGTATTCCTTCAATTTCTGAAGCTGAGCCATATTAAACTTGATAAAACATTTTTCAGTAAAATATTTAACTGTTGCTTCAAACCTTGCGTTATTTGGTCAACTGTAATATGGGAGTGGATATCCTAGAATATGTGGTGCTGAGGTAAGCCATCAGCCACAAACTTATTGAATGACAGAACAAGCAAGGGGCTGAATGGCTTCCTTTTCTAATTCTGTTCTAATTGCTAACAAATTGGTATAGTATTAGGTCAAGGACAATAGATATTACCATTTTTATAGTACATCTATAATATCCAACCTGATGAGTTTGGGATCTTTATAGATTTACTGTGGATAAATTCGTTTCCATAGCATAAACGATGCAAATGACCTCCAAAATGCACCGAAACTATCTTTCAATTTTAATCTCCGTGAAGTACAGCAAAAGATTCCGTGTGTTGTGCTGCCCCACGTCACATCCTCTCGGTTTAGAATTTTTGACAATTTCCTTAACTTTGTTGCTTCTAAGTGAAGATAAGGTACCATGTTGATAATTATGATGTGCCAGTTTTTTTTTGTACTATATATTCCAATAATAATAATGCTATTGTCATTGTCAGTACATGTGTGGAAATATAGTGGAATACTTGACAGTCTATTGAATTAAAAAATGGAAGCCTGCTTCTGTTTGTGATTTAATGATATGTGGACATCCATTGCAAGACCAGCATTTATTGGCTGCACTATAATTGTTGACTATTTGGATATCTTGAAATCATTCTAGGTTAAGTTTTCTGAAACTTAACCCAGTTGAAATGTATTCAAAATGTAGCCTGAACCAAAAGGGTGGACTGACCACAAGTCTGAGAGTCATACAGCATTCAAATAGGCCTTTAGGCCCAACTCATCCATGTTGACAAAGATGCCCCATCTAAGTGAGTCCACTACTCCTGAAGTTAATACATTGTTTTGAAAAATGGCAACACCACAATCTTTTTCCCAGGGTAGAGGAGTTCAGAACTAGAAAGCATGGGGTTAAGAGACCTGAGGAGCATTTTCTGCACACAGAGGGTAGTATGTATATGCAATGAGCTGCCAGAGGGAGTGCTGGCGGCAGATACAATGGCAAAGTTTAAAAGACATTTATGCAGGTACATAGATAGGAAAGGTTTTGAGCTGTGTGGGCCAAGCGCAGGCAAATCAGACTAGCTCAATTATGAAATCTGGTCCGTAGGGACAGTTGGGCCGAAACACCTGTTCCCATGCCATATGATTATATAACCACTTTCTGAATACCTCCCTCCAACTTTACCAAAGTACAAAACGAAAAAAAGGTATTTGAGAACCTAAAAGTAATTCTAATCATAGCTGTATAGTGTATGTTGAGCTGGATTTTTCCTTCAGCAATGATGGAAAAGCATCAGTAGATTACCTTAAAAGATAGTTGACCTGATGTTTCAAGGCCTTAAATATTCTCAAATTTGACATGTTTTTTAGTGCGCTGCTCTCTGCAGGGTTCACTGTCATCAGTACAGTGTACAATAAATGACGTGCTTTGAGGTTCTGGCCAGCAGGTGGTGATGCAACCTTTACCATACATTATCCCCCAGTCACCTTTTGACATGACTGCTTTATATTGTTGAAACTTGTGGAGAAAGATACTGTTCGTTGGTTTGCCTTGCTACACTGTATTTTTCAAATATGCTGAATTAATACTGTTGAGAATACAAAAAGATGTCTAAATCGTAAACCTATGCTCAATATCTGTTTCTCAGTAAATATCAGATGTTTAGCCTAGTTTATTGTCACGTGTACCGAGGTACAGTGAAACGTTTTTTGTTGCATGCTGTCCAGTCAGCGGAAAGACTATACATGATTATAATCAAGCCGTTCACAGTGTACAAGTACAGATTAAAGGGAATAATGTTTAAGACTAGATAAAGTCCAGTAAAGTCAATTAAAGATAGTCAGAGGGTCTCCAATGAAGTAGATGGTAGATCAGGACAGCTCTCTATTTGATGATAGGATGGTTCAGTTGCCTGATAACAGTTGGGAAGAAACTGTCTCTGAATCTGGAGGGACTTCTCTACCTCTTGCCTGGAGGTTGAGGGGGGTCCAGTGTGAGACTCATCCTTGATTATGCTGGTGGCCTTACCTAGGCAGCGTGAAGTGTTGATGGAGTCAATGGAAAGGAGGTTGGTTGGAGTGATGGTCTGGAATGCATCCACCATTCTCTGCAATTTCTTGCAGTCTTGGATGGAACTGTTCTCAAACCATGCCGTGATGCATCCCGATAAAATGCTTTCTACAACGCATCTGTAGAAGACGGCGAAAGATGTTGGGGCATGCTGAACTTCCCAAGCCTTTTAAGGAAGAAGAGGCTTTGGTGTGCTTTCTTGGTCATTGCTTCGATATGGCAGATTCAGGACATGTTGCTGCTGTACTTTGCCCTATTATAATATGTTAATTATTGAGACTGACCCAATAACTTTGTGACACCACATTGTGAATAGACTCTGCTGTGGAACTTGTGTATAACTTCAGTGTCTGATACATTCACACCTGCCCCATGCTTGCCTCATGCCCTGTTTGCAGCCAGTAGCAGATTCTGGCACAATGGTAACTGTAAATTGCACAGGGTGCCAACATCCGATTTGGTGGCCGAGAGTGTGAATTCTAATGATAGTACATCTTCATTACTGTTTTCTTGCTCTGCCATCTCTGTTGAAATGAAAGAGTTACAGCATTAAAATGGGCCCTTCGGCCCAACTTGCCCATACTGACCAAGATGTCCCATCTAGTCCCACCTGCCTGCATTTGGCCCATATCCATTTTAACCTTTCCTATCCATGTACCTGTCCAAATGTATTTTAAATGTTGCTATAGTTTCTGCCTCGACTGCATCCTCTGCCAGCTTGTTCCATGTACCTACCACCCTCTGTGAAAAAGTTCCTATTACATTTTCCCACTTAAACCTCTGGTTCTTGATTCCCTTACTCTAGCTAAAGACTGCATTCCCCTTATCTATTCCCTTCATGATTATGTACACCTCCAAAGATCACTCCTCCTCCCGCACTCCAAAGCCTAAAGTCCAGTCCAAACATGCCCAAGCTCTCCCTTTAGTTCAGCCCCTCAAATCCTGGCAGCGTCATTGTAAATCATTTTTGCACTCTTTCCAGCGTAATCATTTAAAAATACATTCACTACCGTGTAATACCTTTGTAGAATCATTGAACTTTCAATACTTCAACAGGCGTTTGCAGTAAAAGTGGCATGAGCCTCTGCAGGAGTAGAACCCCATCAATGTAAGCAAATGCATTCAACTTCAAGTGCTTGTTACATGGGTCAGGGGTTCATGGATGGGAGCAGCGATGAGATTCTGAGGCATTACAATAAAGACAGCTTTCATCTGTGGATTATCATTTGATGTTAATTCATTTGGAATCTTGGATTGAGTCCAATTTTTTTGATAATCTGTGAAAATCTAATTCTTACAATCTTTCCCCATGTGATTTGATTCATTATTAAAGCATCCATTGTAATTTTCATTCTTGGTTCTGTTAATCATTTAACATGTTACACTAATTTCTTTACAGAAATAAAATATTCAATTTTGTTTTAAAACATTATCTAAAACTACAGGTCTTAAATTATCAATGGCAAAAGAGAGGGCAGTTTTTCCTCCAATCCATGGCATACAACTTGGCCTGGGATCCACAAGGTAACTGCATCTGTTTGGTAAAATTTAAGTGCTTATGACGAAATACTGTGATTATTGCTCTTTTTAAAATAATTGTATCTATTTTTAACAACATAAAAATATTAAAAAAATATTATCAAGTCAAATTGAGTTTATTTTTTAATGATTAGTAAAAATATTTTTCTTAAACTGTGGTTTAAATACTTCTGTAGATTTAAAACGTTATTTCTCATAATGGAAGTCTTTATGTGCAAAGATACAGTACATTGTGCACAAATGCACCTTCACACATAATGGAGCCCAGGCACAATAGAGCTGTAAATTGTTTTCTGTTTTGATAATTGAATATGTTTAGTTTGTAAATTCAAGGTATAGTAAAACTCTGATGATAACCCAGCACCTTCAGAATGTTGGCGCCACACTAGTAGATTTTATTGACTGTTGGATGTTATTCCTTATTAATCGCCTATACTCTTTTCACAAGCTACACAATGGTTAATAAATATTTCAATGAATTTGGTGAATTAAAGATTACGGGAATCTGAGTCCTAGGGAGTGTACACTGGGTGGTGCCAGCAATGGCTGCCTCGCCAACAGTCTGTCTGTCCCTTCCTTTGTTGTTTGTTTGTATGTGTTAAATGTATATTCTTTAGCTTGTTTTATGTTGGGGGACTGGGGGAAACTTGTTCTAATTTCTTACCTCGACGGAGATGCGGGTTTTTTTTCCCGTATCGTATCTCCGTCCGCACTGCGGCCTAACATCGAGGAGTTGGCAGCCTTTGCTGGAGATCGACTTCGAGAGCTCCACTGCGGGAGTTTGCGGGACTTTAACATTGCGGAGCTCGCGGTGTCTGGTTAGAGACCGACTTCGGGACCTCCAAGCCGCAGGAGCTTCGACCACGCCTGCTGCGGGAGCTTGAAACGCCCCCACTACGGATGGTTTGACTACCCCGACTGTGGGAGAATAAAAGAGGAAGAAGTTTGGACTTGATTGCCTTCCATCATAGTGAGGAACGTGACAAATCCGCTATGGTGGATGTTTATGTTAACTTTTATTTAGTTGTGTGTCTTGTTGCGTTTTTGTAGTATGGCTGTATGGTAATTTGAATTTCACTGTAGCTTAATTGGTACACGTGACAATCCACTGACCTTGAAGCTTTGTAGGGCAGTGGGAAATAAAAATTGGTGAATTTTGGTTTTCCACCTTTCAACTTATCAAAACAAGTTGAAAAATATAGGCTGTTTGGACCTCTGCTCTGGCCTACCCACATTCCTGATCCCAGCTCCAGACATACCTCCAGTCCATGCTATGGAATTCTGCCTTCGGCTGCACACCCTACTATGCACTCTGGATCCTCGGCTCACACAATAGACAATTGAGTGAACAAATGCTGAACTAGCGGAGTCCTCCCACACTCCAAAGACATACAGGTATGTAGGTTAATTAAACTATACTAAAGTATAGGGAATGGCCAGAGTGGCAGGCATCCTGAACGATACTTCCAGCGCACGTGTAGATGGAGGGAAGTGATGAGCTTGTGATGGACTGGGCTGTGTTCACCAGGTTCAGGCAGTCAAGAGCAGAGCAGCTGCCATGCCAGGCTGAAATGCAACCTGTCAGAACACCACCTAAACACATGTAGAATTCTGGGACAATTCTCATGGATATGCCAAATCTTCTCGAGCTCTGAAGAAAGTAAATACGCTGATGCGCTTTCTTGATCAGTGTGAAGGTGCCTGGTTGGGTTGCTGGTGCAATGGATGTCTAGGAACTTAAAGCAAATGAGGGCAGGAGACTGTTGCTGAAAGAAGTCGATGAAGCTTGTGGCTGGTTGATTGGCGCACACATCTAAGGACTCCATCCAGGCTAGCTGCTTCCCAAGAAATTACCCTTGTGAAAGCAGAACTGACTTCTGCAGTGAACATGTATGTGACAAAGCTAATGGGACCTGCAAATTGTACAAGGATGTAGGACTAGAACTAGTGTGTGGGTGATCGCTCACCGGTGTGAACACGGTGGGCCATAGAGCCAGTTTCCACGCTGTATCTCCAAACTAAAGGTTTGCCTATTTAAAACATATGAATGTTAGAATATTGGAGTTTTGCTGTACCTATAATTCTATAACTGCAGATTTTTTGATTTCCAAAGGAGAGAAAACACATTTGCATCATTTATATTCATAACCAGCCTCTCACTGCTGCTGACTCATTTTATAGAGATTAATCTTTGTGGTATCTTAAGTAAATTGCGAGAATGAAACAAAAACAGACATTGTTGGAAACTCTCAGCAATTCGTTTTAAAACTGTTTGTTTTGATTGCAGTTTTCTTCCCTTTTCTGCATAGGTAATCAGTTATTGACAGCTACAGATCATCTACAGTTATGGTCGCCTCCCTCAAGTGATGCTCTCGAGGAAGAGAGTAGTTCTGAAGAATGCAAATTACAACCAGATTTAAATGACTGGAAATGTATCTGGCAGTGCAAGTAAGTGCAAACTAACATGATCAAGTTTTTGTTTGACTCTTAATTTATTGTCCTACGGCAGTTATTTAATCTATTAGCCTGGGCATTTTGCTTTGGAATAGTGTCATTTTCTACCGGAGTTGACAAATAAGATGTTAATAAAGATTCTCATGAAAGGTGCCACTTCTGGAAGCCACGTCTAGTTATCTTTTTTTCTCACTGTACTTCTGATGCTGGTTTTGTGTGAAGACAGTCTTCTCAGTATTTCACAAAAGGTTTACATCTTACAAAGTTTATGGCTGGAAACTTATATCTCCATCCAAGATTTTGGCACCCCTCTAAGTGAGACTTTTGTGTGCAAGGTAATTAAGAGAGAGTAAACTGGCTTAAAATTGAGCCTTGGTTTTCAGCAACATTTATACAAGTAATCAGCCCCTACAAGCTGCCGACTCATTTTGTAGGGATTGGTCTTGGTGGTATTTTAAGAGGAAGTAAATCTAACTGCGAGAGTGGAACAAAAACAGGCAATGCTTGAAACACTCAGCCAGTCAGGCAGCATTTGTGAAGAAATAAATTGTTAACATGTCTGGTTGAATTATTTTTGAATTGCAATCACTTTTGTAATACAGAATCTGCAATAGGCCATGTGGACTTGGCAAGGACCCAAAAGGAGCAACACCAGAATATTGCATCATCTATTTTAGAGTCATTTAGTTGTACAGCACGGTATCAGGCCCTTCGGAACAACTTGTCCCTGCCATCCGAGATGCCACATTTATTCCAGTCCTATCTGCTTGCATTTGGCTCGTATCTCTCTAAACCTTCCCTATCCATGTACGTGTCCAAATGCCTTTTAAATGTTTAGTTTGGTTTAGTTTAGAGATGCACCATGGAAATGGGCCCTATGGCTCACCGATACATACCGATGATCGATCTAGTTCACTAGTTATAGTCCTACAGGCTATGGATAATTTGCAGAAGCGAATTAATCTTCAAACCTGCACATCTTTAGAGCATGGGAAGAAATCAGAGCACCCAGAGGAAACCCATTGACATCCCTTTCTATGAAACAAAGGAAAAAGGCACAATTACTAGAAAATGTGGGTAGTGCATATTTGGATTGTCATATTATGAGAGAGTAGTGTAATTTAAAATCTACCTTTCCTATGGTGTGATTTTATTTAATACAAACTCATATTTTCTTGAGAATAATATATAAACTTACCTATGAAGTTGGACCAGTAGCAAATAACCAGTAACAAGACACTTTAAATTTCATTGAACTTTTTTGTAATATTGAGAAGCTTTATTGCTAAACCCTTATCTTTGCATAATATGGTGGAAGAAAATAGAAAATTCTTTTGTCGGTATAGTAATGAATAAATTGAGGGATTTGCATTTATATTGTAGATTCCAGGATGCTATGCATCTAATAAAATAGTTTTAGTGTTTTCAGTGTTATAATGTAAATTGCCAAGAGTAGGCTCAGTAATAGATATGAGATAATAATGAAATAATATAGTGATAAATATTAGCCTGGGCATTTTACTTTGGAATAGTGTGATTGCTTTTCTCTTCACATCTATCTTAGATGACAAATAGGATGTCAGTAAGAATTCTCATCTGAAAGGTGGCAAGTATAACAGCACAATACTGCCTCAGTGTTAAAGTGTCAATCTAAATTATGTGCTTAATGCTTAGTGTTACATGAATCCTTAACATACTGACTCGAGAGCTGAGCATGCCACCACTATGTCATGGCTGATACTTTTAAAAATCTATGTCTAAAATGAATTAATAAGTTTTCAAAAATACTCTTTACTGCTCTATTTGACATAATTGACTATTGGAACAGGTACAAAATTACATAAATATTTGTGTTTAATGTTGGAATCAATTGTTTAAATGTACAACATTAATGTATTTTATTCTGCTTCTTAGGACTGCTATTCCAATATATCTCATGAAGTGGTCCCCTGATGGTGAATATTTTGCAACAGCAGGAAAGGTAAGATTTTGACAAACACTTTTTAATATTTGAGCAGAAGCATTGAATTTTGTTTTGGCATTAACTGTAAATAAAATGTTGAAGCAAAATTAATTAAGCTGCAGAAGTAAGATTACTCGGTGTGCTTGTGGAAGGATTCGTATTTTGCATTTGTTTATAACATGTGTGAATACATTTTGTTTTCCATGCAGGATGACTCCCTTCTGAAAGTATGGTATCTGACCATGGGCTGGAAATCTGCAGTTATAGTTGGAGAAATTCTAGGGGAAAGAAGTATTTCTACAGCTGTAGGCTTCTCCTTTATATATTTGGCACATCCTCGTGCAGTAACAGGATTTTCATGGCGGAAGACCAGTAAATATATGCCAAGGTTAGAGCTGTGCTTGGATTCATTATTGTAAAGGCAATTTCATATTTGTCTTTTAACATGCCGATCAGTCCAAAATCATAGGAAGGCTCAACTGAGTGTAATTTCAAAAGAGAGCAGGGCGCCGGTGGAAATTGACATGCCACAGTGCTGGTAGAGGTTGTTTTCCCGAGTTCAGATTAAGACATGTATATTAAGCTGGTTTTGAGTTGGCAAAATCACTTAGCACAGTGATTGAGGGCAGTGGACTTGTTCTCAACTCGCTAGGTTTATTCTGGGGAAGGTCAGAGACGAGTTTGACACTTAATTAATAGTAGCTTTGTATGGATATTTGGTCTGGTGTGAGGCATGTAAACAACATGCCCTGCCTAACGTAGCTGACCGAAGAGGCCTCTAATGTTTGTTTGCTTATCCATGCATTAAGTTTGCATGATTTGTAGAGACAAAGTAGATGACATTTTTCTCGTGCCTGGAAATACCTGTTGACGACAGTTCTGGCTTCAGAAGCATTTCGGAAGGCAAAGAATTCAGCTGCCTCGAAGATTATAACCTCAGTGCCAAGCCTTGAGGTCTTGGTTTTTGAATTGTTTTATCGTAGCAATGTTGGCTGTCAATGAAAGATGTGGGAAGTGGTTCACATTTTCCCAGGGTCTTGCTTTGTTATTGGAGGGCAATGTGGTACAAAGGGTTTGAGGGCAGGGGTCAATTGTGGAGAAAGTGTTAGTAGAGTACCATTTTCATGTATATGCTCCATGCTCTCGTGCTTCAGTGAACACGTTGACAGTGGTTTAGAGGGCAACCACCAAGTTTGCACAAACGCAAGACCGGCGGTAATCTCTGAAAATTGTCCTCAATTCTGAACTGTGTCCTGGCAAGAGATGAGCAGGTAGATAGAGGAAGAGATTCAATAACGTGTTCAAATCCTGGCAACATCCCCACTGACTTCTTAGAATCTCTGGTCCAAGAATTGTCAAGTTGAAAACGAGCATTGAAGATGTTATTGACAACCTTGGCATGCTTCTGGTGCATACTGAAACCCTACATGAGTGGCAGAAGAAGTGCACCATATCAGAAACTATCCACTTGCCTTCCCTGTCAGGCACCACCTATCCCATTAGTGGAAGAACGGTGATTCCCACATCAGCCTGCTCAGAACTCTCAAACCTAGAGTGGATGCATCATCCTTTATCCCAAGAGACCATCCAAGAAGTATAATATCAGATGTGAAGAGAATTGTGCTCCATTATAATTGCCTATCTAGTTGAATAATTTGTATTGTTGTGGAGACTTGAACAATAATTTGCCTGAATTATTAGTGGTTGTCTGTCATATGTGGAATTGCACCTTATGGAATGGTGGAAAAGAAACAAAAACTCTTAAACAAAGGTATTTAAAAATTAAAATACAAGAAGTGCTTTTTTTTTAATTTTATGAAATAATAAAAGCAGATGGTCATTTACTTACCACTCTAGAAATGTGACCAGGTGCCTCCCGGCAGGTGTCACTTTATCATACCTAACAAGGTTTCTGTATCAGTTACGGATTGGATAATACCATTAAATCTGCAGTGTTGCCTAAAGGGCCTATCCAACTTGCGCGATTTTTTTCGGTGACTCGCCGGCACCCATCATAGTCGCAGCAGATTGCTGAAAATTTTCAACATTGAAAATCCAGCGGCGACCAAAGAAAGGTACGACTCGTTGGGCAATTACTCACCACCAAGCAGACGTCACCCCACGATTTTGACAATAGGTCTTATCTAATCCAAATAACAAAACGGGCCCAGAGTGGGACCCTGAGACTACTTGTCTGTTTTTTCCACACCCCTCCCCCACCACTCCATCCCACCATCTCCCTCAAGTCTGTCCAGGTGATCGATTTTCAAACATGAAAATGTGTAATATTCATTCAGTGACACGTGAGGCATCGAAATAAGCAGCCGATGACCAACAAGTTTGCCGGTTGATGCAGTAATTCGGCAGGACCAAGATTTCCCTGCTGTCGTATGCCGTATTACAAAGCATTAAAGAACAAGTGAATAGCACTAGATACAAAGATTACAGGAGAAATTGTACCTCTTACCATTTGAGACTTTCCTGGGAACCATTTGCAAAGTACACTTTTCTGTCTATTATATAATGTTTTTGCACTTCTCTGGATGGTCTCGTGCACTTGGAAAGGACATCAGATATTAAAGTGCTGAAATTTAATCTCAAGGGTGGAGGTGAAAGAACAGGGGAGGCTTTAATGTTCTTGTCCATGAAGCATCCGTCTATATCTGATATAACAGGTCTTTGGATAGAGTTTCAGTTAAAAATAGATACAAAATAACATTTTGCAGCCAATATAATTTGCATTGTTTTGCGAAGTTGGATTTTCAGGATTGAATTTGCTGTAAAATGCTACCAACAGTAAGCGTTATTGAGTTACAGATTTCAACATACAAGCACGTACTCTGTTCTTAAAAAGACAAAAAATGCAGGAGTAACCCAGTGCCCAAGCAGCTTCTCTGGAGAATGTGGATAGGTGATGTTTTGGGTTGAGGCACTTTTTCAGACCTAGTATAGTGGGAGAGGGAGGGGGGGGGAGCTGAAAGAGGAGGGGTCGGACAAAGCCTGGCGAGCGATAGGTGGATACAGGTGAGGAGGCTTTTTGATAGGCAGATGGTTGGAAAAAGGCCAGAGATGAAAAGAGAAAAGGTGAGAGAGGTGAGAATTGTGAAGCCAGAGGAAGGAATGTAAGGAGAAGGGTAGAAATGGGCACAAATCGGGTACGTCACATGAAAGGGAGGGGAGGAAGGAAGGATTGCTGTAGGTTAGTTGACTAAAACTGGAGAATTCAATGTTCGTACCGTTGTGTTGCAATCTACTCGTGTGGAATATGAAGTGCTGTTCAAGTGTTTCATTGAAACATGCCATAGAGGGAGTACAGAGAAGGTTCACCAGACTGATTCCTGGGATGTCAGGACTTTCATATGAAGAAAGACTGGATAGACTCGGCTTGTACTCGCTAGAATTTAGAAGATTGAGGGGGGATCTTATAGAAACGTACAAAATTCTTAAGGGGTTGGACAGGCTAGATGCAGGAAGATTGTTCCCGATGTTGGGGAAGTCCAGAACAAGGGGTCACAGTTTAAGGATAAGGGGGAAATCTTTTAGGACCGAGATGAGAAAAACATTTTTCATACAGTGAAATCTGTGAAAATTTCTGCCACAGAAGGTAGTTGAGGCCAGTTCATTGGCTATATTTAAGAGGGAGTTAGATGTGGCCCTTGTGGCTAAAGGGATCAGGGGGTATGGAGAGAAGGCAGGGATGGGATACTGAGTTGGATGATCAGCCATGATCATATTGAAGGGCGGTGCAGGCTCGAAGGGCCGAATGGCCTCTACTCCTGCTCCTATTGTCTATGTTTCTATGTTTTCTACACATGGAACTGTGGTTTGCAGTTCACCAACCATCTGCTTGCTAATCCTGCACAAGATGAGACAAGGCATAAGAAGAGTATCCATTAATTTCACTGATGCAATATGTTGTAAGCATGAAGTGATTATTATGCAGGTTATGATTTTCTTTCTAGGGAAATGATTTTAGTGCATTTTAATCCTTTTGTTTTATTTCATTTGTTTCTGTTTGTCAAGTGCATTTGATGCATCTCAAAGATAATGAATTAATGCGAGTCAGTCATGAGTGATTGTAGCTTGCTAGTGGCAGCAAGATATGGCCTTTAGTAATCTGTTACTGAAAAATTCCTCATAAAATAGAAGGGTACTTTCGACATTGGATTTGGAGTACCGATGATTTCACGGTTTTCTTCTCAGGAGCTCAGTGTGCAATGTGCTTCTGACTTCATGTCGAGATGGTGTCTGCCGGCTGTGGGCGGAAACATTATTGCCAGAAGATAGTCTTTTTGGAGGACAAATGGCGGAGACCACTATCAATACCTCAACCACCAACCTTTCTCATGGTGGAAGTCAGAAAGACAAAATCCACCATGCTTTAGAGGTAATTATTTCCAAATCTAAAAAAAATTGAAAGTACAGAGTAAAATAGATGTTATGTAAATGTAGTTCATTTAATGTGCATCAAATATATATTTAGTTTGTATATTCCATGTTTTGACAGCTTAATGCTCGAAGAACCTTTAAAACAAATCCTACTCTATCTGAATGTTTAAGAAGGAACTGCAGATGTTGGAAAATCGAAGGTAGACAAAAATGCTGGAGAAACTCAGCGGGTGAGGCAGCATCTATGGAGCGAAGGAAATAGGCAACGTTTTGGGTCTGAAGAAGGGTTTCGACCCGAAACGTTGCCTATTTCCTTCGCTCTATTGATGCTGCCTCACCCGCTGAGTTTCTCCAGCATGTTTGTCTACCTAGTCTATCTGAAATTGTAGTGTATAGGAAACAAATGTGCCTATTGTTCTAACATTGAAATAAGTCTGTGTAATTTCAATGTGGTGTACTTATAAAGAAGTCACACAAACTTGAGGTCCCTTGCCATCAGTATGTGCACAGTCTACTCATTCTATTGGTGTTCTGTCAGTGTCTTTGAATATACAGTGCCCTCCATTATGTTTGGGACAAAGACCCATCATTTATTTATTTGCCTCTGTACTCCACAATTTGAGATTTGTAATAGAAAAAATCACATGTGGTTAAAGTGCACATTGTCAGATTTTATCAAAGGGTATTTTTATACATTTGCTTTCACCATTTAAATACCCTTAAATAAAATCTGACAATGTGCACTTTAACCACATGTGATTTTTTTTCTATTACATATCTCAATTTCGAAAAGATGTGTAGTCATTTGAAAATATAAATAACATATTACAAAGTCTGGCATTATGAAACAAAAGCATACCATTTGATAAAGATACATTGAATTTTCAACCACTAATATTTTGTAGATGCCAACAATGACATCTTTAAAATGAGTAAACTTTGCACGTACTGAAGTTATACATTTCAATAAGGTTACCTTGGTTATATGTACATCACACGCCAGTTTCAAATTCGGAGCAGGCAAGTATATTTATTTCCTATAAAATCTTGCATTTTCGTAGGAAATATTATTGACACAAGCAACAGCAGATGCTAATTTACACAAAAAACCTCCATAAATTGCTGGAGTATCTTGGTGGACCAGGCAGCATCTTTGAAGAAAATAGATGGGTGACTTTTCAGTCAGGACCCTTCAGACTGATTGTGTAGGGGGGGAGAAAGCTTAATGTAGTGGGGACGTGACAAAACCCTGTCAAATGATAGGTGGATACAGGTGAGCAGGGGTTGATTGGCAGATGGGTGGACAAAGGCTAGAGACGAGACATGGAAAAGAGACAAAAGGGTGTAAGGTAAGGAGAGAAGAAATGTAAAGCCAGAGGAAGGGATACAGGTGAAAGGGGATGGAGGGTCACGATAGTGGGTGAAATGGGTGCACTAAATATTTTTGCATGGGCTGGTACAGACTGCAGGAGAGTAAGTCCGGAAAGTCGCAGGCCTTGATGTTTGACCTCAGAACACCCACCCTTCGTTTTGGCTTGGCTGCAGCAAACATGAGATCTGGGCTGGATCAAGCATAATTTGTTTCCTTTTTGTCAGGATTTTCAGGCAACCTTTGCCATTATATTATCCTTTGTATGTTTAGTATTATCCTTGGGGAAGAGCAGGTTGAAAAATACTTTGTTGATAAAGGGCTGCATATATAAGTAGCTTATTGAAATTTTGGCAATTGTCACTGGTATAAATTGCTACAATATAAGATTGTCATCAATTAGACAAGCTTAGTTGCATTTAAACTGTATTGATCCAAACTAGGTGTTTGCTAAAGCATTAATGACCTTAAATTCTTACATGAATACTTGTTCATTGATTAACTGGATTGATAATATATTTTGCAGACAATTCATCATTTGAAGCATCTCAGTGGCCGTCGCAGGTCCTCAGTCCTGACTGCCCATATGGAAGTTTTGCCAAACCAGCTTGGATCACATGAAGTCCACAGACAAATATCGCATTATGCTAATCCACTATGTCACTTTCATATTGCGGCAAGCATTAATCCGAATACAGGTTGGAATCAATAGAACGTACTTTTTTTTTTCCAAGTTAATGTAATCTAAGTTATTTAAATACAAATTGACAAATCAAAGGTAAAAATAACTTTCAGTTTAGAAATTCATCTGGCTATTTTAAGAGTAGCTCCTGTGGTATAGATTGACAATCATGCAATGTCAGCTTTCTGGCCCAACAGCATAAAATTCCCTCCTGGTGTTGTTTTATCTTCAATGACTCTGAAAAGTCCGAGGTTCATGTTTCCATTCAGGCAGGGCCTTAATTTAAACCTTAAAGCCACAATCTGTTGATTTGTGCAGCAAAATTATTTGGGAAGATGTCATCCTGGTGTGATATTCTCCAACTAAATCTGATGTGTTGTAACAGTTATGTCAGAATAGGCCACTTAAGGAATATTTCTATTCTTCAGTAAGGCTCTTTAGGTACCATGTAGAATACAGGACTGCTTTCCTTCTCTCCAGAGATGCTGCCTGTCCCGCTGAGTTACTCCAGCATTTTGCGTCTACCTTTGATTTAAACCAGCATCTGCAGTTCTTTCCTACACAGGACTGCTTTTGCTGATTTCCTACCCTGACCTTTCCCCTTCCTCCTGATAATCAATGTCTTTTAGATATGTCCTTTTTCAGTAGAGATTATTACAGTGCTTATCTTACTCCAACTGCAATCACCTCTCATTCCAATTCTACCTTTATCCCGTTTCTAGTTCCTGTCTGCCAGCGTTGACATTCTTGCCAGCTTTGACTGGAGCACAACTTCAAAAATTAATAAACGACTTGGTAGATCATTTGGATATTCCACATTCTTGTTAAAAGTTGTGATATTCTAACAAACTTGATATTTCAAGTAATAAACTCTTTTTACTGAGCTGAAATTTCAGATTTTACTTTTGTAAGTTACTGAAGTGACAATTGAGGAAAAATTATTTCTACTCTATAGAATTCAGTTCTGAAATCTGTGACTGTTTTCGTAGATTCTCTCAAGGTTTGGTGGGAACCTAATAAATGGCTGTAAATTCAGTTAGGCTTTGGCCTTGTGGCATATTTTAGGTATGAGATTGTAGCAATTAAGCATTTATGTGTCTATAAAAAAAAATCCTCATGTAATACTTGTGGGTGGGTGGATGGGTAGAGAGGGGTGGAAAAAACTCCTCAAGACAAGATTTTCTACCTTCAGCGAAGAGCCATAAAAGTGACACTGGTCTTTAAGGTATTTGACACACTTCGTGAGTGCAATTAAACTTGGGCTCACCTATAAGTTGAGGCTGGAGTTGAAGAAGAATCCAGGGAAATGGAGCCGGAAATCTTTGTGGGTATGATCTGCACAACCAATGTCTGGCTCAATGGCCATGCTGATTTGGATCTGGTGTTCTTAAAATTGCTGTTACAAAGTTTTGAAACCCAGTTCTTGCCAGAAAATTGCAAAGGAACTGTGCATGTTTTATCTAGCTATGAAAGAATTATCTTCAAGAAAGGTATCTTGAGGTTAATTAAAATACACCACATAGAAGTGCACTTTTATTTCTCTGGCCTTTTTTTTTAGAAAATATTTTTAATTTGAAAATGCTTTGAAAGCATTTGCTTAAACCAAACTGAAGCAAAATGCAGCTGCGTTCAAAACATTTTCAATTGTTCCGTTTCAATTTGATGCGTCAGTTTGATTTAATGCAAAATGCAATTTAGATGGAGATGAATATATTTCTCGGTTTGACGTTGCACTAGAGGAAGCTAATAGTTCAATTGTTATTCCAGATATTCCACCAGCACTAGCTGGAACAGCTTTCAACATCGAAGAAGGTGGTGGAAATTTTGTCGTTCATTGGCTGAACAACAAAGAGCTCCATTTTACATCCTCTATTGAAATATTCATGGAGCATCTAAGGAAACTCACAGATCAACAGATGGATGATGAGTTCGACATTGCCAGTCAGAATGGATTGAGATTGAAACTAGATACTGGTGAGCATAGCAAGTTGTGTTGTACATTGTGCATAATTTGATCTATAGTACGATTTGTTCTCTCTAAGAAATGTATTTGATGATGTTGGATAAGACATTGGCCTAAAATTTTGTTTTGTTTCTGTCCATGCACTTGCCCACCAAGGGAGACCTTTATGGGTATGGGCCACACAACCAATGGCCATGCTGATTTGGATTTGGTTGTCTTAATGTTGCTCTCGCAAAATTTCCAAACTTGGTTCTTACCAGAAAATTGCAAAAGAATCGTGCAATATATTGTGCATGTTCTATGAGAAATCAAATAAGTTTAAGAAAGGAATCTCGTGGTTAATTAAAATACATCATAAAGTGGGAACGGAAGGGGCACTTTTTTAAATAATGTGAACAAGAATGGAAAACTTTTTTTTGTGAACTACATAATTTCTATTGATTGGTTAAAGTTGCTCCCAGTCCTTTCACAACTATTATTGCTTGTGTTTGCAATGTTATTTGGTCAGAAGTAATCATCAATAAAGTGTCTCTATATTCCCACGTAATGCATAACTTAAACTTTAGCTGAGCATCCCCTGGTTATTAATCTATCACTCATTTTCTGGGCCAGGTAACTTGGTGATCCTGTGAGTTCTGAGTTATTCTTAATGCTTTCATCTCGTATTCCATGGCAGTAGTTTGGCCAAGCCTGTAGTGCAACAATCACGAGCCTCTTTTGCTTTCATGCTCTCATGGCCTAGAGCTGGATGTTCAATATTCTTGCCCTGCATGATTCAATGATCAAACTGAATGCATGGAGTTTTCAGTAGAAGTAAGAGCTAAAATGCTAGTAGGGAAGCAAACAATCTTATAAATAATTTTGAACACATTATTTTCAAACTTTATTGCTTGAAATTAGAAAATTTAATGTTTTGAATGCAATATTAAGTCTTGATGGAGTAATAGAAATGTAGAAAAGATATCCTAGATCTGGCAGAAGATTTGCACTCAAAACCCCTGGGAGTAAATGGTAGGATTTACATTTTATTAATCTGAATGCTGTGTTTGAAGATGCTTAATATAAGTGATTAAGGACAGAGCCTACATCATCAAATGCCATCTCTGAACTGCATCACAAACCTCAAAAACGATTCGGTTCACCATTCCTATCACTCATCTTCCAACTGTCTTTGTCAATCAGGATCTGTACATATGTTCATATGCTTTGCTCAGCTCTCTCTCACTTAAACCACTATTGCAAACTCCTGCCACGAATATCACAGCTTGCACACATCCAGTTATCTAACCAACCATCCAAGCCACGCAACCTATTTTGCAACACTCGCTGAATAAGGACCTCTTCCCTAATATCCAAACATATCAAAGCCAGCATGCTATCTGTAGCAGAAGTTGCCAAGCATGCCATAAAAAAAAAAATATGATTTTGTTGGACATTGCTGATTTTTTTGCATCTGCTGCTGCAGCCGTTCAAGATAATTGCAGCAAATTCTTCAACACATCCTACTTTACCTTCTTTCACAGACTTTTCTGATATATCTACATCAGAAGCACGCACTTCTCACTTACCCCATTCCTTGTCCCCTTCAGACTGCCAGGAACTGCTGCCTGGCCAAAGAATGTAGGCACAGTGACTTGATTCACACTTGCAACTTATAGTCAGATAGGCACGGCATGTCATTTCAGATATATTACGAAGATGATGAGACTATGGAAATGAAGCTTTACAGCTATGGCAGACGCAAAGCTAATCTGAATGTTAATGTTGCAGAGAGTAAGGTCATGCAGGATGCACTTTGGCCAACCCTAATGAGGATTTTAATGGAGTAGTCTACAAAAAAAAGTGTGAGGTATGTCAACCTAAATGCTTGGTGTTGAGAGGCCAGCCAGTAGGTGTTTCCTCCATATCAAGGAGTGTGAAGTTCAATTCAGAGCATGGAATCTATCCCATGCAGCGTGAAAGTGGTGGTGAACTCAGTTTGTGTACCAGTGAACTTACTTGTGAAACATTGCTGAAGTCTGATTGCTGAAGTTGAAAATTCCCATGCCATACAAATAGTAGCCACCAAATGTCTGACTTCTAGATTGTTGCAGAGCGTTTGGTCAGTAGCATGCATATGACCTCCTGGTTCTCCAATCCTGAAGGGTCATCTTCTACGGCTACTGTGGGTACACCAGTGGTTCAGATTTCAGTGAAGCTCCTTTAAACATGTCTTTAATTCTTCATTGAGACAGAATAGGGCATTTGTTCACTGATCACATTAGGCAGTTATGGCTTGGAGTGCCTTCCTCTTCCTCGCCGCCTCCCTCCGAGCAGATTGTTTTCTTTGCACATCCTCTATTTACACATATAATGCAGTATTCCAAAATATATCCAAACTAGTGAATGGATTATGCATGCCTTGAATGTCCTTCATTATTTTCACATAATTTTCCTTGTACAATAATTCATCTTTACATAATGACAAAAAGCCCAAAGCAATTATAGAATTGAAGCATCAGCCAGTAGAAGTCAACTAGCAATCGATGAGTAAATAGTTGATCATTCCATTAAACAGCAGCGGTTGGAGTCTTGCTTGCAGCTTAATATGTATTCAGCAGTGCAAAGTGAAGTGAGGTGCATGAACTTGAAATGGAACTCGTATGGTTGTGTTGATGTAAAATCACTTCTTCCACACAGTTGACATGGTAATCTGCCTGCTCTGCATACTATGGATGACTGTTTCATTATAGAAATTTGGCAATTCACAGCAGAAGTGCGCATCAAACTATTTTGACTCCCAAATAACAATCACTTGCTTTGTACATCATGTTGGACGTGGTTTAAAAATAAATGGAATCAATGAAAATATTTACATTTTTATTATATTGTCAACGTTTTTTTTTTACAGCAGTAATTCCAGATTTTAGAGCAGTATTAAAGTTCCCCTAATAAGTTCATAGGTCTAGGAGCAGAATTAGGCCATTCGGCCCATTGAGTCTACACTGGCGTTCAATCATGGTTGACCTATCTTTCTCTCACGGCATCATTCACCTGTCTTCTCCCCATAACCTTGATGCCCTTGCTAATCAAGAATCTGTCAATCTCTGCCTTAAAATACTTTTTTACCTTTCATCACAGTGAGGAAGTGCCTGGAGGAGAGTCACTATGGTGGATGATTGTCTTAATTGTGTGTTTTATTGCTTTTTTACTGTTATGACTGCATGGTGACGAAATTTTGTTTGAACTTGTTTTTGAATAACAATGACAAATACTCAAAAAATAAAGAAATTCAAATTAAATTCAAAAGTACCAAATGACTTGGCCTCCACAGTTGTCTGTGGCAATGAATTCCACAGATTCACCACCCTCAGACTAAAGACATTTCTCCTCATCTCCTTTCAAAAGGTACAATGTTTCAGATTGTTGAACGCATTACAGATCGAAACAGCACATAAATGTTTAGTGAAAAGTGCACTGAGCTTGTCTGAAATCCTGTGTTGAGTAAAACTGGTTTATCTCAATTCTGTCACAGAACCAGAAGAGACTTCAGAGAAGGGATCAGAATATGAATCTGAAGAGGCTGAACAAGATGGGAGAACCAAAGTATCTTCACTGTCCTATGCTGGAGTTCCACTGCCCACCATTTTGCTCGATCGAAATATTGAAACGCTGCAAACCGAGTGGAACAAGAATGCTGATATGCTGTTTACAATCCATCCTATAGATGGTTCATTTTTGGTGTGGCATGTGAAGTATTTGGATGAGTACCATCCTGGAATATTTAGACAAGTCCAGGTACAGACAAAAGACCTTAAATTATATTTTATATATTAAATAGAAGTAGTCAAGGTTTAAAAAAAAAAAATGTGTTCAGATGAAATTTAATGATACTACTTGGAAATATAATCAAATTTAGCCATGAGTTTTGCATCTATACTCATTAAAACATGTAATGATTTATTATGAGCAAGCAAATTCTCTGCTGTCTAATATAGTCAATGTTTGGTTTGAAACTTGTGGAAACATTTTCACTTAAATCGATTTCTATAAGAAATTATGAATCAATTTGTGATTACAATCCCACATTTCCTGTCTATTTATAAACTTGTATACATAGAAAGAAAGACATACCTATCTTTTTGCACTGTAATAATTGCATATCCTGAGTGGAAATATCTCAAAAGCTACCTCGTTCCTGAAAACTCTGGGCCTTGCTATTATCATTGGCCCAATTTTAATTTTATGAATGAGTCCATCTCTTTCTCTTTTTATCTTTCCACCTCCTATCTCAGCCAAAAAAATTAATTTAATGTTACTATTTTTCAAACATGCATCAAAAATAAATTCTGAGGTGATCAGTCTAATTCCAAAAGACTATTTTGTAATTTAGTAACATGTAACTTCTTAGGCCCAGATAACTGCATCTTTTGTTCCCGATTTCTAAATAATGCTCTGCATTAGTTCCTTCAGAAAGTTCAAACCAAGTGCTTGCATGTGTGAAGTTTTATCCAATGTTAGAGGTATATAAAATCATGAAAGGAATAGATGGGGTAAATGCACAGAATGTTTTCCCCAACGTAGGGGAATCTAAAACTAGAGAGCATAAGTTTAACATGAGATGGGGAAGGTTTAATAGGAACCTGAGGGGCAACGTATTCATGCAGAGGGTGCTGCATATATGGAATGAGCTGCCAGAGGAAGTAGTTGAAGATACAATAACATTTGAAAGGCATTTGGATATATACATGGATAGGAAAGTTTTTAGAGGGATATGGGACAAACACAGGCAAATGGGACGAACTAAGGCGAGGCATCTTGGTCGGCATGGATGAGTTGGGCCGAATTGCCTATTTCCATGCTGTTTGACTCTGACTATAACTCTACATGCCCATAAAGCGTAAATGCGTTGTGCATAATGATGATATGATAGTATTGGGTGCCAAGTCATTGCTTTCTTTATTTTGTCCTCGGGCAGAGTTCAACTAATAAACTTATAACTTTCAGTTGCAGCTTTCAAAAGTTGAATCCTCATAAAAGTTGAATCCTTTGGCCAGGAGAAGTTATCATTTCTTATTTTTTCCATGGTGTGAGAATGTATTTAATTCTTATATAAATTGAATCATATAAATCTTACCTTAGCAATCTTGTGGACAATGAACACATTTCTGCGTATTCATTCATAAAGTTTTTCCAACTGAGATAATGTCAGCTGCAGATATAAATGCTGAGCAAAGTAATTTGCTCATTTGGATGTCGAAACAAAAAAATTAATTTGCTGGTTTAGAAATCTTCTGACCATTTTATGTATGTTTTGCTCAGAGCCACTAACTCTTCTGGTCAGTTTGGTTCCCTTGTGGGTTCTTTGGTCACCTCTTAATGCTTTTATTATGTCAGGAGGTTTATTGTAAATTGTTGTTTTTTCTAGGCAGGATCATTTTCAAATTCTGTTGAAGTAGGAAAAATATCTAATTCTTTTTGTATTTTAGGTTGCATTTTCATCACGGATTCCTGTTGCTTTTCCTACTGGTGATGCCAACTCGCTCAGCAGAAATATAATGATGTATGCATGCACTGCCACAAATGCTAAACACCAACCCGATAATGATTCAAAAATTAATGGATTGACCCATTGTTTGAATGGTTCAAAATTAAATATTGCCATTCCATCAGTTATGATGATTTCAAAACACATTGACGGATCGCTAAATCAATGGGCAGTAACTTTTGCTGAAGAATCTGCCTTTAGCACTGTTCTGATTGTGTCTCACAAGTTCAGATATTGTGGCCATCGTTTTCACCTAAATGACTTGGCTTGCCATTCAGTGCTGCCCTTGCTGTTGACTTCTTCACATCACAATGCTCTCATGACTCCCGAAATTGACGTTGTTAAAGAAAAAATTAAGGTAGAACCTGTGAAATCCTTAAAAGGCCCAAGAGCACAACAGGTTAAAAATGCTGCCACACGGACATTTCACGATCCTAATGCCATCTACAGCGAACTGATTCTATGGCGTATGGACCCAATAGGACCATTATCGTATTCTGGGGGTGTTTCAGAGTTGGCACGTATCAATTCCCTGCACACTTCAGCCTTTTCAAATGTGGCCTGGCTTCCAACATTGATTCCGAGCTACTGCCTTGGTGAGTTTGATTCACGCTAGTTTTGATGTAGGTCAAGCATAGAATTTGTAAACCAGCACTAGCAGTTCATTGTGTCTATATAATCAGAGTGGTTGTTTGTGCCACATTAGTCAAAAACTAATTGAATCTTGTAACAAGTTAATTAAATCTTGGTAAAACAGAAAATCTGTTGTAAAATTAGACCCCAAAGCCCTTTTAGAACGTTTTACTTGTCGACCCTTTGGGTATTACTTTCCCTCACTAACTGTATGCATCAGGATAATGTCAGTTTGTAACTTTGCATTTTCTTGAAGTTGGGTATGTATACACTTTTTAGTTAATAAACATCTGGATATTATGAGAATATCTTTCATCAAGATCCAACAGACCTCGAGAGAAAACACAAAAAAAGGTTGTAGCCACCAAAATCAAAGCAACATAATGTACAGAAAGTTCCCACATTATAAACATTTCCAAGCCAGGTATGCTTGTAAGATTCTTCTGACAGGTGTTATGTTGTGGACTTGTATCCAAAGGAAATTGGGTCGTGATATCCAAGAATATTTTGTGTAAAGCTAGATTCCGTGATTTAAGACTGGATTCTATTCTGGATCCTAAAGACTAAAAGATAGTGTAGGCATCCCCACGGTGTCATCTAGTCCCAATGTGTCCATGTAGTATAAATGGACAAACAAAGATTGGTGCAAGCAAGAATTATTAATATTAATTTCATTTGTTAAAGCAATGTCTCAAAAACATCGCCCAAGGAATTATGTTTCAGGAATTTTTCTTGGCTGTTGACTGTTTCCTTATCTTGTAAATATAACATTTGTCATTAGTAATATTGAAATTGTGCATTTGTAGCAAACCCGTTGGTGTTATGCCATAACTGATGTTACTTGTTCATTGACTACAACCAGGAATGTTGTTTCTGTCTAATACATAAGGATGGAACAGCATTTGTTCTGTTACTGAACTGGTAATGCAGAAACCTGATGAGAGCATCAATTGAAATCCCATCCCATCAACTGGAGAAGTTACATTTTATGGGAATTAAAAAGTAATTGTGGTCAAGAAAGTATTGTTTAGTTTAGGGATACAGTGGGGAAACAGACCCTTCGGCCCGCCGGGTCGACGCCAACCAACAATCCCCGCACATTAACACTATTCTACACACACTAGGAACAATTTACACATACACCAAGCTAATTAGCCTACATACCTGCATGTCTTTGGAGTGTGGGAGAGAACCGAAGATCTTGGAGAAAACCCACGCGGTCACGGGGAGAACGTACAAGTTATGTCCTTTTCATAACTTATGAACCATTATATTTAAAGGAACGTTCAACATCTTTGCAAATAGGTTCTATGTGAATACAATTGTGAATTACTTTCCATCTTTCCCTAGTTATTCAGAACAACATTTAAATGTTCAAGCAAACATTTACTCAATGTTGGCTAACAACACCCATTGTTTCACCCTCTTAATATAAAAGGCACCATTAGTGCCAGGCTAAATATTACATTGCATTATTTGCTGTGAAATTTTTAACAATCAATAGCATAAATAATAATGAAATTATTGTTATTATTCCATTTTATCTTTTAGGCACATACTGCAACTCTGCCAGTGCTTGCTTTGTTGCTTCTGATGGTCAGAATCTCAGACTCTACCAGGCTGTTGTTGATGCTAGGAAACTTCTGGATGAACTGTCTGATCCAGAAATATCGGTGAGTTAATGACCGTGAAATTGAAAGAAATTGAATTAATGTCATCATAACCGACATTATAAGATGTTTCTTAAATAATTTTAATCATATGACTAGTTTTGTGATTTTTTTTAAAAAATGTAAAAGAAATGGGTATTGGGAGGACTGAGAAATTTTGGAAGATGTGGATTTTAAGACAAATAAGGTGAGGAAACTGGGATGACAATTATTTACGAGGGGAAATGTGGTATCATGGAGACCTAGAGCTACATGGCATGGAAATAGGCCCTTAGGCCCACTTTGTCCCTGTTGACCAAATGGGCATTCTGGGCTAGTCCCATTTCCCTGCATTTGGCTCATAGCCCTCTATAACCTTCCTATCCAAATTTCTGTCCAAAAGTCTTTTGAAAGCCATGATTGGAAAGTGGAGTCGTGGTTACTAATGGTTTGACAAGGTTGAGGAAAACCAGGGTTACAGCAATAAAGAGCTGGACTGGGGAGGCGAGAATAGGGGTGTTAATGTAGAAATGTAAACATTCATAACGTATTTTAAATTTTAGATGATATTGTTGGCTTTGGAATCCATGAAGGTCCGAGGCCAATAGATATAGGTAAATGGGACTTACTGAATGTTAAAGTACACAGATAGAGTTTTTGTACGCCAGGAAGGAGAACCCTGGCATTATAAAGTAGAAATGTAACTAAACCATGGATAAGGATCTCGGTAGTTTATTCACAGAATTAGGTCTGAGAATATGAATTCTATAAAATTCAGCAATATATAATTTTTTTTAACGAAGCCCTTGTCATTATTTTTGCATTGGATACGTTGTGTTGGATTTTTGCATTGGATACTGCTGCATTTGATATTTTATTACATCATTTTTGCAGAAACTTGTTGGTGAAGTATTCAACATAGTAAGCCAGCAATCAACAGCTCGTCCCGGTTGCATTATTGAACTGGATGTAATAACTGCTCAGGTTAGAAATTTGGACGTGTGAAATATGATGTGGATTTTACCTTTTTGTTTGTGTTAGAACTTCAAATTTACCCTCTTTGCCATCAATGCTAGAGAAATAATCAAATTGTAAATATAATGTAATAGCTCATCTAAATACTTAAAAGCTATGAGAGTCTCTGTCTTCAGTATCATTCTTCAGTGCATTCCAAATTCAAACAATGCTCTGTGGAAAACAATTGTCCACTTAAACTTTGCATGTACTTACTTTTTTTCCTTTTTGACCAAATTTACAATCTCTTTGGTCATCCAAGGTTCCCTTATTTTGGCATCCGTATCCCTCCTCTCCCACAGGTCAAATGTAGACTTGCCCAAACTGCTCCCTCCCGAGCTCCTGCCTAATAACTTTGTCGTTTACCTTATTCCAATATAGCATCTTCCCGCAAGTTCCAGCCTTTTCTCCATTCACAAAATCTTAAAGCTTATGGAGTTCTGAACACGATCCCTAAAATGCTCTTCCACTGTAACACCAGTCTCCTGATCAGGCTCATTTCCCGACACAAAGTTCAGTATGTTCCCTTCTAGGGTTGGACTATCCATATTCTATTTCAAGAGATCTTCTTAAATACACCTCATAAGTTCTGCCCCATCTAAGCCTTTGGCAACGAGCAAGTCCCAGTCAATATTGGGGAAGTTAAAGTCACCCACTAAGACAATCCTGTTGCTTTGGCATATTTTGGTAATCTGTCTACATATCTGTTCCTCTATCATTTGCTATTAGGGAGCATATAGTACAATCCCATTAGAGTCCTTGTACCTTTCTTTATCGCCTCAGTGGACAAACCCTGCAATAGGTCCTCTTTGAGTGCAGCCTTGGCAGTCTCCCTGATTAGCAGTGCAACTCCTCCACCTCTTTTGCCTCCCTCTGGATCACATCTGAAACATCAAAACCTGCCAGTCGTGTCCCTCTCGCAACCATGTTTCAACAATGGACGCAATATCCTAGTCCCAAGCACCAATCCCGGCTCTAAGTTCTTCTGCCCTATCTTCATAATACTTCTGCCCTATCTTCTTATCCCTACCCTCACTAGCACTTGACATTGGGAGTAATCCCATTACCATCCTCAGTGTCCTGCTTTTTAATCTTCCGCCTAACATCCTATATTCACTTTACAGGATCTCATCCCTTTTCCTACTTACGTCATTAGCGCTAATGTACACATTAGAAGCTCTCCCCATAATCGAACATGAAATACAAGTTGAAGGTGGATTAGTTATTTATTCTTGAGTTCATTGGCAACGGTGAAATTGTAGGATATAGTGTTCGGCGTACATTTTGGCTCACTTTGTGTTCAAAAATTGTGCAAAGTCTGTTTTCATCATACAGATCATTCTACTTATTATATTTCGCTGCTGGGACTTCACAACGTTGTACAAAACTGACATGTGACCTCTCTCTCCATTATCCTCTTTCTCTCCCCCCATGCACGTGCAGTCAAGATCATTCCTCCTTTCACTAAAATACCCTGTAAAAAAATGAGTTAATGTTAATTAAAGCTCTAGTATGAGGTTTCTAGTCATGTATGGAACCTACTGAAGCTCTGAGACCACTTCCATCCAAAGGTCTCATCACTTGGGCTTCACAGTGGATGGAGAATAACTATCCTAATGCGAAATCTCCAATTTACAAATAAACTGCAGATATTTAATGTGATGTGTTTGACTAAACCCCTGTAATATTACTGTTTCAGTGTGGCTCAAACACGCAACTACTTCATGTATTCCAAGAAGATTTTATTCTGGGATATAAGCCACTAGAAGAAAAAATTGATAAGGAGCAGGAATTTTCCTCGACTCAACCTGCACAAGGTATGCTGGGTCAATTGTAAGGTCTTTTAACTTGGTATGTTTTGACTAAGTACTTAGCTTAAATCTACTCCAATCGATTTTTTATTTCATTTGGGAGTTCTTTTGCCTCTGATCACTGTCCAGTATTTAATTAGAAAAGGTAAACTGACACAACGGTGCAGTCCCAAGGAACTTTGCACTGTTGTGCTGATGTTGGAGTGAAAAGAGCTCCTGTTAACTGGACAAAAAGTATCTTGTCGTCTTTCTCAAAATGTCAGAGTACCTAGAAGTGTTTCATTAACTTGTCATTTGTCTTATTTGCTGTTTCATCTCCTATATTTCTTTCCTTTCTTTGGATAAAACACTTCCTAACACTTGGAGATCATTTCTAGTGATGTAATGCTATATAAATATTCTTTTGTTCTCCGTCTTCTTATGCTGAATTTTCATATATAATACCCAGGCACAAAGTTTTATCATGCTTTCTCTTATTTCAATGAGAAGATTGGTTGCTTTTTGAATTGTTTGCATTTCTGTCATTTCAGGATACCATGCACCATCATTCTCTGAGAAGTTCTACCTTGTGGTAATAGAACGAGACAAGAGTCAATCTGTTCTTCACATGTGGCACCTTCATTTGAAGTCTGAACAGCCTCGTATGGGTAGGTGTATGAAAGTATCGCACATGGGTTCATTTAAAATTCTGTATGAAATTAGCACTGTCCCATTGAAGTTGCATAACTAAGAACCTACCAAACTAACTTCATGAACTTCAGACCATAGCAACCAAATTGAGCAAAGAATTGTGGAAAAGTAATGTGCAGGACAGAACTGCAGATGCTTGTTTAAATCGAAGATAGACACAAAATGCTGGAGTAACGTAGCAGGACAGGCAGCATCTCTGGTGAGAAGGAATGGGTGATGTTTCGTGTCGAGACGTCTGAAGAAAGATCTCGACCTGAAACGTCACCCATTCCTTCTCTCCAGAGATGCTGCCTGTCCCGCTGACTTACTCCAGCATTTTGTGTATATCTGTGGAAAAGTAATATTTGCTTTTATTAATTGTGATTGTTTGCAGGTCAATGGCTTTACTAACTTCTGTGCGCTGGGTGAAATAGTTAAACTAGATAGGCAATTATTTTATACTTAAAATGCCTTGTCTCGCTCAGCTAAATCACATCCACAAATAAAAACACAAAGTACTAGCGTAACTCAGCTGGGCAGACAGTATCACTGGAGAGCACAGTAGGTGACATTTCTGGCTAGGACCCTTCTTCAGACCAGTTTTTTATTTGTAAACCAGCATCGGCGGTTCCTTGCTTCTAGTATCCATTATTATTATTTTTTAATCTAGCTCATTTCTGTTTTCAATGCAAATACCTTGTTGCACTGGTGTTCGTGGGTGCAGTCCCAGGGATGGGATTGGGTTGATTCAGTTCATAGGGTTTGCTGCATAAACAAGTAATCGGTTGACAGAAAGCGTGTCCCCAGTAACCTTGGAATGCCACTGCAGTGCAGTAATTTGCTGAAATTAGAGATTTAACAATATAAGACCGACATTGCAGCAGTGAACCATGCTGTTTGTTCCAGAACTTAATAAAAATTACAAAGATACATTTAAAGAATTCTGAGAACACATTCATACACTAAAAATCAATGAAAAACATTATTTGTTTAGTTCAAACTGTTTTTTCCCCCATTCCCTGGGGCGTATTTTTCCCAGAAACCGATTTTGCCCATTCATTGGAATGGGGGTGTTGTTTAACCAAACTCAGCTGAGCAGCAAGGAGTCCAGTCAGTGGGGAATCTCTTTGACTTGAGGGGAGTTCTCTGGAGTAGCATTGGATAGGTACACTGGCACATGTTTGTGTCTGCACCAGGAGCAGGGATAGTTTACAATAGTGATGCTGGATGGTTGAGGAAGCATATCTGATGATTAGTAAAAATATTTCAAAGTTGCATTTATTAATTCTTGCATTTCTCTTTCCCTCTCCATAATACTGATGACAGAAGTGAGCACATCAGATAAACTGCTGACTTTATCAGAAGACAAGAGTTTTGGCTTATCTCCAAATTCGCTACCACGCTCTGCATCAGTCGCAAATCTTCAGACCGCTAGCAAACTGATACTTAACTCCAAATTAGTTTATAGTCAACAGTTAAATCTGCCTGATGGAGTGGAAGTAATCCGAGCAACGCCTTCTGCAGGTAACTTTTTCCTCTATTTAATGTAGTCTTTTTTTCTTCTATTTAACCTTGTGCACATCTACATTTTCTGATGGTGAAATGGTACACAGACTACAATCCTTGTAACAACCATTAGCAACCTGTAGAGGCAGCTTTGAAGCTTGGTGCTGGTTTGGGTGTTACTGGCATCGATATTGGTTTATTATTCTCACGTGTACCAAGCTTTTGTTTGCGGGCTACAGTGAAAGGTTGACGTTAGCAATGCTGTAGATGTAAGCAATTAACATGACAAATAGTCCTGGTTTGATAATATTAATAGGGTGGTGCATGGTAAGGCACATACACATGGTTTGATGACGTGCCGTTGTAAAATTCAATCGTACACGAGTCACAAGACATTACGCACAAATGCACCAGGGTATTTCTGTAAGGTATACCATTGCAGGGCAGGACTAGAGAGTGATAGGGGTGGTGGTGATGAAAGTGAAGAATGATGGGGAAACCAAAAGAGATTAGTATACTGTTTGAATAATCAGCCCCACATACTGATGTCACCATACAAATATTTGTTGTCTGCATAATATGATGAGAACACTTAATAAATCTTCAGGGCTAAAACCTGCTTTGGTGATTAAAGTGCTTGAGAGGACTGACTTGTCCATCTTCCCCCAAGTGGGTACCACCTTTAATGTTCCATTGGTGCAGATTATCGCCATTTTCCCAGTGCCATTTTCGTGTGTTCTGTGCTACAGCTTTGACTGAGAATGTCTCACTGTTATAATAGTTTTTTTTTCTTTTAGGTCACTTGAGTTCCTCCTCAATTTATCCAGTCTGCCTTGCACCTTATCTAATAGTGACGTCATGCTCTGACGGTAATGTGAGATTCTGGCGATGTACTGTGGATAAAAACGCAAACTCCGAAAATTCAGAAGAAGTACGTGCCTATTGGTGGGAAACTTGGCCGCTGATGAATGAAGAAGGAGAACACAATGACAGTGCAGTGAGTGTCACTGGGCGTCCAGTGGCTGTAAGCTGTTCATACACGGGCCGTTTAGCTGTCGCTTACAAAGAGTCTTTACAGCCTAATGGCATTGCATCAAAAGAGTTTTCAATGCACCTCTCCATTTTTGAGTGTGAATCTACTGGAGGATCAGAGTGGGTGTTGGAACAAACAATTCATTTGGATGATTTGGGAAAAGTTGGCAGTGTCCTGGATTCGAGAGTCAGCGTAGACAGCAATTTATTTGTGTATAATAAATCAGAGCTTTATCTTCGAGGCAAAAACATGATGTCGAACATAAAACATTTAGTGCATTTGGACTGGGTGTCGAAAGAAGATGGTTCTCATATACTTACCGTAGGAGTGGGTTCCAAGATTCTAATGTATGGAAGATTGTCAGGGATTGTAACAGAGCAAGCCATGAGTAAAGATGGGTTGGCTGTAATTACTTTGCCACTAGGGGGAAGTATTAAACAAGGCACCAAGTCAAAATGGGTATTGCTGAGATGTGTGGATTTAATATCTTCTGTAGATGGAACTCCTTCACTTCCAGTTTCTTTATCGTGGGTGAGAGATGGCATTCTAGTTATCGGGATGGACTGTGAAATGCATGTGTATGCACAATGGAAGCACTCTACGAAACCACGAAACCATACCGAAAATGGAAGTTTCTCATCTTACGATGAGTTAACTGATGGTGACACATTTGAAACGAAAATGTTTCCAAAACGGCACAGTGTTGTTGATGGAACAGCTATTGTAGATGATGTGTTTGGGGTCCCAGGAATGCTTCAAGATGGTGGTTTGTTTGAAGCTGCTCATATTCTTTCCCCCACTCTCCCTCAATATCATCCCACTCAGCTACTCGAACTTATGGATTTGGGCAAAGTGCGCAGAGCTAAGGCAATCCTTTCACACTTGGTTAAATGTATTGCTGGAGAAGTTGCCATCTTCAGGGACAAAGACCCAGGAAAAGGAGGAGGACCACGGCGCCACCTTTCTCGAACCATCAGCGTCAGTGGAAGTACGGGCAAAGATACAATTATAGCGGGAAGAGAAGGTACTCGTGATTATACCGAAATAGATTCAATTCCACCACTACCTCTTTATGCATTGCTGTCAGCTGATCAGGACACCTCTTATAAAACTGCAGGAGAAACTGCAAAAGTAGACAAACGTTCACAGCCACAGAGTAAAAAAATGGAGGATCAGTATGCTGATTTGTTTCAGTCTCCAAGTTTAACCACGGATGACTTTGTTGACTTTGTAATTGAAAAGAAAGAATCTAAATCCAAAGTCATTAATTTATCCCAGTATGGACCGACGTACTTTGGGCCTGAACACGCTCGTGTCCTTTCCAGTCATTTGATGCACTCGAGTTTGCCAGGACTTACACGATTAGAACAAATGTTCCTTGTAGCTTTAGCTGACACGGTGGCGACTACAAGCACAGAAGTCAATGAAAATAGGGACAAGAATTATTCTGGTACGTATATAACCTTTTGGGTTATTTTCTAAGTCTATATCAATTCTATCATAATGATAGCATAATCTTATATATTTGTACAATAGTAGTGGGTTTTACCAATAAGATTTTGTAAACAGCATACTTATTTGCTGAAACAGCAACATGCAAAAATTGTGGTGGTGTCTGATACTTAGTTCACAAAATATTTCCATTCAAACATTGCAATTAATATTACTATTTTTGATTTAGCCTACTTTACCTACTTTATTCACTGTTGAGCTAATTGGATCAGGTTTGTTGCCTGCTTTGTACCCCAGCTGATTATAATTTCTATAGAAATTCTACAAACTTAGTATTGAGCCAAATGGTCAGATTGGGATCTGGTTATCAACTCCAGCAGAAGATTCTGGGTTCAAATCCCAGCCAGAGCTTACAGTTGAATTCTAGGCTTAACACTATGGTGTAGTGAGTGGTCCAATATTGGAGAGGCCATCTTTTGGATGAGACATTAGACTCGTCCCTTCTGAACATTTAAAGATAAAACTGGAGATGTTAAAAGTCTAAAACACAAGCAGGTTGGACAGCATCTATGGACTGAAATATAATTGATGTTGGGAGTATTTAGAGTGGGGAGTTATTCCTGGGAGTATATAAATAGCAGGGAGTTTTGGCTCTGGATCTCAGATTCATTGCTGAACTCATTAATATCTGGATAAGTTTATCAATGTAAGAATCCCCTCCTAAAATTAGTCTATCATTGTCTGTGAACTTCATTGAATGATTGAAAATAGCCATGTCAGGGAGAAACTATATATTTTAAATGAGAAACCCTGATGGGCCGAGTAGTTAATATTTTCTAGTATATTTCATATGATTCGTCCATCTAATTGCTTTTCTGTAATTCTCTATATAAACTAAAGCACATTTATATGAACCTCAAGGATGTTAATAAGCCTTGTTTTAATTTATAATTGATCTAAATTGTGCGGTGTCTAGTGCTTTTTTGTGGACAGAAAGTTGCCGAAACTCATATCGTTCAGTGCTGTTGTTGTCTAGAGCAGATCGTCGTCCTATAAGCTGCCTGCTTTTTACTGCCGTGACCACCTAATTTTATTGATTTTATTTGTTAAACCAGTAATTATTAAAAATTCTAAAAATGTGAAAATCTAGTTTTCAACTTGTAAGAGGTGCCAGTGCGTAGTATGACGTGCTGTCAGAAAGAAGCCATTGGTGTAAATTCTCAATATTTGAATTATTTTTCTCTCCATCTTCATGCACTTCCAAATGATGACGTAAATTGTTTTATTCTGCAACATTGACTATAGTGTTTTTCATAATTGTAACTGCATGCAAGTAATGCAGTTGTTTCTAAACAGTACAAATCTTAAAGTGAATGGAATTTAGTGATCCTACTTGTCTCTCAAAAAATCAGTATGTAAGCTAATAAAACACTTAAGGCAATATAGCACGATTTTAAAATCCATTAATTTTCTGATGCAATTCATTTGGGGAAAGCTAACGTAATAAGCAATGCATACAGTATATGTGAGCATCTCCATTAGTATCCCTGGTTATCACCAGCTGAGTTAATCTGTCTGTTTTTATTGGAGGTGAAACTTTGGATGAATGTGGTTTGCGTTATTTGCTTGCCATGCGTTTGCATATTTGCCTGCTGACATCGCTGCCTCCAGTCTACAGACTCCAGCTTTTACATCAAGGTAGGAGATTTGAGTAAAGCATCAGGGTGTCATTTAATGCTCAAAGGATAATATTTTGTTTGTCGTTTTTATTTGTATGTCTCGGAATTAACTACGACTTGAAACTCCCTTCTCCGGCATCCTTGGGATCTGACTGGTGCCAGACCACGGAAATTGTTATTATCTACCTTTGAGCAGGAGTCCCATTCATTCCAGGTATAGACACTCCATGGGGCACATAAGGGGACCGAGAACAATTTGATTAGTTTAGAGATACAGCATGGAAATAGGCCACAACGACCATTGATCACTCGTTCACGCTAGTTCTGTGTTATCCCATTTTCACATCTGCTCCCTACACACTAAGGGCAATTTCCAGAGGCCAGTAAACCTCTGAAGAATGGTCTCGACCCGAAACGGCACCCATTCCTTCTCTCCAGAGATGCTGCCTGTCCCGCTGAGTTACTCCAGCATTCTGTGTGTACCTTTGATTTAAACCAGCATCTGCAGTTCTTTCCTACATATTTAAATGCATATATATTTTTAAAATGTCCTCTAGTGGTGAGAGGGTGGGTGGAGAGGTGGAGGCAACCATAAACCAATACATTCTAACCTGGAGCACATGAAAGTGAAGTTTCAATTCCACTGAGGCAACGGATTGTCTGTGTGCTGATGTTCCCATTGCCTCCTTTGTCATTGAGGTCATTACTACCCATGCCACACTGCAAGATTTACTTTGTCATCTGTGTCCGCTGCCTTTCCGGTCTCCCAACTTCGTTATATCAACCAACTTGATACTTGTGTGAGCTTCCACATGTATATCTATTTCTTCTGTTATCTTACTCAATATTCCTGAGGTCCCATACTTTCTCTGCCTGCATCCTCCTCCTCCTAGCCTTAAACCCCCTAAGACTGGCTTTCATCTGTTGTATTCCCTCATCTTGCTTGCCATCCATATTCTGAACACAACAAACACTTCAGCATGTTCTGAAGCTGGCCAAACAAAGAAGAGGGCTAAAACAGTGAACCTCTTCTTTGGTGGGATGTTATGCCATTCCTGATACTTGTGCCTCTAGCCCTGGGTCATTTTGTTATCTGGCAGATGGAAATTGCTGCTATAATTTGGGAGCTGCAATATGAAAAATAATGATAATGCTGGAAGGTGTTTTGTCTGAAATATAATACTTTTAGGTTCTGGCTGTTCTTTGGAATACAATTAACATAGAAAAACAATTGATAGCAGAAAGACCTGTTTTTTTTTTTTTACTAACTATCGTATGCCCAATCTGTGGTGAAAAATGTTTTGGTAAATCTGTTTAGGCTTGTGTTATGTTTAAACTATAAACCATTAATTTGTTCTAAAATGGTAATAATGGAGAACATCACCACTAGTTTAACCCAGGGGCGGAAATCCCGGGGGGGGGGGCAGGTGGGACACGCAGGCAATGGGGGGGAGACCATGATGATTCGGCGCGATGATTGGAGGAGGGAGGTGTCGGTCAGAGGCGGAAGTAGGGGGGTGGGACTGAGGATAGAGTGCGGTGATTGGAGGAGGGAGACGACCTGGTGGAACAAAGATCATAGAGCGGAGCTTGAATTGCATGCCCAGGTCATAGGGTCACAAGCGAAAAACACTCTTGGCAGCCCTGGACACAGACCTGCGCCTCATCCGCAGCCAGGATCGATTCCGGGTCTCCGGCGCTGCAATCGTGCCGAACCGCCACTGGACCATCCCCGTCCCCATCCGTGCCTGTTAATAACAAAGGTTCATTCGTATTCTTTTGTACAACCTTCTTCATTTCCTGAAGGTTAAATGTTGCTGATTGCTTTACCACTCAAAAATAAAAATCCATTATCCTACCAAACTGACTCCTTTGTGTTACAAAAGAACAAGGACATCATTGGCAAAGGTTAAATGTATTCTTGTCCTCTGTCCAAATGTGCACTGCAATCAGGGTCGTTCACTTTCCTTGCCTAGAGGCTTGTTCCATCGTTTATTTTGAGTTGGCAGAATGCAGTTTAGAATTAATCTATTAACCTCTATTCAATGCTCTTTTTTTTAAAATCTGTATGCTGAGCATCATATATCCCAAATGAAGTATTGTGACTTTATAATATGCCATTCACGACAAAAGAATTAACAGCTTTAACATTTCTTCTCCAAAAGCTATTTGAGCAATTAGTAAATGGAATCTTAATTCTAAATAACAGTAGTTCGAATTCAATGTGTTCATGGGTGCTTCAACAACAACCACAAAATAATGATTGAAGAATAATTAACGATGGGCAGGAATAGTTGGGGCAAAAGGAGAATAAACTTGCTTTTCATTGTGTGTTTGAGGAGGTTCTGATCAAACCAAGATAAGCTAGATGATAATAGTTGCAGAGTTGAATTGTAGAATGTGTAAAATGTAGAAACTGTCACTGTATCTGGATAACATATATGTTGGTGCATAAATGGTAAAGGAAAAAGCTGACGATAAAAGTTGGGGGCACACCAGGGATAATGGAGCTGGTGCGGGCCAGAGGAGAAGCCCTCTTTGGAAACATGATGACTATTATGTGGAGTAAGGTGGCATGGAGTGGGCAATATGGGTGAATGGAATGGTTGACCATGCTGAGCAACATAGGCAAACCAAGTGCACGAGTGGTGCCCTGCACCAAAACTGCAATCACGGGTATTGATTAGCATAATCCTGTATCTTCATCTTGTTGTATTGATTAATGTAATCCTGTATCTTCATCCCCTGGGCAGGGCTAAAAGCAAATTGATATGATGTGGATAAAACATTGTGCAAAGACTAAGGCCTTATTTGAATTGTAATAAGTAATTGAGCAGAGTATTGACTTTGATTATAACTATGAATATTCATAGGTAGCTTTACTATCTGTTGAAAGTGTAATTAATGTTCATGTTATATCACGATTTTTCTTCTTGCATCATTAGACATGTTATCTAATCGTTTTTTTAACAGCTCGCTTTACACAGTGCATCTGGACTGATATTTTTGCATATATTTAACACAGCAACTTGGATCACTCTCTTTTATATACATAAAATTGTTACTGCATTTTGTAGGCTTGTCTACATGTCACTTTGCCTGGGCCTTTCATTCTGAAGCTGAGGAAGAGTTGCTCAGTATGATTCCTGCCATGCAGAAAGGGGATCCTCAGTGGTCTGATCTGAAAGCCATGGGAGTTGGCTGGTGGATTCGAAATATTAATACGCTCCGCAAGTGCATTGAGAAGGTACGGCAGTCCAAACGTTTTAAGAATTCACAAGCAAGTATAATGAAAGTAGTAGATAAAAGCACATGGGTAAAATGGAGCTTCCATAAATCGTGGGTGGAGAGGGTGATGTTTTGGAGGGAAACCATGTAAAATCACACATCAGATTGTAGGTGAGAGTGGATTTTGTTCTTAACGTGCTTCAAATGTTTTGCTTAGTTAAGAAGTGCTTTATGCATTCGCAATGCAAGCTGGTATTTCTCAGTTTAAAGTGAAATATTACGTGAATATTATCTCTTCACAACATGAGCTATAATGTAGCAATGTTACAATTTTGAGATTTTAAAAATCGTCTGCAATTTATCCCATCAGATAAAGCATAAAAAGAAGTTTAATTTGACACCTAATTCACTTTCATATCTTCAGTATTAAAAAAGTTATGGCCATTTTCATACTCTGAAATTAGCATCTTGTTCCCTATTGCTTTTCCATTGACTTAACACAAAAGCTGTGATCAAGGACAGTCAAAAGCCCATAACCTTCTTAAAAATTAAGAGAACTTAATGAAATTTTCAGTTATTATAGATTGAAGCATTCTGAAACAAATATGAAACAATCTTACTTGGATGACCTGAAATTAAAGCATATAATTAGTTAGTTACCCAATTGTAGCTAATTACAAAATTCAATTACTAGATCTAAACATCTATCCATTTCTTAAAAGGTTAACATTTTTTAAAAGCCTAAGTGTCCAAATAACATTCACACAAGAATTCACAATATAACATTATTTTAAAATCTCATTGTCATGAATTTATAGGCCAAATGGAAGGAATTTAATGTTTAATTCCTGTAAATTAATGGGCATTTAAATAATCTTGCGAGTGGGATTTTGTGGAACGCGCTGGTTTGGAACGTTGCGGTTGCAGTGAATTTAAACCCCATATTGGCAGGAAAAATACTGCCGGTTCGTATATTTACATAATCACATTTTCGCAACGAGAAATTTTGATTAAGGGCATCCTAAGAAGCAAGTTTATATGAAAAAATAAACGGCATACCGTGCCTTGTCCCGTGCATGAGATCCGTCTCCGTTGTCGGCGTTGACGGCATTTGAAGATTATTTAAATTTTACTCCAACAATTTAATTATCCAGCGCTAATTTTAATAAACTTAATAAAACGGCAGTCGAAGCGATTTTTCTTTAGCAGCTAATTTACCCGACAGACATCGATTTGAATAGGCTGCCGAAATATCGCATTTTAAACCCGCCCCCCTCTCAAAGGCGCCAAAGTCGCGCACACGGGCAGTGGCAGAACTGCAGCGCCACTGAAGGTAAGTATTGTAACATACCTATATAATGCTTTCCATTATTGCTCAGTCTGCTTCTTTTGAAGTTAATAACTAGCTAACATCTTTGTTTTAATTGAATTATTGCTAAGCTACATTCATTTTTCCTTGGAAAATGTCAGGTATCAAATGGCAATTAAACAAAAACAAAAAGTTGCATTGTGTTATTAACTAACAGTAATTTAAGATAACTGGTGTGATAGTCCTCAAATCCTAATTGTGTATGCAGCAGAATCAAGTATAGAATCGCACAGACAAGAATGACACCATATTTAATGTAGTCTGAATATTCACTTGCATTATTTTGGTTGGTGTCAGTAGAACCACAATAAATTTAGGAGGGCAAACATTCAGAATGTATTATCTTTTACGTAAAGACTAAGCTGAGTTTGATTGAGTGGGTAAAATCTTCTGGAACCCTGCTGTCTAGACTTCTAGACCAAAATGATCACTTTACTATGGTGTCATATGCTGGTAAAGTTTTATTGATGATAGCCCAATGTGACTTGCTGCTTTATGAAGAGAATATTGAAAAATAATATTATTTCTGAGAGAAATCTGCACCGTCCATTTTCCTATCTGAGGCTCAACTCCCTTAAGCCTTTTTGTCCAAACCAGCCGAGGACATGGTTTTGTCCTATCTGTGACCTATGCACCACTCCCAGATCAAGACACTCAAAGAGATCCACACAACTCGGTTAAATGCTTGTGGGTAAGGACCTTGATAGCAACTTTCATTCTGAAGGACGTCACCTATTCATGTTCACTAGAGCACTTTGTGTCCTTTTGTGTGTTAAATTAGTTTTAATGGCATATTAAACCGTACTTTTATCCCCTAGCCTAAAAAAGTCATTTTAAATGTGAATTATGAATTACTTGGATAAATATTTCACATTTCCATATCAATTTTAAAATTATGAAAAAGTCTGAAGAAGGGTCTCGACCTGACAGGTCACCCATTCCTTATACCCTGAGATGCTGCCTGTCCTGCTGAGTTGCTCCAGCATTTTGTGTCTATCTTCAGTGTAAACCAGCATCTGCAGTTTCCTCCGTCAGGTTTTATTTTATTGTTGAGTTTTGCTTTTACATTGACCTTATGTAAATGTTATGATCTTCATTTTACACAAGCTTTTTAAGTATATTCAATTCCTTGTTTGTTGGGTGAGAGTTCATGAATATAACCGACAGCCCAGCCTGTGTATCACTGAAGGCTGGTATTGCCCTAGAGCTGATGTCAAGCAGCAACTTATGTTTGTGTGAGAGAGGTCTGCACTGCAGAAGTGGTTGGATTAATGTGGTCAGAATTCACTAATGCTTGTCATGAGCACTGTCACTATATTCCTACCTGCAAAATTCCAGAGCAAACAGTTTTCTACTTCAATCAGTCCCTTCAGTGCTACTGGTACAGAAATGGGAATACCGCTTTCCTCTTTTTCACAGGTTGCAAAAGCTGCTTTTCAAAGGAACAACGAAGCATTGGATGCTGCATTATTTTATCTTGCTATAAAGAAAAAGGCCGTACTCTGGGGTCTATTCAGGTATGTTCAGTAGAAAAGTGCTAAGGTCAGTTATTGCAAAGGGAACACGATGAAACTCTTGCATTTGATATCTGTTCTTCTGAGTTGTGTCTTTCACACAAATGATCACTACTAACCCTGAAGATCGAGACTCTGAATCAAGATACCTCTTGTGAAATAAAACTGTTCCTTGCGTAAACCCCAGTGATAAGGACTTTATTTGTATTTCTTCTGTAATTGATTTGACTACGTTGATCTCAGAATGCATTGATGTTTAATGACATCATGGGGTCTCAATGCAATTGTCTTTTAGACAGAGTATTTTAGTTTTCTGTCCTCTGATCAACTATCAGTATTCTGTCCTTTTAAACTTGTTTGAAACGGAATGGATCTTTATATTGGTGATGCTGACACGTCTTTCATTGTGAACATGTGATGAATTGTGTTGTCATCAGCATGACTTTGACACAGGCAAAGCTAAATCTGCTGTGATACTGTGACTAAAATAATTTATTGTTGGCCATAGTGACCAAAAATAAATTGGTAGAATGATGCAGAAGATCCCATGATATATCACTTGCATACAAACTCCAAAAATATTTATTTCAAATGTGATTTTGTGATAAATTGTATCAATTTACACAAAACATCTTTAAAAATACGTAATTTGACGAATAAAAAGAGGCATAAATGGTTATTTTTATTCGTCAAATTATGTGTTTTTAAAGATGTTTTAGTTACTAAAAACGGTTAGTAACTTTGGCTTGAAATTTTGAAGTTGTACAAACCGTGCAATAAATTTTGTCTCTGTAATTTTCCCACTGGTGAAAGGTAGCAGGAGTGGTGAGGAGAAAATTACAAAGAAAGACTGACTGGCAGCTGCCTAGGTCCTCATTGGAACTTACCAAAAGTGAAAGGCCTGGATAGAGTGAATGTGGAGAGGATGTTTAAGGAATTCATTGCCACAAATGACTGTAGAGGCCGTCTATGGACATTTTTAAGGCGGAGATTGGCAGATTCTTGATTAGTAAGGGTGTCGGGGGTTATGGGGTGAAGGCAGGAGAATGGGGTTGAGAGGGAAAGATAGATCAGCCATGATTAAATAGCTGAGCAGACTTGATGGGCCAAATGGCCTAATTCTGCTCCTAGAACTTAGGAACTTATAATTAAAAAAAATCTTGGGCACATAATGTAATTATTTAAGAACCAAATATAACAGAAAATAATTTCAGCGACATTAATTGTGTTATGTATGTCAATTGATGGCACTGCCCAGGCCAGGCCTGTCACAAGGCACACATTGTGTGTACAAAGTGCCCAACTGCATTTCGTCCCCCTGCTCCAATCATTCTGACTGAAGGTCCCGACCTGAAAACGTGGTCTGTCCATTCCCTCCACAGATGTGGCCTGACCTGCTGAATTCCAGCAGCATTTTATTTTTTTTTGCTCGAGTTTCCAGCTACTGCGTTTTCTTGTGTCTACATTACATGATTTTGGTTTCCTCTGAAATTTTATCTCATTGTTGATTCAACCTTTGCACTTAACCTGGTACCTGACTGTTGGAATTGATGCAACAGTAAAATTACAAATGTCACACTTGCAGCAGGAATATAATTTTAGTCGTATTTCTTTTCCTCAGATCCCAGCTGGATAAAAAGATGACTGAGTTTTTCAAACACAATTTCATTGAAGATAGATGGCGTAAAGCAGCTTTAAAAAATGCATTTTCTTTGCTCGGTAAACAGCGCTTTGAGCAGGCTGCAGCATTTTTCCTTTTGGCTGGTTCTTTAAAGGATGCTATTGAGGTAATGTTGGTTTTCCTAGTTCAAAGCGTACATTTTTTTTTCTCAAAACACCCTAGTCAAAACAGTGTTTTATTATGTATCTGTTACTGCTGTAGCTGATATCATTACAACATTTTATCTTTATTGCACTTAGTTTATTTAAAAGTAACGTCTTTATCAATTCATTTAAGTTTTAGTACAATTTAGTGTTGAAATTGTATTTCAGGGTTAGCTATCCAGAAATCCAGAGAATTTTAAATGAATCCCATGACTTTAAAAGTAAAGGAAACTATATTCTATGTACTCCTTAACAGATTTGGGGGAAAGCAAGTTTTTTGGGATTTTTAACAAACAGAAAACCATATATTCCAGTGAAGAGTTATTATTTTTAAGAGTAATTCACAATTGTGCAATCAGACTTGCACATCTTTTTAATTTTACTGACCAAATTCAAATGCAATGTTTGGGTTGATGCCCCGACAGGTGATCCTGGAAAAGATGGATGATATCCAGTTGGCCATGATTATTGCTCGACTGTATGAATCTGATCATGAAACATCCTCCACATGTAAATCTATCCTTTATGAGAAGGTTCTTGGCTGTAAGTCAGATGGGTCTGAGTTTGCACCAAGCAAACTGCATCCAGATCCATTTCTGCGGAGTATTGCATATTGGACTCTGAAGGATTATTCCATTGCATTAGATACTCTGCTGGAACAACCAACAAAAAGCACTGAAGAACATCCAGGTATGAATGTCCAACTTTACATTTTGTTGTTGTAAACGAACGTACAATTAAATTCATAAGAATAATAAATGCATGCATAGAGTATTTTCTTTATAACCAGACTGGCCTAAGTATTATGCCACCAGGCACCCATTTGTTTTAGTTTAGCAGTCTTTTGTGTCCCCCAAAATGATCATTTTGATTGAAAGAAAGAAAATCAGTCTTATTTGGAAAAGATAACGTGGAATCCTTGAACAATAGTCATCTACAGATAATGGTTGATTGGGTTCTGGATACTACATTGCTTTGCTCTGAGCTCTTTGTGTCATCATTGAATACAGTTAGAGAAATTAACATTACAAACGCATATAAGCATCATCTCACTTAATGATACTCCTGCTTCCCCAGCCAAATGAACCCTGATCTCTGACCTCGAGTACTGGCAGCTATTGCACCCGTGTGCTGCCACTTATTTTCATACATTCGGCTCTTCCCACACTCCCTACCCTCAATTTCGTTTTGATTGTTCACCAAAACCTGTGGCCATAAACCCATCCCCACTAAAACGTAATTTTTTTCTGTTTTCTCCCCCGACCCCACCACCACTGGAGCTTGCATCCTAACATAGAAGCTATCATTTATATTTAGGTTGCAAGTGTTGATTTCTGCTTTTTGCAGTTCCTATAAAATTATCCATAGCGGAGTAAGGTCTTGCGTCTCAACATTAGGGCTCAGTAGTCTTCACTGTTCATGTGCAGTGTAATTGCCAAGCATAGGTATTACTTCTGAAGTTTGTGTTTGGCTGCATCTAAACTACAATAAAACTACTTGTAGTTTCTATTATCTTCCAGGAATTCTTATAAAGTCTTGCAACCCAATAGTCTTCAGTTTCTACAATTATCTTCGTGCTCATCCACTGCTGATGAGAAGACATTTTGCTCCTCCCGAAGGCTCATTAGGAATTGCCGCAGAGAAAATCAACGAAGATGAAATTAACCTCATTGAGAGAAAATTATTTTTCACCACAGCAAATGCTCATTTTAAAGTTGGTTGCCCAGTCTTGGCTCTTGAGGTACTGTCCAAAATCCCAAAAGTCATGAAAAAATCAAAGCCATCCATAACAACGGAAAAGTCCAGGATAATTGTCCAAGGCCAAAATGGTGTAGCAGAAAATGGAGACCGCACTAACGATGCAAACCGGCCACAGACTGCAACAGGTACATCAAACCAGGGCTGGGAATCAAGTAATTCTGCTGGCTTTGATTGGGGAGCACCAGTAGTGACTATATCTGACGAGGCACTAAAACTTGATTGGGATAATGATTTAGAAGATGAATATGAAGAGAAAGAGGAAGGTGGGTTGGTAATGAAAGATGCAGGAAAGGTGAATGTGGCTGAGAATGAGAAAGGAGTTCCTGGAGAATCTCCAGCTGTTCACAGGGAGGATTCCACTTCTCAAGTTGATGTAATAGCAGAACAGTTAAAATTCAGAGCCTGTTTGAAAATTCTAATGACTGAACTTAGAACATTAGCTACCGGATATGAAGTGGATGGCGGAAAGCTCCGATTTCAACTGTACAACTGGCTGGAGAAAGAAATCCATGCAATGCATCAGATCTGCAATTATAAAACCGAAGTGAAAGATTTGATTGTTGAAATCGATAAAAAGATCCGAGGTTCATTTGACCAAGAAGAATTAAAAGAGAGTACAGAAGGAGCTTCATATGAGAGGCATCAGATTGATCGGAGAAGGCTCCAAGCAAAGCAAGAGCACGCAGAAAGAAGGAAATGGTGGCTGCGGAGAAATCAAGCTCTGCTTAGAGTGTTTCTAAGCTACTGCAGTTTGCATGGTGCACAGGGTGGTGGCTTAGCATCCGTCAGAATGGAACTTATCTTCCTATTGCAGGAATCACAGCAGGTAAAGTACTCTGCGAATAATAGAGTGAAAAATACTCCACTGAAACATAGGATCTAGAAGATGTGTTTATAATGTATGTGATGAGGAACATTTTTGCCAGTTGCAACTTATCTAATTAGTAGGTGAAGCCAAATGGCTGAGAAATGCATATGCACAATACCCAAGTGGAGTTGAAACATTTGCCATGCTTCCTATGCTGCAACATTGGCCATACTTTAAAAGTGCATCTCTTCAGAATACCCTAGAGTCATGATAAGCACGAGTAGTATAGTACTATACATCTTTGCTACCCACTTCCTTTCTCTTCCTACATAGGTCATATCAGTTGAAGTAATGATGGATATTGACTGCTATTTAGGTTCTGACAAGTTAAGACTTCACTTTAAACTTGAGAGATACAGCGCTGAAACAGGTCCTTCGGCCCAGAGAGTCCGCACCAACCAATGATCACCCCGCACTAGGGACAATTTACAATTTTACCTAAGTCAATTAACCTACAAACCTGTACGTCTTTGGAGTGTAGGTAGAAACCGGAGCACCATGAGAAAATCCACGCAGTCACGGAGAACGTACAAACTTCATACAGACAACACCCTTAGTCAGGATCGAACCCAGGTCTCTGGTGCTGTAAGGCAGCAACTCTACCGCTGTGCCACCACTTGTTCATAGTTCAGATAATTCAGAACCTCCAATAGTTGGGTATCAAGGTCACCTTGGGTCCCTTTGGGTACAACAGGGTCCTGATACCCATGTCCCATGAAACCTAGCAGGTCTGCTGGGAAACGTGTGATGCCATTCGTATTGTATAACATCTACAAATAATTTTAAATTGTGTTGGAGTATTAATTACAGTAGCATTCAACAGCTCAAAAATCTACCCGTCCAGTAGTATTGAAGCCATGAGCATATCTGGTTATCAGGTTTATTGTAGTTAATGTCAAATTTCATAGTGATAAGAATGATGACTAATTAAAAATCATGAAACACTTGGTAATAAATCACATTCAGTTTATTTGGGCTTTAATCCAGGCTGTTTATGAATTGAACATTTTTGAAGCTGTTAGGTTCCTTTGCATGTTTATTATATTAAACTAATTTTTAGCACATTTGTATAACAAAGAACTCCCAACACTCGTGCAGTTCCTTCTTACACGCCTCATCTTTACAATGGACTGATAGGATGGAAAATATTTGTAAGATCAAAAATGTTAATCAAATAAAAACCTTGATTTTATATTCTTAGTGATTAATGAGGTATGGATAAAATAATAGTTGCATTCTTAGTTTACCCACTTAATTAGTCAATAATTTACCCCAATGGTTTATTCCAGGTGTTTCATCATTCATTAATCATGAGGCAGTTCAGGAAGGTGATCAACCTAAAGAGAATGTGAGACAGTGGGCCTTTTGACCAATGTACTTATTTATAAGGAATCACTATTTCACCAGCGTTTTACTTCACTGTGAATGGATTGGCTGATCTAGCAATATGATATTATTCTATGCAATGTTGATCTGTTATAAAGCCTAATACTGATTTTATTCGATGACAGGAAACCACTGTGAAACAACTTCAATCCCCTCTTCCTTTGCCTACAACTTTACCGCTCCTATCTGCAACCATTGCTTCAACAAAAACTGTGATAGCCAACCCCATCATGCATTTGAGTAATCACATCCATGATATCTTGTACACTGTGGTGCAGATGAATTGTCCACCTCTTCCAGGTCTTAAGGATGAGAAGGTAGCAGTTTTATTATACTTTATAATCTTTTATAATGCTAACATTATTGGATGCTGTCATTACTTCTGTTTTTAGAAATGAAAGCCATATGCCAGTGAGATTTCCTTTGATTGAAGGAGAATAGTTTTATTTGGGTTCAAGCTGTCATGCCAATAAAAGACTCTGCAAACTGGTCATCCCAGGCCAGTGGAAATCTGCAAAACTTCAGGGTACAGTTGAAAACCCAATTTGGCTTATTAATGGAATTGGTCATTAGACAATAGGTGCAGGAGGAGGACATTTGGCCCTTCAAGCCAGCGCCCGCCAGTGATCATGGCTGCTCATCCACAATCAGTACCCCGTTCCTGCCTTCTCCCCATTTCCCTTGACTCCGCTATCTTTAAGAGCTCTATCTCTCTTGAAAGCATCCAGACAACCAGCCTCCACCGCCCTCTGAGGCAGAGAATTCCACAGACTCACAACTTACCCCTTATTCTTAAACCGTGGCCCCTGGTTCTGGACTCCCCCAAATTAAATGGTCATTAGTTACTTAGTTGCAGTTTATTCTGACCAAACAAGCTCTAGGCAGGTAGACTCCATAATTTTAGCTAGTTAAATTTCTGCAGTAACATCTGACCTGTGTGTACGTCCGAGTCATTAATTCTTAAATATTCTGAACATAAAAAGCTTTGTTTTAAGTATTGCTAATTAAAGAACTATATGTTGAAGAGAAGATTGTCATACAAAATATATTTGTACCAACATGAAAAATTTCCCAATTTGTAATTTGGACTGCGGTGCATCTCTTACTAGATTTTCATTCTGCACACTTCAGCAGCATCACTCTCAGCCTGCATTTACCAATCTCTATGTGACAGCCACAGCTACAGGTAAGTGTATTTATCGTGGTAACTTTCTTCATATAATGTAGTGAAGTTAATTAGATGCATCTTTCTGTAAGATATCATGAATCAAAATACAATTGATGAAGACTGTTCTGTAATAACTATAAAAATGATTTGGATTTAAGCTGTCGTGCCAATAAAAGATCTAGCATGTCCCTGTTAAGACAGTTAATACCTTAATGTCATAATCTCTCAACAGTCAAACAGCTACAAACCTGTTTACGGGAATGGTTTATCAGGGGCTTTTATTGGGTGAAAGAAGAAGATTGCGGACTGAAAGCATTGAAGAGCATGTCACTCCCAACTCTTCACCTTCACATTGGCCCGGTAAGATGGAAAAACTTGTGAGATTTCATAAAAACTAATAGAAACTTTGAATTTGTTTTCTTAGAAATTAATTAGTTATGGATAAGATTTCAATTAAGCAAGAATGTTTGCTTTCTGCTTGACTAGTTAATAAGTTATCATATTTGTTTGTTGCAGGTGTTTCATCACTGATTAATCTTCTTGGATCTATTCAGGAAGATGATCAACCCAAACTGAATGTGTTGCTTTGTGAGGCAGTGGTTGGTGTTTATCTAAGTCTTTTGATTCATGGTCTGGCTACACAGGATAGTAATGAGCTCTTTCGTTTAGTTGCTCATCCTCTAAATAATCGAACCTGGGCTGCAGTGTTTGGAGGAGGTGCAAAAACTATAATAAAACCTAAAAGGAGGCCAGAACTTACACCAGGTAAGCCAATTTCCTTCAAAATAGACAGAATTTGCATCTGAATAAAATGTTTGACATTAAAAGCATCCCAAGAAGTTTCATAAAAGTGCAATCAGTTCAAAACTTGAAGAAACTAGGAAGCAGAGGTTATCAAAAGCTTGATGAACGAAGTAGGTCTTAATAGAAGTGAGAGGTTTATGAAGAAAATTGAGAAGCTAGAGAGTTGAAGGCATGATCTTCAAAAAACTGCTCGACAATTTATCAAACCTTTGCTTACCTCAGCTGCTTTACAATGGTCATCTTTGACTGTTGTTTAGTTAAGTTTACTGTCACGTGTATCGAGGTCCATTGAAATGCTTTTTTTGTTGCGTGCTATCCAATCTGTGGAAAAACTATACATGATTGCAAGCTGTCCACAGTGTACAGATACAGGATGATGGGAATAATGTTTAGTGCAAGATAAAGTCCAGTAAACTCTGATTTAAACATAGTCTGAGTGTCTCAAATTAGGTAGATGGTAAGTCAGGACTGTTCTCTGGTTGGTGATAGGATGGTTCAGTTGTCTGATAACATCTGGGAAGAAATGGTCCATGAATCTGGAGGTGTGTGTTTTTACACTTTTGTACCTCTTGCCTAATGGGTGAGTGGAGAAGAGAGAGGGGCCAGGATGATACATGTCCTTTATTATCTTGGTGGCCTTGCCGAGGCAGCTTGAATTGTAGACGGACAGTGTGAATTGTGATCATTTTGAAAGTTTTAAAGGATTTTTTAATATAACTGCAATATTTGCACATGGCACATTATCTGTAATGGGGTCAATCAAAATAAATGATGTCATCACATTTCACATTTTCGTAGGACATTTTGCAAATTTGGTGATTTCGTATTAGTAACAGTATCTAGGCCAAGATTACTTGTATTTTGCATAATTTTGGTGATTTCGTATTAGTAACAGTATCTAGGCCAAGATTACTTGTATTTTGCATAATTTTAGTGCCATGCAACAGTGGGTTTGGTGAGCTTTTACCTAGACTAATCTGAACCAGATCTTGGACACCATTGTCCAATTACCCTGCCTTGAGAATTGGAATTAAGTTGCTAATCATCCTCATTCAGAAAAGAAAGTTGATAATTGAAAGGGGCGGATGTGTTGGGTTTCTGAGCTAATTTGGTAGGCATCACTGCAAGATCGGCCTGTTCCTGTCCATTTACATCTGCCCATCTGGTAATCTCAATATAGGTTCATGAATATTACTTATTTTGCGCCATATAATGAATGTAAACGTTTATTTATTGCATTTCTATTGATAATGCTGCATGTTTTATATTTTGTATCTTTCATGATAAAATTTAGGAACTAATTTATCCCCATTGATAGAATTTGAATTCTTTTTTAAAAGAGCACTGTAGGTTTAGGTTTATTATTATCACACGTACCAAGGTACAGTGAAAACCATTGCTACAGACTTCTGCTGCCTCAAACGCAAGAAGGGGAAGAAGATACCCAGATACAATCCGTTCAAACTCAAATACAATAGATAGAACAAAGGGAAGGATACCAAAGCAGACTATAGTTCTCAGCCCTGTAACTTTAATTCAGTGCGATAATGTTGTTTATAATTGTCATTTCGAAACATCATCCTTAGTAACCAAATACTTGAATTTTTCTAGCATTGGCCATTATAGATTTAGCTGCCATTTAAATTTGAACAGAAGGCTATTTTTAAACAAACAAAAACACTAATTTATGGTGCAGGTATGCCAAATGTTTCAGCTGCATTGAATTTGGAGCAAAATACTGCCTTGAAGACAGAAACTGTAGATGTGTGTGTGTCTCCTAGCTGTGAGACTGGAGCACAACACACACCAGGACTGGATGGTGAGTGACAGCTATGGTTGCAGTGGAGTTTGGGGTGCTTTGCTCAGTTTTGATCTTTTTCTACTGCATGTGAAACTTTCCACTTCTTGAAATTTCTCAGTAAATAAAACTATCTTTAAGTATATATTTAATCTTCCCTAAATTTGATGTCTAATCTTAAGGTTCATTTTATTATTAAGGGTACCTGTTATTGTTTGCCTCTTAATACTTGTAAAATTTGAAAGATTGCATAATTTTGTTTAATTAAAACTGAGGTTAAGAACAGCAAACTAAAATATAGTGTAAGGCGGATGTAATTGAGAAGCTCATTGGTTTCTGAGTCTAATGTAACTGTAAAAAAACACTAGTTCTAGAGTAATTCAGATGATCAGGCAGCATCTCTGGAGAAGATGGATAGGTGTAGTTTTTGGTTTGAGTTTTTGAACCCATCTGAATTTAAATTGCATTAATTATTACTTATGATTTTAAAATGATGGAACAGTGATAACACTTTTGCAACATTTGTTCATGAAACTGAAATAAATGTGAAGTATGTACTCGGTCCTGAGCAACTACATGCATTTGTATAAAATTAAAATATGCAAATAATAATCCATTGGAGTTCAATTAGAATGATCAACTTTTGCATCGGTTGATAACATTTCCTTTGTTAACTTTCAAGTTTTTGATTTCTATGCATGTTTAAAGCATTGTATTCATTTTGAACATATTCCGTGTTTCCTGTGACCGATACAAAAGGTACTGCTGATATTAGGGCTACATGAGATTTGTGTTATGCTTGAGATGTTGCTAGTCATGTTTAGCCGATGCCTTTTGAATGTCTGGCACTGAGCCACTCTCTTTAGATTGTTAATCCAGAGATCATGGGAAATGAAGCTACAATTAACTATTTAGCTTCAGATCAACCATATGAACTACATGACGACCTGCCCCACGAAGGATGACTCACAACATGTTTATCATTTCACTTTGGACAGTTCCTCCAGAAGACATTGACCGATATCGCCGAAGATTTAACATGAAGATGTTGGTTCCTGGTAGACCAGTAAAAGAGGCTTCAACACCACCACCTGTACCTGCAGAGAGACCTTCATACAAGGAAACATTTATTCCCCCTGAGCTCAGTATGTGGGATTATTTTGTAGCCAAGGTGAGGACAGTAATTAAATATTGCGCTATTACTTTAATAATTACTTCAGTCAAATGGAATAGTTTCCTTGTAGTGACTTTATATATATATTAGGTACATTGTGGCCAATAAGCATCTGCATTCAATTTGCTGTGAAATGTTGGATATTATGCCTATGTTTGTCATATAAAATAATAGATGTTCTACAAATATAGGTTTCAAAATAGTGGAGCAAAGTGCTCATTGAATACTTAGAGCAAGTATTCTTTATGTGCAGCACATTATCTTTGCTTATGCATTAATCTAAAACGTGATGGCTAATTGTCATTGTGTAGTCGGATGCACCTGGAAATTCCACCCGGGTTCTCACATTGCATATGCAACATCTTGGTACAGAGGGTACAGTGATGTCAAACAGATCTTGGGGCCACATTCCTTTTGAGGCTCATGCAAAGTATGCATCACTCATATTGAAGCAAGTGGTGAATGAAGCCTGCTTTGGAATTAGATAAAAATAATAATATGATCCATACTAGATTACTGCAGATGGAAATATCTTATTATTTCTCACTCCTATTTTGACAAAGTCCTGCATGGTAGTCTAGTCCAGAATGTCAAGGCATGAGCTATGCAAGGCATATTGGCAAACTAGATGTGAAATTAGCTTGGTGCTAGGAAGCAGAGGAAAGTGGTGGGTCAGTGTTTTACTGGCCGGAAGTCTATAACAAGCATCGTACTGCAGGGATCAGTGCTGAGACCTTTGTTTCAAATGTATATATAAATGACATGCATGAGAATGTATGTTCAAGAAGGAACTGCAGATGCTGGAAAATCTAAGGTAGACAAAAGTGCTGGAGAAACTCAGCGGGTGCGGCAGCATCTATGGAGCGAAGGAAATAGGCAACGTTTCGGGCCGAAACCCTTTCAGAATGTAGGTAGTTTGACTAGCAACTTTGCAGACAACACATAAATGGTGAAGTTATAGATAACAAAGAAGGTTGCCTCAGAACACAGCAGGCCATGGATCAACGAATGTTGAGAAGACTTATGGCAAATGGAATTTAACCCAGACCAAACGTGAGTTAATTTGTTTTGGGAAATCAAATTCTGGTGGAACAGAAGTAAACAAATAAACGGCAGGGACCTTATGAGCATTGATGCACCGAGAGACTTTAGGGTGTAAGTCCAAAATTTGTGAGGACTCGACTAGATATGGTAGTGAGGAAGGCATTTGGTATGTTTCCCTTTGTAGGCCAAGGCATTGAGTAAGACAATTAGGTAGTCATGTCACTGCACAAAAAAATTGGTTAGATCACACTTGCTGTATTGTGCACAATTCTGGTTGTCATGTTACAGCAAGCATGTAATGGCAATAGTGCAGAAGATATTCTGCAGTATCATGCCTGAAATGGTGGGGTGCAGTTATGAAGAAATGGTAGAGACAGATAAAATGACAACATTTAAAATACATTCATACAGGCACTTGGATAGGAAAGGCATGGATGGAAACAGGCCTAATGTAGGCAAATGAAATTAGCATAGATATGTCATGTGATAGGAGTAGAATTAGGTCATTCGGCCCATCCAGTCTACTCCACCAGTCAATCATGGTTGATCTGTCTCTCCCTCGTAACCCCATTCTCCTGCCTTCTTCCCATCACGTCTGACACCTGTACTAATCAATAATCTGTCTATCTCTGTCAGTGCATTTCTCTAAAAATATGCACTGACGGCCTCCACAGCCTTCTGTGGCAAAGAATTCCACAGATTCACCACCCTCTGACTAAGGAAATTATTCCTCGTCACCTTCCTAAAAGAATATCCTTTAATTCTGAATTCTGAATATGTATCATGGTTGGCATGGATGAGGTAGGTTGAAAGGACCTCTGTTTGTGCTGTACAATTGTATGAAGTGCTGCCATTATTTTTCAGGCCTCCAGTTGCATTTCCAATTAATCTTGTTACCAAAGCAACCCTCTCGACATTCCAATCTCCTGATGTGAGCCCATTTATTGAAGTGTGCCTTTACCTAATCTACAATACCTCTTCAGGCCTGCACCCCCTCCCATGCCAGTTCTCTCTCAAGCCTCCACCCTGCTCCCCCATCCCTCTCCAGGCTGTCCGATTTTGTCTGCTTGTTCTACTATTACCCAAATCCACAACAGATTTTACCTTCCATAGCTAGCACATGCTCCGTCTCTGCAATGTTCTATTTACTCTTAAGGGTTTTTCAGAACTTCCAGGCCATTGTATTATTATGGAAAGATTTATTTTCAAAATTCTTTGCCTAATCTCATTTTAATTGAAGTATTTGTGCTTTAAAGCCATTCCTGCCACCGTCTGAGAGTGGATTTATGTACGACTCAGATGAAAGTATCCCTAGTGATGATGACGATGATGCTTTTGTTTCTGACGTTCAGCTCCAAGAACATTCTGATCCTAACTCGTACAGGTTGGTTACAAAGGAGCTTTGTTGCCAAGAAAATTGTTTCATGTATTTTTAAATGTAAATGTAAAAGCCAAAAAATACACTTGCAGAAACAAGAAACCTCAGATGCTTATTTACAAATTGTCATTTGTTTATACATTGTTTTAAAAGATTATATTTCATAAAATTGGCATCATATGAATTGGTTTAAAGGGCAAATGTGGGGACTTTGTTTTCTATTCAAACTAAAGTTCTACTTTTTGTACAAGGCTATTTATTAATCTCGTCATTCTTGGCAGTCACGTTATTTTGCAGATGGCAAATAGGGTTTGGTGGCACAGAGGGAGCAAAGTAGGGTTTGGGGCAGACAGTTCTGCAGCGTGTGACCATCACTTCATCGGGCAGACAGAAGGATGGACGAAGCTGCCGTCAATAAGTTGTAAACCGGCCATTGACAAAGAAGAATGTTAGAAGCTACAAGAGTCCCAAAGTCTGATGGCTTCATTTGATTAAAAAATAATTGTTTTTTATGTTTTTGTTCTGGGGTATTGATGTCACATTTATTTCCCATCACAAATTATGCCTGAACCAAGTGTTCATGCAGTCATTATGAGAGCAAATTTGAATCCACCAGACAAGGATGGCAAATTTATTTCCTTTTAAAGCACTTTTTAGTGAACCAGATGAATTTTCTAGCAAATAGTACTTTCTGGTATCACTGCTGATGCTAGGTTTTTAATTCCAAGTTTATTTAACAATTTAAATTCTCCAGCTACCAGACTGGAATTCAATATTTTGTCTCTGAACCATTAGATGAAACCCTTGGATACGAGTCCAATAAACTAAACACTTAGCTACTTTAGTCTGACGGCCTGATCCTGTAGTTAAACTCTTCGACTAGTTTAAAGACAGGTGTATCTCTTAGTGTTAAAAAGAAACACAAGGCATTGCAGATGGTGACATTTTGAGCAAAACATGGTGCTGGAAGAACTCAGCAGGTCAGGCACACCTCTAGCCTTGTCACTTACTCCACCAATCTGTCAATCACACCCCTACCCCCTCACCAGTATCCACCTATCACTTACCAAGCTTTGTCCCATCCCTGCCTCACTATTCCAGCTTTCTCCCCCCAACTCCAATCAGTCTGAAGAAGGGTCCCAGCCCAAAATATCGCGTCCATTCCTTCCACAGATGCTGAATTCCTCTAGCACAGGGATGGGGAACCTGCGGCCTTCTAGGCCATTAAGTGCGGCCTTTTGAATGAATCCAAATTTTGTAGAACAAATCCTTTTATTTTTATTAATGTGTTTTTGTTCGTCTTATTATTTTTATTTTAATCTTAAAATGAACGTATTTAAAATACCAAAGAGTAAAAGAAAATTCAACGAAATAATCCACCCCGACTGACGGCCACAATTAAAACATTAGTAAGTCATGAGGGCTATATTAACAACATAATGTACATTTTGAAGTATATCTAATTGAAGTTTCTTGGATGCGGCCTTATTAGATTACAGCTAACGTAATGCGGCATTCCAACATGAAAAGGTTCCCCACCCCTGCTCCAGCACTTTGTGTTCTCCTCCTGTTGTTATCTGTTCTGTATTTCATTTGCATTATTTGACGGAGAGGGCAGCTCCAATTAGGAATCAGCGATTTGGTTTCTTGTTGGTGCTTCTTAAAGAATATTTGAAAGAAAAAGTGCTTGAGTAACTCGGCAGATCGGGCACCATTTCAGGAGTACATGGTGAGCCTAACCTGCTGAGTTACTCCAGTACTTTGTGCTGTTTTTTAATAAACCAGCATCCACAGTTCCTTGTGTTTAAAAAATATTTTGATGTCGGGTAATTCCATGTGTATTTATTTTTCAGCTGGGCTCTGATCTGTTTTGGGATGGTTAAGCTTGCATTGCACAATATAAAGAACTTCTTTCCTGTTGTAGGATTGGATTCCACAGGTATGGTTTTTTTCTGTTGAAGTTGCTATTTAAATTGTGCCACAATTAGAAAAATAACGCACTTGAAATGAAATCATCTGGAATTTAAAAAGCTTTTCATAGTTTATTCTTTGCAATGGCTGAGTGACTAATATTTAACTATTTTGCTTGCTTCCCTTCAAAGATAAATTGCTCTTCTTGACAGCCATTATCACTGAACTGTCAAAGATGTAAAATATTTTGGTTTCGGAGAGGCCTTTTTTCATAGGCAACATGTCCTAAAAAGCACCTTTTTGTTTCTGGCACGAGTATTCAAACTGTTTTTATGGGAACGTTGGCACAGACACAAACAATGTCTGCTAGATGCAAGCAACTGAGGCATAATCATGTCAGTCAATGAACAATGATGATTTTATACTAGCACTGGCATTTTGTAGTTCATCACACCAGTTACAGCCTTGTTTGGTAATAGGATGGATACCCATGAGCGCTATTTGAATGATCCATCAGCTGCATACTGGTTAGTTGCTGGTTGATTTATTCTTGCTGTTGGTTTGTTTCCCAAATGCCTTGTACTGTCTACAGGGCCCAAATTGCAGTTCATAAGGAAAAATAGGCCTAATGCTGAAGGCATTCTGCTGACTTCTACCTAATGGCTAAGCCAGTTGTTCCTAGCATTGTGAAATGGTAGGCATTTGCAAGTTTGCAACTCTCTTTGCAAGTTTCTATGACCGAGTTGAATCTAGGGAGTGCAGGAATGAGAGTAAGTTGCTGAAGTGAGAAAGGAAAGGAGCTTTTGGAAGGAAGCAGTAATCAGCCGCGATATTTAAGCAGTTACTCTCCCATACGTGTCTGATAATTTATGCTTGTGAAAGAATCTTCACTGAATTCCACCACTTGCTGCATCCAACCAACTGCACCTATGGAGCAGATTAAGGATTATGGTTTAAGACTGTCAAAGTGATCTTTAGATATCTTCACCTTTCAGAATGGAGCTCGATAGATTGGTCGTTTACTTTCGATTGACGAGTACTATTTTTAAAAAATGTCATTAATGCCTTCTATTGGACAAGGGAGAGCCAGTGGATGTAGTGTACCTGGACTTTCAGAAAGCATTTGATAAGGTCCCACATAGGAGATTATTGGGCAAAATTAGGGCACATGGTATTGGGGGTAGAGTGCTGACATGGATAGAAAATTGGTTGGCAGACAGGAAACAAAGAGTAGGGATTAACGGGTCCCTTTCAGAATGGCAGGCAGTGACTAGTGGGGTACGCAAGGCTCGGTGCTGGGACCGCAGCTATTTACAATATACATCAATGATTTGGATGAAGGGATTCAAAGTAACATTAGCAAATTTGCAGATGACACAAAGCTGGGTGGCAGTGTGAACTGTGAGGAGGATGCTATGAGAATGCAGGGTGATTTGGACAGGTTGGGGAGTGGGCAGATGCATGGCAGATGAAGTTTAATGTGGATAAATGTGAAGTTATCCACTTTGGTATCAAAAACAGGAAGGCAGATTACTATCTAAATGGCGTCAAGTTGGGAAAAGGGGAAGTACAATGGGATCTGGGGGGTCCTTGTTCATCAGTCTATGAAAGTAAGCATGCAGGTACAGCAGGCAGTGAAGAAAGCGAATGGCATTTCAATGGCCTTTGAATGGCCTTATAACAAGAGGAGTCGAATATAGGAGCAAAGAGGTCCTTCTGCAGTTGTACAGAGCCCAAGTGAGACCACACCTGGAGTATTGTGAGCAGTTTATGTCCCCTAATTTGAGGAAGGAAATTCTTGCTATTGAGGCAGCGTAGGTTTTCAAGGTTAATTCCCGGGATGGCAGGACTGTCATATGCTGAGAGAATGGAGCAGCTGGGCTTGTACACTCTGGAGTTTAGAAGGGTAAGAGGGGATCTTATTGAAACATACAAGATTGTTAAGGGTTTGGACACGCTAGAGGCAGGAAACATGTTCCCGATGTTGGGGGAGTCCAGAACCGGGGGCCAAAGTTTAATAATAAGGGGTAAGCCATTTAGAACGGAGACGAGGAAGCACTTTTTCTCACAGAGAGTTGTGAGTCTGTGGAATTCTCTGCCTCAGAGGGCGGTGGAGGCAGGTTCTCTGGATGCTTTCAAGAGAGAGCTAGATAGGGCTCTTAAAGATAGCGGAATCAGGGGATATGGGGAGATGGAAGGAACGGGGTACTGATTGGGGATGATCAGCCATGATCACATTGAATGGTGGTGCTGGCTCGAAGGGCCGAATGGCCTACTCCTGCACCTATTGTCTATTGTCTATTATTCAAGGTGAGCCAGGTACATTTCATGTCTCATTCCGGAGATCAACAGACTAAAGTGAACATATGATTTTGATAGGATTACAACGTAAACATGGTGCAGGATGTTACTGTCTAAATGCACACTAATTTATGGATACTGAGTATCAACTCTGGATCCAGAATGGGTTTTATGCTCTCTTAAGGAGCAGATCGTGCATGAAGATAGGCAGTGAATCATGCATATCACTGCTCAGTATTCTGGCCATGGTCATGATGCCTTCATTCTGAGGCAGTACACTGTGCCAACTAAACTTAAATGACAAGTTAAAAAGTAGCACTCGACAACAAGCCTGTTCTATTCACCGACAGCGTGCCTGACGATTATGGTGTATACCCATGCAGAGGTGGTCAGCATCACTGAAACACTTCTGCTGCCTAGACCGCACTGGTGAAGCTATGATGTTTATACGATATGAAGCGGGGGTTTATTCGTTCTAATATTTGAATCACTTGTATTTCTTTTTGGCTCTGAAACATTCAGAAATATTTAGTCTTTGGTTCTAGCTAAAATGTGACCTAGCTGACTATCAATTATTTTAATCTCCTGTCTTCATTTGGGGTGAGATCCATTATTTCATCCCATCTTACCAAAGAGCAATGCCCTGACACCCACTTAGATACTATCACAACATATATATCCCTTTGCTTAAATATTTTTCAAATTGCATGTTGAATCAGTAGCTGCTATCCTATCAAGCATTATATTCCAAGTTCTAAACTTGCTGATTTCTGATACTTAAAACTATTGGAAACAGTACTCTAGAAATTCAGACACGGCACTTTTATAGCACTATGTATATGGAAATCAATTCTCTAATTTTCACAATGGAAAGCAAATAACGACTGCTAGTTCCAGATCAAATAATGCCACTCCAAAAAAATGTGTCATGTTTTGCCAGAGAAATGAGTTCACCTGGTTTAGAGATGCACATGACATTGGGTATCATCACAATATGTTTTTAGTAACCACTCTTATCACAGCATTCGCCTGGTTATGTACCCATCTGGCCATGGGAAAGCAACTTTGATTGATCCTTCTGAAAGTAATATTTGCCTTTCACAAGCATCATCCTGCCATCTTCAACGATGTGCGCATAACCACCACCCTTCAAGTCTCTCCTCTGGCACGCGTTTAAAATGTTACTCTTTTACCTGTTGTCTCTTCTGATTCTCCTTAACAAAATGTTTTGCCATTCAATTCTCTCTAATTAATTACATCTGCCTTTCATCCCTCCAATCTGTCAACCTTCTGGTCTGTTTTGATCTTCCTGCTTATTGGATTGTATGCATGTTTTTGAAATAAACAATAGTTATAAATGATCACATGAGTTGAATTGGCTCGAAATAATAGTTTATTTAACAAAAATGTCCATGTTGAAAGTATTAAGCAGTTGGCCATGAAAATTGGGAAATCTGTGAAATTCCTGGGAAGTGCGTTATTAGTATATTTAATAATAAACATTTAATTTTAGAGTGTATGCATCATATTCAGTTAAGTCACTTACAAACATTAGGATTAACATTTTTTCCATTCTAACATTATTCACTTTGGTTTTGAAAACCAAGCATTATTCTGTTTATAGAATCCTAAATGAGTTTAAGAATTAACTGGCAGTCCAATAATATCATCCACTTTGTTTTCATCAAATGTATATTTCCCATAGATCTTCCAGTAACTTCACCTTTGGGTAATGCTGTTATGAAAACCTTGGAAAACTGGCAGCAAATACTTCATGCAAGAATGGAACAGTTTGAAGGGCCACCTCCAAACTTCATTAACACATATCCCAATGATTTCTCTAATGTTGCTGGACCAGCTATTCTGCGACACAAAGCAATGCTTGAACCAGAGAACACTCCATTCAAGTAAGAGACCTACTGCAAAGTAGACTTCGTGGGGTATAATGTTTCATCAGTAGACATCAATTAGTGCGGTAATAGTGACAGATGAAAAAATATTTTCAAGGTTACTAGTCAGAAATCGTCGCTAAAAAATAAATAGCAGAAAGCCTTTGAAAATGGAGCAGGCAGCCAAAAAGGTCATGTTTGATTTTTCCATTATTTTTCTTATTAAATAACATAACTGCTAAGTGAGTACAACAATACCAGTTATATAAAACATAAGAATCATGAACCAGAGGACATAGGTTTAAGGTGAGGGAGGGAAAGATTTAATAGGAACCTGAGGGGCAACTTTTTTTACACAAAAGTAATTTGGAAAAAGCTGCCAGAGGAGGTAGTCGAGGCAGGTACTATCATAGCTTAAGAAAAAGCATTTGGACAGGTACGTGGTTAGGTTGGGCTTAAAGGATATAGGCCTAATACAGGTAGATGGGACGAGTGTAGATGGGGCATGTTGGTCACTGTGGGCAAGTTGGGGCGAAGTGTCTGTTTCCAAACTGCATGACTCTTAAGATGTGCAGTATTGATTTAAAAATGATTACGTTTTGTATAAATGGCACAATCATTGCCAACTGTTTGTCTGCACAACACAATTTATTTGCAATCTTGAATCTACAGGGCTCCTGGCCTTTGTTGCTTAAGCTAAAGGTGATCTGTTAACATGATTTGTTTAATCAAGAAGCTTGCATTTCACCTGTTAATATGAAGTTCCAATTAAGCTTATAATTATTGTTGCAGGTTAAAAAAAATTAGACCCATAAATTTATCATTATGCTTATGTGGGCAAAATCTGCTATTTACTTTACTTCAGGTCAAGGCATTATACCACCTTCCCTGTTAAAAGGCTGTGGTGGTACTTAGTCAAGCAAGAAATTCTGCAAGACTCATTTATACGATTTATATTCACGAAGAAAAGAAGGCAAAGTGAGGTAAATGGGCGTGAAAGTATAAGTTGTTGCCTTTTTAAATATTTTATAGTTTGAATTAGTATTCTGGATTTAAAGATCAACCACATATTTGGCACAACATAATATAAAGGGTGCTAATGATGATGTGTCAGCTTATAATAATTAAGTTGTAAAAAATCAACTTGGTATAGCTCTACTCTATTTGTACATCTTCCCTTTGGGAATAAACCGGATGGTTAGTTCAAATGATGGTCAGGCATTTCCCTTCCTACCATAGTAACTACTGGGTTTTGGGCAATGGTCGTCTTGCAGGCAGGCAAAATCTAATTTCCTATGAATATTGGATCCCTGTGGTACAAGCAGTTTTTATTCGGCACCATGCAAGTCAAGCAATCCATGAGAAATCTGGAAAATTGGTACTTTCTTTGTGAACCATAAAAATCAGGATTGCAGCTTGAACTTCACAACAAAATCATGGGCCTCTTGACTGTTCCACTGTGGAACCCTCCCACTTGTCATATCTTTTCCCATGGATAAAATTGCTTGGCCTTCTTCCTGGTAATCCTGATGGTTCATGGGCAATTTACACCAATCACAAATAAACTGCATGGAGATTCATCATAGAATTTTGCCAAAATACAGGTGTTATTCTCGATCTGCATTGTTTGCTCATTTCTGAATTGGAGGCATTTGAAATGGACTTAAACGAAGGAATCCCTTTAACGAAGGAAAAGGAAAATTGGGTTTTGATTTCTCCTGATAATGAATATACCGTCGAACAGCTGAAATGGTGAATATGCCTGTTGCCACTTGGTGAGATTGCAACTGTGCATGACTGATATTAAATTCACCAGCCCCTCCATGGCCACAAGTCTGACAATATCATAATCTGTAGAGAATTTTGTATTAAGAATTCCCAGTAAAAATGATGAATATTCTAGTATTAGCAGAATCTTGCTTCGAAAAGAAAAATAGCAAAATGGGGAAAGAGTTGAGTGCATCTGTAATTACAATTATTATCGGATAACTTTGTTACATCACGTGCAGACTTAATACCTTGGAGCACCATTATTTACAATTATAATTTCCATTTTTATTTAAAAAAGTGTTGGCAAGAAAACAAATCAATTACATCAGTTCTTAGAAGTTAATTTTCTATTTGGTTAACATTAGCAAAAGGAAATACACACTAAATTGGAATGATTTTTTAACCCTTAAATAAGTTAGGCACATCATCAGTATATTGCTTGCCACCTTGTTTTATAATCCTGGCAGTATTGTTCATTTAGGCCATTATCTTTTTTAATGTGATTATTTCAAAAATATGTCTGACCGTAAGAAGTCTCTTCAGAATTTTTTTTAAATCCTATTGTACCCAAATCTTGTTACGATTGGAAAATTTGTAACAGAGCATGAATAATTCTCAATCTACAAAGATAAACCACTCCTCTACCTTTCTTTGCAAACGACACAATTTGTTATAAAAAAGGTTTACGAACCAAAGTACTTTTTGGTCATTAAGTTTGTCATGACATTTCTTTCTGTGCCTTCATTATAATGTTTATGACCTTTTATTTTAATGTAATTTTTATCCTTTCCAAGTTTTGCACATTTCATCTAATGGCAAATTAACAGGATTGATTAGCCATTTTTGTGAAATGTGAAGAAATCCATCAGTAATGTCAATATAATAAAATTGCTGCTTTTGCCAATGCAATACTGCCAGATTTTCATTTTTTAATTCAGTAAAAACATTTTATTCATTTTCATTCATTTTTTTTCTGTGCATGTGTAATGTGCTGTGACTGTGTGCTGTGTTGTGTAGTCAGTAGAAGACCATGTGGACCACGTCAAACAAAACTACGGCGGGGACCATCGTCGAAGCAACAAGGTAGTATCCCGTTCCCACCCCCTTATCTTTAGCAGCTGTTCTAATTGCACTCGCTTCAACATCTTGTTTAATGGTGTGTGAAAGTAAATAATCGTGCACATGCAAAGCTCTGTCATTGTCATTGTGGAGAATGTAATTCCAATTCATTCAGTATGAATTCAAAGGGGTTACATGGATTATTATTATGCACAGCTTTTTGCTGCATTGCAAAAACCATTAAACAGTTGGTAAGGCTGGTCATTCTTTTAAAATTTTGCTGAATATTTTATTTCCAAATAAAAAGGCAAACAACATCATTGGTACAGAATTTAAATGCATTAAAACTATTGAAATCTTGATCTGTACACTATTATATGTAGTATTGTATTTTAGGTTGAAGCAGATATGGGCTATCCAGGTGGAAAATCAAAGATTATTCATAAAGATTCTGATGCCATCATGGCATTTGCAATTAATAAGGTAAGAAATCAAGTGCCTTTTAATCCAAAAACAAAATTTACAAATGGTATCATCACTAGTTAACCAGGCTTTCCAGAACTTCCAAGACCCAGCAAGATGGAAGGAGACAGGAAGGGCAAGATTCGTAAGGCACTCTAAAGCACTCCCTGTGCACTCTTCTTGCCGGTAAACCTACCTACTTGGAGCTTGGCTTAGCAGTGACCTCATGCTGCTGGCTTCAGGAGCTCCTACTGGACCAACTATCAGCCTGTCTACTGTGCTGCTTTAGAGGGCTACTTGCAGAAGAAAACGTCAGTCTGTAGGGTCCCATCCCGAAATGTCTGTCGCCTGTCTATTCCTTCTACAGAAGCTGCCTGACACGCTGAGTTCCTCCAGCATTTTGTTTTGCAAAAGAAAAAGAATTATAGGTTGTTTAGGAAAGACGGTTCTCCCAAAGTAACTGCTCTCAGTACTTCCACTTTCATATTAATATGGCTGTATATTCAACAACTTCCCCTCCAGATTGCTAGTGTTTTGCAATTTTAGTTCTTTAATTATTTCGATTGATGTGCCTATCAAGGTAAATATCACTGCACCTTCCAGTTTATTGAGAAGACTTTCTTTACTCTTACTTTGGTTTCTTTGGTTTGAATTTAGTTTTATGTTTTTCTCCCCTCTTAAAAGGCAAACTCCAATGAGATAGCTCTGGCTTCCACACATGATGTACAAGAACTCGATGTATCTGCAATTCTAGCTGCTCAGCCTTTTACCTGGATTGGCGAAGATTCAGACAGAGATTCACGAAGGTTATTAACTTTTAGAATGCTTTTATAGAGTTGTATACAACACTGAAGCAAGCCCTTCCACCCAATTTGTCCGTGCCAACCAAGATGTCCACCTGAGCTGGTCACATTTACTTGCATTTGGCCCATATCCCTCTAAACCTTTCCTATCCCTGTACCTGTCCACATATTTTAAATGTGGATACAAGAAACTGATGATGCTTGTTTACAGTACTGGAGTAACTCGGCGGATGAGGCAGCATCGTTGGAGAACATGGATAGGTGATGTTTTGGATCTGGACCGTTCTTCAGACCAGAGTCACCTATCAATGTTTTCCAGCAATGCTGCCTGACCAGCTGGGTTACTCTCGCGCTTTGTGTCATGTTTTTTTAAATGTTGTGATTATGCCTGCCTCGAGCACTTCTTTTGGCAGCTCATTCCATATATCCATCAAAATCTGTGTGAAAAATGTCTCCGTCAGAGCAACTTTAAATCTTTTACCTCTTAAACCTGTGCCCTCTAGTTTTAGACTTCCCTACCCTGGGAAAAATAATAATGATGTTATCTACACCCCTCATGATGTTGTAAACCTCTTTAAGGTCACCCCTCAGCTTTGTTTGCTCCAGGGAAAGCAGTCCCAGTCTATCCAATTTCTCCTTGTAACTCAACTACCCAAGTCCCTGTAACATCCTTGTGAATCTTTTTTGCATTATCTAAATATTAATCACATCTTTCCAATAATATGATGACCAGAACCTCCTGCAATACTCTAAAAATACTCACCAATAGTTTCATTGTATTTCCACAAAGTGCTCCGACTGATCAAGGCAAGCATACCAGATGCCACTTTTACCACCCTATCTACCTGTGCCGTCACTTTCAAAGAACAATGCACTTGTACCCTTTGATCTCTGTTCTGCAACACTCCTCTGGGCCCTGTCATTCACTGTGTAATATATCCCTATTTGGACTTTAACTAAAATGCTCGCATCATCTGAAGTTATAATAATTTAGAATATGCGGCACAGAAATGGGCGCGTGGAAGTGTTTCTTCAGATATGCTGTCTGACCCACTGAGTTACTCCAGTGCTTTGTGTCTAATTTTGGTATAAAACAGTATCTGCAGTTCTTTGTTTCTACAGAAATGGGCTATTTGGCCCAAATAGCTGTCATTTATGGCCTAAGATAGACACAAAAAGCTGGAGTAACTCAGCGGGTCAGAAAGCATCTCTGGAGAAAAGGAATAGATTACGTTTCGGGTCAAGACCCTTCTTTAGCCTGATCCGAAACGTCACCTATTCCGTCACCCTCTCGTCCCGAAACGTCACCTATTCCTTTTCTTCAGAGATGCTGTCTGGCCCGCTGAGTTACTCCAGCTTTTTGTGTCTATCTTCGGTTTAAACCAGCATCTGCAGTTCCTTCCTATTAATTTATGGCCGACCTGATACGCTTTGTGTCTTTCCTTGGTCAACTCCTGTCAATGTAAACACTTATAGACTGTCCACCCTGCTCTCCCCTCTAAATTTTGCATCACACTTGAATTTAGAAATTATTTTATTAGTGTCTAATTATTGATATCTCTTACAGTTCTGACGATCTTGAGCATCGCTTAGTGGGGAGCACCAGCCAAACAAGTACAACTCATTTTTCATCCAGCCAGCTTTCTAATTCTTCTTCAATGCCTTGGCTAGGAAGTGGGCAGACCAGCACAGGAGCCACTGTGGTACGTCTGGAGTTACCTAACTCCTACAATACTGTTATTTTTGTTTATAAGATAACTCCTTTTGACTGTAATCAGTTTAGGACTTGCCTCTTCCTTATTATTTGCGAACATAAAGGCTATTTGAGGAGGTAAACCTTGAAAACAAAATGCTAAGAAGTGCTAAATATTTTTCATTTATCTCTCACCTACTCATTGACCTCTCCTCTTGTGACCCACGTACTTAACTATGCTCTTTATGCCTAATATATTTCTAAAATATTGCTTTATAAAATATTTTCCCTGCATACCACCATTGGTTTCCTTCCTTTAACATCTTTTAGTCTCGCTTGTATTTGTAATTTCATCTTGTATGTTGGCTTTTCCTCTTCAACCATCGACCCTTTTTATTTATCTGCACCATCCCAATGTTTATAGAGTTTATTTATATAGTTATTTTAAGTGAATTCCAATCTTTTTTTTAAATACCCTCACAAAAACTAGGACTTAGTTTATTGAGTTTTAATTTGTATACTTTACTTATAATGAAGACTTTGCCTTACTCATAACCTGTTTTTATTTCCATAAACTCTTAATTGCATGGAACATGGATTTCCAGGGAGTTAAAATATGGCACAAGATATAGTCATATAGGACAAAATAGAAAAAATACAGCTCAGTTGTACATGTAACAAAAGTCTCGTGATGGAATTTGGGCCAGATTTTACAGTTTAAGTCATTAATTTCAGCCAGGTAAACAAAGAAGATATTAAACTTGGCCTGAAAGCCAAGCTTAACTATACAGTGCCCTTCATAATGTTTTAGACAAAGACCTATTATTTATTTATTTGCCCCTGTACTCCACAATTTGAGATTTGTAATAGAAAAAAATCACATGTGGTTAAAGTGCACATTGTCAGATTTTATTAAAGGCCATTATGGAGGGCACTGTAGAAGAGCAGACTAAAGTTACAAAACTTTTTCATTGTTTATATCTTCAGGAGAGTAAATAGAGATAAAAGTGATAAAGAAAACCAGCATTTTTATTTTCAATGAAGTGAAAGTGATTGTAATTGTAAAGATTTGCAAGTTATTTTGGTAGTTGTAGGTTTTTAAAGAATATTTTGTTTGATAATACTTCAAAACAATTTCTACTTGTTAATCAAATGAGAATGGCCCTTGAGGTAATTAAGTTAATGTAAGAGGAGCGTATGATAGCTTTGGGCCTGAACTTGCTGGAGTTTAGAAGGATGAGGAGTGATATAATTGAAACCTATCGAAAAATGAAGGCCCTGGATAGAGTGAATATGGAGAGAATGTTTCTAATAAGAATGGAAGAATCTTGGACCAGAGAGCATGTCATGAGAATAAAAGGTGGCACCTTTTAGAATGAAGGTGAGGAGGAATTTCTTTAGCCAGAGGGTGATGAATCTGTGGAATTCATTGCCACAGTCGGCTGTGGATATCGTCATTGATCATTTTTAAAGCGGAGATTGATAGATTCTTGATTAGTAAGGTTATGGGGAGAAGGCAGTAAAATGGGGTTGAGACGGAAAAATAGATCACCCATGATCAAATGACAGAGCAGACTCGATGGTCTAATGCTGCTCCTATGGCTCATGGCTTATACAAATATTAATTATAATGAACCACCATTTACTCAAAATGAAAAAATATTTTTTCCAATACATTTGTTGATTTATATATTTTCCTCATTACAGATCATAAAGAGAAACTTGAATAATGTGAAGAGGATGACCTCCCATCCAGCTCACCGATACTGTGAGTGCTTAAATGAGATGAAGCCAATTCTGTTTCTCAGACCTAACAGACCTTGCATACCTTTTGCCCAAAGACCAAATAAAATTAAAAATAAATGACAATATGTTTAAAGCAATAATTTGTTCTTTATCACAAGTTAACAATGCATATGTACCTTCATGCAGGGCTTTGTAATCTGCAGCCCCGGAAACCAGAAGACTATATTGGCATAAAATTGAGATGATTGGGCCCTGTTTATGAGATCTGATCCTAGATCCTTGAAACTAGCATCAGAATCCACTGTGCATTTTGATGAATCAAACCGCTCCAGAAGCAATATTGGTGGTTCATTTAGTTGTTACCTCCTCTGCTTTGGGAACTCCCTTGGGATCAAGGATGATTTGTTTCCAATCCAGTTCTGAGCCTTATGTGAGAACTGTCCAACAATGCAAACCATGCATGATGGAGAGTGGTGAGGTGTTCCTTTCATAATTTTCACTGGGTCTGTATGTACTCTTGTACCCTTCGTCGGACTGATTGTGGTCTGGGGCTAGGAGGGAAGGGGAGCAGTGAAAGCTGGAGGCGAGGAAGGGCAGGACAAAGCCTGGCAAATAATAGGTGGATACAGGTGAGGTGAGGGGGGGAAACTATGGGTCTGAAGTTATTCATAAGCCACACTAGGTAAGGGCAGTTCATTTCCTTGCCTAGTGATAATTAGGTAGTTCCTTGTTACCGTTGGTGATGGTATATTTTAATTCCAGGTTATTTATTAGAATAAATCCAAATTAAACCCACTCTCTGCCAAATTCCACACATCGTCATTGGCAATGAAAATTTGTGTCTAGCTTCTTCCAGTGTGCAGCTGGAGATGTTTTACAATATTTCATCGGATTAAGATATGCTATCATTTTGTTTATTCAAAGGGATCAAAACTGTGTTTTATTATTGCCAAAAAACAGCAGGCACCAAGAGCACAAAGCTGTACAGGAATTGCAGGCTACCTCTTGGTGTCTACATTGTCTGTACATAAATGCACTGCACCTCAATTCCATAAAGGAACTTAATAGACTTATTGTCCTCCTTTGCTTAACTGGTATCTAACCAAAGGCAAGCTTTTATGCACCTAGAACCTGAGTGATAATGTCCACCTTTGGCATTAGTATGCTGTAACGGCAGCATTGACAATCACACACACCTAAAGTTGATTACTGGCCAGCAAGGACTATCCATTGACAGTATGGTCATGCATACAACACTATACAATGAAGACCATGCTGAACAAAATGCTAACATGCTGAAACAATACCCACACAGGCTTTGGAGGAACTGTGTATTGCTCTGTCGAGCAAGTTTCAAGATCTTGGTGACTTTCTGCAAGCTAATTAAACATTATCCTCTCCACATCTACCTTGTCAGGTCTCTTTGGGATCTCGTGTTTCAATCAAGTCCCCTCTCACTTTCCTAAACTAAACAAAAATATATAGCCTTTCCTTGTATGTCAACCTGCCTATTCCAGGTCTCAAGCTGTTAAACCTCCTCTGAACTGTAAACAACACACTAACATCTTCATTTGATTAAAGAGACTAATGAAGTACATAGTATTCCAAATGAGGTCTTACCAATGTTCTGTCTAATTGAAGCATCCCTCCCTATTTTTTTGTATTTGATTGAGCATTAAACAATTGCTTTCAGATAGCTTTGTGAATTAGTTGCTTCACCTGCTTACTTCTGTAAATGCAGAATCAAAGGCAACTGATATGAGATTACACACTGATGACATTTACCTGATGTATTTCTGATTCTGAATCCTAGTTTCAGAATCCCTTTGCATTCAAGCTGACAAAAGGCAGGGCATGACATTTGTACTCCATACTAATCCAATTAATTATTGATGAGTATTAAATCCTTTGAAACAAGAGGTTGAGCCAGTCATTTATTTTGAACTTAAAGGAATGCAATTTTTTATTATGAATTAAAAGAAAAATGAGTTGCTCAATAATTTATTGTAGGCAAATATAATTTATTCATATATGTTTGTACTTAGCCTCTGAACTGACAACTTCCTCCATTTCGTACCAATCAGATCTCACAGGTGCACAAGATGGAAGTGTCCGAATGTTTGAATGGAATCGGCCACAGCAGGTTATATGTTTCCGGCAAGCTGGAAATGCCAGGGTTACCCGACTTTATTTTAATACCCAAGGCAATAAGGTTAGTATGTACTGTACGTTTATTATTGTTGCACACTCAGGTGTCGTCTTCCGGAAATGATAGAATTTTCTCACCCATTTAACCCAATTCAATTTTTGAGAAAAGTTTTCAAAATTATTGGAATGAAAATGCAAAATATTTATCCAAGCGTGACCAGTTTCATTACAAAATGTATGTTCCATTGTTATTGTGATGACAGAACCAAATAAAACTGAACATTAGAAGCAACCGACAGTATTGATAACAATTGAACCGACAGTTCAATTTCTCCCTCAGTGAAAAGTATATAACTGTTTCAGAAGGAATGCATCTGTTCAAAGAAACAAATCACACATTTAAATGTATTTATAGGTGACCCCCTATGTAATAGCCCTTCAGTTACAGAAATTTCCCCTTGTATAATTCACAAATGCTGCCCAAAATATTGAGACATGGAATAAGATTGGCTCTCATGGAATTTGTGTGGGGCAAAAAAGTTTTTTTGAGGCCAGTAGAAAAAGAGTGGATGATGATGTTCTAACCTGAAGCAGGTGGAATGGGTTTATTGGTCTCTCTCTATCCTCTACGATTCTATGATTATTTCACAACCATTAGATGTTAAAAGCTCAGTCGTTGTCGGGAAAACAATGGAAAAATAGCAGGCTTTTTTTTTTATAGTACGGAATCTCAAAAGATATGTTTTTAATTCATACCGTAGGATCTTTTTACATCATCCTGAGTGAGTCCGTGCTTCAGTTTAATTTCTCATTCATCGATTATTAATGAATAGAATAGCGATAAATTTTAGGATGTATTATATCTTCATTCCTGGAATGAGACGAGCACATGCCTAGTGTAGAAGCAATAATGTTGTACTGAGCCACATTTAAAGAAAAATTCAAATTCAAATTTTAGGAAATCGATTTTCCGAAAAGCAAACCGTTGTCGGTCAATGAGTGGAATCTGTCAAAGACCACAGCTTGCACGGCCCAAGGACTGTTGCACATTGCGCTTTTATCTCTATTTGCTTTTGTTTATGTCTCTTTGCGTTGTTACCTTCTAGCTGATGATGATCTATTCTACATTTGCCTTGATCCCCACCCCTTTGCTATCTCGTTCTCACACCTTACACTTCCTTATCTTTGTATCTCCCCCTCCCCTGACTCTCAGTCTGAAGAAGGTTCTCGACCCGAAACGTCACCCATTCCTTCCCTCCAGAGATGCTGCCTGTCCCGCTGGGTTACTCCAGCATTTTGTGTCTTGTCTTCGGTTTGAGCCAGAATCTGCAGTTCATGGAAACATAGAAAATAGGTGCAGGAGTCGGCCATTTGGCCCTTCGAGCCAGCACTGTCATTCAGTATGATCATGGCTGATCATCCAAAATCAGTACCCCGTTCCTGCTTTCTCCCCATATCGCTTGAATCTGATAGCCCAAAGAGCTATATCTAACTCTCTCTTGAAAACATCCAGTAAATTGGCCTCCACTGCCTCCTGTGGCAGAGACTTCCGCAGATTCACAACTCTTTGGGTGAAAAGGTTTTTCCTCATCTCAGTCCTAAATGGCCCACCCCTTATTCTTAAACTGATCCCTGGTTCTGGACTCCTCCAACATCGGGATCATTTTTCCTGCACCTAGCCTGTACAATCCCTTAAAAATGTTATATGTTTCTATAAGATCTCTCATCCTTCTAAATTCCAGTGAATACAACCCCAGGTGATCCATTCTTTCGTCATATGTCAGCCACGCCATCCCGGAAATTAATCTGGTGAACCTAGGCTGCACTCCCTCAATAGCAAGAATGTCCTTCCTCAAATTAGGCGCACAATACTCCAGGGGTGGTTCCTTCCTACACATTGTGCTGAAAGCCAGCTCCCAGTAGAAGACCAGACAGTGTGGTTCAAGGGCAAGCATTGCTGGGACAAAGGAACACCTCCCCCAGTATTCATCACTCTTTGAAAATAGTTTTGGAAAGGTTTGAATAAAATATTACCTTTACAGATGTCTTTTTTAAATTCTGTAGTTGGGAGTAGCAGATGGAGAAGGTTATCTCAGCCTTTGGCAAGTCAACCAGACTGGATCTAACCCCAAACCTTATCTTGTAAGTTATAGAAATCATCTTGTAACTTGTTAATAACGTCTACTGATATTTTAGGTTTGCTGAATAAATAATTTTCTCTTGGACTTTATAACAATGCCAAAAATTAGTTCAGTATTTCTTTATCCTTTGTAAAGTTGTAGACGTGCTTAGTTTAGCGAAAGAGTTGTCTTTCTTCTAAATATTGAATGTTGCAAATGTAGTATTTCAGTTCTTGCAGTAATTGTAACACAATGAACCATTACTTCAAAAAACGAAGCAAATGATTCTGTTTGGAATGCTGTGCTGTTACAGTGCATTTGGGATACTGTGCTATTATAGTGTGTTTGGGATGCTGTGCTATTAGTGTGTTTGGGATACCGTGCTATAACAGTGTGCTTGAGATGCTGTGCTGTTACAGTGTGTCTGGGATACTCTGCTATTGCAGTGCGTTTGGGATATTGTGCAGTTACAGTGCATTGTTTGATTAATTGCAGAGCTGGCAGTGCCACAGTAAAGCTGCTGGTGACTTCGCATTCGTTACCTCCTCAAGCCTAATAACCACAGCAGGGCAATCCAATGACAGCAGGTACAACAAACTCCTGTTAAAATCAAAGAAGATTTGCTTCCAGATCCAAAAGGGGTCATTTTCGTAAATGCTTTTTTCTCAATTTGTGTTGGTGTATTTTCTTTATCGTTTCAACATTATTTACTGGTACCATAACTAATTACTTCTGTTAATTGTAACATTAATCCTAAAGAGCAAATCTTTTACTCTTTTTATTGAATTTTCTGTGGTCCCATGTGAAGAAAGATCTTTCTCTGTAGTTTAAGAGAAGAGTGTTGTTCTGCCCTCTCTTGGTATTGCTTTACCACAATTATGTGAACTGAGGTACATTGAAAAGTATCGTTTGTGTGCTATCCAGTTAAACCAGATCACAGTATACGTGAGTACAATCAAACCATACACTAGTGCAACAGGTAGTGCAAAGTGAAAAATGCCAGTTGCAGTAACAAAGAAAAAGGTCCTGTCTATAATGAGGTAGATTGGAAGATCGGAACTACACCCTCACTTATGGAGGACAGTTCAGTAGCCTGATAACAGCAGGGAAGTCTCTTATTCTATAAACAGGACCCAAAGTGTCTGTGCAGTAAGGGATCATCAGCAACCAGAATCGAGTGAATCCAGAACAGATTTCGCAAACAGATTCTACAGCTTGGTAAGGGTCGTGGGAGAGGAACCAGGAAATTGACTGTACATCGCATACATCTGTTTTTTCTTCAATGGTAGGACTGCTGAATATTAAATGTTGAAAAGGTGTGATTGGATTTTAACTGACAATTCTACTTCTCTTTCCAGAAATGTTTGCCTTTGGGATACACTAATTTCACCACATAACAGTCTTGTGCATGGTACGATCATTGTTTCTAACCTTTATAATACCTGTTTGTGATAGAGATATCGTACTATTTTCCATTTTTACATTTTAGTGGCATTCTACGAATCAACCACTCTGAGGAATTATTTTATGTTCTTTGTTAGAAATTGCACTTCACGCTTTGTTTTAAGCGTGCTCTGATGATGCAGAAATCACATCATGTAGTTCTGATGTATATGGTATAAAGGGCTGTGGTAATAGAACCGGCTGTAATCATGTTCAAATGCCAGGAACATAGGAACCTGAGGCAGAGTGGTGCAACATATCAATACGAGTGTAGAGACCACATGTTGGACATTGGCAATCGCAAAACAATGTACTTCTAGGTTTTCCATGAGGTTTAGATTGTACCAAATGCTAGCACAATCTATTCCAGCAAAGTTTAGATTATGTGTAAGATGCACATGAAAAAGAGTCTTAATGGTTCTAGGCTACTTTTAAGTTGGCATCTCACTGGAAATATTCTTTCTGCTATACAATCAGTGACCTACATCCAGATAGCATGGTTCGTTTGGTGTGTTCCCTCTTAAAAGAAAATTAAGGAATTCAGTGATGCAAGGACTAAAGCATTGATCCCGGGCCTGATCAGATATATCGGAGGCCACTGTGGGAAGCTAGAGAAGAAATTGCAGGCTAAGATTTTTGAATTATCATTAGACACAGATGAGGTGCTGGAAGATTGGAGAGTCCTGATTTTTCTCATGCTGCATGATGAATTTGTTTGAAACTATATAATGTGTATAGGCATCAAGGCAACACAATATTATCAAAATTGAAATTATTAGAATTGTCATTTAGGTACTGTAATGATATTTGTGCATGATTCATTTGTTATGCTAACCATAATTTTTAAGACTAATGTGTTTTAATGCTTTTTCTTTAATCCCTAGGCTTTGTCTGCCATGAAAATGGTGCCACGGTGCTGCAGTATGCACCAAAACAGCAACTTCTCATCTCTGGGGGAAGGAAGGGCTTTGTCTGCATTTTTGACATAAGGCAGAGACAATTGCTACACACATTTCAGGCACATGGTTCAGCTATTAAAGCTCTTGCTCTGGATGCCACTGAGGATTATTTCATTACAGGCTCAGCAGAAGGGAATATGAAGGTAAGGCTTCTGCGCTAAAACCTCCATTAGACTTGTCTCAAAGTCCATAGGCTATATGTTTTACCCACTAAAACCTGCTGCCACAAGTTTCCAACATTCTACTGTGGATTTCTAACTAATATGGAAAAGCAATCAGCTGAATATGGCCACTGGATACCATTGATACGTCTTATTCAGATGACAGGGATGGGATCAGCAAGGGAGGGTATGTGTTTTGAATGTTACTGCCAGAATAGCAACCTCTGGCTTTTCCTCTGCAGCCATTGTCTTTTGCTTTTGAACTGCAACAACATTGGAGTCTGCATCAGTCATACATTGTCCCATTGTGTCTTAATTATTAAGCATTTTATACTTGGTCATTTTTTGGTGTGTTCATATAGAAACATAGAAAATAGGTGCAGGAGGAGGCCATTCGGCCCTTCGAGCCAGCACCGCCATTCATTGTGATCATGGCTGATCGTCCCCTATCAATAACCCGTGCTTGCCTTCTCCCCATATCCCTTGACTCCACCAGCCTCTAGAGCTCCATCTAACTCTCTCTTAAATTCATCCAGTGACTTGGCCTCCACTGTCCTCTGTGGCAGGGAATTCCATAAATTCACAACTCTCTGGGTGAAATTTTTTTTTCTCACCTCAGTCTTAAATGACCCCTTTATTCTAAGACTATGGCCCCTGGTTCTGGACTCGCCCAACATTGGGAACATTTTTCCTGCATCTAGCTTGTCCAGTCCTTTCATAATTTTATATGTTTCTATAAGATATCCCCTCATCCTTCTAAACTCCAGTGAATACAAGCCTAGTCTTTTCAATCTTTCCTCATATGACAGTCTTGCCATCCCAGGTATCAATCTCGTGAACCTACGCTGCACTGCCTCAATCACAAGGATGTCCTTCCTCAAATTAGGAGACCAAACTTGTACACAATACTCCAGATGTGGTCTCACCAGAGCCCCATACAACTGCAGAAGAAATATACTAATACTCTCACCAATTGTGTTTGTACGGTGCCAATTAATCTGATGTTTTAACAATCTACGTTTGTAAACGAGCACAACCCGCTTGTACTCTGGATTTCCACCCTCAACTTATTGATTTTTTTCCCTCATATAATGCCAATTTCCTTTTTACAAAACAGAACATTGGCTGTGCAAAGTGATGTACATCTGTCATGCTTTAACGGTTAGGATTTTTTGGACAAAGTTAATAGTATAGTTGCAAAGGTGCAAGACTGTTGCATGTTGAATTGGGCACTCTGTTCAGTTGAAGGACCAGGTATTTAAAGCTTGATATTGGAACTCGAAGGGAGTAGCCACAGAATGATTATGACGAAAAATGCCGACATCATGGAGTTTGCCATTAATAACACACTCGGGCCCAACAGTCAAATTTGTTCTTCCGCACTGATGCCTCCCCTCCATTTCTTTGCCTCGGTTCTACATGTTCTTAATTATCTTTTATCACAGCTGTGAAGTTGATACCAGGCACTGGCTTGGACCTCCAATTAACACTCCACATCATCAATGCGTTTGTTTTGCTTCAGTCTCTATCTACCACCTGTGGTACATCAGTTGACACACCTGATACTTCACAACCAGGAAAGGTCATTTCTATCGGTGTAGGGCATTTTCTGTAAAAATGTAATTAATACTACAGTTTTCCAATGCAATTTTACTAACCTGAAGATTTTAATTGTAGGCAGCAATCTTTCTGTGAATTAAGATAACATGCGACCAAGAGCCTTTTGTGGTCTATTTTGCCTGTAATGTACCTTTTAAGTTATTGTACTTGTTTTCTGTATGTACATCCTGTTAAACATGGTAAGTAAATCCTGTGTGGCTTGTACAGTACAACAAAATTATTTAAAGTCATTTTTTGCTGAAATTTAATTGCAGAACTGACTAAATGGACATATTTGATTATGAAGTAACACGTTATTTGCACAGTGGCGCAGTGATACAGTTGCTGCCTTACAGAGCCAGAGACCCGGGTTCAATCCTGACTATGGGGACCGTCTGTACGGAGATTGCACTTTCTGCCTGCGACCACGTGGGGTTTCTTCCACATTCCAAAGACGTGTAGGTTAATTGGCTTTGGTGGAAAAAAAGTTGTCCCTAGGGTTCAGTGTAGTGCTAGTGTACAGGGTGATCACTGGTCGGCATGGTGGGCCGAAAGGTCTGTTTCGGCACTATCTCTGAAGTGTAAATAGAAGAGAAAGTAAATAGCAGTAAAATCTAAAGTTGACATGAATTTGGGAGAATTATTAAAGTTTTTGTTTTGCAGGTGTGGAAGTTGACAAGTCATGGCTTAATCCATTCATTCACTAATGAACATGCCAAGCAGTCGATCTTTCGCAACATTGGCGCAGGGATTGTGCAGCTGGAAATCCGGCCAACTAATCGCATCTTTTCCTGTGGAGCCGATGGAACTTTGAAGACGAGAGTTTTGCCGGATTATTTTAATATTCCGACTGGAATATTTGACATCTTGTAGTTTACTGGGCTTATTCTGGTTTCTGGTTATTCTAAAACATGGGCAACTCGCATATAGTGTGGGAATGCGTAAGCTGTCATTTAGACTGCTCGATGTTTGGGAATGAGATCCCTGGTTCGGCATTTTGCAGAACTCTTCTATTAGCATCGGATCTTGGAAGGCTTGAAATACATGTGAAGAGAGTCATTTAAAGAAATATAGTGTGGCTTTGTGGTATAAAGGCTTAAGAATCCATATAAAAACCCATAGGACAGACATGCATGAACTGTATTATCACTTAAAAGCAATGCAGTTGCAGGTTGTTGGTTATGCACTGTGAACACAATGCAGAATCTTTGGTGTACTCTAAGTGATGGACATTTAAACTATGTGCCCATAGCTAAAATCCATCTGCACTGAGGAAAACTATGTAATAATTTATTGGAAAATCCCATGTGTAATGATGGTGTGAATTGATTTCTAGAATTTAAATTAATTATTTTGTCATCTTTGAAAGAATTTTCAACGTTAACACTGCAGCAGATAAATAATCTTAACTGAAGGTTGCAATGCAAAAATGGTATCCAATATCATTCAGATGTATAGTTTAATTTGTCAGTTTATAGATATTTTTTAATTTAATCACTCAAGTTAAATCTATTGAATGAAACATTAATGCCTTTATTGCACACTTCTTAAACCTTTTTGAGACTGTTGTCCTTATTGCAAACTATTCATCATGATATTGTGTAGTACAGTCTAATAATAGCATTGTATATCTATACTTGAAAAGCAAGGAAATGAGATGGTATTTTTGTTCATTTTGAATTAGCATTATTGTTAGTATATCCGTTGAATCTGAACATTGCACTATAATATAAAGTATGATATGACAATATTTGTATTTAAAAATGGAAGTCCTATTATGTGTAAAAGATCGGATTTCCTTGGATGAATGTCTGGCTAACTGGCCCATCACTTTATGTAACATTCTGATATTTAAGTTATTTTATTCTGTGAATTAAGATAACATGCGACCAAGAGCTCTGTATGGTCTTCTATTTTGCCTGTAATATACCTTTTAATTTATTGTACTTGTTTTCTGTATGTACATCCTGCTAAACATGGTAAGTAAATCCTGAGGACCATAAGACAGTATTTGGCACATTGTCTGTGAAGTTGTCTTCTCATATTTTGTGTCCGTGTTCTGTACCAAATTCATTGCATTTCTGTGTGGACTGAGCAAAGTATGGACTTTACATCTCCCGCTTGAAACTATACCCAAAATAGTTGTGCGTCCCAGTCTTTGTAAGTCAAATAAATTTTTAATGTGTGTAGCTAACTGTCTGCTATATCATCTTTTCATTATTGGAAAATCTGAGTCTATAGTTATATATGACCTCCAGAACCTGGCACTAGAATGGGACCTTAGGTTTTGGTTCAGTTGCCCCTTTGTTCATTCGGACTGGAAGCACCGAGTCTCCAAAGCTGTGGAATCTCGAGGATAATCTCCTTGTTCACAGCTTAATGATGTGAAGTTGAAGAGCAATATGTCATGAGTGGCTCTTCAGTTTCATCATAATTACCAAGAGCCACCACATAACAGCAATGCCACTTGTGGTGTGACTCAGCGGGGCTTCTCTGGGCCTTCTGACCAAATCTAAGATCAATTTCATGAGCAATCTGTCGTAATAACACATGTAGTAGGACTTGTTATGACTCATTAAAACTAAAAACTCAGTCCAGAGATCTGTCTTGGATTTGGGAAGTGGTGGAGAGAGATACTCTCCATTCAGAGGACCCAACAACACTGTGTGCAGTGGAGGTCATGTGAGATAGTAATCCTACAAGACCATAAAACATAGGAGCAGAATTAGGCCAATCGGCCCATCAAGTCTAATCCTGCATATCTACTGTGTATAATTCTAATTTTACAATGTCCCATGTTTAAAAAAAAAAAAGAAGCATACCACGACTATTCTGACCTATTCCAAATAAATACCATGATTATAAATTATCTGATATCAACATATACATCCAGGAACCATATTTGAAATGGTAGTTAAGAAAAATACTTTACTAATCCCTTATCAAGCAGCATCATACAGCTGTTATACTCACAGATATTTGATCCATTGAACATTTTATTAACCACTGATATAAACAGCATTAATCACATAATGTTGAATTATAGAACATTAAAAGGTGTAAAAGTGACAATTAACAATTTGTACATGGTGCTGAAATATTAAAAATGTTATAGATATTTTGTGCAAATGTCAAAAATATTTTAACGTATTATTATGGCATTAGGGAAAATTATTTACCTTGTGAAAATCTCCTTAGTAGCTACGCCAGTTAACACATGCACAAATTATTGCAATCACCTGCATTTATTCAGCTGGTAAAAACTGTAGACCATACCTTCTTAAGTAGCCATTTTCCCATGTATGCAGTTGATGATCATGTGGATTGTATGATATCATTGTAAGCATATCATTTGATGATCTTAAATCAAAATTTACATCAAGTTGCTTTTCTTTCAACAAATCAAATGCAAAAACTACTTTGGAGTCGGTGGTGTCTGTGAGGTAGAGAATGCTTCGTGCAATGAATGCATTTCCTGCCTTTGATTTGGGGTAAGTGGTGTTAATATTCTGAATTATGGCAAATGATTTTTCATCGCTCTCAATCTGGCCAACCACAATGTTTTCGTCGTGACTAGAAGCATAGATTATCCAAAGCCCACTTTTGTCTGCAGATAAATCAAAATAAGTCTTTGCATTTTGAAAGAGATAGTTGCGATTGTTGTGCAAAGCATTGTCCATTTTCATACGTTGGACCAGTTTCCCATCCAGAGGAAATCTAAACCAAACATCAGGAAACGTAAGTACAATTGCATGCTTCACCATTATTTTCTGAAATCTTTGTGCAAGTTGTAGTCATACAGCACGGAAACAGGCCCCACCTGCCCGCATTTGGCCCTTATCCCTCTAAACCTTTCCTATCCAACTACCTGTCTAAATGTTGGTGGTTTTTTTTTTCTTTCCCCCAACTTCCATCAGCTCTTCTGGTGAATAAAGTTTAACCACATGTATTAAAGAATCATATGGCGCCAGAGACCCGGGTTCATTCCTGACCAAGCATGCTCTCTGTGGAGTTTGTATGTTCTCTCTTTGACCTGTGGGTTTTCTCTGGGTGCTCAAGTTTCCACCCACATTTCAATCACGTGCAGGTTTGTAGATTAATTGGCTTCTGTAACTTGCCCTTGGTGTGTAATATGCAAAAGCGATATAACAGAAATAGTGTATGGGTGATCGGTGGATCCGATGGGCTGAAGGGCCCGTTTCCAGACTGTTTCTCTAAACTGTAATTTGTACTGACAATAGAACAATGAAGTTCTTACTTGCTGCTTAACTGGCTCCTTAATGCAATAATGCATCTCTTTAAAGGCAGCAGGCCGTAGGGATCCAGACAACAATGAACACATTTACTGATCATTTAGAAACAAGGAATGGCAGATGCTGGTTTACAACAACAAAAAAGACAAAAGTGCTGGAGTAACTCAACTGGTCAGGCAGCATCTCTGGAGAGCATGGATATGTGACATTTCGGATTGGGACCCTTCAGACTGAGGTGGATTTTTGGATCAGGACCCTTAATGTAGAAGCTTAGTTCAGTCTGAAGAAGGATCTTAACTTGAAATGTCACCTATCCATGTTCTCCGAAGATGCTGCTAATCCACTGTTATTCCAGCATTTTGTCTTTTTTTTACTGCTCATTTTGTGCTCTGTTTTAGAAAATTACAATTAAGTGCACTCACTTTATAATATTATCTGATCCTCCTTTGTGATAATAAATAGAGCCGTTGTACACCGCATGTCCACAGCCATGGAAGAAGTATGGCAATGTTATTGCTTTGAAGTTACTTCCATTCTTGAGTGCTTCTAAATTTTCATACTCCTTTATTGTCAGTCCTAGAAATAAAATGTCAAAATGCCTTAATGATGGTGTTCAAAGTAAAGTGCATGTAAAACCAAAATACCTGCAAGTAGCATCAAAGACTATAAGATATCTACTGTGTACAACTTATAAACCAAAATACAAAGTGCTGGAGGAACTCAGCCGGTCTGGCAGAATCTGTGGAGTGAACAGGCAGACAACATTTTCGGTTGGGACCCTTCTTCAGAATAAGTTCCTGCAGTAGTTTATATTTTGCTCAAAATTTCAGCATCTGCAGTTTCTTATGCGTCCTCTATCTTACAAAACCCAAGGTGTACAGGCAGGATGGAGAAGAGTTCCAAAATAATGGAGACAAAAGATAAGGTAACTGTTTCTGTCTTCCTTAGTGAAGACAGAACCAAAATCTCCCAGAAATACTAGGGGACCAAGCATCTTGCAGGAGGGAGGAACCGAAGGAAATCCACATTAGTCAGGAAATGGTGTTAGGTGAACTCTTTGGACTGAAAGGCAGATAAATCCCCAGGGCCTGTTAGTCTGCATCCCAGAGTACTCAAGGAGGTGGCCCTAGAAATTGTGCATGCTTTGGTGATCTTTTTCCAATGTTCTATAGACTCTGGATCAGTTCCTGTGCACTGGAAGGTAGCTAATGTAACCACACTTTTTAAGAAAGGAGGGAGAGAGAAAACGGAATTTTAGGCCAGTGGGGAAGATGCACGAGTCGATTAATAAAGATGTAATAGCAGCGCATTTGGAAAGCAGTGACAGGATCAGTCAAAGTCAGCATGGATTTATGAAGGGGAAATCATGCTTGACTAATCTGGATTTTTTTGAGGATTAAAACAAGTAGAATGGTTAGGGGAGAGCCAGTGGATGTGGTGTATCTGGACTTTCAAAAAGCCTTTGACAAGGTCCCACACAAGAGATTAGTGTGCAAAATTAGAGCACATGGTATTGGGGGTAGGGTATTGGCATGGATAGAGAACTGGTTGGCAGACAGGAAGCAAAGAGTAGGAATTAACGGATCCTTTTCAGAATGGTAGGCAGTGACTAGTGGGTTGCCGCAAGACTCAGTGCTGGGTCCCCAGTTATTTACAATATATATTAATGATTTATACAAAGGAATTGAATGTAACATCTCCAAGTTTGCAAATGGCAAAGTGAGCTGCAAGGAGGATGCTATGAGGCTCTAGGGTGACTTGGATATGTTGGGTGAGTGGGCAAATGCATTGCAGATGCAGTATAATGTGGATAGTTGTGAGGTTATCCACTTTGGTGGCAATAACAAGAAGGCAGATTATTATTTGAATGGTGTAAGAAGGAACTGCAGATGCTGGTTTAAACCAAAGATAGACACAAAACGCTGGAGCGAGACAGGCAGCATCTCTGGAGAGAAGGAATGGGTAACGTTTTGGGTCGAGACCGTTCTGAAGAAGGATTATCGGAATGGTGTCAGATAATGAAAAGGGGAGGTACAACGAGACTTGGGTGTCCTTGTACATCAGTCACTGAAAGTAAGCAAGCAGGTACAGCAGGCAGTGAAGAAAGCAAATGGCATGTTGGCCTTTATAGCAAGAGGATTTGAGTATAGGAGCAAGGAGGTCCTACTGCAGTTGTACAGGGCTCACAGCTGGAGTATTGTGTGCAGTTTTGGTCTCCTAATTTGAGGAAGGACACTTGCTATTGAGGGAGTGCATTATAGGTTCACCAAGTTAATTCCCAGGATGGTGGGACTGACATATGATGAAAGAATGGATCGACTGGGCTTGCATTCATTGGAATTTAGAAGAATGAGAGGGAATCTTCTGGAAACATACAATTCTTAAGGGATTGGACAAGCTAGATGCAGGAAAAAATGTTCCTGACGTTGTGGAGTCCAGAACCAGGGGTCACGGTTTAACAATGAGGGGGAGGCCATTTAGGACTGAGATGAAAAACATTTTCACCCAGAGTTGTGAATCTGTGGAATTCTCTGCCACAGAAGGCAGTGGAGGCCAATTCACTGGATGTATTCAAGTGAGAGTTAGATTTTGCATTTAGGGCTAACGGAATCAAGGGATGTGGAGAGAAAGTAGGAAAGGGGTACTGATTTTGGATGATCAGCCATGATCATATTGAATGGCAGTGCTGGCTCAGAGGGTCGAATGGCATACTCCTGAATGCAACCGAGCACAGTGAAAAGCAAATATAAAACAACCTGAGAAGTGCTCAACAATCCAAATCTGTTCACTGTGTTTCATCGCGTGGTCTTTCATCCATGCTCCAAATGTGTTTTCTATCTTTGTCACATTGTTAGGGTCATCCACCGATTTGATGACACGTCCTATTAAGAGATGTTGCCCAAATGTTAATGCAAAAGTATCACAATCCAATACCATAATTAAGGCCAAAATGGGGGGAACTCGTACCGGCTTTCTTTGTAAACGAGCTCTGTATTTTCTGCGCAGACGTTCTTCTGATTAAAGTATCATCGTTCGGTTCAGCGTGGGCTTTACCTAAATTTGAACACAATCGTGAGTCAAGGTCATATCAAACATTGCGTTGTAGCGGCACCAAACGTGGTGAATAAACAGGTGCTTTATTCAGGTGTTACACGTAGGTTTGGTCCACTAACGTTATTGTCATTGCTGCTGTAGCTGAGGGAGGGTGTTGTCTCGAGCTCAGCTACCTGTGACTGGGTGATCTCAAGGTGAGATATGCTAATGTAGCAGGACACTCCCCTGAGCCCCAGACGTCACGTGACAGCCTTCGTAACTACTGACGAGGGTTCGACCATAAGTGGTCTGTGTATCAGCTGACGCCACAGGGGGCCACATTCCCATGGGTGGGGGGGGGGGTCCAAATTCAAAGGTCCATTACCGTTGCTGACCAGGTTCTGCTGTTTTCGGGACTTCCCTCTGGAACCTGGAGGACCAGGGGGTCCAGCTGGGCCCGGAGACCCTGGTTGTCCGGGCGGGCCGGGGGGACCTTTCTGACCTGACGGAGAAAGAGAGACACTTAGAGAAATGTAAATCTATCCGAAACAGTTCACTGACAGCCATGGTGCTGTACAGCACAGAAAGTGGCCCTTCAGCCCACCTTGTCCATGCCGACCATGTTGGCGTACTAGGCTGGTCCCATTAGTATGCATTTGGCCCAAATCTCTTCCAACCCTTCCTATCCACAGTGAAAAGCAAATATATAAAAGGCCCTGTCCCACGGGCAGGCGGTAAGCGCGGCGTAGCAGGAAGTGGGGACCGCGGGGTTGGTCCCACGCAGATCGCTGGAGCCGTATGTAGTTGGTCCCGACACCGCGCGGGGCTCAGAAAAACTGACACTGTCCAAAAATCCCGTGCGGCAACGGCCTGCCGCCTGGACGCCGCGAGCACCGCCTGGACGCCGCGAGCACCGCCTGGACGCCGCGAGCCGTCTCGACGGAGTAGGCTAGCACGTTGCGTTGCGTGCTGACGTCATCACCCGATGCCGCGCGACGTCCATTCGCAGTCGGCCCGCCTTTTACCTGATCACATTAAAACCGCGCGAGATCTAAGACCTCAACAGTCTAGGATTTTACCGCGTTTTTTGAAACGGAGTTCTTCCCAGGTGAGGTGATCAACCTGCAACAAAATGGCGTCAGGCTCGAGCTTCAAACAGACTTCGCTCAAAATGGACGCCCGCGCACCCCCCGCTTCCGGTAAGTTCGCGATCGCCGCATGCATTCGCATGCTCATGGGACAGGCCGTGCGGTGATCACCCGGCATCCGCTCGGCAACCGCTTCCGGTAAGGTTGCGCTTGCCGCATGCATTCGCATGCTCGTGGGACCGGCCCTTACGGTGATCACTCGGCCCCCGCGCGGCATCCACGCAGCCCTCCCGCGGTAGCCACGCGGTCCCCGCTTCCGGGGACGCCGCGCTTACCGCCTGGAACTGCCTGCCCGTGAGACAGGGCCATAACAAACCTAAGAATTGCTCAACATTGTATCTGTACAAATGCCTTTTAAAAGTCATAATTGTTAAAGCTTCTGGAGCATCCTCTGGTAGCTCGTTCCAGATGCAGACTATCCTCAGAGAAATAAGGTTGCCTGAGATCCCTCTTAAATCTCTCACCCCTCATCTTTAGTGTATGCCCTATGTGGCATCTTGGTCAGTATGGACGAGCTGGGCCGAAGGGTCTGTTTCTGTGCTATAGGACCATATAGAAACCTCATGGTTACCTTCTAAGATGATCTCATTATGAGGTTCTCCTTTCTCGCCTTTTGGTCCAGGAACACCCAAAGGACCGGGTAACCCATCTGACCCGGGTGGGCCAGACTCTCCTGTGTCACCCTTGGGTCCTGCCTCTCCCTGCTCCCCTCTCGGTCCAGGGGGTGCTGCGAATTGAAGAAGAGATCTTGCTTTAATGTGAATTCTAATCAGTTGATTACTTCATAATAGAACCAAGCCGTTATGGATATAGAAAATACGACTAAGAGCAGAAAGTGCTGGAGTAATTCAACGGGCCAGGCAGCACCTCTGGAGACAGTGGATAGGTGAAGATTCGGGTCAGGATCCTTCATTCTTTAACGTTGTCTATCCATGTCCTCCAGAGATGCTGCCTGGACTGCTGAGTTACTCCTGCACTTTGTGCTTTTGCTCAAGATTTCAGCATCTGCATTTCCTTGCGTCTACATAAAATAAGATCATCTGCCTGCAGAATCCACACCTGCCACCTGGAGATAACTTTCCGCACTATAGGTTGGCAACGGCTGGAGAAAATGTCCCACCTTATTCCTTTGTCTCATTTTTATCGGCAATAATAATTAATTTCAAGCGTCGAGCATTTTATTGTAACATGTCCCAAAACATTGCAATGAAAGTCAATCCATAAAATTGTGAGAGGTATAGATGGTGTAAATTGTTGTGGAAATGTCAAAGGCAGAGGGATTGGCATTAAGGCCAAATTTAAAGGCGATTTAAAAAAAAAGATTTTAAAGGCAAGTTTTTTTTTCCACACGAAGGTTGGTGAGTGTCTGGGACATGCTGCCAGGGTTGGTGGTGGCGGCAGATACAACAATAATGTTTAAGAGACTTATAGATAGGCAGATGGATATGTAAGTTATGGAGGGATATGGATCATGTGCAGGCAGAGGAGATTAATTTAACTTGGCATTACGTTCAACACAGACATTGTGGGCCGAAGGGCCTGTTCCTGTACTGTTCTATGTTCCATGTTCATTACAACTGAAGAGGGTGATGATTCTGTGGAGGAATTCCGAAACGTAAAACACTGTCTACCTTTCCGAGCTCGCTTGCCTTCCTTCCCAGGTGGTCCAGGAAGTCCAATGAGTCCATCTGAACCATTCAATCCAGGTGGACCATCCAAACCAGGGGGGCCTACAGAGACGGATCAATGCATTAGTCCAAAAATCAATAGAGTGGCAAATACTTGTCAGAATTCTTTGAGGTTTGAAAGGAGAGTATTGATGAACTTACCTGGAGGTCCAACTGGTCCCGGTGGCCCTGTTGTGTATAATTTGGTGGGAAAAAGAAAGAGATTACAGCATATGTAAAAATGTGACAATATCATGGTTACAGTTTAATTGTAGGGAGGGTGGAGAAGGATTGGGAATATCTCTGTTTACGAAGGAACTATAGATGCTGGTTTACACTGAAGATAGACACAAAATGGCTCAGGCAGCATCTCTGGAGAAAAGGACTAGGTGACAATTTGGGTCAAGACTCTTCTTCATAATGAAGATGGGTCCTGACCCGAAACGTCACCTATTCCTCTTCCCCAGAGCTGCTGCCTGACCTGCTGAGTTACTCCAGCATTTTGTGTTTATCTCTGGGGATTATCTCTGGTGGGGTGAGAACAGGGTTGTCCTGGGACGAAACGAATACAATCGCAACTTTTTTAAAAGGCCTTTGGACACACAAAAGGACAAATGGACAGGCTTGGAGGGATATGGGCCAAATGCCGACATATATGCCAACTTGCATGGCATGGACAAGGTGGGCTGAAGTGCCTGTTTCTGTGCTGTTTGGCCTAATAACTTTATAAAAATCATCTGATCAATGGGGGAGGTGGCACCAATGCAGTCGTCAATGTAACGGAGGCTGATCAATGAGTGAATGGGGGAGGTGGCAGCCAGGGAGATGAAAATGGTGGTTTCTGCACAAAAGCTTTGAAATAAAGGCACTTGGAGGCTGAGAACAGATGAGAGAATGCAAGAGTGGCGGGGGGGACCTTGAACTTGCCCAGCAGGTCAGGCTGCGCTGATAGGAAAGGATAGAAACTGAGACTTTATTGCAGGGAGTGTTTTGGCTCATCCTAATGTGAATGGAGAACGCTGCAGAATTCAACAATGAGTCCCTCAAGCTGCAACATGCCCAGGCATTGTTTCTCATGCTTTACGACGGCTCTCGTTATAACGGCGCGGGAGTCTGCAGGGAGGTGCGAGGGGGAGTGGGACGGGGAATTAAAGCGGCAAGACTAAGGAAACTCTGGAGACAAGAGAAACTGCAGGTGGCAGTTTACCAAAAAAAAACGCACAGCGCTGGAGTAATTCAGTGTACAGGCATCAAGAACCAAAGGGCATAAGTTTAAGGAGAGAAAGGGAAAAAGGAGCCTAAGTGGCAACGTTTTCACTCAGAAGTAGGTAGGTATATGGAACGAGCTGCCAGAGGAGGTAGTTAAGGCAGGTACAATAACAACTTGGACAGATACATGGACAGGAAAGGTTTAGACCGGTATGGGTCAAACCCAGTGAAGTGGAACTAGCTTGGGTGTGGCATTTTGGTGGGCATGAACCACTTGGGTTGAAGGGCCTGTTTCGGTGCTGCATAACTTAACATGACCCCTTTCCTCCTCACGATTTAAGAGAAAAACATTCAAATATAGATTCCAGGTCATTGAGATTTGACCTCCCAAATTCAGCAGAATGTCAAATAATAAATGGAACAATGATACAGTATTGTTGCAGCTTCAGTTCAACCTCACTCGCTCCCTCACGCATCCACTTTCCCATCCGGGCAACAACCTTTCAAAATATCCTTTGCGCACATTCCCCCCCCCCCCCCAGATTGTGGTTGCTGCCCATATTCCCAATTCCCAATGCTGCCACTAAATTACACTGCACAAATATCCAATCCTTTTTCACAAGCAGAATAAATGAAACATATTAAATTATAGGACCTCTGTAAATTGCCCCTAGTGTGGGGGGAGTGACTGCGACTATGGGATCACATAAAACTAGTGTGAACAAATGATGGATGGGCAGCATGGACTCAGTGGGCCGAAGGGCCCGTTTCTCTGCTGCATCTTTAATCAATTATCTCCAAACATCTCCATTTCCCACAGAAGCAGAACCGTCCAACAGTTAAAATGAAGTATGCATTTCCATACTGCCTGACCCACTGAGTTACTCCAGCATTTTGTGTCTACCTTCGATTTAAACCAGCATCTGCAGTTCTTTCCTATGCATTTCCATGATGAATACTACATAAAAAAATATATATGATTGGAATGACCATTGCTAGCCGTACAGTTTATCAGAGCTTCCGTGCATCAGTGCTGTTTACAGCAAGCTATGGAATAGCACATCAGCCAAGTCTCAATAACATTGACTTGCAATCTTGCAGGTTGCTACGGTAACCCTCACACAGTCCCATTCATGCTCATACACTACCCAGCCAATTTATGTGTAGTCCACAAGCAGCCTCGGAAACAACTCGCAAAGCTTAATTAGTATTAACACATTCTAAAATTAATTCGATTACGTCACAAATCCTGTGAACGACACATCACGTTCGTAGCCACGAGGAGCAGCTTACAGATAAGAAACATTTAATATAATTCCGTTTTTCAGTCTGATATCTCATGCAAAGTGGGGAACGTTTCAGAAACATACCTGTCAAGCATATCCCCTTTGTGCTGTTGCACAAGTCCACTAAGATTCGAACCTGTGGAAAAAATGTAACCATGGTTATATTAAAAATGTCCCAAAAAATGTACATTATTTATTTATCATGGCATGAGGGTGGCAGACACTTGCCCGGTCCATCTCGTTCAATGGCATTACAGGATCTACCCACCAGTGAGGGATCTACGGTAGGCGCTGCCTCAAATAAAGGCAGCCGATATCACCACAAACCCACATCGCCCTGGCCACGCTCTCATCTCGCCATTACCATAAGAAGGACGGTACAGGAGCCGGACAACCATGACCTCCAGGTTCAAGGACAGCTTCTTCTCAGCAACCATCAGGTTCTTGAACACTGCACAACACTAACCTCAACAACTGTGATCTACTATGGACTTTGGTCTGATTTTACAATGGAATTTGGATTTGCCCTATTATGGTGAATGACAATTAATTTATCATATTATTGATTATTAAACATTTATCTGTGTGTGCTTGAGTTAATGGGCCTGTAAAGCAGCAGCCAGTAAGAGTTTCTTTGCTCCATTGCCGGAACTTATGACAATTAAACACTCAGATGAACTACTTTCCCCATCAATAAAGTAGTTCATCTGAAAGCTCATGTCATAGAAGCAGAATTAGGCCATTCAGCCCATCGAGTCTACTCCACCATTCAATCATGGCTGATCTATCTTTCCCACTCAACCCCATTCACGTGCTTTCTCCCATACCCCATTGCTAATCAAAAACCTGTCAATCTCCACTTAAAAAGTACCCAACGACTTGGCCTCCACAGTCATCTGTAGCAATGAATTCCACAGATTCACCACCCTCTGACTAAAGATATTCCTCCTCATTTCCGTTATAAAGGTAAGTCCTTTTATTCTGTGGTCTTTTTAGCTCCTGAATATTTAAGGGATCTTTGCGCAGACGTAAATGTATTTGGCTTTGAAGCAATTAGCCACATTCTAAGGTTCCGAAAGGCATTTCATTTGATCATTCTGCTTTTGAGTTTCCTTGCCACCTCTCCAGTTTTTTCGGCATGATTACCCTGACATCTGCATTGCGTTTATATTCTCCATTTTCCAGTTGTTGGTGTGTCGTGAGTTCTGGAGTCACAGCTAGTAACTCGTGAAGTTGGGCCTTGTCCACTGTAGGTGACGTCTCCTGGATGCAAGGTGCATCATTTCCTTTAGTTCAGTGACCACCAATACTCTGCGGTAGCCCGTATCTGCCAGGAGATCTTTGTGCAGTAAGATCTGTCTAATTTTTTATGGGAGTGGAACAAAGTTCAAATTTTTGGTGACTAACTAAAAAAAAACGTTTTAAAAAATCCCTCTCTTCCCTCTGCTCCACCTGATGCGCACCCATTTCTCGTCCAATCCCACCTACTCTATCCCTGCCCCTCATTCCCCCCAATTTTCTTCTACCTACATCCCTTCCTCCAGCTTCACAATCACTCCTCTCCTTATCCCACACTTCTTGCCTTTTCATCTCTGGCCTCTGGCTGTCCAGCAATGCGTTAGTCGGCAGGGATCACGCTGGGATCAGCAACAGATGACTGAGTAAGAGGGTGAAGTTGACCGCGATCTGAAGGGGAGAAGAGTGCACTTGTAGGGACATTCGTGACCCACCTCCCGGGAAAAAACTATGGTCCCTAAGTCTGAGGTTGATCTGGTTCCCAGACAAGATACTTAGAAGCAGAAAGCGAAGGTAAGACCACTTGTGTAAAGGATTGGCTTGTGTATTGAATTGGGTAAAGTAAAGGATTAGCCCCCTCATCTGTATCCACCTATCACTGAGTCTGAAGAAGGGTTTCGGCCCGAAACGTTACCTATTTCCTTCGCTCCATAGATGCTGCTGCACCCGCTGAGTTTCTCCAGCATTTTTGTGTACCTTCCACCTATCACTTGTCTGACTTTGTCCCATCCCGTCCCCTCCGCCCTCCACCTCTCTTCTACATTCTTTAAATAAACTTAACAATTGTGAGATTTTATACTTTCAATTTACTTATATTATGTTCATAAGTTTTTAAAAAGCTTTGGAATGTTTCTAAATGTCAGAAGCATTTGGTCTTTTGTCAGTTTTGTTTAGCCAGCTAGACGGGATATGTTAAGCCAGGTTTCAGTTTTGATGTAAATCTTCTGATACAACTCTAGGCACTGTATCTCTAAAGTCTAAAGACTATTTAATAGATTCAGGGTCACTGTTGCTCCAAATAGCTGTTTCTAATTCCAGATTTATCAATTGAATTAATTAATTTGAATTCCCCAACTAATTTGTTGGGGTTGTGTTCTCATCACCTCTCATCTTTTCTCAAAGAATCTGAATCTCTCAGTCAGTTATTTAATGGTCATGATACAGATCCAGTATTGTGTCCAATCCAGTTTGAACATTATCATTGAATTAGTTCCCACCAAACATTCATGTAATATTTTCCAAATCACAGTACCTTGCTTCTTCATGTGGTTCCTATGGCAATCGCAGAAACTGTGCATATTCTGCCAATCTGAATCATCTCCCCCTGTAGATAGTTGCTCCTCTTCCAATCTGAGAAACTCCTGTCCCGCTGAGTTACTCCAGCATTTTGTGCCTAGCTTCGATTTAAACCAGCATCTGCAGTTCCTTCCTACACATTTTGTCTGCTCCACTGCGAAATCTCTTTAAGATATGTCTACTTTGAAAAAGTTCTCCTCCTCTCCAGGACGAGAGTTCAGCAGCATCCTCTCTTATTGATCCCCCTCTGTGACATTTTATCTCTGTATCGCCCTCTCCCCTGATATCAGTCTGAAGAAGGGTCTCGACCTTAAACGTCACCCATTCCTTCTCTCCAGAGAAGCTGCCTGTCCCGCTGAGTTACTCCAGCATTTTGTGTCTATCTTCGATGTAAACCACCATCTGTAGTTCTTTCCTACACAAACTCTGTAGGAGGTTCCTCAATCTCCTTCCTCTCCCTGTTCAATGATGAACACCCCTGGCCTCCGACAGATGAAGGCCTTGACCTCCTTCCTACATTGTCATGCTTTGCCTTAGACGATAATACATCCTTGAATAAAGCTGAAGGTACCACACTTCACAACTCAAAACATGGGGAAAAGTGCTGGCATGGATGAGTTTAATTTAGTTTAGTGGAACAGCGTGGAAACTGACCGTGGACCATCGATCACCCGCACATAAGTTCTATGTTATCAAAGTTTTGCATCCTACATACTAGGGACAAGTAACAGAAGCCAATTAATCTACAAACCTGCCCGTCTTTGGAATGTGGAAGAAAACCAGAGCACCCGGAGAAAACCCACACGGTCACAGGGAGAATGTGCAAACTCCACACAGGCAGCACCTGTAGTCAGGATTGAAACCAGGTGTCTGGTGCTGTGAGGCAGCAGCTCTATCACTGCACCAATGGGCCAAAGGACATGTTTCTGTGCTGGAGCACTCGTCGACTCTCACTTTTGCAAACGTGAATTATCCAGTTAAATTCCTCCTCTAACCCAAGTTGTATTATTCATGTGAACTATCATACTTGCTCTTCAATAAACCTTTTGTTTTGCTCAGGCAGTTTTCCTGCCAACTATTTGATGTATTATTTTGACTTGTTCTTTGTTTAGAAATGCAAGATTTAATACTTGCCAGTTGCGATGGTTTGAACAGTTTAAGTGGGCATAATCTTCACTAGGTACATTGAGGGTATAAATTGAACTAAAACCTGATGAATTGCCTTGACGGGGAATAATCCTTTCCATTCCCTCTGTAGTCATTTACATGCACTTGAGGAACTTTTGAGAATAATGTATTTGTTATAAACCATACTGCACTTCAAAGTATTCTCAGTTGAAATCTTACTTCCTATGTTGAGTTCAGGTTAGAGGTACATGGAAACAGGCTCCTTCAGTGCACCCAGTCCATGCTGACCATTCGCAGTAGTTCTATATGATCCTACATTCACATCCACCCCCTACACACTAGGGGCAATATACACAGGTCAATGAATCTACGAATCCGCACGTCTTTGGGATATGGGCGGAAACGGGACTAGTGGCGCCGTTGTAGAGCAGCTGCTTCACAACGCCAGAGACCCAGGTTCGCTCCTGACCTCGGGTTATCCCTGTGGATATTCCTCCGATTTCCTCCCACATCCCAAAGACGTGTGATCTGTAGGTTAATTGACCTCTGTAAATAGCCCGCCTAGCATGTAGTAGGGAGTGAGAAAACCATACAACATAGAACTAGTGTGAATGGGTGATCGATGGTCAGTGTGAACGCGATGGGCCTAAGGGCTATCTCTAAACTAAAATAAACTGAACTAAATTATCCAGTCAGTTGTTGTCCCAATGTTCCTGAAAGTCAACAAAAATTCTCAGGGGAATATCAGAGACAGGGTGTACAGCCAAACAATGATGTCAACTTATAACTTTGTTTTACACACTGGTGAGCAATAACACGATGAATAATTAGTGCTGATCAGTAAGGGTGTCAAAGGTTATGGGGAGAAGGCAGGAGAATGGGGTTGAGAAGGAAAGATAGATGAGCCATGTTTGAATGGGGGGGGGTGGCAGACTTGATGGGCCGAATGGCCTAATTCTGCTCCTGTGTCTAATGGAGTTAAACCATTGTCTTGGATAGTCAGGCTCCCACCAATGTTGGCACTCGAGGCTGTGGAACCGGTACAATCTTGGGTCAATAAATCACCCATATTAATGAAATAGTTGACATTGATTAGACCAATGATATTCACCTGCTTTATCCATTACCTTCCTTCTACAATGAAGTTAGGAGAGGGAATGTCCATGAATTGTTTCGCACAGTGGAGATGCAAAAAAAAAACCCTGCAGATGCTGGAAATGTGAGCAAGACACAAAGTGCTGGAGGGACTCAGGGGGTCAGGCAGCATCTGTGGAGGATCCCTTTTGGGTTGGGACTATTCTTCTATTCACTGTGCCTCAGAAAATGAATCATTCCATCTCTGTGCATCAATACCTGGACAACATTCAGGTAAGAGGAAGTGATATTTGCATTACACAAGTAACAATAGAGTGAACTTGCTCCCTCCCCTTGACCATTAGCTATAGGAGCTGAGTTAGGCCACTCGGCCCATCGAGTTTGCTCTGTCATTCAATCATGGCTGATCTATTTTTCCCTCTCAACCCCATTCTCCTGCCTTCTCCCCATCACCTTTATAACCTTTGACATGCAACACTAACGCTAACCCTTGTGATGAATAATATGCTCAAGGGAGTCATTGTTGACCAGAAAGCAAACTGGACCAGCAGATTACAAGAACAGTTCATAGTCTTTTGGATTTTCATCATGAACTGGACGGAGATCTTTCACTCCACAAGTCCGTGCCAAATCTCAGAGCATTCCCATCAGTTCATTCACCCACCATTCCCTATTCTTTCCTCACTGAGCAATTAGTGTAGTAGTGAAGCAGGCCCTTCAGCCCATCGAGTCCATGCCGACCAACAGTCACCCCGTACACTAGATTTATACTACACTCTATTTAGAACAGCCAATTAACCCAGTATCTGCAGTTTCTTGTGTTTACTTTATTGCAGAGAGTTCACGGTGCTCTCCGTCACTGCATTCAATTGGTATTTAAACAACGCGGAGGTTTTCATCCCAACTTCTTCATCAATAGTCAATTATTGAGTTCAATGAATTAACCGCATTCTAGAATAAAGTCTGAGTCTTGTTGCCAAGAAGCCCCCAGACTCTTGTAAACTCCATTCATTTCACTGATCAACCTCACAGAAGGAAGCATCTGTGATTCCTGGCTCTGACCACCTAATATGTGACTTCAATCCCACAGCAGTTGCCCTTTGAGATGACCACGCATACCATTCCGTTCAAGGGCAAATAGGGATGGACATCAAATGCTGGGGTGGCCAGTAAACGCCCACATTTCATGAACAGAGTGAAACATTCTTATCTTGGGGAGGCCGCACTCGGGTTACTGTGTTCGTTTTGGTCCATGCTATAGATGCCATTTAAGCTGGGCGATTTGCTAGGATTTTGCCAGGTCTCTCAGCCCTGAGCTATAGGGAGAGGTTGGGCAGGCAAAGACTTTATTCCTTGGAGCGCAGAAGGCTGAGAGATGTATAAAATAATGAGGCCAATAGACAGGGTGAATGCACAGTTTATTTTCCCCAGGGTTTGGGACTCGAGAATGAGAGGCCATTGGTTTAAGGTGAGAGGGGAAACTTTTTCACATGGATTGAACGAACCGCCAGAGGAGGTAATTGAGGCAGGTACAACAACCACAGTGAAAAGACATTTGGACAGGTACATGGATAGGAAAGGTTTAGAGGGATAGGGGCCAAATGCAGACAAATGGGACTAGCATAGATGAGGCACTTCGCTCGGCATGGACCAGTTGGGCCGAAGGGCCTGGTTCTGTGCTGTATGACTCTACGATAGTATTTATTAACTTGACCATCCAACCTTTATTCTTCATATTCTAGGATGTGACTAGGATTCCAGTTGGAATTTTTCTTGAAGTATTTAATACCCTGTTCTCTTCAATCTAATTCGAACTGGGAGTCAGAATTTAAACTCCAATCCCTCAGTTAAAATGGCGGAGGTGCCCCCGGGGCATAAAGGTGGAGGGGCGAGGAGAGGGACGTCGGCTCATTGGTCGATCCAGCCGGCCAAGCAAGGCGATGGCTGGAGGCCCTGCAGCAGCCTGGGGCTCGCCTGGATCGGGCAGGGCTAGTAAGGCCAAGAGCACAGACCAGCTTTGAAAATGGCACCATCACCTGGCGCCTCTTGCATTTGGGCTCAGTGGACTATTTCTGTACACTTTGCTAATCGGGGATTGTGCTTGCGTATGGTAATACTCTACTGGACTGTATGCAAGTAAATAATTTCACTGTGCGTTTGAAACCAGGAGACTTTTGTTTTAAAGTGTATGAAGGAACTGCAGATGCTGGTGTACACTGAAGATTAGCGCAGTAACTCAGCGGGGCAGGCAACAACTCTGGAGAGAAGGAATGGATGGTGTTTCGGGTCCAGACCCTTCTCCAGGCTGAGAGCTAGAGGAGAGGGAGACTGGAGATATGGAAGGGTAAGGTGTGAAAACACAGATCAAAGGGGACGATGATCAAGGAAATGTAGAATGGTACATTGTTAGCCGCAGGGAAGGTGACAACGAGATATTAATTAATTCCTTTGTTTGAAAGGGTGCTGCAACTTGCTGTACTCACCGGGATCATTGAGTAAGTCATCATCATGATGCTGTCCTCGACTTGTCCCTGGGTCCCAGAGTTGTGTTGGCTTCGCCTATTCCGGTTCTTCTGCTCGGCCAGTTCACGGGCGTCCTGGGTTAGACTCGAGATAAGCTCCAGGGACCAGGTTCCGGACAGTTCCTCCAGGCGACTCTCCAACGCGTCCATCTGCGACCTGAGGTTGCCGGACTGTAGGAAGAGGTAGACCAGGCCGCCACAGTTCAACAGGGTGACCAAGAGGGTGCCCGAGACCAGCACCTTGCCACCTACTGATCCGCCCTGGTCGCCCTGCAGAGTCATCCCTCCTGCAGCCTCCAGGCAAGGAGATGGAAAGGGTGACCTGAACCCCAGGCTGCTGAAACCCTCTGAGCCGAGAGCTGATGAGCTCAACCAGTGCTTCTGGCCACGTTAGACTGGCACCTACTTTATATGCAGCTGCGCGCTTTCTGGCCAGTGTCGTGCGGGTGGAGGCTGTGTCTGTGCTGAGTTGCAAGCACTTCATTCATCCCTGAGTCACAGGCATGCCATTCAGTGCCCAGAGCCTGGCCCACTCCCCATAGACTGCAGGGTGGGCAGCCCGCCCTCACTGGCCACTGATGTGCTGTACTTCACAACTGGGAGCGTTAAAGATTCTGCTTGCAGCAAACAGCTCCTCCAAGCATAATATTCCCAAGTGCCTTGCACTGCCTGCCTGCCTGCCTGCCTGTCTCCCTCATATTGTACTCTTGAGAAGATACTACAATAATCCCCTCAATGTTCTGTGGAACTGACCACAGCCATTTATTTCCCTGTTGAGATCTATTGCAAGTAAATCAAAATCCAGCAGATACTGTAGATAGAGATGCTGCCTGACCGTTGAGTTACTATCTTTGGTATGTACCGGCATCTGCAGGTCAGGTCAGGCCGGGGGGGAGCTCCCGCCCCCCCCCCTCCCCGCCACGGGTACCATGTAATCCCGGGCTACCCGCTCCATGGCCGGACAGTCGGCGACTAAACCGTCTCCCCCACCTGGTTTGCCAGGTGAGGAGGGGGCTGTGGACCCCCAGCAGGACCAAAAACAAGACCTGTCAAAGGGCGGATGAGCTCCTAGCGAGCCAACGGCCATCCACACACCAGTAGAAGTTGCGATCACTGTCGTACACGGCATTGTAAGGCACCGTGCCCGTTGATGTTTTCAACGATGATGATGATGATGATGATGATGATGATGATGATGACGATGATGGTGATGATGATGATGATGATGATGATGATGATGATGATGATGATGATGACGATGAACACCTGCAGTTCCTTTCTACACAACATACAGCAGATATTGGAAATCATCAATAAAAACTGAAAATGCTCTTTTTTTAATAACTTTCATCTCATCGTCATAGACTCATACAGCATGGAAACAGGCCCCAACAAGATGTCCCATTTAAGATAGCCCCATTTGCCCATGTTTGACCCACACCGCTATGAACCTTTTCTATCCATTTATCTGTTCAAATGTATTTTACATTAGTTTAGTTTAGAGACAGGCCCTTCGGCCCACCGGGTCCGCGCTGACCAGCGATCCCCGCACACTCACACCATCCTACACACACTCGGGACAATTGACATTTACACCAAGCCAATTAACCTACAAACCTGCACGTCTTTGGAGTGTGAAAGGAAACCGAAGATCTCAGAGAAAACCCACGCAGGTCACGGGGAGAGCGTACAAACTCCGTACAGGCAGCGCCCGCAGTCAGGATCGAACCCGGGTCTCCGGCGCTGCAAGCGCTGTAATGCAGCAACTCTACCGCTGCGCCACCATGTCGTTATAGTACCCGCCTCAATTACTTCCTTTGGCAGCTCGTTCCATATACCCATGGAAAAAGTTGCTTCTCAGATTCCTATTAAATCTTTCCCCTCTCACCTTAAAGCTAAGTCGTCTAGTTCTTGATTCCCCATACCCAGACTGTGCATTCATCCTATCAATTCCTCTCATGATCTTAAGCACCTGTATAAGATCACCCCTCAGCCTTCTGCACACCAAGGAACAGTCCTAGCCTGCCCAACCTCTCCCTATAGACCACCACCTTGAGTTCTGGCCATATCCTCATAAACCTTCTCTGCACTGGGCATGGTGACCAAAACGGAACACGGTACTCCAAGTGTGGCCTCACCAATATCTTGTACAACTGTAACATAACATGCTAACCTCTATACCCGATCCCATGACTGATAAAGGCCAACGTGCGAAAAACCTTTGTCCACCAGCCTATGCTGCCACTAGCTCAAAGAATTGCTTGTTACTAAAAGAAGCGTTGATATGGACCAGCGCCTTTCAATTCTTTAAATAATTAATAAAAATAATTAAAATAAAGTAATAATATATATTTTAGAGCGGCACGGTGGTGCAGCGGTGGAGTTGCTGCCTTCCAGTGCCAGAGACCCGGGTTTGAAACTTGACCACGGGTGCTGTCTGTACGGATTTTGTTCTCTCAGTGACCGTGTCAATTTTCTCCCAGCGCTCCACTTTCCTCCCACACGTGCAGATGTGTAAGATAATTGGCTTTGGTAAGTTGTAAAATTGTCCCTAGAATCTGTAGGTTAGTGTCCAGGGTAATCACTGGTCGGTGCGGACTCGTTGCAGCGAAGGGCCTGTTTCCGCGTTGTATCTCTAAAATCTAAAGCCCAACCATTCATTTTACTCAAATATGAACCTTGAGTCTTCAATAGGTGTAATGATACATGGATGAAGGTTGTATATTAAGTTTATTTTTGAAAGGTATTTCTCGTGAAACCATATGAAAGGAGGCTCCCTTAGTTGCTTAAACCCTATTTGAATGTAGCGGTGTGAATCTATACTGAGCAGGCTAAAGGTTAGGACTAGAGTTGGTACTTGTCGTAAGTAGACACAATATTATGTGCAGACTGGGATTTCTTGGTGAAAAATTCACCAGACTAAACTGTACAAGAAGCAGAAATATAATTGCATAGAGATGTTAATGGATCTATCCTGAACTTTGTTCATAAAGATAAAGGAACACGCTATTATTCAACTAAAAAAAAATCAAAGCGTTTGATGACGGAGAAGGTTGGCAGTCCAAGGTAAAGCAACAGTCTGTCCTAAACCAAGGAGGAAATATTTGGTGTGTGTCTGAGGGTCACTCAGATATTGTTCCATTCAACATGGCATGTAAAGGCAATGCTGAAATGAAAACATCTCTTGAAAAGTAAATGAACTGAAATCCTGAAGTTGTGTTGAGGAGAGCCCTGGAGTATTAAGAGCCATACAGCACGGAAACTGGCCCTTCAGCCCAACTTGTCCGTGCTGGCCAAAAGACAGCATCTTTTGCACTCCCATCATTCCCTCTTCTCCCCTCTCCCGCCACGAAGAAGATACCAAAGCTTGAAAGCACGTACCACCAGACATAGGAACAGCTTCTTCTGTCATCAGACCACTGAACGGTCCTTCCTTAAGCTAAGATATTGTCCGATTCATCTCCACCCCGCTATGGACATTGGACGATGTCTATGGAACAGATGCATTACAATGCTGAGAACTATATTCTGCACTCCGTATCTCCCCCTTTGCTCTACCAATTGTACTCGAGTTCGACTTGATTGTATTGACGAATAGTATATATGATATGTGATCAGTTTGAAGGAGGGTCGAAAACTATGCTGAATGTCTAAAACTCAAACAAAGATCATTTCACCTGCCATGTTCAGTGTGTTTAAAAGTACCTTAAACCATTTGAGGCAGGCTGAACCATATCCTTCATCTCGGTATCCCTGGTGTCATTATTTTAATCACCATTGAAATTAGATTCATATGCCATGTGGACATCTTTCTCTTTGTGATTCCATTCAATGAAAGGCAAGTTGGCTAACTGAATTACAGGTTGGTACCGAGAGGGAGTGAAGTGCATTTGAACAATTGTGTCTTAAGGTGCAAATGAATGACATTCTTGCTTTGAAAAGAATGAAGTGCAATGGAGAAGCAATTAGTGTAATGAGAAGTGGCTCCGGCACCATGTTTGTGCCTTGAATGGGAAAATATCAAATGATACCTGGATGAAGAAAATCATAGGTGCTGAACTCTGGGAGAGCACGGTGGCACAGCGGTAGAGTTGCTGCCTCACAGCGCCAGAGACCCGGGTTGGATCCTGACCACAGGTGCTGTCCGAAACAGTCTCGCTGTGACCACGTGGGTTTTCTCAGGGTGCTCTGGTTTCCTTTCGTATCTCTAAACTAAACTAAAGTAAACGGAACTCAAAAGATAATGTTGAAAGTTAATATAAATTATACTACATAAGCTCACTTCCCTTGCAGTCCTTTTCAGTTATCTGAAAAATAACAGTCTTTCTGCCTAGGGTAGACAAAAATGCTGGAGAAATTCAGCGGGTGAGGCAGCATCTATGGAGCGAAGGAATATGCGACGTTTTGGGTCGAGACCCTTTCTCCCTGATGACTTTGTGAAACTGAACTGGGTTAACACTGTCCTACACACACTAAGGACAATTTTTACATTTACCAAGCCAACTGACCTACAAACCTGTACGTTTTTGGAATGTGGGAGGAAACCGAAGATCTTGGAGAAAACCCACGCAGGTCACGGGGAGAATGTACAAACTCCGTACAGACAGCACACGTAAACGGGATCGAAGCCGGGTCTCTGGCGCTGCATTCACTGTAAGGCAGCAACTCTACCGCTGCGCCACCGTGACCGCCCATGGCTGCGGCAAAGGAAATGCCTGATATTGATTCTCCTACCTCTGGAATGACCCATTCCCACGCCCTGAACCTTGTCACGTTGGTCTTCCCTAAAGTTAATCCCTGCAACCATCCTCTTTAATTTAATCCGAAACAATGCATCCAAACGCCCACGAAGGGAGTCAAAGATTACGGGAAGAAGGCAGGAGAATGGGGTTGAGAGGGAAAAATGGATCATCCATGACTGAGTAGACTAGATGGGCTGAATGGCCTAATTCTGCTCCTCTGTTCTCATGGTTTGCAAGTAGCACACTCTGTGAGATTTAGCACATGATTGTAGAGAGGCAAAAGTTGGTTTCTTTGGAATGGATCGAAGGAAACCTATCGGACTTACATGTTGGAGTAACAGGGACAGAATGGATCAGAATGGTTTCCCAGACAACTAGGCTGCTCCACTCTGCCCCAGTGTGAAGCAGGTACATGTCCTCCATATACTGATCGAGCAGTGCGAACCCACCGGTGCAGTACAAAGCAAACCTCCTTCCATCAGCCCTGAACCCAGTGGGTTTCACGGTGGAGAGCTGTAAATAAGGAATAGTAGAATTAGGTCATTTGGCCCATCAAGTCTACTCCGCCATTCAATCATTGCTGATCTATCTCTCCCTCCTCACCCCATTCTCCTGCCTTCTCTCCATAACCTCTGACACCCATACTAATCAAGAATCTATCCTATCTCAGCCTTAAAATTAACCACTGACTTGGCCTCCAAAGCCTTCTGTGGCAAAGAATTCCAAGTGTAATGGTGTAACTCTTGGTTGGGTCATCCTGTGACTCGAGTTCATGCAATCTAGGACTAGCCAGAGTCTGGCCTTTTGTATCTAACAAGAGAGAGAGAGAGAGAGAGAGAGAGAGAGACAGAGAGAGGGACAGAGAGAGAGAGAGATGGAGAGAGAGAGAGACAGACAGACAGACAGAGAGAGAGAGAAAGAGAGAGACAGACAGACAGACAGAGAGAGGGAGAGAGAGAGAGAGAGAGAGAGAGACAGAGAGAGAGGGAGAGAGACACAGAGAGAGAGACGAGAGAGAGAGAGAGAGAGAGAGAGAGAGAGAGAGAGAGAGAGACAGAGAGACAGAGAGAGAGACAGAGAGAGAGAGAGAGAGAGAGACATAGAGAGAGACAGAGAGAGAGAGAGACAGAGAGAGAGAGAGAGAGAGAGAGAGAGAGAGAGAGAGAGAGAGAGAGACATAGAGAGAGACAGAGAGAGAGAGAGACAGAGAGAGAGACAGAGAGACAGAGAGACAGAGAGACAGAGAGACAGAGAGACAGAGAGACAGAGATGAACTCACCATCTTCTGACTGCGAGGTGAGGCTGCTTCCTATTGAGTCAGAGACCACACAGCAGAATACTTTACCCTTTGGATTCCTTGCCAGCGTCGTTCAGGAATTGTTCAACAGTGGGTTGTTTTGCGATCATGAATACATGTTGAATAGGTCACTGCCCACACAGGCTGAAACCTTTCGTATATAGTCGCCTTGAGTCCAAAAGCTGCTTTGTATTATTTGCTAAAATAAATAAAAGTGCCATTAATTGCGAAGCCCTTTCATGTTAAACTGTGAATAATCCACTGGTCTTGTGCTCGAGGAAGAATGCCTGGGAAGTTGGGGACCTTTGGCCTCTTGGACTGTGAACTCTTGGCTTGAACGAGGATAAGAAAGGTTTGCAGGGATGTGGGCCAAAGGCGGGCAAATAAGTCTAGCTTAGATGGGGCACCTTGGAGGGCATGGACGAGTTGGGCCGAAGGGCCTGTTTCCGTGCTGTGTGACTCTATGACACAAATCTCAACCGTGTTTGAAAGGCAGGAGAATGGGATTAGGAGGGAGAGATAGATCAGCCATGATCGAATGGCGGAGTAGATGTGATGGGCGGGATGTCCTAATTCTACTCCTATCACTAATGATCTTATGATTAGCTGTCTTGTTGACATCTTCATAGATACAGCAACACCTGCACAAAAATATATTGCTTCTTGTAATAATAAAAATATATTACTTCCTAGAATGGAGAGTAAATGTGGAAAGGAGGTGCAAGGAACTGCAGATGCTGGAAACTTGAGCAAAACTCAAAGTCGGTCAGGTAGTTTAGTTTAGTTTAGAGAGACAGCGCGGAAACAGGCCCTTTCGGCCCACCGGGTCCACGCCGACCAGCGATCCCCGCACATTAACACTATCCTATACCCACTAGGGACACTTTTTACATTTACACCAAGCCAATTACATACCTACATACCTGCACGTCTTTGGAGTGTGGGAGGAAACTGACGATCTCGGAGAAAACCCTCGCAGGTCACGGGGAGAATGTAAAAATCCGTTCAGACAGCAAGGAATGCTGTAGCTAAGAATACTGGAATGATGTAGGTTAAAGGGTGGAGTAATAATTATTTTTAACATAGTTAAGGATCAAACCCGGGTCTCCGGCCCTGCATTCGCTGTAAGGCACAAACTCTACCGATGGACAGGCGATGTTAGGGTGTCGGGACCCTTTTCCAGATCCGTCCGGAAAATCTAGAAGTAATTTCTCAATCTCTCATCTACACCTTGGTCACTTTCTTCATTGCCACTCCTCAGAGTCCCTGTGTGGTATGATTCACAACCTGCCCCTCTCCCAAGCATTGGCTCAGCGTAAATCGCTGACAAGGATATTATCATCCTCGCACAGTGAATGTTCTGCATCTTCCCAGGTTCTTCCATTTCCTATATTAGAAACAGAGAAAATAGGTGCAGGAGTAGGCCATTCGGCCCTTCGAGCCAGCACTACCATTCAATATGATCATGGCTGATCATCCAAAGTCAGTACCCCATTCCTGCTTTCTCCCCATATCCCTTGATTCTGTTAGCCCTAAGAGCTATATCTAACCCTCTCTTGAATACATCCAGTGAATTGGTCTCCACTGCCTTCTGTGGCAAAGAAATCCACAGATTCACAACTCTCTGGGTGAAAAGGATTTTCCTCATCTCAGTCCTAAATGGCCTACTCCTTATTCTTAAACTGTGACCCCTGATTCTGGACTCCCCCAACATCAGGAATTTTTTTCCTGCATCTAGCCTGTCCAATCCCTTAAGAATTTTATATGTTTCTAAAAGATGCCCTCTCATCCTTCTAAATTCCAGTGAATATAAGTCCAGTCGATCCATTCATTCCTCATATGTCAGTCCAGCCATCCCAGGATTTAACCTGGTGAACCTACGCTGCATTCCCTCAATAGCAAGAATGTCTTTCCTCAAATTAGGAGACCAAAACTGCACACAATACTCCAGGTGCTGTCTCACCAGGGCCCTGTATGACTGAAGTACGACCTCCTTGCTCCTAAACACAAATCCTTTTGCAATGAATATATTCTACCAAAGTTGTGATTCAGGCGACTGTACCTCCTTCCACCGTCAGTGACACACGTGTACACTCTGCAGCACCCGCACCACATCTTTCTGCAACCTGAACTTTGATGTCTTCCGTCTACCTTGGGCATGTGGCAATTCTTTAAACTCTTTCACTTGCCTGTGCCATTCGAGGCCACTGCTTTTGCTCCTGAAAACAAATGTCCTGAGTGCAACCAAAGGACCTCTTAGTTAAGGTTACCTTTTCACTCAGAGAGTAGTGCCAGAGGAAGTGGTGGAAGCGGGTACAATTATGGCATTTTAATGACCCTTAGACCACAAGTTCATAGATAGATTATTTTGATTATACCTTTAATAATCCTTTGCAGGAAATTTCAATGCGACGACAGCTTCAAGACAGACATAACACCACAAATAGCTTCCATACTTAACAAGTTAAAATACAAGTTAAAATACAAGTTAAAATACAATTAATTAAAAAAAAGTGCAGTTATTTATGCGCATTATATAACCTTATAGCAGCTGGTAAACAGGACTTCCTATGTCTCTCCGTTTTGCACATTGGTGCAATCAGTCTCTGACTGAAGCTGCTGCTCTTGATCACCTTCAGGGCATGGAGTGGGTGAGTGGGGTTGGTCATTATAGAACCCCACGAATTACCCTAGACTAGCAGAATTAGGCCATTCGACCCATCGAGTAAATCAGGAGGAGGAGCCATCTTGGGGAACGGCTGCTAACCAGCAGCCGTCCGTTAAATTCACTTTTTTTCTTAGTTTTTAGTTTTTATTTCTTTGTCTGTTGGGGAATTTTGGCTTTTAATTTGGGGGGGTTAGGGGGAAACTATTTCTAGGTCCCTACCTGGTCGGTGAGGGGCTGCCCCGTCGACCCGTCCTTGCGGCCTACTAGCGGGCGTGGAGCGGCGTTTTCCTGGCGGGGACTGCCCAGCACCTTCAGCTTCGGTGGCGGCACAGCGCTGGAGCGCTATCGCGGAGCGGGTGATGCATTGCCTGGGTCGCCGCGCTGGATCGACGCGCTGGAGCTCCGGTGAGCTGCGACCGCCGAGCTCAACACCTCCGGGCTGCGGGACTGCGGAGCGGCCAGCCGCGGGCGGCGGCGCCGACTCCAACATCGTGAGCCTCTGAGCTCCAAATCGGCGCGGCCTTGTCGGCTTCAGGTGCCACGGACTCCGGTAGGAAATCGGCCGTTCCAGCCGCTGTGAGGACTTTCCCGACGCCGGGACAACTGCACCCGGCGAGAACGGCCAGGAACATCGGACCTCCGTAGAGGCAACTGTGGAGGCCTCAATAGGCCTGACTTTGGGTGAACTGGGGTTGGGGACTGGACATTGTGCCTTCCCCCACAGTGGTAACCATTGTGGAGCGATGATTTTGTGTGTAATGTGTAGTGTCTATGTTAGTCTATGTCCAAGATGGCGGTCGGAAGGGAAAGTGGACGCTGGCGCGCTTTAGCAGCCGCTGCTCTCTGTTCCATATTGTGTTTTTGATTTTTGTTTTTGGATTTAATTCTATCTTTAATTTGTGTACTGGTGATGTCTTTGCTATTTATTTCATTCCGCTTACATGTTTCTACACTATTTGTTAAACTTTGTAAGGTGTCCTTGAGACTTTTGAAAGGCCCCCATAAATAAAATCTATTATTATTATTATTATTTTTCCACCATACAATTATGGCTGATCTATTTTTCCCTCTCAACCCCTGTATCCTGCCTTCTCCCCGTAATCTATGACAACCGTGCTAATCGAGAATCTATCAACCTCCGCTTTTAAAAATACCCAATGCCTCCACAGACATCTGTGCCAATGAGATCCACAGATTCACCACCCTCTGGCTAAAGAAATTCCTCCTCATCTCCATTCTAAAGGTACATCCTTTTATTCTGAGACTGTGCCCTCTGGTTCTAGACTCTCCCATAGATATGTATGTGGGCTGGACGAGGTTGAAGGGAAATGAGATGGCATCCGCAATGAATGAATGAATAAGTTTATTGGCCAAGTATGTACACATACAAGGAATTTGCCTTGGTGCTCCGCTCGCAAGTAACAACACGACATACAGTAAACCATTAGGAACATAAAACATTAAAACATTATAGTTTAAACATGTGAATGAAATAAAATACCAGAGCAAAAGGAGGCTACAGACTTTTGGTTATTGAGTAGAGCTACTGCTCGTGGAAAAAAGCTGTTTTTATGTCTGGCTGTGGCGGCTTTGACAGTCCGGAGTCGCCTTCCAGAGGGGAGTGATGCAAAGAGTTTGTGGCCAGGGTGAGAGGGGTCAGAGATGATCTTGCCCGCTCGCTTCCTGGCCCTTGCAGTGTACAGTTCGTCAATGGAGGGAAGGTTGCAGCCAACATCCTTCTCAGCTGATCAAACGATTCGCTGCAGCCTCCGGATGTCGTGCTCGGTGGCTGAGCCAAACCAGACCATGATGGAGAAGGTGAGGACAGACTCTACGATGGCCGTGTAGAATTGGACCATCATTGCCTGTGGCAGATTGTGTTTCTTCAGCTGCCGCAGGAAGTACGTCCTCTGTTGGGGATGATGGTTCCCAGGAACTCAAAGGACTCCACAGATGTGACTGTGGTGTTGTTGATGGTGAGTGGGGAGAGGGGAGGGGGAGCTCTCCTAAAGTCTACTATCGCTGGCCTAGCTGAGTTGACACCTTTGTAGGTATAGCCATGTTGGTCTAAATCACCTTTTTCCGTGCTAGATAGCTCCATGACTCTATTTCAAAACGTTAACAATAATTTTGCAACAATTTGAGAAATTAAGGAGGAGGCACAGTACTGAAATTAAAACTACATTGGAAATATTGTCAACAAATGACAACCATTAATAAGGTTTCTGCTTCTGTTTTCTGAAATTGGAACGTGATATTTTTAAATCTTTTTAATTATTCTCCTTTCTTTAAACCAAGAATATAATTCCCTTTGATAGTCAGCGGGCAGGAACAGTCCATAATTTTTATCAGTTAAAACAAATGCATTTGCCAGTCCTAGTCAAAACAATCCATTGCTCCCTGTTGCGTTAGTTTGCTTGCATCCTGTGGCCTTAACGCACTCTGGGTCTGTCCATGTGCACAGAACATAGATCATAAAAAAGCACAGCACAAAAACAGGCCCTTCGGCCCGCAGTGTATGTGCAGAACATGATGCTAAGCTGAATGAATCTCCTCTGCCTGCAAGTGATCCATATCCCTCCATTCCCTGCAGATCCATGTGCCTATCTAAAAGCCTCTTAAACGCCTCCACCACCAATCCTGGCAGTGTGTTGCAGACTTTGTGTTTCAGACTTTGTGTAGAAAGGAACTGTAGATGCTGGTTTACAACAACGAAAGAGACAAAATGCTGGAGTAACTCAGCGGGTCAGGCAGCATCTCTGGAGAAAAGGGTCAGGACCCTTTCTTCAGACCTTTAAAGTATCCTTTAAACGTTGCCCCTCTCACCTTAAAGCTGTGCCCTCTAGTCTTTGACCTTTCTACTCTGGGAAAAAGGTTGTGGCTGTCTACACTATCTATGTAGTGAGGCAAATAAGTATGGAGGGAGCATAAAAGAGGAGTGGAAGCCTGAGGCCTTTATGTTGTGCTTGTCTAATGGAGACCATAGCCTCAAGTTAGGCTTTGCTGCAAAACACAAAGGTGAATTGAAGCTCTGGTGCGCAGGAACGCAATAAATGGCAGCAGGAAAGGGGCAGAGAGCCCCTTGAGACTGCTCTCTCATTCAGTAAAATCCTGGCCTGTCTGACAGACCTTTATTCCTTGGAGTGCAGGAGGCTGAGGGGTGATCTTGTACAGGTGTATAACATCATGAGAGGAATAGTTAGGATGAATGCTCAGAGTTTCTCTCCCAGAATAGAGGATTTAAGAACTAGAGGGCATAGGTTTAATGTCAGAGGGGAAAGACTTCATAGGAATCTGAGGGGTAACTTTTTCACTCAGAGGGTGGTGGGTGTATGGAATGAGCTGCCAGAGGAGGCGGTTGAGGCAGATACAATAATAAAAGACGTAGAAAAGGTTTAGAGGGATATGAGCCAAATGTGGGCAGTGTAGATGGGGCATCTTGGCCGGCATGGGCAAGTTGGGCTGAAGGGCCTGGGCCTGTGCCCGTGCTGTGTGACTCTATGGTTATAGGGCAGAGGATTTCAAAACTGACAGGGTTTTCATCTTCTATCTCAAGGGTGTTGTTGAACCCTTTGGTTCAATGAAGCGTGAGTGGAAGAAGCAAACATGCCTTGGTCTCTCCCACCTCTGCACCCAACCCACGGATTGAGTGACGTGCAACGGCTTAACTGTACCGGAAACTAATCCCAAGGGCTTAAAGAAACATAAGCAATAACAGGTGGACGTTTGGTGTGAGATTGTATTGCTTATTCTAAACTTTTACAGTAGTTGGTGTGCAGACTGGAGGGGGGTTGGGAGGGGAGCGAAGTGTATCTATATGTATTTATCTCTATATGTATCTATATGTCAGCATGGACAAGGTGGGCCGAAGGGCCTTTTTCCCTTCAGTACAGCTCCAGCATTCTAAAATCAAAATCAAAATATTAGCTGGTACCAGAAATGATACAGATTAGTGGGAAGAGTGGAATAGTAAGTCAGTACGATGATTTAACACAGAGTCTGTTTATTTAGAAAAACAACCTATATCCTCAACGAACCCTAACTTTGTTCCAAAAGCCTTTCCTTTCGAACCATTTAAATTGCTGTCTCCAATGCGTCTGGTCAAACTTCAACCCCATACAACATTACAAGGGGGATGGTTGGGGATAAGCAGTGAGAAACTTTTCCCCATCGCAGTGTCCAGGTTTAAGACAAGGGAGAGAATGCTTCAAGGGGACTTGAGGAAGAATGTTTTCATCCAGAGTGTGAGGGGGACGGTGGAGACTGAGACTCACATATTTAACCTGGAGAAACTCAGCGGGTCAGTTCATCCAGGTTAAATATGTGTGTATCAGGCTCCACCTTCAAGGGTCTCGACCCGAAACGTTGCCTATTCCTTCTCTCCATACATGCTGCCTCACCTGCTGAGGTTCTCCAGCTTTGTTGTCTACCTTCGATTTTTCCAGCGTCTGCTGTTCTTTCTTAAACACATAGTTAACCTGTTCAGTGTCACCCTCGAGTATACACGGGTCCCTTTGTCATATTTTCACACCTTACACGTCCTCATCTATGTATCTCCCTCTCCCCTGACATCAGTCTGATGAAGGGTCATCGACCCGAAACGTCACCCATTCCTTCTCTCCAGAGATGCTGCCTGTCCCGCTGAGTTACTCCAGCTGTTTGTGTCAATCTTCGCTCCTAAATGGTTTCAATGGTTGGGACAGACGTGATGGGCCGAAGGGCCAGTTTCTAAGATGCGTGAATCCTATCGAATATAGTTCCCTTCATTCAGCAATGTCAGTGTTAATACCTGGGTGAACGCAAAGTGAGAGAATTCATATCAACCTTCTCCCTCATGCTAAAGAACCAAAGAAACATTTTAAACCATGCCACTAAAATCACTCAATTATTGCCAGAGCAACAGTATTAAATTTGGCAATCAGCTGCTACAGAATCAAACCGTGTTCCTTCGAGAGCCCATTTACCATGGAGATGATCACGGAAAGTGCAAAAGCCTAAAAGCAATCTGGTTAAAATAAAAAGCACAAAAATATTATTCTTGACTTACCCAGTTGGATTCTAAAGAGTCACCAGTCCTTTGTCAATGCAGATCTTTTGTTATAAAGGTACATTTCCTTTTCAGGGAAGGAAGCGTTGAAAGGGACTCAGTTTCATTATGTCATAGCAACACAATGGTGATGCTTTTAGGGCAAGGTGACATTTTCCAAAGGAATTAACCCAGAGAGAAGTGAGATTTCTGTTCATTGCATTAGTTATTGAGCTGGTCCAACAGAGAAATGTGCCTATAGCTTTTTCTGTTGTCACCTTTACAAACTAGGCTGACATCTTATTTGAGTTTTGGCCAGAATGACTTGTTGATCGTGTATTTGCATAATAATTAGCACATATTCAGTGATTCAGCAATAGTGATCTGTGGGGTCCATGACCACTCAATTCCATTCTACAGTCGTAGGGCTATACAGGCCCTTCGGCCCACCTTGTCCATGCCAACTCATATCGGGACAGTCCCATTCAAGATATTAGGCTAGTCCCATTCGCCGGCATTTGTCCTAGGGCCCTATATAACCTTCCTATCCATATCCGCCAAGGACCATAAGTTTTGTGGAGGGACCAGTTTGGGGGCGGGCAAACTTGTGGTCCTTGGTTGAGTCTAGATGGGCAGGGACGTATTTGTTAAAGACCTGGATCTCAGACTGTAGAAGGGTCTCACCCCCAAAAAGTCACCTATTCCTTTTCTCCAGAGATGCTGCCTGACCCGGCACAGTGGCGCAGCGGTAGAGTTGTTGCCTTCCAGCCCCAGGGACCCGGGTTCGATCCAGACTACGGGTGCTGTCTGTACGGAGTTTGTATGTTCTCCCCGTGACCGTGTGGGTTTTCCTCTAGTTTCCACCCACATTCCAAAGCCTTAGAGGTTTGTAGGTTAATTGGCTTTGGTAAAATATAATTTTTATAAGGTCATAAGTGATAGTTGTCCCTATTGTGTGTGTAGGATAGTGTTAGTGTGTGGGGATCACTGGTCAGCGCGGACTCGGTGGGCCGAAGGGCCTGTTTCCATGCTGTATCTAAGCTAAACTAGACTAAATCCACTGAGTTACTCCAGCATTTTGTGCCTATCTTCAGTGCGAACCTGTATCTGCGGATCCTTCCTAGACAAATATTCTTACCTAGTTTATGAACACTGATTGGAATGATAGGGCAACTCGAACCTAGCATTTAACCCCTGATGCTGGTAATCCAAAGAGACTGGGGACATTACTCGGTTACATTCCCGATGTGAATCCAATGAAGAGTACTGCTTAATAAAGCATAAACTCAGTGTCGATCTGATCTGTCAGACTCTGACCAGATTAATTAAGTTATCATTATTCCTTGCATTTGCCCAGGACTCGAGTCCCCCCTGTGATAGCGACAATAAAATATTCCCTTTATATTTTCACGTACATTCAAGTGAAGAGCCTTGAGAGATTATAAGCCTCTCCCCAATGCAATAGACACATTTTGAACAATATTATAACCCCATCAGTTATCAGAATGTTCTATAGTTCAGATTCTATGGAAGAATTATTGAGAACCCTAGCCTCCCATTTCATTGATTCATATTTTGCCTCGAGCAGTAAGCTAAATATAGAGAGCTCTCCGGTTACCTTTTATGCCAAGAGGAAGTTTCAGACTCAACAATAATTCTTTCTCCTTAGATAGAGAGTCTTCGAGCTGCATAGCATGGAGATACACCCATTTGCCTGCATTTGGCCCATAGCCCTCTAAACCCTTCCTATTCATGTATCTGTCCAAATGTCTTTTACAAGTTTGATCTGAGTTTTGAAACACTTCATGCTGCCTCGGCAAGGCCAGCAGCATACCCAAGGACAAGTCACGCCCCAGTCACTCTCTCCTCTCCCCTCTCCCATCAGGCAAGAGGTACAGAAGCGTGAAAACGCACACCTCCAGATTCAGGGACAGTTTCTTCCCAATTGTTATCAGGCAACTGAACCATCCTATCACCAAATGGAGAGCGGTCCTGACCTACCATCTACCTCATTGGAGACCCTCGGACTATCTTTAATCAGAATTTACTGGACTATATCCTGTACTAAATGTTATTTCCTTTATCCTGTATATGTACACAGTGGACGGCTTGATTGTAATCGTGTATAGTCTTTCCGCTGACTGGATAGCACGCAACAAAAGAGATTTTCACTGTACCACGGTACACGTGGCAATCTGAACTAAATTAAATAAAAAGTCATATCTGGTACTAATTCTTTCTCTGGAAGCTGTGTACTTTCTTAAGAACCAGCTGCAGTCTCACTCAGTCATAAAAGCTGAGTCGCTGAATCTCTGCCTCTCTGTACTAGGTCCAGACTCTCCTGGAATGTAATTAGCATTCCCACTGACTGCCAGAATTATGGTTCATCCAATGTCCCAGAAATGAATAATGCCACTTGTGTTCCAAGTTGAGCAACAACCATGCATCCCCATTATAACGATGGAGTATCATTATAATGGCCCGTGAATCTTTTGTCAATTGTGTCCTTTGAATTCCATCCTTCTCTTATTTGGTTCCGTCATGAAACCGATGAACTGATGATAATAGACAATAGGCAATAGGTGCAGAAGTAGGCCAATCAGCCCTTCGAGCCAGCACCGCCATTCAATGTGATCATGGCTGATCGTCCGCAATCAGTACACCGTTCCTGCCTTCTCCCCATATCCCCTGACTCCCGCTATCTTTAAGAGCCCTATCTAGCTCTCCCTTGAAAGTATCCAGAGAACTGGCCTCCACCGCCCTCTGAGGCAGAGAATTCCACAGACTCACAACTCTCTGTGTGAAAAAATGTGCCTTGTCCTTCAAGATTGTTTATTCATTAGATTTGTGTTTTCTCTGTAGTGAGATTAAAGTGTTTTTGACCCATCAATCAGCAGCCGCTTGTGTGGGACATATCTTCAGATCATACATTTCGCATAAATACCAGCGAAAATGAATCCAATGCCAAAGAATTTGTAGCTTTCTGTGTGAAGCAACTGAGTATAATCATCCTTTTTGTTCGTTCCGGACTTCTCTGGATGAGGACTACAAGTTTCTCACTGTCTCTGTAGGTCCTTGTTGAATTCACAGAGTTCTTTCATTTTGCAGCTTTGCAACACTTCACAATAACCGTTTGTGTCTCGGAAAATCGAGACACCTCCACATTACTCCTCTCGGTAGCATCATGTTCAAGCATACGGGTTTCTGTCTCTCTGTGTGATTGCTTTGCACACTTTCATCAGCAGAAAACTGGAGACACAAGGGACAAACTCCATACAGACAGCACCCACAGTCAGGATTGAACCCGGGTCTCTGGCGCTGTCAAGCAGCAACTCTACTGCTGAGCCACCGTGCTCCTCGGCCTTATACCTTCTTTCTTCCCACCGTCTTTGCCAATACGTGATGCTGCCGTGCAGCATCGTCTCCTGAGGTGTTGCTGGTGAATTGACTCAGGTTCGATCCTGACTACGGGTGCTGTCTGTACGGAGTTTGTACGTTCTCCCTGTGACCCCGTGGAAAACGGGTGCTCCGGTTTTGTCCTGCATTCCAAAGACGTGCAGGTTTGTAGGTTAATTGTGGAGACAGCACATGGGTTTGGAGGAGGACTTTGAGCAACTCTGGACCACCATGTTGGTCTCCTGGCTTGCTGCTTCTAGTAACATGTGGGATTTAATAACCCAGGAGGTATACACATTGTACAGGGTGGGCTGCTGCTTTCATCAATACCCAGTTTGGGCAGCAAACAGCCCAGTGGTATGAATATTGATTTCTCTAACTTCAAGTAACCCCGGCATTCCCTCTCTCTCCATGCCTCCCCCACCCAAGTCACACCAGCTTCTCGTTCTCACCCAGCAAGCAGCTAACAATGGCCTGTTTTCTTTATCATTGTTACCTTTTTTGCATTTCTTTCATTTATTTTTCTATATCTCTCTACATCATCGTCTGTATCTCTCATTTCCCTTTTCCGTGACTTTCAGTCTGAAGAAGGGTCTCGACCCGAAACGTCACCCATTCCTTCCCTCCAGAGATGCTGCCTGTCCCGCTGAGTCTATCCCCAGTTTAGAACTGCTCGGTTGGTCCACACCTAAACCCCTTAGCACTGCCGTGGAGTCACCAGCATCATTGGGGCAGAAACCTCAGTTGTGAAGGTTGTAACCAGCTGTTGAAGACCAAGGAAGGAAAAACTAATCGTAAGCAAGAGAGTTTGCTGATGAGAGAGCGAGGGAGGGAGCGTGTGTGTGTGGAGGTTGCTGAGGGATAGTGGAGTTTGGCCAAGGTCGGTTTGAAAGCAAGGACAACCACTCAATCCAGTCAAATCATACTAGAGGTAGTAGTGCATAGAGAAAAATACCAGTGCAGAATATAGTGTTACATCGTTATAGCATTGCAATTACAGAGAAAAAATCCAAGGTCCTCAATGAGGTCTGGGTTTCTTATTGTCAAATGTGCCAAGGTACAGTGAAAAGCTTTGTTTCGTTTGCTGTCCAAATGGATCAGAACGCCACAGGAGATCCTTCTTCCCTATGGCTATCAAACTTTATAGCTCCTCCCCGTTCTGTCATGGGGTAGACTGAGACTGACCCCCACCCCCCCCCACCCCCCCCCACCCCCCCCACCCCCCCCCCAATCTTTGCACATCCCCCAAGGCTTTCCACTCGTCACTTTAATTCCATGTTTCATGTATTTGTAACTGGAGACACGACTGTTGCCAGATCAATTTCCCTCCTGGGATAAATAAAGTTCTATCGTATCATATCGTATAATCAAGTCTATTTGCTCGAAACCAGTCAGTGGATGTATTTAAGGCAGAGATTGATATAATCTTGATTAGTACGGGTGTCAGAGGTTATGGGGGAAAGGCAGGAGAATAGGGTTAGGAGGGAGAGATAGATCAGCCATGATTGAATGGTGGAGTAGTCCTGATGGGCCGAATGGCCTAATTCTACTCCTATCACTTATGACCTTATGACCAGTCCAAGGATGTAAATGCTCAACAACTTTTATTCTATGCCTTTTTATAAAGGGCTAATTGAGAAATTAGTCAGTTTTGCATTTAGGATCAACTGGAAAAAGAGCAAGCCATAGATCCTCTGCATTTTGCTCTGAGTAGATGTTTAAGTAAATATGATTGCAGGCAGCTGTATCAGGCATGGTGTATCTGTGCAGACTGTAGTGATAAGTTCTCAGCTAGAAAAGCTGCAGTTACCTTTTCACATATTACAGTGACTTGATACTGAAATGGCTCTAATCCATGAATTGTATTTAGGGTAGAAATCTAGCATTTGCTGACACGGTCCACTCAAAAACAGCACCCCTCATCTCCTCCCCATCTCCCACGGGTGCTCCTAATGTTAATTATCTGCCTTGATGTGAGAGAGACATTTCATTAGCTATAATAGCACTTAGGGCTAATGGAATCGAGGGATATGGGGAAAAAGCAGGAACGAGGTACTGATTATGGATGATCAGCCATGATCTTATGGAATGGCGGTGCTGGCTCGAAGGGCTGAATGGCCTACTCCTGCACCTATTGTCTATGTTTCTATTATCTGACTTTATCACTACCTTGTAAAGACAAAAGAAGAGGCAGCCGCTGATCTGTATTGATTTCCACACTGTGATTGGGCAGATTTTGCCAGCACTGATTGAAGGACAGTCAGACAGAACAGTCCGGTTTGCAAAGAAATTCACTGAGGCTGGTAATCATAAATTTGAAATTTCAGTGAAGAAAACTATCAATTACACCGACTGCCAAACTATGAAGTCAACGAATGTGACCAATATTGCCTCCCTATCTCCGCAATAAGTCGATTTAAAGCAGGGTTTAATTTTCACATCCGCTGGAGAAATATTTATACACGAACACTGGTCTGATGTTTCATTTTCTGATCTATCTGCTTTAGACGAGTTTCAAGTGGTGTTTAACTTCTTTGTATGAGAAACATTTAGTCAGCAACATCTGAATCTTACACAAACAAAACAATATGACGCATGGTGCGTTAGTATTCATTGTCGTATGAAGTGAAAACAAAATGGGCAAATTGCAAACAATATTCAAGTTTCATAGACAATTATGAATCCTCCGGTACTAGGCTACATGACAGAATATTTCATCCATTCCATCGATATCAAGGGCACATGTACTAGAGTCGTGTGGCACAGAACAGGCCCTTCGGCCCAACTTGCCTATGCCAACCATCTAAGCTAGTCCCATTTGCTCATGTTTGACTGATATCCCTCTACACTTTCCTATCCATATACTTGTCCAATTAAATGTTGTTATTGTACCTGCCTCATCTACTTCCTCTGCCAGCTGGTTCCATCTCCTCACGATCTTCTGTGTGACAATGTTGTCCCTCAGGTTCCTATCAAATCTTTCCTCTCGAACCTTAAACCTATGACCTCTGGTCCTTGATTCCTCTACCATGGGTGAAAGACTCTGTGCATTCACCCTATCTAATCCCCTCATGCACTTGTACAACTCCATAAGATCTCTCCTCAGCCTCCTGCGTTCCAAGGAATAAAGTCCTAACTTGTGCAACCTCTCCCGTTACTCAGGCCCTCGAGACTGGCAACAGTGTTAAAGAAGGTGGTTGTTTAGTGTAGTTTAGTTTAGAGATACAGCGCGGAAAAGGGCCCTTCGGCCCACTGAGTCCGCGCCGACCAGCGGTCCCCACACATTAACACTATCCTGCACACACGAGGGACAATTTACACACACACCAAGCCAATTAACTTGCATACCTGTACGTCTTTGGAGTGTGGGAGGAAACCGAAGATCTGGGGGAAAGCTCACGTGGTCACGGGGAGAACGTACAAAGTCTGTACAGAGAGCACCCGTAGTCGGGATTGAACCCAAGTCTCCAGCGCTTAAGGCAGCAACTCTACCGCTGCGATGCCATGCCGCCCTACCGTTGGGTATGCTTCCTTTCATTGGTCGGGGCATTGAGTACAAGAATCAGGAAGTTATGATCAGTCCAAAGAAGGGTCTCGACCCGAAACGTCACCTCTTCCTTCGCTCCATAGATGCTGCCTCACCCGCTGAGTTTCTCCAGCATTTTTATCTACCGTCGATTTTTCCAGCATCTGCTGTTCTTTCTTAAACAGGAAGTTAAGATGTAGCTTTATAGGACTTTGTTTTGGTTAAGTTTATGTGCAGTTCTGGTAGTACCACCAAGGGAAGGATATGGAGACATTGGAAGGGGTGCAAACGAGCTTTACCCGAATGGGTTAGAGGTTACTAGATACAGGGAGGGGTTGGACAGACTTGGATTGTTTTCTCCGGAACGCCAGAGGTTGTGGGGAGAAGTAGATAAAATGATGAGAGGCGCCGATAGGGACAGTCAGAACCTTCTCCCCCAGGATGGAAATATCAAATGCTAGATGGCATCGCTTTAAGGTGAGATGTATGGGGCAAGCCTTTTACCCAGAGGTGGTGATGGTGAGTGCCTGGGACTCGCTGGTGGTGGTGGTGGGGGATATCGCAGAAGGTAAATCACAGACATTGTTACCTTCCACCGCTATTAGACGAGGCAGCCTGGTTACTTTGAAGCTGGGACATCAGAACTGTGATGCACCATGCAGTAGCAGAGGAAGCTGGCTTCATGTCATCCCATCAGCTCACCCTCTGACGCTATCCAGCAGCTTCTTGCACAAATTGTGCGATGTTGGGAGGAATTGGGAGCAGGATTCGGCCCGTCAGTGCTCCGTGCCCCCTCCCTTCTGTTGTAGGATAGATCATTAATCTTCATCTGCATTCCCTTTTAGTCTACTTCCCAGAGTCAGTCTGGGGTAATGTGCAGAGTGCACTGTGTCTGATGGAGATGCTGAGTGCATCAGATCACAGCACCAGGGGAGAGAGTGACTTGCCTTAGCAGTCATGTTAAATGTGTGGATATATTGTGCATTTGTGAGCACTTTGGAACACTAGTTCTATCCTACACACTAGGGGGGAATTTGCAGAAGCCAATTTACCTACAGACTTGCACGTCCTTGGAATGCGGGTGGAGACTGGAGCCCCTGGAGAAAACCCACACAGGCCACAGGGAGAAAGTACAAACTCCATGCAGTCAGCACCCGTAGTCAGGATCGAACCTGGGTCTCTGGCGCAGTGAGCCGTTGCACCACCATGGCACCCCAAAAGTTTGTAGACTCTATTCTAAGCGTATGCATTAAATCTGTTTTAGTCCCATTGAACACCTCAGCATGCCAAGAATATATACGCGTGTGCTCATTTCATCTGGAAAGACATTTGCAAGGAATAATTGTATAAGCTTATTTCAAACTATCTCACCTGTTACTTGGTTTCGGAGGAAAATCCCAATCTTAATTTTGCTCGCTGTAAAATGATGCAGAATGATGACTGGAATTGGGGCTCTTAGCTTTCTTTCACAGCCGCCTCCAGGGGACTGTCTGCTTGGCGGGCAAGATGTCACCATAGCCATTGGATGCGGGCGGTGCCTGCTGGAAGGTGGCTGATTGCAGTTTCCATCGCTCAGGCAGATTTCTACGGGAGCGGAGGTGGCATTTCCTTCACGCCTGCGTTATCGCCCGCTGCAGACCCTGCTTTGTGCGGGAAGATGGTGCAGAAGTGGCAGCACACTGTGAATAAGCATAACCCCCTACCTCCCTCCTCTCTGTCCTTCTGCTAAAATAGACGATCCCCGCTCATTGTAGACGCTCCTGGTTTTAAGCGGTTGTGATTTGCCAGGAGCGTTATTGCAGAAGCAAAGATACCAAGCAGTTAAACTAGCCTACTGCGGTTTATAATGGACTTCATTACATGTTGTTAGACATGGGTGAATGGCTCAGAAAACTAAAATGTCCATATAATCACCATCACAGCCTGAAATATTACATTTCCTATTTGTAAGCTCAGCTGAGCAAAACGTTTTGGCAACCCTGAACAGATTTTGAAAGACCATTTAGATGCTCTAAAGAAATTGTGTCGCAATAAATAACAATCCTGCTGATTTCTGTATGATTTGCAGGTGACATATGACTGGTGATTAAAAAGTAAAGGTTGCTTGTTCTAGAAAAAGTTTAGGTATTCTGCCAGGGTGGTAGAGTGGTGCTGCTGGTAGAGCTGCTGCCTGTCAGCGCCAGAGACCTTGGTTTGATCCACACCTCGGAGTGGAGCTTGCACATTCTCCCATGTGACCGTGTGGGTTTCCTCCGGGTGCTCCGGCCTCCAGCCACGTCCCAAAGCGTTTGTAGGCTAATTGGCCCTCTCTAAATTGCGCCGAGTGTGTAGGGAGTGGATGGGAAAGTGGGATAACGTAGAACTAGTGTCAACGGGTGATCGATGGTTGGCGTGGCTTCGGTGGGCCGAAGGGCCTGTTTCCATGCTGTATCTCAAAACAAAACTAAACATCTGTTCCCAGAAAAATCAAATACTCATGGGCATTAGCTTTAAAGTGAGATGGGGCAAATTTGAAGGCTACATTTTCCACTGATACCAAGTAACCAGATCAAAACAGTGTAAAACCATAGTGCATCATGCAACCAAAATAAAGTCCATGGTTGGTCATAGTCGCTGAGGTTGGGGTGAGGGGCTGACAAAGTATCTGCTCGCCTTTCTCCTTAAGTAGTTTGATTTCAGTTGGCGGCAGTCCGTATCTGGAATGAGGTGGCAGAGGAGGCTATAGGGGCCGATCCAATTAAATGATATTTGGACTGAGATATGACAAGTTTAATGGACTATGGGCCAAATCCAGGAAAATGAGATGACCAACTTGGCCGGCATGGACAATGTGGGCCGATGGGCCTGTTTGCATGTTCCGCCACTCTGTGACAGCTCTATAACTCAGAGCATAGTTCACTCAAGTATTTACCCTCTAAATATGGCCAAATAAATTAAAACATGCAAGTAAACAGCAGAGGTTTGGAGATGTTTCCTCGTTGTGTACAAAGCCATAAATTAAGGACGTCAGGCAAGCAACATAACGTTGGAAGCCCATTACTGATTGCACTTTGTAAAGAGACAAATCCAAAGAAAGGTTACTTGGACTGGGTCTCAGTCAGTGCATTGATGATTAAATTGACCTGGTTTTCATCATTTAAGATCTTTAATGTCAGTCTTGCTTTCAATCAACTATTCCTGTTTACTCTTGTTTTCATTGGAAATGTTAATTATTAAACCATGTTTTACTCATGAATTCATGGAACTGGCTCGTGGATATTGTACGGAGCCTTCTCAACTGCAACCATTTTTCTTTTGATCGGATAACCTAGAGCAAGGCCAGTTGCCATGGGAACTTCTTGTAAGCAGCTGTTGAGGAAAATCATTCAAATTAAGTAAGATTATGTTTTTGTTGCAAAACTGTCGGAAGGCGAAGCTTTTCACGGGAGTAGTCGTTTTTTTTTTTTAAGTGCATTTCAATTAGATCAGAACTGGACTGTAATGTACCTGTCTAATCTGTTAGTCTTGTGTTTTCATGGAAATCAATTGTCCAAAGTGGATGAGCTGAGGCCTTGATGAATTTTAAGAGTATGCTTCTGCCAATGACAAGAGCTGTCACGATATTTTTTGCGGTGGTTTCCTGGCAACTTTAGACTTAGCAACCAAAATTAAGCCTGTCATTAAAAGGAAAGGTGGCACTCACAAGCTTACAAATCAAAACATTTTCAAAACGGCTGCAGTGCGATTGGAAAAGGTCGATCCAATAATTCCCAGGCTGCTACAGGTATTTAATTTAAAATGATACCAATATCTGAAATGAAGTCAGTCGGTAGAAATTGTACATCAATGGATGAATGAATGAGAATTAATGTAACTTTAATCGATGTGAAATATTTGAGAGGGACAAATCAATTTAACAATTCAAATGCTTTGGACAGAACAAGTCTGAGTTACCTGATGAGGGAAATGCTTGCACAAAATAAATAGTTTTATATTTATTCAAAGAGAGGGTTCACAAAAAGTTTGATATATACTGGGAGTTTTAAAGGAAGCGGAAGTCCTATTGCATTTTAAATCAGAAAATAGAATTTCAACCAAAGTAGATTTGGTGTAAAATACTGTTCTTTGAGAGCATCGTATCATTTCGGCAAACGGATTCTAAACTGTACTCTCCGTGGCTAGAAGTCCCATGTAGCCATTTGTTTGCTTTGCGTTGCTTTATGCAAGTTAGGGGAAGAGACTTTGATCGTAAAAGCAGACGCCTTGGAATCTTTTGAAAAGAGATTGCAATGTATTCCAAACATGAGGTAATCTCAGCAGAACAGGATTAAAGGGAAGCTGCCTGTGTGGGCAGAGGGCGGACAAACGTCAGCCACATTATCGTGTTTATGTTGTTTTAAAAGTTGAGGTTGTTCGTCAATGAACTACAAAGCTCTGTGTGATGCCCCCTCCAGGAGGGCATCTTGTGAAATAACTTCTCGAGTTTCTGCTCCATTTTAAACAAAGTACGACAGGTTTTGATGATAAATATTATCTACAGATAAGCTCAGCTGCTCACTGGAGTAAGAACAAGGCTATTCTGCCCCCTTTTTATTCGTTTATGGGATATGCTATACTGAAAGAGGACAGCACTATACCAGGGTGGCATGCTGGTAGGGTTGCTGCCTCATAGCACCACAGACCCAGGTTCAATCCTGATTACAGTGCTGGCTCTACAGAGATTGTACCTTCTCCCCGTGACCGCGTGGGTTTTCTCCGGTGGCTCCGGTTTCCTTCCACATTCCAAAGACGTGCGGGTTTGTAGGTTAATTGGCTTCTGCAAATTGTCCCTAGTATGCAAGACAGAACTAGTGTAAGGGTGATTGCCGGTCGGTGTGGACTGGGTGGGCCGAAGGGCCTGTTTCCATGCTGTATCACCAAACTAAAAAGGGCAGGGAATAAAAGAGAGGGAAATCAGTGGAAGATGTATCCTTAAATAGCAATGGATGCAAGGTGATGAAAGTGGGGAACAGAGAGAATGTTTTTCTTCTTCTCCCTCCCCTATCCCTCCTACCCCCCCCTCCATGCCCACTCTTTCCTATCATTATCGTACCCCTCCCCTTCCCCTTCGTCCTGCCCCTTCCCCCTATGTCCCTCCCTCTGGCTTTATATTTCACTCTTCCTCTCCTTACCGGCCTGCTTTTGTCTTCGTATCTCCTCTTTGTCCCATTTAGTCCTCCTTTTCTTACCCTCACCTCCATATCATCATCACTAGCCGTTGTCCACCCTTCTACAAATCAAGAAGACCCCCTCACCTGCATCCTACCCATCACTTGCCAGGTTTTATCCCACCCCCATCTCTCTTCTCCACCTTTCACCCCCACCCCCTACAATCAGTATGAAGATGGGCCCACCCCAGAAAGGCCACGTATCCATGTCCTCCACAGATGCTGCCCAGCGGGCTGAGTTCTTCCAGCACTTCCACACAGGATTCCAGCATCTGCAGTTTAGTTTTAGAGATACAGCGTGGAAACAGGCCCTTCGGCCCACCGCGTCCGTGCTGACCAGCGATCCCCGCATATTTACACTATCCTACACACTAGGGGCAATTTTTACATTTACCAAGCCAATTTACCTACATACCTGTACATCTTTGGAGTGTGGGAGGAAACGGAAGATCTCGGAGTAAACCCACGCGGTCACGGGGAGAACGTACAAACT
>CM075989.1:18746576-18994076 GCA_038087875.1 Malacoraja senta
ACTCTCTGGGTGAAAAAGTTTTTCCTCATTTCAGTCCTAAATGGCCTACCCCTTATTCTTAAACTGTGACCCCTGGTTCTGGACTCCCCCAACATCGGGGACATTGTTCCTGCATCTAGCCTGTCCAATCCCTTAAGAATTTTACATGTTTCTATAAGATCCACTTTCATCCTTCTTAATTCCAATGAACATAAGCCCAGTCGATCCATCCACACCTGAATTTTAAAAACTGGATGTGTTTTCTGTACAGTCACTGTATGCATTGTAAGACTTGGTGTGAGCGGACTATGTATCCATTTCAGCCCTGACTGGCCCTGGTCTTCGGAAGACGCTTGCTGCCAGTGTGGTGTCTACCCGCAGCCACCTGGAGAAGCTGCTCGGAGGGAGCCAGACTACTGCCTGTGTGGACATTCTGCTGTTCCTCAGAGCCATAACCCTGGACATCTCCAACAGGCTATTCCTTCGCGTACCTCTGCACGGTAATCCCAATCTTTGTCCTGCATAATGCAATCACCTCAAATCCAGACAGAGTCTGAAGCAGGGTCCCTGCGCATTCCCTCCACAGATGCTGCCTGACCTGTTGAGCTACTCCAGCATGTTGTGTCTATCTGCGGAGGGAATGGGCAGATGGCGCTTTGGGCTACTTCAGTCCTACTTCAGACTGATGGAGTAACACCAACCCCACCCCCACCTATCTTTGTGTAGGGAGGAACTGCAGATGCTGGTTTAAACACAAAGTGCTGGAGTAACTCAGCGGGGCAGGCAGCATGTCTGGAGAGAAGGAATAGGTGACGTTTCGGGTCAAGACCCTTCTTCAGACGGCAAGTCAGGGGAAAGGAAAGCAAGAGATATAAGACAAATGAATGGAAGATGTGCAAAAAGCAATGATAATGAAGGAAAGTTGAAGCCCGCAATGGTCCACAGTGGTGATCTCTCTTTTCCAGGTATCTCCCCCGTTCAATCTGTCTGAAGAAGGGTCCCGACCCAAAACATTGTCTGTCAATTCCCTCCACAGATGCCACCTGACCTGTTCGGTTCCTCCAGCAATTTGTTTTTGTCAGTCAGTCAGTCAGTCAATTTTATTTCTAAAGCACATTTAAAAACAACTCACGTTGACCAAAGTGCTTTACATCAGTGCAGGTACTAATGTTCTACATACAATGGTACACAGACCTAACAATACATACATAAACTGTTTACAGCGCCCCCTCAGAGGGCCTCAAAAATGCTAGGGAGTAGAAATAGGTTTTGTGCTTCGACTTAAAGGAGTCGATGGAGGGGGCAGTTCTGGTGAGAAGAGGGATGCTGTTCCACAGTCTAGGTGCTGCAACCGCAAAAGCGCGGTCACCCCTGAGCTTAAGCCTAGACCGCGGGATAGTCAGTAGCCCCAAGTCGGCCGACCTGAGGGACCTGGAGGTAGAATGGTGGGTTAGAAGATTTTTGATATGGGGCGGGCAAGGCCGTTAGGGTCTTTGTATATGAATAAGAGGAGCTTGAAGTTGATTCTGTACCGTACTGGGAGCCAGTGGAGAGAGGCCAGGATCGGGTTGATGTGGTCCCTTTTACGGGTACCCGTCAGAAGTGTCGCTGCGGCGTTTTGAACCAATTGCAGGCCGGACATGGATGATTGGCTGATGCCAGTGTGTAGGGAGTTGCAGTCATCAAGGCAGGAGGAGATGAATGCGTGGATGATTTTTTTCAAGGTCGTCGAATTGAAGGAATGGTTTGATTTTAGCTATGGTACGAAGCTAAGAGTTGCTTAAGATTCCAGCAGCTGCAGTTCCTTGTGTCACCATATTAATCCTCATTTGTATTATTTGAGTGTAATACACATGTGCCTCTTTGCTACCAAGATGTCCGAAATGATTGGTATTCATTTTGATGAATTTAATTACAATTTAAGTACAAAAGTCATGTTGTAATTTTCACATACACCGGAGACGGAACAATGATATTCTCACTGGCTGCAGCTTTGCATAAGCTCATAAGTTCTCGCAGCAGAATGAAACCATTCGGCCCATCAAGTCGACTCCACCATTCAATCATGGCTGATCTGTCTTTCCCTCTCAACCCTATTCTCCGACCATCTCCCCATAAACCCTAACACCCTTACTAATCAAGAATCTATCCATCTCTGCCTTAAAAATATCCATTGACTTGGCCTCCACAGCCGTCCGTGGCAATGAATTCCAGACCCATTACAGACCCATTACAGACCCCATACCACAGATAAATATATAATAATACTCATACATTAAATTAATAACAGTGACACTAGGTAGCGATAATAGTGTAATACCTGATCTTACTGGTAGTTATTCTGGCAGTGAAGATTAAAATGTCGTATTAATCAAAAACACGAGGACCTAATCCCTCTGTGTTATTTTAATTCATCCATTCTTAAACCAATTTGATTTACTGATTAAAGTTTTGTTCATTACAAACGGTGCAGGGATTCATTTCACACCAATGCGGAGAGGAGGGAGAATCTAGGACCAGAGGCCACAGCCTCAGAATAAAAGGACGTACCTTTAGAAAGGAGATGAGAAGGAATTTATTTAGACAGAGGGTGGTGAATCTGAGGAATTCATTGCCCAACAAGGCTGTGGAGGCCAAGTCAATGGATATTTTTCAGGCAGAGATGGTCAGATTCTTGATTAGTACGGGTGGGGTACCTTATTGGGAGAATGCAGGAGAATGGGGTTGAGAGGGGAAAATAAATCAGCCATGATTTAATGGCGGAGTAGACTTGATGGGCTGAATGGCCCTATTCTTCTCCTAGCACTTATGAAGTTATGATCCTGTGGCACCTTAATCCAAGGATAAAAATTGAAAAAGTTGAACAGTGCGGAATATTAGCAAACAGATTCCAATCGGAGCTAAGTATTTTTCTCTTTCTGGGGAGAAACCAATTTGTAGCCTTTCGCCTGGACTTGCATGCTGAGGACAGACACAAAATGCTGGAGTAACTCAGCGGGACAGGCAGCATCTCTGGAGAGAAGGAATGGGTGACGTTTCGGGTCGAGACCCTTCTTCGGATTCCTGTTAGGGCGTGGGAATGGGGAGGAGGGTGGAGGGGGTGGGTGTGGATTCCTAGACCAGGCAGGCAGCGTTCATACATAGAAACATAGAAACATAGAAAATAGGTGCAGGAGTAGGCCATTCGGCCCTTCGAGCCTGCACCGCCATTCAATATGATCATGGCTGATCATCCAACTCAGTATCCCGTACCTGCCTTCTCTCCATACCCTCTGATCCCTTTAGCCACAAGGGCCACATCTAACTCCCTCTTAAATATAGCCAATGAACTGGCCTCGACTACCCTCTGTGGCAGAGAGTTCCAGAGATTCACCACTCTCTGTGTGAAAAAAGTTCTTCTCATCTCGGTTTTAAAGGATTTCCCCCTTATCCTTAAGCTGTGACCCCTTGTCCTGGACTTCCCCAACATCGGGAGCAATCTTCCTGCATCTAGCCTGTCCAACCCCTTAAGAATTTTGTAAGTTTCTATAAGATATCCTCTCAATCTCCTAAATTCTAGAGGGTATAAACCAAGTCTATCCAGTCTTTCTTCATAAGACAGTCCTGACATCCCAGGAATCAGTCTGGTGAACCTACTCTGCACGGGTGACTTGTTCGTCCGTGGACAAGGGAAGCGTAGAGCTGACGCATTGGTTTATTTTGCAGAGGGAGAAATTGTGGCCAAAATCCAGAAGTACTTTAACACATGGCAGACGCTCCTGCTGAAACCTGACATTTTCTTCAAGTTCAAGTGGTTGTACAAGAAGTATGAGGAGGCTGCGTGAGTATAATTACTTTATGGATGCAAAGTCCAGCTTCCATTGCAATTAAGGTTACATTGTACAGGGGATAGAGTGAGAGTGAATGCCAGGGACGCGTTTAGGTGGAAATGATAGACGCAATTTATATTTCTTTTTCGTGGGCATGTAAAGTGAAGGATTCAATGGGTGGAACTCTCCCTATGGGTGGCACTGGCCCTATGGGAGGCACTGGCCTTGTGGGTGGGGCTCACCCTGTGGGTGGCACTGGCCCTGTGGGTGGGGCTCACCCTGTGGGTGGCACTGGCCCTGTATGTGGCACTGGCCTTGTGGATGGGGCTCACCCGAGGCGGGGGCTCACCCTACGGGTGGGACGGGCCCAGTGGGCGGGACCCGCTCTGCAAATGGACGCAGCCATATTATAGTACATACATCTTTTCTTTTCTTTTCCAACTATAAACATGTGGATTTCAAATATGTTCGAAACATTACACCTAGAAGAGATAAGACTCCTCCTAGCAGGTAAACCAGATCACTTCCACCTGACGTGGTCTGCATTTATAGAATTATTACAAATATAGGGTGCAAAGGTACCTTAAAAAAAAAATTGAGGTCAGGTAAGGGGGGATGCTAGTTGAAGAGTTGGTATGTCCCATTTGCGTAATGCTCATAAAAATATTTGTTTCTCTCTTTTTCCTCTTTCTCTTTCTCTTTCTTTTCTAGGGCCTATTTCTTAACTCTTTTTCTTTTGTTTTTAATTTTGTTCTTATAGGGTCTTCGTCCTTTTTTGTTGTCACATTTTCTACACTCTCACTTTTTCCTTCACTTTCTTCTTTCTTTCAATCTTTTCCTTTTACTAGTGTAAAATACAAATGGAAAAAAATAAATAAAAATTAAAAAATAAAAATAAAAAAAATCTTTTCTTTTAATCATATTTTACACGTCAACAATAGGTGTAAAGGGATCAGGTTTATAGGCAGCAATCCTGTTGAATATTAGAATTTTAGCTTAGTTTAGAGATACAGTAAGGAGCAGATCCTTCGGCCTACCGAGTCCACACTGACCATCTATCACCCGCCCACACTAGTTTTATGGTGTCCCTCTTTCTCATCCACTCTTTACATTAGGGGTAATTTACAATTAACCTACAATTCACACTGGGGGTTAATTACCAATTAACCTACAAACCCGCACGTCTTTGGGATGTGGGAGGAACCTGGGAGAAACCCATGTGGTAACAGGGTTGAACGTGCAAACTCCACACAAACTGCACCCGGAGTCGGGATTGAACCTGGGTCTCAGGCTCTGTGAGGTGTGTGGAGCTGCAAGAACTCGTCTTCCTTAAGTTCCCATCTCGTCAAGCTCACAGTCACAATGGTCCGTGTGGTCAAATTTCAGGCAGGAATTGCAGGATGCAGTGGAAGGTTTGCTCCTGAAGAAACAGCAGGAGCTGAGAGAAGCTGAGAAACTGCAGGACATCTCCGACTTTGCCACCGACCTGATCTTTGCACAAGTGAGTGACCTCTCAGTTAACGCTCCACTAACTATTGAATTGCCAGGAAACTGGCCCTTCGGCCCACCGTCTCGACGCCGACCATCGATCACCCATTCACACTAGTTCCATGTTATCTCACTCTCTCATCCGCCCCCTACACATTCGGGGCAATTGTAAGACCAAAATAACCTACAAACCCGCACGTCTTCGGGATGTGGGAGGAAACCCGGAGGAAGCCCACGCAGTCACAAGGAGAACGTGCAAGCTCCACACAGACAGCGCCCTAGGTCAGGGTCGAACTCGGGCGCCCTGGTGCCGTGAGGCAGCACCTCTACCAGTTGTGCCAATGTGCCGCCTCATCCAGTGGCTTTGTCTTGTGTGGGTAATGCAATGAGTGGCGTTGGGTGTGCCAGTGCTGAACTAACCTGTCTTTTTTCTGCTGTCTGTGCAGACACATGGGGAGCTGACGGCTGACAATGTCAGGCAGAGCATGTTGGAGATTCTGATCGCGGGGCCCGACACAATGTCTGTCACCATCTACTTCATGCTGATGCTGATTGCGCAGCACCCCGAGGTGGAGAAGGAGATAATGGAAGAGATCCACACAGTGACCGGTACGAGGCAGAGAGGCTGACCAGGGTGTACTCTCTACCCTGAAACTACCTTGGTACTCAGATCCAAACTCTGAGCTTTGCTTTGTGAAAAGCAACCAAGCAAAGTCAGCAGGAAGCAAATCTAAGCTATGTATTTGCTTATGTTTAGAAATACAGCATGGAAACAGGCTGACCAAGTTTATGTCGACCCTTAATCAACCTATGCACACGTCCTTTGAGTCATAGAGTCACACCGCCCTTCGGCCCAACTTGCCGATGCCGACCAAGACGCCCCATCTACACTAGTCCCACCTGCGCATGTTTGGCCCATATCCCTCTAAACATTTCCTATCCAGGTACAGTTATCACACTGTTGCATCCACTTTGTACACACCAGGGACAATATATTGGTAAAAGACTCTGAGGCCCATTAACCTACAAACCCGCACATCTTTGGGATGTGGGAAGAAACCGGAGCACCCGGAGGAAACCCACGCGGTCACAGGGAGAACATGCAATCTCCTCACATTGACAGCACCCAAGATCAGGTTCGAAATCGGGTCCCCGGTGCCGTGAGACAGCAGCTAGACCAGTTGTGTCACTGTGTCACTGTGTCACTGTGCCCCCTCATCCAGTAGATTATTACCAAGGCTACCGATCAGATGCCTGACTAGATTATACCCCGTCCCTCTTCATTTCCAGGGGAACGGGAGGTCCAGAACAGTGACCTGCAGCAGCTGAAGACGCTGGAGAACTTCATCAACGAGAGCATGAGGTATCAGCCTGTGGTGGACATTACCATGCGTAAGGCGCTGAAAGACGACGTCATCGATGGCTTCCTGGTGAAGAAAGGTACCAACATCATCCTTAACCTGGGCCGCATGCACAAAGACCAATTCTTTCTCAAGCCAAACGAGTTCAGCCTGGAAAACTTTGCCCAAAACGTGAGTACCTCTACTTGTACCTTGCACCTCACATTCCATAAGATCATAAGAGATAGGAGCAGAATTAGGCCATTCAGCCCATCAAGTCTACTCTGCCATTCAATCGTGGCTGATCTATCTCTCCCTCCTAACCCCATTCTCCTGCCTTCTCCCCATAACCTCTGACTGCCATATTGATCAAGAATTTGTCTATCTCTGCCTTAAAAATATCCACTGACTTGGCCTCCACTGACTTGGCTTCCACTGACTTGGCTTCCACTGACTTGGCCTCCACTGACTTGGCCCCCTGTGGCCATTGTCTTATTGCTGCCCCTGTTTGCATCACATCAATGACATAGCTCCAAATGGGCTCAGCAGCTTCTGTTATTAAAGGCAGCACAAGGAGGCTTCCCCAGTGGCATGCACGGGTGTTTGTCCAATGCATGTTGCAGCATGCAGCTTCTGCACGGGCACCAGATGCACTAATTCCACTCACCGCTTTACACATTTTTATTTATGAATGGAACGTCGGAAGCTCATAACCCCATAACCTCTGACTCCCGTATTCCAACTCACCATTCCCGCAGACAGATGCCACATTGCTGAAATAAACACCGAGAGGGCTGGAAAAACAGAGTCGGTTTGGCAGTAATCTGTATGCAGATGAATAGAGTTCACTTCTACGACAAAAACTGTTCTGCTTGGCCAGAATCCTTAATTCATCTCCACAGATGCTGCCTGGCCTACTGAGTATTTTATTTCATTTAGTTTAGTTTAATTTATTGTAACTTTTATTATTTTATGATTATTATTATTATGCTTTGTTCAATCTATTTGTGACAGTATAAAGGCAATGTTCAATGCACGCTGGAGTAACTCAGCGGGTCAGGCAGCATCTCTGGTGAGAAGGAATAGGTGACGTTTCAGGTTGAGGCCCTTCTTCATATTTTAGGAAGGTGTTGATGTGTTGACATGTTCTGCTTGTGGCCATTGTTCCTTCGTCAGGTGATGTTTAGTTTATTTAGTTTAGAGATACAGCACGGAAACAGGGCCCTCCCAGTTGGGTGTGTGCGGCAAAGAAAGCTCACTGTTCACAGGTAAAGGACGGACCTTCGCTCCAGAGGAGATGTAGGGGTGCCTGTGACCCGGGTACACCTCAGTTAACTCACAACTTTCAAACGGGTTGCATTTAGGGAAACATTTTTAATTGCTTTTGTATCATATCCAAATTCTAAAATCATTCCTTAATAAAACAACATTTGCTGGAAACGTTTGTTCCGATGAAAAGTCTTCAAGCTGAAACATTGCACCTTTCCACGGATGCTGCCCACCCTGTTGCGTATTTCCATCATTTTCCATTTTATTTCATATTTCATATTTGCAGCATCTGCTGTTGCTATTTGATTTTTTTTTAAATTTTTAAATAATGTGCTTAGTTTTAGTTTAGTTTCGAGATACGGCACGGAAACCGTCCCTTCGGCCCATCGAGTCCGTGCCGACCAGAGATCCCCCTCCCATACACTAACTAGCACTATCCTACACACTCTCGGGACAATTTACAATTTTACTGAAGCCAATTATCTGGCAAACCTGTTCATCTTTAGAGTGTGTGAGGAAACCTGAGCACTCAGAGAAAACCCACGCAGTCACAGGGAAAACGTACAAACTCCGTACGGACAACGGCCATAGTCAGGATCGAACCCGGGTCTCTGGCACTGTGAGGCAGGACTCTAAAAAGATAGAGCAAAGAGGAAGATACAAAATGCAGAATATAGGTGTCAGCAGGGTAGCGCATCAGCTCCAGAGACCAATGCCTGTAATGGGGCAGAGGTGAATTAGACGGTACCCTAGCTTACCCTTTCATTGTGCTGAAAGCTGTCCTGTGCTGCACTGTCCCAATGGAAGGGACATTTAGAAGCCTGATATTAGAGGAGAAGCTGTTCCTGAGTCTGCTGATGAAACTTTCCAGCTTCTCTGTCTCTGCTGGACGGGAGCAGAGAGAAGACAGAATGGCCAGGGTGGGATGAGTATTTGATTATATTGGCTGCTTTTCCAAAGCAGCCTGAAGTGTAGATGGTGGAAAGTCTGCTTGGTGTGATAGACTGGGCCACATCTGCAACTCTGCAATTTCTTGGGCAGAGTTATTCCCAAACCAAGCTGTGATGCAACCCGACCATATGCTTCCATTCCCTGCACATCCATATGCCCATTCAAAAATCTTTTAAATCCCACTATGGCATCTCCTTCCACCACCACCCTTGGCAGCACCTTCCAGGCACCCACCACCCACTGGGCAAAAAACACCTTCCTTGCACATTTCCTTTAAACATTTACCTCTTTTTTTTTAATAAATATTTTTATTTATTAGAAGTAAATACAGTACAATACAGTGGGACCTTTTTACAGGTTCCCAAAATTATGTTAACATAATACATTTTTTGTACAACTTCCTTTTTTTTTTTTTAGAAAGAGATAAGAAAGAAAGAAATAATAAAGAATAGAGGAAAGTCTAGTGTGTGTGGAAAAAAAAAAAAAAAAAGGAAAAAAGAAGAAATAAAGAAAAGGAATAAGTAGGAAGTGAAGCAGGAGGGAGATTATCCACTCGCCACAAGTCGGTGCTTTTTTATATTCTTGATCATCTTTCACCCATGCCTGAAACTTTTAATTTACCTCTTAACTTAAAGATATGCCCTCTATACTTCTAATCACATCTCCTCCTAACCTCTGACATTCCACAGAACTCAGGAACAAACTTCAGGTTTCACCCCTTAGATGGCCTGTAACTTGGCAGGAGCTGTACATTGCAAAAACTGGCAGCACGGAGATTTGTACATGATCGTTGACATTTACATCTTTTGAAAACACAAATCGGAGCCAATCTAGAAATCGAAAATGTCCATTGGCTTTTTCATCAAACTACAAAAACACCTGCAGTTTCCATGGTGGCTCAGAGCTGGTTTATATATGGCGCAGTGGTAGAGTTGCTGCCTCACAGCGTCAGAGAGCCGGATTTGATCCTGACCACGAGTGCTGTCTGTGCGGAGTTTGTACGTTCTCCCTGTGACCACGCGGGTTTTCCACGGGTGCTCTGGTTTCCTCCCACATCCTAAAGACGTGCAGGTTTGTAGGTTAATTGGCTTCTATAAATTGTCCCTAGTTGGTATAACTAAGTCTAAAACTAAGTCTAAAACTAATTGTAAAAAGAAGTCTGAACCAAGCTAATCTCTGTATGATGGTATAGATGGTAGCGCTGATCTGGTTTAATCTTTGTACATGATAGTTCTTGTTAAATATAATGCGCTGCCTCTGTCTCTTTGTGGACAAGCGTAACCGTTTACCAATTCTGTGTTTCCAGGTGCCACACCGTTACTTTCAGCCATTTGGCTGCGGTCCACGCTCCTGTGTGGGGAAATATGTCGCCATGGTAATGATGAAAGGTATCCTGGTGACAATATTGAAGCACTATACTGTGCACGCACACAATGGGAAAGACCCGCATAACATCAAGCACAACAACGACCTGTCCTTCCAACCTAATGAGGCACATGGACCTCTCCAGATGGTATTCACCCTGAGGAAATGCACAGAGGCCTATGAGAAAGTCCCGGGGCAAGTGGAACAAACGCCTGTGTGACATAGAGTGAACTGAGGAAAATCACCCAATTGAAACTCTGCCACCTTCTCACAACGTAGACTCCAAACCATGAATAGAAACGTAGACAGTGTCTTTGACTGTGAAGCTTAGGTGTTAAGCCGTTATTTTTCAACATAAAGTAATTTTCCTATGAATTTGTGTCTTTGCCCTTTTCCAATCCTGGCTATCCATGGATTTGCTTTCTGTGGAACCACGTTTTCACAAGATTAACCTCAAATTATTGTGTCTATGAACACTTGCGTATACTAGGAACTAGTCGTTGTCTGGTTAGTTGTAGCAGGCCGTTCCCAAAGCACCTGTGTCGAGTTACTACCTCCCTGCACCATTCTATACACAGTTCCACTTTGTAGTTCTATCATCTGTAGCCGCTTACAAGTTTGGATAGACATCGTTAGCGAGCTAAATATCCTTTCCTATTACGCGTTTAAATGTTTGTATGTGTTTATGAATGTGTGTTCATGCTTTTGGAACGTTAGGGGGCATATTAGTGTTATTTGCGAGCTGTTTGGGCAGCAAAGGATGGCGTCTTAGTCGAACCCATGTTTCTGTTCTCTGTGGAAAGATCAAACGCCAAACTCTCTCAGATAACGAGGGCTTGAGTGTACACTGAATATTGAGATAATTGGTGTGAGTAAAAATTTAGTTAAATAAAAACTAAATGCTCTCAAACTTAGTTAGGAGATCTGAAAAAATATATATAGAGGGAAAAGTCATCTTTGGTAAACAGAACAAAATATCCTTAATAAGGGAAAGATATTTCAAGGCGAGGATAATTTTCACTCTGTTGTCAGAGCAGACTCGTGTGTCAGGCATTTACACGCCTGCATTGTGGAAACCAGAGAATATCTGGCTTTGTGCTTTGTCTCCAATGCAGCAGGTGAGCTAAGCTTTCGAGCTTACTCTGAGATTGGATCTGAAATGTTTAAAATCAAACAAAAAACAAAATGGTTAATTATGAGGTGACTAAATATTTTTTCATATTGCGCAGAAATGTTGTAATCTCCTATCTGCCCAGTCTTGTTTTGTGCCTTTTATTATTTACATCTGGAGTCAGCTGGAGTACAGTTCACTATTGCGAGCCCTATCGGTAGCTGGTGCCCTGTGGCAAGATGCCAGAGCTACACCGACGCACTGCTACAATAAACCGGTGAGCCAGACTGTAAAACACTCCTCCCATTTTCTAACCTACATCTGCATCAATGTAAAACAGCATCATACTTGCAGGCTTCAATGCCACACAAGCCTGGAACTATGCATGCTTCATTGTAGGGCAGCACGGTGGCGCAGCGGGTAACTCTGCATGTCATGCATGCATCCTTGGAGAACATGGATAAGTGACACTGAAGAAGGATCCCGACCCAAAACATCATCTGTCCATGTCCTCCAGGAATGCTGCCTGACCCGCTGAGTTACTCCAGCACTTTGTGCTTTTCAGAGCCATTTAGTTTAGTTTAGAGATGCAGCGCGGAAACAGGCCCTTTGGCCCACCGAGTCCGCGCCGACCAGCGATCCCCGTACTATCCCACGCACACTAGGGACAATTTACACAAACACCAAGCCAATTAGCCCACATACCTGTACGTCTTTGGGGTGTGGGAGGAAACCGAAGATCTCGGAGAAAACCCTCGCAGTCACAGGAAGAAGGTACTAACTCCGTACAGACGGCACCCGTAGTTTGTGAATTGTGCTCACTAATACCAGCAATTATATAGTAAAAGGTCTGAGTAGAGTAGTTATTTATAAACTGTAACAACAATACCCTCAATAACGGTAGCCTAGTGTTGCAGCAGTAGAGTTGCTGCCTTACAACGCAAGAGACACAGGTTCGATCCTGACTACGGGTGCTGTCTATACAGAGTTTGTACGCTCTCACTGTGATTGCGTGGGTTTTCTCCGGGTGATCCAGTTTCCTCCCACACTCCAAAGACGTGCAGCTTTGTGGGCTAATTGGCTTGGCACAATTGTAAATTGTCCCTAGTGTGTGTAGGATAGTGTTAGTCTGCTGGGATCACTGGTCAGCATGGACTCGGTGGGCCAAAGGGCCTGTTTCCGCACTGTATCTCTAAACTAAACTAAACACGTGACTTGCTGCTGTCAGAGTGATATACCTGTTTCATTGAGAGCCATTAACAAGGTTCTTCCCTAATTTATGCCTGCAAGCGATTAATGGCCGCTTGGCCATTGGTGACATCAGCACGTGTGTGACCTTTGACAGGGAACTGCTTCCTGCTAATGATGACAGGAAGTGTCTACCTACTCTTCTCGAGTTAGAACTTGACTAACAGATAGATACTCATCCTTCAAAGTATGTACAAAACAATTTGCTTGGTTTTTCATGATTTACGCAACCGAATTGGGGCAAAAGGTTCCAACTTTCAGGAAATAATCTAATCATATCAGTTTATATGTGGGATATTATTGCATGTAAAATTGGCTGCTGAATTGATGACACCACAGGAACTATGTTCTCATTGGGATAGTTGTAGGCTGGAACTTCGTACCTTTGTCGGCGCTCTACACATGGCAACCCTTTGCATACCTTGTGTATGGAATGCAAAACAAAGCATTTCACTGTGACATGTCACATATGATAATAAAGTATCAATCAATCAATCAAACTAACGTTTAAATACAGGGTTGGCTCTTAATATTCAATTTGTAACCCTCTAGTTTCATGAAAAGCAGTTAGTGGGAGGGTTGACAGAAATATCACTTGAAGACAGGGAAGAGGTTGGGAGGGAAGTTCTGTAATATTCCTGATGCATCCTAAAATCCAACTGGGGTGTTTTCAACATTCATTGGTTAATTTCACAAAAGCGTGGCTTCTGAGAGCCTTCCCTGTAAGTATGGCACAGCTTAAGATATTTACAGTTTATTAAATACCAACAAAAGGGACAGGAGTAGAATTAGGCCATTCGGCCCATCAAGTCTACCCCGCCATTCAATCATGGCTGATCTATTTCTCCCTCCTAACCCCATTCTCCTGCCTTCTCCCCATAACCTCTGACACCCGTACTAATCAAGAATCTATCTTTCTCTACCTTAAAAATATCAACTGACATCATTGAATCTCACATCTGCTCCAAAATTCCTATGAGGTTGGACAGGCTAGATGCAGGAAGATTGTTCCCGATGTTGGGGAAGTCCAGGACAAGGGGTCACAGCTTAAGGATAAGGGGGAAATCCTTTAAGACCGAGATGAGGAAAAACTTTTTCACACAGAGAGTGGTGAATCTCTGGAACTCTCTGCCACAGGGGGTATGGAGAGAAGGCAGGTACGGGATACTGAGTTGGATGATCAGCCATGATCATATTGAATGGCGGTGCAGGCTCGAAGGGCCGAATGGCCTACTCCTGCACCTATTTTCTATGTATCTATGTATCTATGCTCCAATCTTTACAATGCTCTGCTCTCAAATGGCCTTTATTTGGTGCATTGTATGGTAGTTTTATTCTGTACTGGGCTCAAACTGAATATACAGGGTATTTCATCTGCTTTTTCGAGACACTACTCTGCGCCTGTCCCCGCCATTTCTAGGCAATTATTAAAGCAAAATGAGCTTGATTAAATCATGTGTTGTGTTGCCAGCTTGTTAAAATGGGACATGAGCAAGAGTAGCTTTGACTCATCTTAAAATGGTAATTTTACCATAAATTATATCAACTGGTGCAAGAATTAGGCTGTAGAGATGATTAATATTGATATTAATATGTGTGGAACCATGATTGGAAGGTTTATTTATTTTTGGAAATATTCCGCATTTTTCTGGTGAATCTTGTCTTGATGAAGAAGGTTGATTAATAAACTGGATTATTCAGCGGATCATTTCTTGTCGGGACTACTCGAATCTTACAAAAAACAAGAGAAACTAATCTGTACAATCCCTGGACATGCTCCGCTGGTCACTACAATCATGGCTGAACCAACCCTGGTCTTAACCCCAGCCTCTATCCACACATCAGTCTTCCCCTGTCTGGATCACATTCCCCAAGGTTACTGCCAACATCTCCAGTCATCTTCACCAGCGGTTGAAGGGAGCTTTTATACTGCTCCCAAATGGAATAGCACAGTCCATAAAAGCCCTAGCTCTCCAAATCTTTGAGCTCAGAAAGCAGTTTTCAGTTGGCAGTGGACCTGGATTGTTACCCACGATTGTTACCTCAATGCAGGCAACTGAGCACACAGAGTTCATTGGGCATGCACAATGGTGTCCAGATTACACACGCTGCTCCTTTGTTGCATCTGGTGCAATGTACTACTGGGCAGACGTGACCCACAATAACACCGTAGGAGGTTGTAACTGGCTAAATTGAAACCCTCGTTACAGAGAGCGTAGAGTAGGACAGCACAGAAACAGGCCCACAGTGTCCATGCCAAACCTGATACCAAGTTAATCTCTGCCTCCACGTGATCCATATCCTTCCATTCCCTTCACATCCACGTGCCTATCTAAAACGCCACTATCATACCTATGGTCATCCATGGTCAGTCATGACCAAGGGGGGCCCACATACTATACCTACCTCCACCACCACCCTGGCAATGCATTCCAGGCAGCCACCTCTCTCTTGGAAAAAATAGTTGCCCCATATATCTCCTTAAATCTGATCTTAACCTAACCTTAAAGCCATGCCTTCTAGTCTTTGACATTTCCATCCTGGGAATAAGGTTCTGGCTGTCTACCATATCTATACCTCTCGTAATATTGTGCACCTCGATCAGGTCTCCCCTCAACCTCCGAGGCTGCAGCGAAAGCAGTCCAAGTTTGTCCAACCTCTCCGTCCCGCTTCTCCACTACATCGGCACTTCACTGGATTTCCCCAATAACTACCAGCTTGCTGGAGAATCCCAAGTGTCCACATTCCTCCAGGTGGCGATTTATTTTCTATTATTAACGATCTTCTTCCCATCCCAGACACGTGAACACCACTTACCATCGCTGTACCAAATCATCGACCTAACTAATTCCATCTTAATTGATAGGAACAGAATTAGGCCATTTGGCCCATCAAGTCTACTCTGCCATCCAATCATGGCTGATCTATCTCTCCCTCCTAACCACATTCTCCTGCCTCTCCCCATAACCTCTAACACCCATACTAATCAAGAATCTATCTATCTCTGTCTTTAAAATATCCATTGACTTGGCCCCCATAGCCTTCTGTGGCAATGAATTCCACAGATTCATCTGTCCAAAACACTTGGACTCATCTGCCCGGGCAGTCCTATCACCAGCTCAATCTCTCCATGATCTTGGCAATGGTGAGACCGTGGAATGATGTCCTCCTCCACAATGGGTAAAGCTTTGAGCCTTGGAGATGGTCAGATATTGGAGGCTCCTGAGCAACCCGGTCTGGGACTGGCTGCAGACTTCAGGACAAAATAATCCAATACGTCTAAGCATAAGAAAAACTCCTCATTGCAAAAGGCAAATAAAACGTAGAAAAAGATGACATTGAATGTATGAGCACTTACTGCATTCATGTGATCAATGATAACCCTTTGCTTACTTCATCTGAAAACATTTGAACAATTCAATAAATATAATAATTGCCTAAGTGGATAACTCAGAGAAATTTACCTACTGTACTTTATTAAGTGTCAAAGCTGCATATTTCTGAAAGTCTCTGCCTCAGGACCTGAATATTCTTTCTACTGCTTTGACTTTTTTTGTGTAGCGCTCACTAGTCACTAGATTTATATGAATAATATTTGTAATTAAAGTGTCCATCAGAAATCTGACCATGCTGTATAAAAGTCACCTTATCACTATTTATTGGAAAATAAAAAGCATTTAAATTAAAATGTGTACCTTTTTTCATTGCACAATGAACGAAAGCTTTTCACTGCACCTCGGTACACGTGACAATAAACTTAACTCAAACTTGAAGGTAAGCACCAATGGCAGTAAACTCCCCATATCTTTGCTCATTTTTTTAACACAAATAAAAGCTCTCTTCTGATGTTGATTTAAAGTCATTGAGCCAAAACTATTCTCTACCTGTGTTTATATTCAAAGTCTTTCTTTGCAGTAGATGTGAACCCTTTGCCCCCTGGGGAAATGGGGATCTGTATCTTGAAGTCCACACAACAATATCTTTGCATGTAACTAAATGCAAAGCAAGTCAGAATACATTGTTGAATATAATTTCTTACACTGGAGGTTCTCTACCCGTAGCGTTATAGAGCTGTACAGCACAAAAACAGGCCCTTCAGCCCACCTTGTCCATGGGGACCAATTTGACATTCCGGGCTAGTCCCATTTGGTCTCGAGCCCTGTAAACCTTTCCTATCCCTATATCTATCAAAATGTTTTTAGACAGCACAATAGTGCAGCCTTACAGCGCCAGAGACACAGGTTCCAACCTGACTACGAGTGCAGTCAGTGCGGAGTTTGTATGTTCTCTCTGTAACCTTGTGGGTTTTCTCCAGGTGCTCCAGTTTCCTGCCATCATCCAAAGACATGCAGGTTTGTAGGTTAATTGACTTCTGTAAATTGCTCCTAGTATGTAGGATAATTGGACGAAGGGCCCGTTTTCACACTGCATCTCTAAACTAAACTAAACTAAACTAAAAAGTCATAATTGAATCTACTTCTACAGCTTCCTCCGGTGTTTAACTCCAGATATGGACTGCCCTCTGAGGGAAAAGCTTGCCACTGAGATGCCTCTTTCATCTTTCCCCTCTCGCCTTAACTATGCAGTATTGCCGTAGCAGTCTTACTGCAGTGAATGCCTTCATTTTATGTGTGTGCGGTGGTGAAGTTAAAATGATTTATATACTTTGGTTTCTGTGGGATGACTCCAACGAGATGTTTCATATTTCGCTTGGACAGCCTACAACCCAGTGGTATGAATATTGGTTTCTCTAACTTCAAGTAACCCCTGGCGTTCCCTCTCTCTCCATCCCTCCCCCGTTGTACCAACTTCTACGTTACCTTGTTGAGTCGATGAAGAGCATTTGGCTTCACTTATAAGCTCACAAGTTGCTTGGATAAAATTCTTGGATTTCTTCAATGAAAATACAAATTGTTAGAAATACTCAGCTGGTCAGGCAGCATCTGAGATGGGAGAGAAGCAGTTATGAGAACAACCCTCACTAAACTGACCTGTTGAATATTTCCAGCAGGCTCCTTTTTAATGCCAGGTTTTCAGCATTTGCTACTTGGTTGACTTCATGTCTGGAGTGATACACAACTATGAAATGATTCATGTCAATATGAGGTTTGCTTGAGATGTGAGTATTGTCCATGACAAATTTATCCCTGCCCGAGTCTTGGTCCTTGATATTTCAGTGTGTTGCATTTACACAAAACATATGCAGAGGGAGCCAATAAAGCCAAGAAGCAATAAATCCGTTAACTGTATTTTTCAAAATTACAGTTGTTCACTTCAGTGTAGAATTAGACAAAGTATAAAAACCTGCTCTAACATGTCCCTACGAATGATATTAAGAGAGTGACTTGTAGATCAGGTTACTCGCCAGCAGAGGGCAGGGTTGCAAACATTTTTAATGCTTTTTTTAAAACATATGGTAATCCAGGCTTTTAGCCATTATTAAATGACATTCATTTTGCTAAATGGAATTTATATTTGGTAGAATTTTGACTTGATATAGAGTCACACAGATTTATAGAGCATGGAAATAGGCCCTTCGGCCCAACTCGTCCATGCTAACCAAGATGCCCCATCTAAGCTGGTCCCATTTGCTTGTGTTTGGCCCATATTCCTCTCAACTTTTCCTATCCATGTACCTGTCCAAATGTCTTTGAATCATTATTATAGTACCTGCCTCAGCTACTTCCTCTGGCAGCTCGTTCCATATGCCCGTCATCCTCTGTGTGAATAGATTGCCCTTACCATATTAATTATGAAGTATTATCAATAATCTGTATTTTCCACCTCGCGCAGACGAGGGTGAGTGACCTTTCACACCCCGTGTCGATGATATTTTGTACAATGCCCATCACGGGGAAACAATGTGAATGAAAGAGCAATAACTCACCCGGGAGCTGGAGGTTTTGCAGAGCGGAGCTAAGTGCGTGACTGTCATTTCTTTGTGTAAACGCCTTGCTGGATCACAAAGACCATATCCACATTCTTTCTTTGTATTCTTTCTTTCAAATCCTGTCGGAGAGCACTCTGTCCACACAATCTCCGCATGGCAACTGGTTGCGTAGGCAAACCTGGTAAAGGTGGAGCAGAGGTTGGGAACATCCAGTGAACAACTTTCCACTGTACCTCGCTACACATGTCAATAAACTAAACTGAACTGTGCCTTCATCTCCACTGCCAACAATTACATCAGTGTCTCCTTTCAGTAACTCTCCCCACCCTGTGACTTATCCCTCTTCATTTCACAAATAAGGGAACGCTCACAGTCTCAAATGTTTAAAAACATATTTGTTCAGATACATGGATAGGACAGGTTTAGAGGGATATGGGCCAAACGAAGGCAGGTGGAACTAGTGTAGATGGTCAGCATGGATTGGATGGACCGAAGGGCCTATTTCCACACCTTATGGCTCTATCATGGGAGAGGATTCTAAAACTAGAGGCTTAAATTGAGAGCGGAGAGATTTAAGAGGGACATGAAGGGTAACGTTTTCACTCTGAGGATGGTCAGTATCTGGAGAAAGCTATAGAAGTGGATAGAATTATAACTTTTAAAATACACTGATATATTGGTTGGAAAGGTTATGGGGATGTGGGCCAAATGCAGGCAGATGGAACTAGCCCAGTATGCCAACTTGGTTGACATGGACAAGGAGGGCTGAAGGGCCTGTTACCATGCTGTAAGGCTCGATGACTGTATCACTCTTTTAGTGTGTCTCTTCATTAATCCTGACCATGTTTGTTTTGTCCCACCTTTTAATTTCGCAAATAACATGCTGCCTGTTCATCCCAAGACATCTGTGGTGTTGGGAACGTCCTTTGGTTGCTCATTGCATGTGTTGTTACATTATTCCATTGTTGAAACCAGTGGGTGGGCAGAAAAATAAGTGGCGCGGTCCCCTATTATGTGTCTCTTCATGCTTCAGACTGATGCTTTAACACTAAGTCTCCGAGCAAATAGGTGGGTCTGAATGCAAGGATGTGACATCGGCCCCTATTAAGACAAATTTGCACAAAGCCTTTTAACGCAAGTCCGATTTCTCCAACCGTAATTGTTGGTGTCGGACGTGATTGCAAATTTGTCAATGTTTGGTTTACCGCAATTAATTTCTGTTCTGAACTAGTTAATACAAAAATAGATATTCATAGAACATGTAAACATAGAACATAGGCAGGTACAGCACAGGAACAGGCCCTTCAGCCCACAATGTCTGTGCCAATTATGATGCGAAGCTAAACTAATCTTATCTGCCGAAGGTAGACACAACAACGCTGGAGTAACTCAGCGGGACAGGCAGCATCTCGGGAGAGAAGGAATGGGTGACGTTTTGGGCCGAGACAGTTAGGGAAAAGGGGAATGAGAGATATAGACGGTGATGTAGAGAGATAAAGAACAACGAATGAAGGATGTGCAAAAAAGTAATGATGATAAAGGAAACTGGCCATTGTTAGCTGTTTGGGTGAAAACTAGAAGCTGGTGCGACTAATGTGGGGGGAGGGACAGAGAGAGAGGGAATGCCAGGGTTACTAGACGTTAGAGAAATGAATAATCTTATCTGCCTGCAAGTGACCCACATCCCTCACTCCCTGCACATCCATGTACCTATTTAAAAGCCTCTGAAATGCCACCATCTTATCTGCCTCTATGACCACCATGGTAACACCCACCATCCTCTGTGTAAAACAATACTTGTCCCGTACATCTCCTTTAAACTTTGCCTCTCTCACCTTAAAGCTATGCCGACTAGTCTTTGACACTTTCCAACATGGGAGACAGGTTTTCACTGTCCACCCTACCGATGATTTTCATAATTTTTAGACACTTCTATCAGGTCTCCTCTCAACCTCTAGTTACCTCCACAACACATGCACAGTGGCGTATTGGTAGAGTTGCTGCCTTACAGCACCAGAGGCCCGGGTTCGATCCTGACCATGGGTGCTGTCTGTACGGAGTTTGTTCATTAAACATTAAACTAAACCTTGATCTCCACAAACATTCCCTACTTTCTCCATTCCCATTCTTGTCTCTGCAGTTTAAAACATGCCAAATTTCCTCACGTTTCCAGTTCTGATGAGGTACCAGCAGATCTTAATTCTGGTCCATTCTTCACAGATGCTGCCCGAACTGTTTCTGACAGTTTCTAAATCTGGGGATGAAAGGGAGGCATGGTTTTAGTGGCCCTACAACTGGCGCGAACCAGTTTCTGGCAACATTCCTTTGTGGGAGTGAGTGAGAATCCGGCCAGCCTACAGTAATTAAACTAATTGAAATACCACAACTAAGTGATGGGGGCAATTAAAAAAAAATCCAAAAAATAATATTCAGGTGCACTCTCAGTACATCGTTCAGGACTGGGAAGCAAAAAATTAACTTTTCCTCATTGCTAACCTGATGCTCATCTCCCATTCTCCACGTGCTCTATTTCCCGTGTGTCCCCTCTTTCCCCTCCCCCCTGTTTCCTTCCACTTATATTCCTCCCTCCAGCTTTACACTCCATTCCTCTTCTCTCCTTATCTAACACCCTTTTCACCTCCAGCCTTTACACTTACTCCACCCATCTTCCCATCAAATCCTCCCCCACACCTGTATCCACCTATCACTTGCCAGGCATTGTCCTGCCCCCACCTTCCATTTCTTCCCCCTACTCCATCAGTCTGAAGAAGGGTTCCCGACCCAAAACGTCATCTGTCCATTTCCTCCACAGATGCTGCCTGACCCGCTGAGTTCCTCCAGCACTCTGTGGGGTTTTTTAAAGCAAGAATTGAATATCCTTGCTTGCCTGGGATGGTTTAAGCTTTATTAAAGCTCTTCCATTTGCCTTTGAAAGCTTTACCAAAAAGCATTAGTCAAATATTTGTAAAGGAAAGATATGAGCAGAGAAAGTGGAATTGAGAAATGGGATTACAATGACAGCTTTGATGTGCAGATGGTATTGGAACAAACACACTGAAGCGAACGACCTCCTTCTGTGCTAAACTATCTCTGTGATAGATTCAAGCGGGCAAGTCTGAAAACTATAATGCCTTTCACATTAATGAGTGGCAGCTTAGCATAGATTTCATCAGCAAGATTTCTTCATCAATTCATTGCCTGGGCCCATTCTTTCTCGCTTTTCTAATCCCTGATGAAAATCTATGAAGAGTGCTCCTGGATTATTTGGATTATTTGCAAAAGGGCATGCCCCTTCTATGTGTATCACTGCAAATCAAACAAGGGTCTCGGATAATGCAGAAAGTTTAGTTTAATTTAGATACAGCGCGGGAAATAGGCCTTTCTGCCCACCGAGTCCGCATCGACCAGCGATCCCCGCACGTTAACACCACCCTACACACACTAGGCACAATTTAACATTCGTACCAAGCCAATTAAACCTACAAACCCGTACGTCTTTGGAGTGTGGGAGGAAACCGGAGATCTCGGAGAAAACCCACGCGGGTCACGGGGAGAATGTACAAACTCCGTACAGGCAGAACCCGTGGTCAGGATCGAACCCGAGTCTCCGGCGTTGTAGGGCAGCAACTCTACCGCTGCGCCACCGTGCCGCCCAAGTCTGTGGTCTTTTTACACATCTTTCCTAATGAAAACAAAAAATGTAGGAATAATACAACAGATTTTGTAGATACTAAAGAAGCAAAGAATATGTGGTTTATGCTGAGACAGCATTTCTGGTGCTGGGGGAAATGGCTCCTGCTTCTATTTTTTATTGTGGTCGTATGCTCGTGGGACTGGATCCAAAAAAACTAAAAGAGAAGTCACCAAGCTTGGAATACAGTGTCATGAGCAACAGTTGTTGGCTGCCTCCACTGTGGGTGTAGAATGGAACATATGTCGTGACTGATGAGTGAGTTTCCAGCCAGAAACACAATATCTTGAACTTGGATCGCAAAGCATTGAGAAAAAATGTTAAGCAATCTGGTTTTCACTTTGTCTGGAATATACCTGCCCAGCAGGTAAAAATCACGCCAAACTCCAAATTAGATTGCGGGTATCTTCTCTGCTTTTAGTTTTAGAGATACAGCGCGGAAACAGGCCCTTCGGCCCACCGAGTCCACACTGACTAGCGATCCCCACACATTAACACTATCCTACACACACTGGGGACAATTTACATTTTGTACTCAGTCAATTAAACTACAAACCTGCACGTCTTTGGAGTGTGGGAGGAAACTGAAGATCTCACGGGGAGACGCAACAAAAGCGTCATGGGCCGTGCAAGCAAGTCACGGGGAGAACGTGCAAACTCCGTGATTACAGCACCCGTAGTCAGGATCATACCCAGGTCGCGGGCGCTTTAAAGCTGCAACTCTACTGCTGCGCACCGTGCCGCCCTGCGTGGTTGGTTATTTTTTTAATCAGACGTACATCAAGTGACCTTATTAATCATGAAACATCTAATTTTGCCCTTACTAGGCAAAAAAGGGCAAAAAAGGGCAAAAAATTAACTAAAATTAACTAAAAAATCAAACTAAACCTGCTCGTGTCTGATGAGACTTGATTTGGTTTGCAGCAGAAATAGAGTTAGAACACTTTACAGTACTGACAGACAGCCCAGCGGTATGAATATTCATTTCTCTAACTTCATGTAACCCTTGCTTTCCCTCTCTCTCCATCCCTCCCTCACCCTAGTTCTCCGACTAGTTTCACTAGTTTCACTGTCCTCCTGATTAATGTTACTGTTTGTATGCCTCGTTGTCACCTTCCCCTCAGCCAACAATGAACCAATCTAGTTCCTTGACCATTCCCTGCTTTGATCTGCCCTTTTCACACCTTACATTCTCTTTGTACCCTTCCATATCTCCAGTTTCCCTCTCCACTGAGTCTGAAGAAGGGTCTCGACCTGAAACGTCACCCATTCCTTCTCTCCAGAGATGCTGCCTGTCCCGCTGAGTTACTCCGGCATTCTGTGTCTATCTTAGAAAAAAGAATAGCTGTATCAATATGGACAAAATAACAATTGTATTTCTTCACACTTTCCTTTCTGTGAAAATAAACCAACTATTAGCAAATCCACAGCTGTAGACGCAGGTGGATAGGGATCTGTTTTAAACTGATGGGGCCGTGGGTAGCCCTTGGACAGATAAACAATGAACCCAAAATAGATGTGACATTCAGAGAGTGCATCTGCAGTCGACTTTTAATTGAAGATTTGGAGATTTAGAATATCCGCTGACAAATAAATCAGATTTATTTCGAATTTTTTAATATCCAATTGGTTTGAAACCATTTAAACAGAAGAAACCATGACCTCGCTCAATGGTTAGTCCACCTGCTCTGATATTTAATATCTGGCCAGTACACTTGCATTTGGCTTCACGCTTCATGTACATTCTTGGGAAATGAGCAATACTCAAACAAGTGATTTCCCATTGTAATAATTCAAGGGGATTCTTAAATTATTTAAAAGTATAATCCATATCAGTGCTGCAAATTCAAGCAGATTTAGCTTCTTTCAGAGTTTAAAGATACGGTGTGGAACAGGTCCTTCAGCTCACCGAGTCCACGCCGCCCAGCAATCACCTGTACACTAGTTCTATCCTACACACTGCGGACAACTCACAGAACCCGATTAAACTACGAGCCTGCACGTTTTTGGAATGTGGGGGGAATCCAGAGCACCTGGAGAAAACCCGCATAGTCACAGGGAGAATGTTCAAACTCCGCACATACAGCACCCTTAGTTGGGATCAAACCTGGGTCTCTGGCGCTATAAGGCAGCAACTCTGCCTCTGTGCTGCTCCCTGCATCTCTGGGATATATACCGTTACATCCAAGGTAAGTCAGTGTTCTGTAGAGCAGAGCGGAAAACCCAGCGTGATGGAGGAACTCAGCCGGTCAGGCAGCACCCGTGGAGGGAATGCATAGACAGGTTGCAGGTTTATCAGACTGATGGAGTAGAGGGGAGAGAGTTGGAAAAGAGAGGTGGGGGAATTTTGTGACGAATAAAATTGACTTTGACTTTGACTTTAAGGTGAGGTAAAGCCTGGAAAGTGATAGGTGGATGATTGACAGATGGGTGGAGGTTGCCACTCTCCAAAACCTAACCTGCTGTTGTGCTTTGCAAACGGATAACATGCCTGGCTGCGGAGGTGAAGTGCTACTCACCATTATCCAATGACAGGGCGGCACATAGAATAAGTAAGTAAGTAAGTAAGCTTGTTGGCCAAGTATTCACATACAAGGAATTTGCGTTGGTGCTCCGCCCACAAGTAACAACATGACATACAGTGACAGTTACGAATGACTCAGAAAACACTAAACATTAATAATAATAAAACATTAATGATAAAACACCATTGATCAAGCATGTGAACCAACAAAATATTGCCTTACAGCACCTGAGACCCGGGTTCGATCCTGACCACGGGTGCTGTCTGCACGGAGTTTGTACGTTCTTCCCGTGACCGCGTGGGTTTTCTCCGAGATCTTCGGTTTCCTCCCACACTCCAAAGACATACAAGTTTGTAGGTTAATTGGCTTGGTATAAATGTAAGTTGTCCCTAGTGTGTGTCGGATGGTGTTAATATGCGGTGAGCTCTGGTCGGTGCGGACTCGGTGGGCCGAAGGGCCTGTATCTCTAAACTAAACTAAACTAAACTTGAGCATAATTGTCTTCGAGAATCTGCCGTTGCAGAAAAATATGAAATCTGGATTACTGGAGAACAAATGAATGATACCATTGAGCCCACAAAGAGTTAACACATCGCCAACTGGGCAGGCAATCCCAAATAATTCCAATTTCAGACACAATAAATCTCAGGAGGAATAGTTTTCTGACTCAGTTATTCTGTTTCCAGATGGCTAAGCCAGTTAATCAATTTAACAATGAAAAGCATTAAAGCATTAAAATTAAAATAGGAAACACCATTTGGAGCTAAACTGGATCATGAGGTAGAGACACAAGGAACTGCAGATGCTGGTTTAACAAAAAAAGACCCAACGTGCTGGAGGAGTAAATCAGCAGGTCAGGTAGCATCTCTGGAGAACATGGAAAGGTGACGTTTCAGGTCGGGATTCTTTTTCAGATTCTGGGTTCAATCCTGACCTCCGATGCTGTCTGAGTGGAGTTTGCATGTTCTCCCTGAGACTGCATGTGCTTCCTCTGGGTGCTTCAGTTTCCTCCCCTAGCCCAAAGACATGCAGGTTTGTAGGTTAATTGGCCTTTGTAAATTGTCCCTCGGTGTGTAGGGAGTGAATGGGAAAGTGGGATATACATAGACCTCATGCCAATGGGAGATTGATTGTTAGCTTGGATATGGTGGGCCAATTGGCCTGTTTCCATACTGTATCTCTAAATTAAGTTGGGTCCATCCATTCCATCCACAGTTCCTCCAGCACAAGATTATGTTTTGCTCATGATCCCAGCATCTGCATTTTCGTGTGTCTTAAATCTTTCTTCCGTCCAGCCTCCACAGGTGATTTTCTTTGGTTCTAACTTTCTGCACATAGAATTTATAGTTCTGATGAATTATTTAGGGGAATCATCAGCAGCGTGTGTGAGAATGTTTTGTTATAGACGTGCAGTCTCTGGGTGAAACCACAAAGAGCTCTCGTTAGTGTGGAATGGAAGAAGAGATTAAATACGTCATTTGACGTAGCATTTGCAACCTAGTCACATATCTCTGATGAGACTCTTGTTTTAAGTAGACTATCCATCCAGTTTGGAGACATAAGGAACTGCAGGTGCTGGAATCTTGAGCAAATCACAAAGTGCTGGAGGAACTCCGCCGGTCAGGCAGCATCTGTGGAGGGAATGGACAGATGATATTTCAGACTTCCCAGCAGTCTGAAGAAAGATCCGGATCTGAAATGTGGTCTGTCCATTCCCTTCACTGATGCTGCCTGGTCTGCTCAGTTTTAGTTTGGTTTAGAGGTACAACGTGGAAACAGGCCCTTCGGCCCACCGAGTCCACGCCAACGCGAGTTCTATCCTACACAGACATTATGGGCTGAAGGGCCTGTTGTACAGTTCTATGTTCGATGAGCCCAGAGTGGGGCCAGTTGTAAAATTTCCCCATTGAATATTGATGAGTTGTTTTTCAGAACTATTTTGGTGGTACACTGCTGAGATATATGAGTCGTTTGCTATTAATTTTTTGTTTCAAATTACGTTCGTCGTTGCCTTGCTGAAAAAGAATGAGATAATGCTGAGCATCATAACACTGATATGTGTAGCCCACAACATAGCTCACCAATAAACCTTAAAATCTGAAATGCTGTTTTTTGTTCCGATATACTGCAGAGTAGCTGGGACATGTTGGCCGGTGTGGGCAAGCTGGGCCGAAGGGCAAGTTGCCAGGCTGTTTCACTCTATGACTCCATACGCAGATGAGGAAATAAGGATATGAAACATGAAGACTCAACAGGAGTGACCTCAATGACAAACCTGGACTCAATCACTCCATCACTTCACGACCTGAAGCAAGCTGTTTTTTCCAAATGTCACTCAACACTAGTTGAATCACCAAAGGTTGCGAGAAAGAGTGATGTTAGCACCAAAAAACACACTGCATATGCCATGAAAATCAATCATCTTTCGAAGCTTTCCAGAAAACCTTTATACTGTAACCCTTTTACAATGTGACAGGTCAAACATTTTCCAGTTGAAACGTGTATTCAACAGAGTTGAATTTATACATTTCTGTCACCATCTTATGTACTGTCACAGAACACAGAACATAGAACAGTACAGCACAGGACAGGCCCTTCGGTCCACAATGTCTTTTCTGAACATGATGGCAAGACAAACTCTCCTCTGCCTGCATGTAATCCATTCCCCTCCATTCCCTGAATAGCCATGCACCTATTCAGAAGCCTCTTAAATGCCACTGTCGTATCTGCCTCCATCTCCACCACTGATACATGATCCCAGCTTGTGTCTTTCGATGAATTCAGTCAATCAAAGCGTCCACAATTGACTTACAAAAAAATAACTCTCCACCGACCCCTTTTTGTCACGGGGAGAGATAATGAGAAACATCTTCATAGATCTCATCAGCCTCACTGCATTCAAAGGGAAGGTGACCTCAATGTGACACTGCCTCAGATAGATTTCTCCAGAAATAAGAGACGGTAGCAAGTGATAGAGAAAGTCATCTGATGTCCCCATTTCTGTCAGACGCTGAAGCACTCGGTCAAAAATTTCCTAATGGATTGCTGGCGCGATGTGCAAACTCAAAAAGAAGTTAGTTTTGCTTCAGACTTATATTCTGAAGAAGAGTCACGACCCAAAACATCACCCATTCCTTCTCTCCAGAGATGCTGACTGTCCCGCTGAGTTACTCCAGCTTTTTGTGTCAATCTTCGGTTTAAACCAGCATCTGCAGTTCCTTCCTACACATTATTCTAAATATGTTTTTAATTTCTGGCAGTTAACTTTTTTACAAAGCAACTCTCACTTGGAGACACAAGAAACTGCAAATGCTGGAATCTTGCACAAAATGTGATGAGCAAAGCCAAGCGTGTTATAGGTGGAATGTGCAGGAAGGAACTGCAGATGCTGATTTACACTGAAGATGGACACAAAATGCTGGAGTATCTCAGCGGGACAGGCAGCATCTCTGGAGAGAAGGAATAGGTGACGATTCAGTTCAAGACCAAGCGTCGCAACCTGAAACATCACCCATTCCTTCTATCCAGAGGTGCTGCCTGTCCCGCTGAGTTACTCAAGTAATAGGTGGATACAGGCGAGGGGAGTGATTGCTCGATACTGTAGGTGGAGTAAGTGACAAAGGCTGGAGGTGAAAAGGAGACAAAATGGTGCAGGATAAGAAGAGAAGAGGAGGAGTGAAATGTAACGTCAGAGGGAGGGATATGGGACAGGGATGGGGGGAAAGGGGGATTACAGCGAAATATGGGACTCGGAAATGGGAGAAGAAGAACGGGGGGAAATTTCACAATAGCTTCTTAGATCAGTGGGCGTATGAAAGAGAAATTGTTCATGACCTGGACTGCCGATATTGTTCAGCTAAGTCCAGTTATATTAGATTGTACTGGGTCATTATACGTGCTTGCTTTATTACTTTCCATCCAGTTTGAAAACAACATTTATAAACTCTCTCATTAAATCTTTCCAAGAACATGAAGCTCATCAAGTCGTTTGAAGATTTGGCATATTTTCTCACCCTGTTGACTGAAGCTTTAATATGCAGCAATTTTCAAAGGGCTTGTAACCTTAAATATTATAGGTCAGAAGGTTAAACTATGCTTACAAAGAATATATCTTGCGTTTGAATACTGCATTAATTATGTTTGCTTTTGATGTCAGATCAAAGACTAGGTTGCAGCAACCTAATGGTAATGAACACCCAAATATCCTGCTGGCACAGAGTATATCTCACCATGGTCATGCAGGCCCTTCGGCCCACCTTGTCCATGCTGACTAAGAAGCCCCATCTAAGCTAGTCCCCATTTGCCTGCATTTCATGTTCATAAGTGATAAGAGTCAAATTAGGCCATTCGGCCCATCAAGTCTACTCCGCCAATCATCATGGCTGATCTATCTCTCCCTCCTAACCCCTTTCACCTGCCTTCTCCTCATAACCCCTGACACAGTCTTAGACTTCAGAGATACAGCGCGTAAACAGGCCCCTCGGCCCACCAAGTCCGCACTGACCAGCAAGCACCCCGTACACTCACTCTATAATACACACGAGGGACAATTTTACAACTCACCAAAGCCAATCGATCTACAAACCTGTACGTCTTTGGAATGTGGGAGGGAACCGGAGCACCCGGAGAAAACCCACGTGGTCACAGGGCCATGTGATGCCATTTTACCCAGGGTAAGGGAATCTAAAACCTGAGGGCAAAGGTTTAAGGTGAGAGGCGCAAGGTTTAATATGAACCTGAGGGGCAACTTTTTCACTCAGAGTATTGTGGGTATGTGGAACAAAGGAATGAAAGGTAGGCAAAATAAGTTACAGACAATGAAAGTCACCAGGACAACATTGAAACTAGTACAACAACTAGGATGAGGGAGTACGGAGAGAGAGGGGATGCAAGGGTTACTAGAAGTTAGAGAAATCGATATTCATACCGCTGGGTTGTACGGTGCTGCAGTATTCCATTTGCGTTGCCACTACTAATTGTTTTTCTTTTCAGCCAAATGATTAAAGTATTAAAAGGGCAAATGAGAATATAGAGACTTTTAACATCAGGAAACCACAACCTGAAAGAATCCACAGGATTTTTGAAAGTTAATTAGACGCAGACGTGAAGAGGAGGAATGTGCAAAGCTCAAGGGAACAAATGAGTGGTGTTACTAATTAGAGCATCTTATTCAGGCCCAAGTGGCTTCCCGGTAAGAGGCTATGATTTAATGTCCACGTGTCCTTTTCAAATTAATAATGACTCCATGAGCAAGGAATGAACCATAACTTGAATGTGGATTAGAGGATTTCTGGCGGTTAGCTGATGGCTTCTTTTCATTGGTTTCGCATTCAGGACATCAGGAATTCCGGGAACATTGTATGTCGTCATGTTTGTGTTTTTTAGGTCACCTTAAAAATTGTGGGGTAATTGACTGAACTCCAGTGTTTTCATAGTCATAGAGTGATAGAGTGTGGAAAAAGGCCCACCCCGGCCAACATGTCCCAGTCCCAGCTACACTAGTCCCACCTGCTCGCGTTTGGCCCATATCCTTCCAAACCTGTCTTTTCCAGGAAGATAATGAAGGTACCAACATACTGACAATGGGGACCGCCGTGAAGAGCAATGGACAATGGATGACCCGGCGTGGGGGGACTGTAGTGAAGGAGGGGGGGGTGGGAGAACAAATGGGGACTGGCGCGGCGGGGGGGGGGGATCTGTAACTTTGTAAGGGCCCTTTACGGGCGACTATTTGCATGCCTTGCAAGCAAAGAATGTCACTATGACTTGTCACATGTGGCAATAAAAATATTCTATTCTATTTCCTTTGTATTTTATATCTGCGCTACTTTTTTTTGAGGCTATAAAGATGCTGGTTAGCACATTTATTAAAAATTAAGTTACATTTACCAACCATTGTTTTCCATCAATATAACGCCCATCTTCTGTTTTGATTTTGTGGCCAATCAACTTCTAATTTAATAAATGAATACTAAAAAGTATAGTTATTTTTCAACACGTGTTAAAAAATTAGATATTATAAAACTGATATGCGCAAAAAAAAATTGAGATGCCAGTACAGCATGGCGTCTCAAAACAGAGACTGAGGAAGGGTGTCGACCTGAAACGTCACCCATTCCTTTTTCTCCAGAGATGCTGCCTGCCCCGCTGAGTTACTCCAGCACTTTGTGTTTATCTTCGTCTCAAGAAAGTATTGGTTTTCTCAGAGAAGTCCCTACTTTGTTCTGGGCTTTTCCTCCCTCCAGTTCCCCTCCCTCTACCTTCAGTCTGAAGAAGGGTTCCGGCCCAAAACGTCACCTATTCCTTTTTCTCCAGCGATGCTGCCTGACCCGCTGAGTTACTCCAACCTTTCGGTATAAACCAGCCTCTGCAGTCCCTTTCTACACAGTTACTCCAGCACGTTGTGTCTATCTTCAGTATAAACCAGCATCTGCAGTCCCTTCCCTGCACAAATGTGTTGGTGTGGAGTTAGCTTCACCTTTATTTTAAGTGCAAAGATCATAGGAATTAAAGTGCGGTCATTGTGAGTGTGAATGAGTACAGATTCATCAGCAAGAGTGTCAGACCAACCTGCTCTTGATTTTGGTGTATTAACGTCGCATGTGGGAGAGTCTAGGACTAGAGGGCACAGCCTCAGAATTAAAATACATTCTTTTAGGAAGGAGTTGAGGAGAAATTCTATCTCGTCAGAGGCTGGTGAACCTGTGGAATTCTTTGCCACAGAAGGCTGTGGAGGCAAAGTCAGTGGATAATTTTAAGGCAGAGATAGATAGATTCTTGATTAGTACGGGTTCAGAGGTTATGGGGAGAAGGCAGGAGAATGGGGTTAGGAGGGAGAGATAGATCAGCCATGGTTGAATGGCGGAGTAGACTTGATGTGTCGAATGGCCTAATTCTGCTCCTATCACTTATGATCTTATGACTTACGATCTTATGTACCAGGCAGTACTTTAGGGACCAGCCCGGCCGAGCAGAGAGTGGGCCGTGTAGAACACCTTGGTGCTGCTAACGCACTTTGCACTGTTCGAGCTTCAGGTGTTCCACTGCCTCTATAAATAGCAAGCGCTTTACGCTTTAAATTTGCTGAATTTGTCTGCATTCTAAAAACTGCTGACAAAAGCCAGCAGACTTGGAAAGAGCTATTTCGGTACCACTACCAACGAGGATTGTGAAAGTCAAAAGGTGGGAAGCAAGCACAATCTTCCACAGTGACTGGTAAAGCGGACATTGATGGGTTCTTGATTAGTAAGGGCATCAAAGGTTACGGGGAGAAGGCAGGAGAATGGGGTTGACAGGGAAAAATAGATCGACCATGATCGAATGGGGATAGCAGATTTGATGGGCCGAAACGTCTTTTGTCCATTCCCTCCACAGATGCTGCTTGACCCACTGAGTTCCTCCAGCACTTTGTTTTTTGCCCATAAACATTTCATGTTACTCGATCATGAAATACTAAATGTTTCACACCATACCAATTTCTGAACTGAAGCAAATCATATTTCTTTTTACCTCTAAGTCTTCTTTTCGAGTCCACACACAAGATCAGAAGTTGCTCAGCCAAAGCTGAACACACTTCTCGGCATCTGCACACAATGGTGTCTGTCTTGTGCTTCTTGTGCTTCTTGTGCTTCTTGTCGCTTCTTGTGCGTGGTGGTGGAAAGATTGGTGGAAACAGGGCCGCGACGTGAACAATCTTTCCTTGACCTGTAAGTAGGGTACACAGACTCTCTTACAACTGTGTCTTACACTTATCTTTCCCTAGATTGCCCTGGGTCCTTTCAGTCTATCCTTCAAAATCACAGATGTCTATAAAAAATCACTGCTATCCCTCTTTGCAATTTACCCTATCTCTCTAACCGAGTGCACCTTAGCATCGTTGATACTTATCTTCAATGCAAGTTTCTTAACAACAAATAGATTTGGAAGAAGAGAGATTTGGAAGGAAGGTCTCAACCTGAAACATTACCTATCCATGTTCTCCAGAGATGCTGCCTGACCCGCTGAGTTACTCCAGCACGCAACAGATATGTAAACACAAGTACATCTTAAACACCAGAATAAACAACAAAAGAGAATTTCACTATGTAATTTCACAAATGATAACAGCGCAAAATCAAAAACAATGCTGCCAAGTCTATGTAGTGTGGAGCTTAGTTGGAGGTTGTGGTGTTTAATAGCCGGTTGGTTTTTGCGAAGCTGCTGCTCCTGAACATGGATGTCACAGTTTTCAGGCTCCTATATCTTTGGCAGGAGTGAAATGAGAGCGTGGCCAGGGTGGTGTGGGTCTCTGATGATGCTGGCTGCTTTTTTCAGGCAGGCACTCCGGTAGACCCTATCAATAGTGGAGAGGTCAGTACTGATTATGATGTCATGGTATCGATGATTATTACTACTGCATTATTGTATATCTGTTGTATTATTGCATTAATGTGCCCGTAAAGATGCAACAAGTAAGAATATCATCAATCCATTGCCAGTACGTACGACATTCAAACTCTTTTGACTCTTGACAAAAAATTATCCATCACAGGAAAGTAATTCGTTTTTTACTTGCTATTGGGGAAGAAAGATGAGGTTGGAATTGGTTGCTGCATGAATTATTATTTATCATGTGAATATTTTCTGATTTTTGAACTTTCTGACCTTGCTTTCAACATGAAGCTGTCAGAAGTGTGAAGCAGAAATCAACCACAAACTGTTCATGTAGTCTGACTGTCTAATCATGAAATTCCTGCGTGCGACCTTAATCTACAAAATTCTGACCCTTAAGCTTGAATGCTGCGTTTAGAATCAAAGTGATTTTAGACAAGAGAGTCTAAAAAGGTGAATCAATAACCAACGGAATGAAGAAGGGTCTCAACCCGAAACGTCACCCATTCCTTCTCTCCAGAGATGCTGCCTGTCCCACTGAGTTACTCCAGCATTTGGTGTCGAGCAACAGAATGAAGTCAGCATCACTCAATGGGGCAAAGAGAGACAAAGGTATTTTTGATAGAGCTGGAAGTATTAGTGAAAAGAACTTGGAGACTCAAAGAGGAAGAGGACCAGAAGAGTTGTCCTTTGAAACCTGTACTCACAGTTTACCTTGCTGACAGTAGGAAACATTTTAACTTAAAGGGCATACTTTGATTTACAGGCAGCGGCTAACAAATATGAGATCAACAGTTCAAATTCACCTGTGTGTGTATAGCCTCAGGTTCCCATTAAATATTTACCCCCCTGAACTTAAACCTATGTCCTTTGGTTCTCAATTCCTCGACTCTGGGCAAATGGACTCTGTGCATTTACATAATCTATTCCTCTCATGATTTTGAACAGCTCTATAAGATCAGCCCACGTCCTCCTGCACTCCAAGGAATAGAGACCCAGCCCGCTCAACCTCTCCCTCGACCTCAGTCCCTCGAGTCCTGGTAACACCCAATCCAACTGTCCTCCAGTTCTTCCCTGGATTTCCAAGGCGTTGATGGTGGGGGCTCAGTATTGATAATCCCATGAATGTCAGGGATAGGTGATGGGTGTCTTTACTGTTTGAGGTGATCGGTAGTTGGCACTCCAGGGGATGCGTGACAGAGAATGAAAATCATCCCATGCATCTAATGGAATAAATCTGTAGTCTTCAATAGAACGCCCCTCAAAATAACACCATCAGGGAAAACGATGTGCGGAGCATGCCAACTGCAGCAGCCAGTGGCATATAATATACATAAATTTATCATTTTTACACCACGGTTAAAAAATTGGGTTGATTAAGCATTGTTCAAACAGATGCCATGAAACTATCGTTTCATTAATGGACTGCATATGAATGTGTAATCTTCCAATCTAAGTGGTTGTAAGCCCAGTTATATTATGTTGAGTGCTGCCCTCTTGTAATATTCAGTGCAGTAAATTATCATGTATTTCAGTTCTTTTATCACAGAATTTGCTTTGACTTGTGATGGGTTGCACGGTGGCGCAGCGGTAGAGTCGCTGCCTCACAGCGCCAGAGTCCTGGGTTCGATCCTGACCACGGGGGCTGTCCGTACGGAGTTTGTCCCTTCTCCCTGTGACCTGCGTGGGTTTTCTCCTGAATCATCGGTTTCCTCCCACACGCCAAAGACGTGCAGGTTTGTAGGTTAATTGGCTTGGTATAAATGTAAATTGTCCCTAGTGTGTGTAGGATAGTGTTAGTGTGCGGGGATCGTTGGTTAGTGCGAACCCAGTGGGCCAAAGGGCCTGTTTCCACTCTGTAAATCTAAAATAAACTGCTTGTCTAGGGACCAAAGTTTATAGACTCTACTCCACACAACATAGAGAATTAGGCAGGAAAGAACATTTAAATAAACTATTTTATCCATTTGCTGCAGGCACATAATCTTCAACTGTAAACTTCAAAGAACACCATCTAGGCTAATAATTCTGGTGTCGTACTAAAGGAGTGCTGGCCTGTTGATGGTTTACAGAAGGAGCTGTCCACTTTACCAGATACACATACAAGATCTCGTGGCACCATGTACAATATCTTTGACCCGAGGCAGCATGAAGTGTAGATGTAGTGGATGGGGAGGTTGGTTTGCACGATGTACTGGGCTGCATCCACAACTCTGCAATTTCTTGCTGCTGTCTTGGACAGAGCTGTCGCCAAACCAAGCTGTGATGCATCGCGATAGGATGCGTATAGTGGGGCGTCTGTAAACGAAGCTGGTGGGCATCGTTTACAGGCTCCTGTACCTTCCTCCGGGTGGTAGTAGCGAGATGAGTTTGTGACCAGGGTGGTGTGGGTCTCTGATGATATTGGCCCTTATGTATCTGTAAAAACTGCAACAAGTGAGAAGTTCACTGTTCCATTACCGGTGCATATGACAACTAAACACAAGGCAAGAGAGTTTTAATGTCATGTGTCCCAGATACGACAATGAAATTCTTGCTTGCTGCAGCACAACAGAATATGTAAACATAATACAGAACAGGAGATAACAGTTCAGTGTCTATATACCATAGACCATATATATACACAATAAATAAACAATAAAGTGCAATAGGCTGTTATTGTTCAGAGTTTGTTTGATGTCGTGTTTAATAGCCTGATGGCTGTGGGGAACCAGCTGTTCCTGAACCTGGATGTTACAGATTTCAAGCTCCTGTACCTTCTTCCCAATTGCAACGGAGAAATGAGTGTGTGGCCAGGATGGTGTGGGTCTTTGATGATGTTGGCAGCCTTTTTGAGGCAGCGACTGTGATAGATCCCTTCGATGGTGGGGAGGTCAGTCGATGACTCGAACCACCACTGGTTCAGTCACTATCTACCTCATTGGTGACCCTCAGACTATCCTTGATCGGATTTTGCTGGTTTTACCTTGCACTAAACGTTATTCCCTTATCATGTATCTGTACATGACTCGACTGTAATCATGCATTGGCTTCATGCTGACTGGTTAGCACGCAACAAAAGCTAATTGTAAATGTTTATTGTACCTTGGTACTTGTGACAATAAACTACACTGTAAAATCCAATGTAGACATAGATCGCCATCATTGAGACACTTGTGCAGCAGGTGGAAACCGCAGGTTTGCTCCTTGGTATGGCTAAGAAACTGAGCTCTAGGATTAACAAGATGATGGCAGTGGTCTGTTGAGTAAGATCCATATGGTCCACGACACAAGGGGTGCATTATGAACATTTAAGAAGCTGAAGGGAAAGTCAGCATCAGGGGGGGTAGCAGTTGCAAAATCACCAAGTGCAAGAGTTAAAGCCTTGTCCCACTGTACGAGTTCATTCAAGAGTTCTCCCGAGTTTGCCCTGATTCGAACTCGGAGATTTACGGTAATGGCCGCTCGTAGGTACTCGGGGCTCTCGTGGACATTTTTCAACATGTTGAAAAATCTTCACGAGTCTTCCCAAGCTTACCGCGTTTCCTGAGTACCTGCCGTTAGCGTTACAAGCCGCTAAGAAACGTCCCGAGCTCCGACTAACCCGTACATTCTACGTGCTTACCACGAGTTTGATTATTTTTTTACTCGGGAGAGCTCTTGAATGAACTCGTACAGTAGGACAGGGCTTTTAAAGACCTGACAAAATCTTTGAAAAACTTCAGCTCACACCTTGAGCCAGATCTGCAGCTCTGGTTTCAAAGCCTGAAGCCTGAGGCCTGAGGCAAGCTGAAGCTGGTGATGAATTTCTGCCCAGTCGATGAAACACAGCCAAAATATACAACTTCAAGAGAATGAACAAAAGTTTAGTTTAGTTTAGTTTAGAGATACAGAGCGGAAACAGGCCCTTCGGTCCACCGAGTCCACACCGACCAGCGATCATCCCGTACACCAACACTATCCTACACACACCAGGGACAATTTACAATTTTACAGAAGCCAATTATCCTACAGTCCGTGAACTGTGGGCCGCATGAGTCCAAAGTGAAATAAAAATTGCTCTGCTTATAAATTAAATTTACTGGCAAGCTCTACTAAGGGGGGGAAATATTAAAATCAAAAGTGCAAATACGAAAAAAAGAAATTGAAAAGCAAGAGTGAAAGGATCACAAACAAAAAGTGCTTATGTGTGGTGATTCTTGTACTGTACTGTGTACAAAAATGAAGTTCACTTTACCCTACCGGGATGCATCACAGCTTGGTTTGACGACAGCTCTGTCCAAGGCCACTGAACCATTGATTCCAAGTCTTCAAGTTTTCATCCCGTGGACACACGTGGGACTTTGAGCCCGTTCCAGATATTGAAACTGTACGCCCACATAGATTGACGTCCACACTCGCATCCAGGTTAAAAGCCAACCATAGCCACCGACTCCCCACTCAAATGGCACACAGAAGCCCAAAGGATATCAGACCAACCAGGTTAAACCCAAATCACTCCTGTGGAAACCTTGATAGCATTGCGCATCCAAAGGAAAATGTCTGAAAACAAAGCAAATTAATTCATCAGTCGACTGATCGATTGATTGATTAGTCGATCAATCAATTAATTAATCAATTCATTAAAAGAAGCAATTTTTAATTTTTCCACCTCAATCTGATTTCCCATCAAATTAAGGTGCGGCACAGTGGCACCGCGGTAGAATTGCTGCCTTACAGAGCCAGACACAGGTTCAATCCTGGCCTCGGGTGCTGTCAGTACGGTTTGTACGTTCTCCCTGTGACTGAGTGGGTATTCTCTGTGTGCTCCAGTTTCCTCCTGCACTCCGAAGACATGCAAGTTTGTAGGTTCTGCAAATTGTCCCTAGTGTGTAGGATAGAACGCGTGTATGGGTGATCGCTGGTCAGCACGGACTCGGTGGGCCAAAGGGCCTGCTTCAATGCTGTATCTCTAAACTAAACTAAACTAAGGGAATCCCTTCTTAATCTGGTGTTTTACTTACATTTTCTTTTACACTGTGAATTATTTTGACACCAGCTTTAAATGTACTCATTACCCAAAATAACTTCTAGAACTTTGACGGATGTAACATCTGACAAATTAAAAGAAACAGTTTAATACCTCCAGCAAAACCATACTCAGCTCACACTCGCATTGATCTCTTCAGATTTCGGAACAATTTTATAATCTTCATGATTTATGACTCATGACCTGTAAAAGAACTGAGAAAACTGCATTTTACATGTTTTGTGTGAGTTTCAAGTCCATTAACACTATCCTACACCCACTAAGGACAATGTTTACATTTAACCAAGCCAATTAACCTACAATCCTGCATGTCTTTGGAGTGTGGGAGGAAACTGAAGATCTCGGAGAAAACCCACGCAGGTCACGGGGAGAACGTACAAACTCCGTACAGACGGCACCCCGTGGTCGGGATCGAACCCGGGTCTCCGGCGCTGCATTCGCTGTAAAGGGCCTGTCCCACGGGCATGCGACTCCATGCGGCAAGCGCGACCTAACCGCAAGCGGGGGCCGTGCGGGGGCCGCGCGGAGGTCGCGGGGCCGGTCCCACTTCGATCGCGGGAGCCGCATGGAGTTGTGCAGAGCTGGTCCCGGCATCGCGCGGGGCTCCAAAAAACTGACACTGTTCAAAAATTCCGTGCCGCAACGGCCTGCCGCATCGAAGACCGTGCGCGCCACATCGAAGGCCGTGCGCACCGCCTCGCCGCCGTACGCACCGTCTTGACGGCACTCGACCTCCGCGCGGCCCCCGCTTCAGATTTGGTAGCGCTTGCCACATGCAGCCGCATGCTGGTGGGACCGGCCCTATACGGGGATCACTCGACCTCCGCGCGGCCCCCGCTTGCGGTTAGGTCGCGCTTGCCGCATGGAGTCGCATGCCCGTAGGTCAGGCCCTTTAGGCAGCAACTCTACCCCTGCACCACCGTGACCGCCCATTGTTGGTGGAATCTTGAGCAAAGCACAAAGTGCTGGAAGAACTCAGCGTGTAAGGCAGCATCTGTGGAGGGAATGGACAGATGACGTTTTGGGTCGGGACCCTCCTTCAGTCTGATGAAGTAGGGCTTGATTACACTTTCTACACCAGTCTGAAGAAGGTTCCTGACCCAAAACGTCATCTGTCCTTTGCTTACACAGATGCTGTCGGACTCGCTGAGTTTCTCCAGCGTTTTGTTTTATTTCTTGCTTAAATTTTAGTTTGCTTGTTGTTTACATCAAGACCGTATTTTGCAGAGGGTCCCAGGCCAAACTGATGTCATCAGGAGTCTGAGGGAAAACGGTTCACTAGTTGGAGATAGACCAAGCATAAAGAGAGATGGACTCCATAATCTAATGCTGCATTGTTTCACTATCCCCAGCCCCACCATCTTCAATGGTAAACCGTGGGCCAAACGTGGGCAGGTGCGACTAGTGTAGATGAGGCATCTTGGTCAGCATGGGCAAGAGGGCTGATGGGCCTGTTTCCATTGTTAGTAGAAACAAGGAACAGCAGATGCTGATTTACAAAACAAGACACTAAAAGCTGGAGTAACTCAGTGAATCAGGCAGCATTTCTGGAGAACATGGATACGTGACGTTTCGGGCCGGGAGCCTTCTTCAGACTGATTGATCGTTTTCTGTTTAATTGTTTTCTTATTTTAATAAATGTTTTATTTTTAATTTTTAACTTTCTCCATCATTGATCTGAAGGGCGGCACGGTGGCGCAGTGGTAGTGTTGCTGCCTTACAGCACCATTAACCCAGCTCCATCCTGACCACAGTTGCTAGCTGCATGTAGTTTGCACACAAGAGATTAGTGTGCAAAATTAGCACACATGGTATTGGGGGTAGGGGTATTGACATGGAGAGAGAACTGGTTGGCATTCAGGAAGCAAAGAGTAGGAATTAATGGGTCTTTTTCAGAATGGCAGGCAGTGACTTGTGGGGTGCCACAAGACTCGGTGCTGGGACCCCAGTTGTTTACAATATATATTAACGATTTAGACGAGGGAATTAAATGTGACATCTCTAAGTTTGCGGATGACATAAAGCTGGGTGGCAGTGTGAGCTGCGAGGAGGAAGCTCTGAGCCTGCAGGGTGACTTGGATGGGTTGGGTGAGTGGGCAGAAGCATGGCAGATGCAGTATAATGAGCACAGAGTCTCTTGCCCAGAGTAGGTGAATCGAGGACCAGAGGACATAGGTTCAAGGTGAAGGGGAAAAGATTTAATAGGAATCTGAGGGGTAACTTTTTAACACAAAGGGTGGTGGGTGCATGGAACAAGCTGCCAGAGGAGGAAGTTGAGGCTGGGACTATCCCAACATTTAAGAAACAGTTACATGGATATGACAGGTTTGGTGGGATATGGACCAAACGCTGCCAGGTGGGACTAGTGAAACTCAGACATGTAGCCGGTGAAGGCAAGTTGGGCCGAAGGGCCTGTTTCCATGCTGTATCACTCTATGACTCCATAATTCCACTGTTACGCCTCCCCGTACCTGCTGATCATCTGCCTCCTCACTTGTCCACCCATCACTTGCCAGCCAGTCCCCCACATGTACATTCACACCTCCACATCGCCATGCCGGGGGGTAGATGTGACGGCAATAAGTGAATCACACAGCTGCCCTGACTTAGTCCTTTGTCAAGATCATTTAGGGTTCTGCATTTGCACAGCAAATGGTCCATTATCAGATTTAGGAATATTAGGGATAAATGGGATGGGTTGTTTTTAATCTGCTATTACATCCATTTAAGTTTCTGGAGAGATTTTAGTTGAATATTGCAGGCGGCAGCATCATAAGAACAAAATATTACCTTAGGAACCACTAGTTTAGAGATGGTTAGGTTTAGAGATACAGCGCGGAAACAGGCCATTCAGCCCACCGAGCCCGCGCCGACCAGCGATCCCCGCACACTAACACTATCCTACACACACTAGGGACAATTTACAATTATACCGAAGCCAATTAACCCACAAACCTGCACCTCTTTGGAGTGTGGAGGGAAACCGGAGATCCCGGAGAAAACCCACGCAGGTCAAGGAGAGAACGAACAAACTCCGTACAGACAAGAACTCGTACTCAGGATCGAACCCGGGTCTCTGCGGCTGTAAGGCAGCAACTCTATCGCTGCACCACCGTGCCGCACTATAAAACTATAAAAGGAAATTAAATAGAATGTACACTCTTTCCACAAGTAACATAATAGGTTCGAGACACAAGTAACTGCAGATGTTGGAATCGTGAGGAAAAAAAACCGGTAGAGATCAGGCAGCATTTGTGGAAGGAATGGAGGAACAATGTTTTGGGTGGAGATCCTGCATTCAGACTGAGAGCATAGAGAGGACATAGCCAGTATGGGGAGGTGAGAGGCAGCGGTGGAGAGGGGCCATCAGGTGGAACCTACATTGGACCCATTATAAAGAGAATGAATAAAATGTGCGCTTTTCCCACAAGTAACATACCAAGTTGGAGACGCCAGATGCTGGAACCTTGAACAAAAAAAACTAAGCGCTGGAGGAAATATCCTAGACGGGTGAGTTAACATCTCCTAGGACTGGTCTGTACAATGTCTGAGGAAACAGATTTATTTATCCTGTAGAAGGAATGGACAGTCGCCATTTCAGGTCAGGACTCCGCATCAGAGAGCATGGAAGGAGATAGGGAGCATAACGAGGTGAGAGGGCGGAGTTTGAATTGAATTGAATGGAATACTTTATTGTCACAAGTCACAAGGCACAGTGAAATTCTGTGCTTGCGTACCGTGCCAAGGTATGCAAATAGCCGCCACATCAAGGGCACTTGGACAAGGTTACAAAGTATCCCGCGCCGGGTCCACACTTTTTCTCCCCCACCCCTCCCCCTCCCTCATGGCGCCCCCCCCCCCCCCCCCCCACGCTGAATCCTCCATTGTTCTTCCCCCCACCGCCCCCTCTCTCATTGTGAGTTGGGGACTGGCAGGTGATGGGTAGAACCAGGTGAGGAGGGGGATGAAGCGCAGGTGAGGGGAGGTGTAAGGGTGGAGTCAGGAGACTGAGGCTGGTAGAGACAGGTAAGGAGAGAGAAAATAAGGGGGGCAGATGGAGGCAAATGATGGAGGGGAGTGTGGACTTAGAGACACAGGCTGGAAGGTGATATGTAGAGACATAAGAGGCTGCAAATGCTGAGTCAGGTAAGTAAGGAACTAGACAAGGGAAGCACGAATCATTGATTTAGTTTAATTTATTTTATTTTATTATTATCAAGTATACTGCGGTACATTGAAAAGCTTTTGTTTGCGTGCTATCCAGTCAAAGACAAGACCACATATGATTACCATCAAGCAGTTCATAGTTCACAAAATCACAAGATAAAGGCTAAACATTTAGTGCATAGATATAACATTGATACAATCATTATACAGTAATGATTGCACGGCCCTGACTGAATCCCACACAATGTGTTTAGTGAGTTGACAGATCGGTGTTTGGGAACAGGCGATTGAGTGGAAATAAAACCTCGACTGGTGGGATAACATCTCCCAGGTCTGCTCTGTGAATTGTCTGAAGAAACAGATTTATTATTCGTTGTACTCTGTTATTGAACGGTGACAGATAATTACATGCTCAAGATCGGAAAAAACATGATCACGACATCGTTGCTCTCTCAGTCAGTCCACCGGAGCTTACTGTTAAAGAGCTTAAATACATCAGATTTAGTTTAGTTTAGTTTATTGTCACATGTACCGAGGTACAGTGAAAAGCTTTTGTTGCGTGCTAACCAGTCACCAGATAAGGGAAGATAGACACAAAAAGCTGGAGTAACTCAGCGGGACAGGCAGCATCTCTGGAGAGAAGGAATGGGTGACGTTTCGGGTCGAGACCGTCACCCATTCCTTCTATCCAGAGATGCTGCCTGTCCCGCTGAGTTACTCCAGCTTTTTGTGTCTATCTTCAGTATAAACCAGTATTTGCAGTTCTTTCCTACACATGGAGATAAGGGAGACACAGAAATGAGGTAGACCACCATCTTTGAAGAGTTAAAAACGAAGTTAATACTTCACGTGGATGAAACATCCACACTGGCCCTTTCAGACATGAAGAGGAACCTGTTTTGTGAAATTGCTGTATTCAGTGTTGGTCGGTTCCAGTATACTCTTTTATTTCATTAGCATCAGCATCTTCCAGTTCTAACATTCATTTCTCTTCTCCTACTCTCATTTATATCCTTTTATTGACACCTCCACAACTCTGATCAGCTATGTTTAACATCCATTAATCACCCTCTCTCTGACGGGCAGCCTAGTGGCGCAGGGGCAGAGCGGCAGCCTCACAACGCAGGAGACCCGGCTTCCATCCTGAGGTTCTCCCTGTGACTACATGGGTTTCCCCCGGGTGCTCCAGTTTCCCCCCACATCCCAGAGACCTGCGGGTTTGTAGGTTAATTGGCCACTGTATATTGCCCCGAGTGGATGAGAAATTGGAATAACATAGGATTCGTGTGAACGGGTGATCGATGGTTAGCATGGACTCCATGGGCCGAAGGGCCTGTTTCCATGCTGTATGACTCTGGCTCTATATTAATCATGACATGTCATCCAACAAAGGTGGGTGTTCATGAAGGCTTGCAAGAGTTGAAGAAAGAGTTAGATGAGGAGGATGACATATCCTGCACTCATCCCGGCAATTGAGAATATCCCTGGAGATAGTTCATGAGCTCATAAATTCTAGGAGCAGAATTAGGCCATTCGGCCCATCAAGTCTACTCCACCATTCAATCATGGCTGATCTATCTTTCCCTCACAACCCCATTCCCCTGCCTTCGCCCCATAACCCCTGACACCCATACTAATCAAGAATCTGTCAATCTCCGCCTGAAAAATATCCATTGACTTGGCCTCCACAGTTGTAGGTGGCTATGAGTTCCACAGATTCACCACCCTGTGACTAAAGAGATTCCTCCTCACCACCTTTCTAAAGGCACGTCCTTTTATTCTGAGGCTTTGACCTCAGAGGTGGCCAGAGATGGTGGAAAGACTCTGGAGAACATGATTATGGGATCGTCACCAGAAGATACCCAACTCTTTCCCCAGCTGTTGAACACATAAAACACCTCAGCCCGACTGCTTATTCTATCTTGTTCTTCTCCTGTTAGTTTTCATTGTGGCGTCAGTGTTGAGCTAACGTGATGAACATGGAAAGTGTTCGTCGCTAAGCAGGACGGTGGCAATGATGTCAGTAACGGTTATTCGCTTCTGGTTATCATTACCTGAGCCACCTAGCAACATCTAAAAAAAAATTTGACCATATCACGCTTCTGCTCGCCCATTCTCTCCTTTCTCTCAAGTTCTACCTTAGCTTCAAGCCACACGACAACAATCAGTACGTTTCGGATCGGGACCCCTCTTCAGAGCATGGGTAGGTGACGTTTCGGGTCGGGCCCCTTCTTCAGAGCATGGATAGGTGACGTTTCGGGTCGGGCCCCTTCTTCAGAACATGGATAGGTGACATTTCGGGTTGAAACATTTAGTAAAACAGCAAGAACGCCACCTGTCCATGTTCTCCAGAGATGCTGCCTGACCCATTGAATTACTCCAGCACTTGATTCAGTTTGCTTCAGGTTGACACGCAGCTTTTCCATGTGCTACATAATATTCTCTTTCTGTTGACGTTCTTTATCATTCAGGCGAGACTCCATCATTCTGGCCTGCAGCCGTTCTTATGACCATTGGCGATGACACCAAGACAAGGATTAGCCTTTGACCCCTGAGAACAGACATCTAGCATCCCGGGAAATCTGCTCGCAATTGATGTTCATGTCTTCCACTGAGCGACTGTCCTGTGACATTTGGTGTGTCAAGAGACAAGAGTGTTTTCTTGACATACAGTGGCTTGCAAAGGTTTTCATACCCCTTGAACTTTTCCACATTTTGTCACGTTACAACCACAAACGTAAATGTATTTTATTGGGATTTTATGTGATAGACCAACACAAAGTGGTGCATAATTGTGAAGTGGAAGGAAAATGATACATGGTTTTCACATTTTTTTACAAATAAAAAACTGAAAAGTGTCGCGTGCAAAAGTATTCATCCCCCTGAGTCAATACTTTGTAGAACCACCTTTCGCTGCAATTACAGCTGCAAGTCTTTTGGGATATGTCTCTACCAGCTTTGCACATCTAGAGACAGACATTTTTACCCATTCTTCTTTGCAAAATAGCTCAAGCTCAGTCAGATTGGATGGAGAGCGTCTGTGAACAGCAATTTTCAAGTCTTGCCAGAGATTCTCAATTGGATTTAGGTCTGGACTTTGACTGGGCCATTCTAACACATGAATATGCTTTGATCTAAACCATTCCATTGTAGCTCTGGCTGTATGTTTAGGGTTGTTGTCCTGCTGGAAGGTGAACCTCTGCCCCAGTCTCAAGTCTTTTGCAGACTCTAACAGGTTTTCTTCCAAGATTGCCCTGTATTTGGCTCCATCCATCTTCCCATCAACTCTGACCAGCTTCCCTGTCCCTGCTGAAGAAAAGCATCCCCACAGCATGATGCTGCCACCACCATGTTTCACAGTGGGGATGGTGTTTTCAGGGTGATGTGCAGTGTTAGGTTTCCGCCACACATAGCGTTTTGCATTTAGGCCAAAAACTTCAATTTTGGTCTCATCTGACCAGAGCACCTTCCTCCACATGTTTGCTGTGTCCCCCACATGGCTTGTGGCAAACTGCAAACGGGACTTCTTATGGCTTTTTTTCAACAATGGCTTTCTTCTTGCCACTCTTCCATAAAGGCCCGATTTGGGGAGTGCACGACTAATAGTTGTCCTGTGGACAGATTCTCCCATCTGAGCTGTGGATCTCTGCAGCTCCTCCAGATTTACCATGGGCCTCTTGGCTGCTTCTCTGATCAATGCTCTCCTTGCCCGGCCTTTCAGTTTAGGTGGACAGCCATGTCTTGATAGGTTTGCAGTTGTGCCATACTCTTTCCATTTTCGGATGATGGATTGAACAGTGCTCCGTGAGATGTTCAAAGCTTGGGATATTTTTTTATAACCTAACCCTGCCTTAAACTTCTCCACAACTTTATCCCTGACCTATCTGGTGTGTTCCTTGGGCTTCATGATGCTGTTTGTTCACTAATGTTCTCTAACAAACCTCTGAGGCCTTCACAGAACAGCTGTATTTATACTGGGATTAGATGACACACAAGTGGACTCTATTTACTAATTAGGTGACTTCTGAAGGCAATTGGTTGCACTGGATTTTATTTAGGGGTATCAGAGTAAAGGGGGCTGAATACTTTTGCACGCGACACTTTTCAGTTTTTTATTTGTACAAAAATTTGAAAACCATGTATCATTCTCCTTCCACTTCACAATTATGCACCACTTTGTGTTGGTCTATCACATAAAATCCCAATAAAATACATTTACGTTTGTGGTTGTAACGTGACAAAATGTGGAAAAGTTCAAGGGGTATGAATACTTTTGAAAGCCACTGTATGTCCCAAAACGGAACAATGACATTCTTACTTGCAGCAGCACAACAGACATGTAAACATCTGCAACCGCAAGAGATGCAACACTTGTCCCTTCACCTCCCCCCTCTACTCCATTCAAGGACCCAAGCATTCGTTCCAGGTGCGACAGAGGTTCACCTTCATCTCCTCCAACCTCATCTATTGCATCCGCTGCTCTAGATGCCAGCTGATCTACATCGGTGAGACCAAGCGGAGGCTTGGCGATCGTTTCGCCGAACACCTCCGGTCGGTCGGCAATAACCAACCTGACCTCCCGGTGGCTCAGCACTTCAACTCCCCCTCCCATTCCGTATCTGACCTCTCTGTCCTGGGTCTCCTCCATGGCCACAGCGAGCAACACCGTAAATTGGAGGAAATGCACCTCATATTCCGCTTGGGCAGTCTACATCCTGGGGGCTTGAACATTGAATTCTCCCAATTCTGCTAGCCCTTGCTGTCCCCTCCCCTTCATCAGCCCTCTGGTTGTCTCCTCCCCTCCTCCAGCCCTCGGGCTCCTCCTCCGCCTTTTTCCTTTTTTCCTTTCTTCTCCCCACCCCCTATCAGTCTGAAGAAGGGTTTCGGCCCGAAACGTTACCTATTTCCTTCGCTCCATAGATGCTGCTGCACCCGCTGAGTTTCTCCAGCATTTTTGTGTACCTTCGATTTTCCAGCATCTGCAGGTCCTTCTTTAACAGATATGTAAACATAGTACTTTGTAAAACCCATAATAAACATCAAAAAAGTTCAGCATATCAGTATCTATAAAAAAAAACAGACCAATAAATAAACAATAATATTGCAAAGTCAAAGATAATATGCTCATAAGTTCTAGGAGCAGAATTGAGCCATTCGGCCCTTCAAGTCTACTCTGACATTCAATAATATCCCAAGTCTATATAGCCGTGTTTAATAGCCTAAGATAGACGCAAAATGCTGGAGTAACTCAGCGGGACAGGCAGCATCTCTAGAGAGATTGAAGCAACCAGAGATGCTTCCTGTCCCGCTGCATTACTCCAGCATTTTGTGTCCATCTTTGGTTTAAACCAGCATCTGCTGTTCTTTCTTACACATGTTTAATAGCCTGATGGCCGTCGGGAAGAAGCTGCCCCTGAACCTGGACTTTCCAGTCTTGCCAAAGGCAGGAGTGAAACGAGAGCATGGCCAGTCTGGTCCAGGTCTCCGATGATGCTGGCTGCCTTTTTGACACCAGCAATGATGTCTGTCCTGTATGCTCAGCAAGTTATGCACTGCGATAAGCCATAACTCATTCTTAGGATGTGGTGATTTCTGTCGGTGTTAACAGAACTGCCATCAGTCATTTCCAACAGCTATCAAACAAGACCTCAGAAATGTCAAATAACCTTTATCTTCCCCTTGACGAGGTGGTTCCTGAGGCATGCTGGCTATAAATTATTTGCGTATATTTGTTAGTATTTATTTTGCAAGTTCTATTCTTATTGCATCTTTCAGATCTGTCCTCAATACTTCATCCAAACAGTTGTGCCTGCTGTGTAATGCAGTTGAATCTGGAGCTTTTTTTGTAGAAGAACCTGCAAATGGCAGTGAAATACAGTGAGGTTCGCTGATGACACCACTGTTGTGGGACGTATCACTGATGGGGATGAGTCAGAGTATAGAAGAGAGATCGAGCAACTGTCCATATGGTGCCAGCACAACAACCTGGCCCTCAACACCAGCAAAACCAAGGAACTGATTGTGGACTTTGGAAGGAGTAGGATGGGGACCCACAGTCCCGTTTATATCAACGGGTCGATGGTTGAAAGGGTCAAGAGCTTCAAATTCCTGGGCGTGCACATCTCTGAAGATCTTTCCTGGTCCGAGAACAATGATGCCATTATTAAGAAAGCACATCAGCGCCTCTACTTCCTGAGAAGATTACTGAGAGTCGGTTTGTCAAGGAGGACTCTCTCTAACTTCTACAGGTGCACAGTAGAGAGCATGCTGACCGGTTGCATCGTGGCTTGGTTCGGCAACTTGAGTGCCCTGGAGAGGAAAAGACTACAAAAAGTAGTAAACACTGCCCAGTCCATCATCGGCTCTGACCTCCCTACCATCGAGGGGATCTACCACAGTCGCTGCCTCAAAAAGGCTGGCAGCATCATCAAGGACCCACACCATCCTGGCCACACACTCATCTCCCTACTACCTTCAGGTAGAACGTACAGGAGCCTGAAGACTGCAACGACCAGGTTCAGGAATAGCTACTTCCCCACAGCCATCAGGCTATTAAACCTGACTCGGACATAACACTGAACTTTACTAGCCAATACTGTTATTTGCACTTCATCAGTATATTGACCATTGTGTATATATTTATAGAATGCCTTGTAGTAAATGCCTACTATGTTCTGTTGTGCTCAAGCAAAGCAAGAATTTCATTGTCCTACCAGGGACACATGACAATAAACTCACTTGACACTTGACTTGACTTGAAATACAGTACCAGCAAAGCGAACATGTTAGTAATTGTACCTGAAGTAACAGGATCGATGGATACAATAGCCCAGTTGTTATGGTATTATATTTGCCCTCCTGAGATCAATTCCTAGTGTAGCAAAACTGAGCTAATAACACTTGACAATTTTTGGACATGACGATAAATGCTTCAGAAATCCAACTGGCTCAAGAGTCTAATTGATGTTGAGTTCCCTCCTTTTTCATTTTCCTCGTGGTATAACCCTCCCCTGGGCACCACGGCAAATGCTGACAAATCGTGCCAAACTATTTTTAGTTTGCCTTAGAGACGGAAAAGTTTCTGCCCTTTCATTGAACCTCCCGTGCTCTGGCTGTAGTCATTCAGTGGGGCAGAAAGAACCATCAGGTGACAAATCACCAGAGCGCCTCAGATGTCCGTGGCAGAGAGCAACTTCTAATAAATTGAACTGACAGGAACCTGAGCACGATGGGCTCAATATTAATAGCAGATGTTTAGTTTCTTTCCGTTTAGTTTAGATCTACAGCACGGAAATAGGCCCCTCAGCCCACCAGCGATCCCCGCACATCAACATTATCCTACACACACGAGGGACAATCCACACTTGTACGTCTTTGGAGTGTGGGAGGAACCTGAAGATCTGGAAGAAAACTCACACGGTCACGGGGAGAACGTACAAACTCCGTACAGACAGCGGGTCTCCGGCGCTGCAGGTGCTGTAAGGCAGCAACTCTACCGCTGCGCCACCGTGCCGCACCATATGTGTTGTGCCTCAGATGTAGCAATGATGTAATACTGCAGTAAAACTCCAAAATCTCTATTACATTGGAATGAGAAACACTGAACCTGTCATCAAAACACTCAGCAGTCACAGAGTCATACTGCATGGAAGTAGGCCCTTCTGCCCAACCTGTCCATGCCAGGCCAAGGTGCCCCATCTCCACTAGACCCACCTGCCCGCATTTATCCCCTATCCCTCTAAACCTCTCTCAGTCTGGGAGCAGGTCATGGTGTCATCGAGTTTTACAGCAACACTGCACGGAACACACCCTTTGGCTCAACTTACCCAATGCCCCGTCTACACGTCCCACCTGCCGCATTTTGCCCATATCCCTCTAATGTACCTGCCTCAATCACCTCCTCTGCCAGCTCAGTCCATCACTGTGAAAAAGCTATCCCTCAGGTTCATATTCAATCTTTCCCCGCTCAGCTTAAACATGTCCCCTGGTTCTTGATTCCCCTACTCTGGGTAAAAGACTCTGTGCATTTACCCTATCTATTCCCCTCATTATTTTATACACCTTTATAAGGCCACCCCTCATCCTTCTGCACTCCAAGGAATAAAGTCTTCCCAATAAGCTAATACTTACCAATCGCACTGTGGCAACAGGATTAAGACAATTTTACAAATATATAAACAGCTCCTTCCCTGCAGTTGTCAGACTATTGATGAGTCCTCACATAAGCAAGAGTGTAGTCCTGATCTTCCAACCTACCTCTTTGTGGACGTTGCACTTGTTCACTGTAACTGTAGCGCTACAATTTTGTTACACTATATTCTGCACTCTGGTATTTTTCTCTTTACACTATGAGGAATGCACCGTCTTTTATCCAGAATAGGGCGATCTAGAACCAAAGAACATTGGTTTAAAATGAGAGGGTAAAGATATAATGGGAACCTGAGAGGCAACTCTTTTCACTCAGATGATAGTGGGTGTGTATGGAACGGGCTGCCAAAGGAGGTAGATGAGACAGGTGCAATAACACCTACCTGGACAGGTACTGTACATGGATGGGAATGGTTTAGAGTGCTATGGGCCACATGCAGGCAAATGCGACTAGCTTAGATGGGCATCTTGGTTGGCATGGACAGGTTGGGCCGAAGGGCCTATTTCGGTGCTGTAACACTCTATGACTCCACTTGTGGTACTGTGCATGGCTTGACTCTCCTCATGTATAGTATGGTCTGACTGCAGAGCAGAAACTTTTCACTGTGTCTCGGTACAAGTGACAATAATAAAGCAATACCAGCAGTAATGGACATTAGAAATGTATGCTTCCCCCACTGTGGTACCAAACTCTCCGCACAGAACTAGCTCTCTGAACGCACTTCATGAAACTTTCCGTAGAATACCAGCAATCATTCAGTGGGCTTTGTGTCAGATGGGACCGCGCGAGGCAGCTGCCTTATCTCACATGGTTGCCAATAAATCATTCTGACATGGCTGACCCCATTTCCTCACCTGAAAGGCAATGATTGATAAAGGCTTTCTTTCTTCACTCTCACCCCTCCCCAGCTCCAGAGAACGCTGACAGATTCCCTGAAGAGATAGCATGCACCACGAAACAAACACCACAGGGAGGTTACATCCAGCATGTACGTCCTGCTTCCCTTCATAGTGCTTGTTTCAATAATGTCTGCACGCATTTGTACTTTCTTTTTAACGTGGAACACAGCACAGTACAGCACAGGAACAGGCCCTTCAGCCCACAATGTCTGTGCCTAACATGATACCAGGTTAAACTAGTCTCCTCTGTCTGCACATGATCCCTACCCCTCCATTCCCTGCATATCCTTGTGCTGTCTAAAAACCTCTTAAATGTCACTTCCATTACTGCTTCCACCACCAACTGTCTGCAGTGCGTTCTAGACACTGTGTAAAAAACATGCCCCGCTCATCTCAATTAAACTTCGCCCCTCTCACCTAAAATAAAACGGTCTCTGGTGTTTAATATTTACATCATGGAAAAAGGTTCTGGCTGTCTACCCTATCTATGCATCTCGTAATTATATATGTTTCTGTCAGGTCTCCCATCAACCTCTGCCATTCCAGAAAAAGCAATCCATGTTTGCCCAGCCTTTCCCTGGAGCTAATCCCCCATAATCCAGGCATTGTGCTGGTAAACCATCTCTGCATCCTTTCCAAAGCCTTCCTGTAATGGGGCAACCAGAACTGCACCCAATACTCCACAACTCTGTAGCCATGTTATGAATAAAAAGATCGACTACAAAATGCCGGAGTAACTCAGCGGGACAGGCAGCATCTCTGGAGAGAAGGAATGGGTGACATTTCGGGGTCGAAGTCCTTCTTCAGACTCAACCCGAAACGTCGCCCATTCCTTCTCTCCAGAGATGCTGCCTGTCCCGCTGGGTTACACCGGCATTTTGTGTCTATCTTCGGTGTAAATCAGCATCTGCAATTCCTTTCTACACTTAACAATCTAAAAGATTGATGTCAGAATCTGCGATGATAAAACCATCAGATTATTTTGAAAACCCATCTGATTAACCATTCACAAAAGACAACCTGCAGTTCTCTCATGACCTTGAACCCAGTTGCACCTCACTCATAAACCCCCCTTCAGTTCATGGGCAAAAAATGGATGGATGATAAATGTCAGCCTTGCCAGCAGTGCACATGTACAAATCTGAGATCTCTCTGCATCCATCTCACTGGATCTATCTGATCTCAGCCCCTTTAGCTGCTAGGATTTCAATCTAATTGTTCTGCATATCTCAATGATTTTAATGCTTAATCAGTTGTTAATGTCCTTGTTCTGACCCTACTTTCAGGAACTCTAATATATTACTAGATGTACTTTGCTACTAGATTTTATTCCTTCACTGGACTGATCAGTGAAGAGCCACTTTTCTCCAGTACAAAAGGGAGCAAAAGAAATGAAATGGACATCAAAATTAGATCTGCAGTTTCCATTTTACTGCTCCACCGTGAAATCTCCTCAAGGTATGTTGACTTTGAAGAAGTTCTCCTCCTCTCGGGTGCCAGGCGTTATGGGGAGAAGGCAGGAGAAAGGGGTTGAGAGGGGAAGATAGATCAGCCATGATTGAATGGCAGAGTAGACTTGATGGGCTGAATGTTCTAATTCTGCGCCTATCATTTACGAACTCTCACCGCTGGGAGTTCTGTGAGTCCTTCTCTTACTGCTCCCTCTCTGTGATCCCTGCTCTTCAACCATGTTCTTACCCGGCTTCACTACAACAGCCGAATGTGAAGAAGGGTCCTGACCCGAAACGTCATCTGTCACATTCCCTATGTTGCCTCTCGGGTTCCTATTAAATCTATCCCTCCTCACCTTAAACCTATCTCCTCTGGTCCTCGACTCCCCTATTCTGGGTAAAAGACTGTGCATTATTCCTCTCGTGATCTTGTGCATCCCTATAAGATCACCCTTCATCCTCCTGCACTCCAAGGATTAAAGTCCTAGCCTGCTCAACCACCCCCTATAGCTCAGGAACCCCGAACATCACTAGTAAACATCCCGAGGTATCACTGCACCAGGCACAGCTCAATGCCACTTTATGAGGTACAGACTGGCTATAGTTGCTGCTCACCATTCGCAGTAAGAACAGGTAAACAGTCACAGTTCAGGCGTGGATGAATTACTCATCACAATCTCATCACCCTTTATAAGAAGCTTTCAACCTAATCCCTGAAATGCTTGATTCTAATCCACAAAATAATATATGAGGTTCAGTATAACTTGTTGTGCCGAATATAATTTATATAATTTTCTCAATGCTAATCTTCCCGCATTTTTCACTTTGTATATTAATTCTCGCCACTCTGTTTTTTTGGATCGGATATCTCTCAAATCCGTATATATTTGCCAGCATTAAACATTCCTTTGTTTCAAAGTAAAGGTGAACAAGTTCTCTGAAAGTGGTGATGCGGGTACAGAGGTGATCAAGAACAATTTGTTGAAAAGTTAGAAACAGCTCTTGTAGATTCCTAGAGTCGTACAGCACAAAAGTAGGCCTTTCAGCCCAATTTGCCCGTGCCAGCCAAGATGCTCTATCTACTCTAGTCTCACCTCCCCGTAATTGGCTCATTCCCTCTAAACCTTCCCTTACCTGTCCAAATGTGTTTTAAATGTTGTTATAGTTCTTGCCTCAACATCCTCCTCTGGCAGCTCATTCCATACACCCTCCACAATGAGCGTGAAAAGGTTGCCCCTTGGGTTCCTGAGGAAGCACAATCTGCCACAGGCAATGATGGTCCAATTCTACACGGCCATCGTGGAGTCTGTTCTCACCTTCTCCATCATGGTCTGGTTTGGCTCAGCCACCAAGCACGGCACCTGGAGGCTGCAGCGAATCGTCCGATCAGCAAAGAAGGTTATTGGCTGCAACCTTCCCTCCATTGATGAACTGTACACTGCAAGGGCCAGGAAGCGAGCGGGCAAGATCATCTCTGACCCCTCTCACCCTGGCCACAAACTCTTTGAATCACTTCCCTCTGGAAGGCGACTCCGAAGCTGCCACAGCCAGACATAAAAACAGCTTTTATCCACGAGTAGTTGCTCTACTCAACAGCCAAAAATCTGTAGCCTCCCTTTGATCTGGTATTTTGTTGGTTCACAAGCTTGATCAATGGTGTTTTATCATTAATGTTTTATTATTATTAATGTTCAGTGTTTTAGTGAGTCATTCGTAACTGTCATTGTATGTCATGTTGTTACTTGTGGGCAGAGCACCAACGCAAATTCCTTGTATGTGAATACTTGGCCAATAAACTTACTTACTTACTATTAAATCTTTCCCCTCTCACTTGAAACTTATGTCCCCTGATTCTTGATTCCCCTACTCTGGGTAAAAGACTCTATGATAGAGCTAGTGTGCGGGGATCACTGGACGGCATGGGGAAGGGGAAGGGGAAGGGGGCCGAAGGGGCAGTTTCCATGTGTATCTCGAACCTAAACTAAAATCTGCTCCCCCTCATAACAAAGTATAACATTTATGTGGTTTTACGGAACGGCAGGTTTGCAGATTTCTGTAATTCTTCATTGTTCAATGATTCCTGCAGATTATCACAGAGAAAGTTTAAAAGAAGATCAGCGATAAGCAGAGGGTTGCCAGTTCAATGGTCCGTTGGTTCACAGGTGCTTCATTGCTGTGTTGAACTGCATATGTCCATCTTCCAGAAGCCAAATCTGATTTCTTCCACTGTGAAATCGCTCCACCAGTGTGCTCATCATAAATGCTAAACCAGCGTCTCACACAACTTTCTCCAGACAATTCTGGAAAGACTGTTGATAGATTCAGATGGTTTCTCAACAGGTCCACATCATATGAAAGAGTTATCGGTAATGAACTGTTGATATGAATCACAATGATTGCATAAATACCAGGACTACAAAATAAGACATTAACTTAACCGACAATGCCTGACCTGAGTCAATTACACACAATTCATTAAGTGCTTTCCAAAGCAAATTCCATCTTTTTTTACCTCATGCCATTTTTGGTTTGAGTGTTTTAATCTGTCCGTAATGCAATGTGGCATAGCTTACAGACCTGGAACAGAATGAAGGACTTTGTCTGGCCAAGATTCAGATTCCAGGGCCTGTTGTGTATCATTGAAGCAGAACAGCCTTCCTCTGGTAACCTATTCCCTTTTCTGAAGTCAGATTTTTCTGACTTTTTCTGACCCCCCCCCCCCCCCCCCCCCACCCCACTCACTCTGCAGCAACCCCGACATTATCATCAAACCCACCAACAAGGGAGGTGCTGTGGTAGTCTGGCGTGCTGACCTCTACCGGGCTGAGGCCAGGCACCAACTCTCAGACACCTCCCCTGGACCATGACCCCGCAGATGAGCACCAGGCTATCATCTCGCAGCCCCTGACTCTCAGTCTGAAGAAGGGTCTCGACCCGAAACGTCACCTATTCCTTTTCTCCAGAGATGCTGCCTGACCTGCTCTGTTACTCCAGCATTTTGTGTCTATCTTCTGTTCCTGTCAACGTTCTAACTAAATCATTACTTTTTGGGCAAACCATTCTATAGGCCAGGCTAACGCAAGAAATGTCTATATACACAGGTGCAACCTATAGCAATTTATAATAACCGGTTACCAGTTTCTTGGATTTTATATAAAATGAAGTCTAAATGTTGTCACCAACCTTCTGAACCTTCTGAATGTTGTAGTCGGCAGGGCAGTACTCTGCATATCGCCAACTTGGACAATTTTACATTTTTATCAAGCCAATTAACCTACAAACCTGTACGTCTTTGGAGTGCGGGAGGAAACCGAAGATCTCGGAGAAAACCCACGCAGATCACGGGGAGAACGTACAAACTCCATACGGACAGCGCCCGTAGTCGGGATCGAACCCGGGTCTGTGGCGCTGCATTTTGCTGTAAGGCAGCAACTCTACCGCTGTGCCACCGTGACATCTCCATCGTGTTAATATCTTCATTCCATTGCTATTTCTGGGAGATTCAAAGTCTAGTATTGACGATAAATATTTAATGACATATTAAAATGCATGACTGAGGTTTTCAATATTCATATTTCTAAACATTTCGTTGTTCTTACATACAATAGATGAAGACGGTAAGCTTTTAAGTTAGTTTTATTAATTAATTTTATCCAGGTCTCTTCATACTTCAAGGTCTGTACGGCACAGAAAGAGGCACTTCAGCCCACCTTGTCCATACTGACCAGGTTGGCGTATTGGGCCATTTGCCTGCATTTGGCCCATGGCCCTCCAAACCTTTGCTATCCATATATCTATTCAAATGTATTTTAAAAGTCATAATTATATTCGCTCCAAAGCTTTCTCTGGCAACTCATTCCAGACATCAGTTCAGTTAATTTCAGTTCATTTCCATTTGGTTTATTGTCACATGTACTGAGGTACAGTGAAAAGCTTTTGTTGGACTACCTTCTGAGTGAAAATGCTGCTCCTGAGGTACCTCTTAGATCTCTCCCGTCTCACCTTAAGCTTATACCATTGAGTTTTAGAATGCCATACCCTGGGTAAAAGACTGTGAGCATTCACTTTACCCATGCCCCTCATGGCCTTGTACATCTCATCTAGGTCACCCCTCAGCTTCCTACACCCCAAAGCAAAATTCCCAGCCTATTCAACCTCTCCCTGTAACTCAAGCCTGTAAAACCTGGTAACATTCCAATGAATCTCATCTGTACGCTTTCCAACCTTCTCAAGACCATCTGCATGGTTTTCTCAATTGATATATCAACATTTATTAATGTTTTCATTAATGTTGCAAAAAACAAACGCTATGGGAATGCTTTGGTGTCAGAATATTGCCTGTCTCTTATAATTTATACATCCTTAAATATAAAAATAAATGTATGTGAAGAGGCTTACTAACATGGTTTGAGTCATAGTCAAATGTGCCTTCATCCTATCTACCCCCCTCATGACTTGAGACACCTCTGAAAGATCACTTCTCAGCCTCCTGCTCGAAAAGGAATAAACTCCTAGCCTGCCCAACCGCTCCCGCTAGCTCAAGGCCTCAAGTTCAAAGAAAATCCTCGTACGTGTTCCAGCTTAATGACACCCTTCCTGTATCAGGGTGACCAAAACGGGGCATAATACTCCAAATGTGGCCTCACCAATGTCTTGAACAACTGTAACACAATGTCCCAACGTTAGTACTCAGTAGGTACACAGAAATGCTGGAGAAACTCAGCGGGTGCAGCAGCATCTATGGAGCGAAGAAAATAGGTAACGTTTCGGGCCGAAACCCTTCTTCAGATCAGTTAGTACTCAGTACACTGACTGATGAGTCCATTTGGCAAAACAAAGTTAGAGTTGGGAGTGATGGTACATTTTTACCCAGTCAACAGTACTTTGTGCATTGGTGAACATTGTTAATAATTACAAAGAATGGACAAAGTTTAATTATACCAGATGTATTTTAAATGCTGCTGCATTCCCTGCCTCCTCAGGTAGCCCATTCCACATACCCACCACCGTCTGTATGAACAAATTTGGCCTCAAGGTTCACCTGTGGCACAGTGGCAAAGCTGGTAGAGTTGCTGCATCACAGTGCCAGAGATCCGGGTTCGATCCTGACCTCGGGCGCTGACTGTGTGGAGTTTGCATGTTCTTCTTGTGACCGCGTGCTCCGGTTCCCTCCCACATCCTGGAGGCATGCAGGTTTGTCGGTTAATAAGTTCACAAGTTCATCAATGATATGAGCAGAATTAGTGCCATTCAGCCCATCAAGTCTACTCTGCCATTCAATCATGGCAAATCTATCTTTCCCTCTCAACCCCATTCTCCTGCCTTCTCCCCATAACCCCTGACACTCGTACTAATCAAGCATTGGACCCAAGTGTGCAGATAGCAGAAGCGAGATAATGTGGAACCGGTGTTAATGGGTGATTGATGGTGGGATGCAGACTCTGTGGACTAAAGCTTCCATTCCTGTAACTTTAAACATAAACTAAGCTAAACGTGGACATTTCCAACAAGGTGGGACACACGAGGAAAGCCAAATCCAGTTCCTGACACTAGTAATCCTTCCTTAAACTTCTTGAATCTCCAAGACTTCCCCTTCCCACCGAGTTGGTGGAATGTCTGACAATACCACGAGAAACCATGAGTTCACATTTTTTGTTGAACTCTCTGTTAACGAGAATAAATCTAAGAGCTTCATATCCCTTGCTAGGTAAAAACCCAGACCTTTAATTTAAAGATAAAACAGAAAGTGCTGGAGGAACTCAGTAGGTCAGGTAGCTTCTGCGGAGGGAATGGACCAGTGACATTTTGTGTCGGGACCCTTCTTCAAAGATTCTTTGGGTCCCGACCCGAAATATCGTCTGTCCGTTCCCTCCACAGATGCTGCTGAGTTCCTCCAGAACTTTGTGTTTTACATTGGTGTGCTGCTATAATATCAACCCAAAATCAATGATACTGTGTAATAGTATACTGCACTCTGTGGAAATACTAGGGCCAGTTGCACACAGTTTAACATTGAACAGTGTACCTCTGACTCAGTGTATACAGCACCACAGGAGACCCACTTACACATTCATAGCTTCAAACCCTAGCATGTGCCAGTCACACCGTTCTGAATTCCAAAGTTTATAAAAGGAAGCTCACTCATTTCCTCTTGGTTTTTTTCATGACCTTTGTAACTTTGCCTTTCTTCGAAAACACAAGCTGGAGGTTTGCAAGCAGTGACTGATCAACAGATGTGTTTCTTAAGGGGCTGTCCCACTTGGGCGACCTAATCCGCGAGTTCTGGCGAGTTTGCCCTCGACTCATACTCGCAGCATGGTCGACACCAGGTCGTAGGAGATCTTCGTAACTCTCCTTCATGCTCGAGAGTGGTCTCCGCGTACTCGAGGCCTCAGCTAGGTCGTGGCGTTTTTTTCAATGTGTTAAAAAAAAGCCCGCGAGTAAAAAAAGGTCGCCATGGATAAAATCGATACTCTTTATACTCGTAAGTTTAGTCGTAGTAGGTCGTAGTAGGTCGGCATGTTAGTCGTAGGTAATCGAGGGTAGTCGAAGGTAGTCAAAAGTAGTCGTAGATAGTCTTCATCATAGTCGAAGGGAGGTCGAAGCACGTCGTCTTCACTCTCCACTATTCGGTGTCCAATTTTCCCAAAGTTAGTCGTAGCTAGTCGAAGCTAGTCTTCAACATAGTCGAAGAACTATGTTGAAGACTATGTTGAAATTCTTACTTGCAGCAGCACAATTGATATGTAAACATAGTACTCTGTAAACACCATGCAAAACAACAAAAAAGCTACTGTACATATGGTTAATGTTTCGTTCATTATGTTCGTTAATGTTTTCATGAATGTTACACCATGGACTGTGGCCATGCTTTGTTTAGTTTAGCTTAGAGATACTGCACGAAAACAGGCCCTTCGGCCCACCGAGTACGAACCGACCAGCGATCCGTTAACACTACCCTACACACACGAGGGACAATTTATACTTATATGAAGCCAATTAACCCACAAACCTGTACGTCTTTGGAGTGTGGGAGGAAACCGAAGATCTCGGAGAAAACCCACGCGGTCACGGGGAGAACGCACAAACTCCGTACAGACAGCACCCGTAGTCGGGATCGATCCCGGGTCTCCGGCGCTGCAATCGCTGTAACGCAGCAACGCCACCGCTGCGCCACCGTGCCGCACTTTGGTGTCAGAGGATATCCTGTTTCCGCAGAGAAGGGGACTAAAATTGTAACAGCACTTAAAGTGCAGTCTTACCAAACTCCTGTACCATCACAGAAAGACATCCCTGCTCATTTTCAATTGTTCATGCTATCAAGGCCTAACATACCATTTGCTCTTTCAACCACCAAGCTTCTTCTCAGCAAAGAGTCCACAACAGCATATTTGTCGACATCTTTCAGCATTCGAATCTGTCTTCCTGTTTTTGCTACCAAAGTGGGTAATCTCATAAAATAACAGGGGCAGGGAGACGCCTGTGGGGCAATAAACCACGACAGGTGGAGATGTCAAGTCAGTCGGTGCAACTGGTCAGACAGACGGCCTTAGGAGGGTTCATTTCCTTTGAAGAAGCATTGAGAATGTAGCATTGAACTATTATCTGAATGCACTTCCATTTCGAAGCAAGGTAATTCATGCAAATACATGCTATGATGAGTGCTAAAATGAAGTCATCTCAGTAGGGGAAATATCACAGGAAAGCGTCAGTGTTTATGCATAAATTAACATTCAGTACAGATTTATCTAGAGTGCATTGCAAAGGACAAGACACTAATTTCATGGAAGGTGGACACAAAATGCTGGAGTAACTCAGCGGGACAGGCAGCATATCTGGAGAGAAGGAATGGGTGACGTTTCAAGTCGAGTCCCTTCCTCAGGCTGAATTCAGAAGGGTCTCGACCCGAAACGTCACCCATTCCTTCTCTCCAGAGATGCTGCCTGTCCCGCTGAGTTACTCCAGTATTTTGTGTCTACCTTCGATTTAAACCAGCATCTGCAGTTCTTTCCTACTGATTTCATGGATATGTGTAGGAAGGAACTGCAGATGCTGGCGTAAACTGTGGATAATCACAAAATGCTGGACGAACAGGCCATTGTTGGCTGTGTGCTGGGTGAAAACAAGTTACAGACAATGTCATCCTGCTGAGTTTCATTGTCTGAAACTCGTTTTCACCAAGCCTACAGCAAAAAATGACCTTTTCCCTTTAATCATAGTCAGTTTTTTTGCATATCTTTCATTCATTTGTTCTATATCTCCCTATATCACTGTCTATATCTCTCGTTTCCCTTTCCCCTGAGTCTCAGAAGAAGGGTCTCACCCTGAAACGTCACCAATTCCTTTTCTCCTGAAATGCTGTCTGACCCGATGAGTTAGTTCAGCTTTTTGTGACTAATTTCATGGATCTGTCTCTTGTGAATGGTACGTCAGTAAGTCCGCGTGGATCGGTAAGCTTGAAAATGGGAACATCTCAAGGGAGATAGATTTGCAGGAGCCAGTCTTTCAGTGTATTTGCATCGTAGGGATAATTAGGTTATTTTTAAAGAGGATGAACAAAATAAAATGTGACCTCACTGCATTTCTTTTGCAATTCCTTTTGGAGAGGTTTTATATAAATTATAACAAGCATCTTTGGGGAAATCTGCATCCAGCTAAATGAGGCAATAATTAATGTTTAAGTCTGCAGTGTCGAATAACCAAAGGGGGCTTGGAGCTGGGTTTGATTTCAGACACAGCAACAGTGTTGTGGGATGAAATCAGACTGCTAATGAGTGTACAAAAGCAGACTTCATATTCAATGCAACCATGGCTAACCAACTTCTCTCTGAGTCAGTTCCCCCAGAGTCCTGAATTTGTCGAATCTTTCAAATATTTAATCTACCTTCTCTATAAACATTGCCTGTCATGTAGTCTCCGCCACCCCCTAGGGTCAAGAATTCCAGAAATTCACTACTCTTTGCAAGCAATAAATTCTTTAGTTTAGTTTACAGATACAGCATGGAAACAATCCCTTCGGCCCACTGAGTGCACGCCAACCATCAATCGCCCGTTCACAATAGTTCTATGTTATTCCACTTTCTCATCCACTCCCTACACACTAGGGGCAATTTACAGGGGGCCAAATATCCCACAAACAAAAAAAGACTCACGTCTTTGGGATGTGGGAGCAAACTGGGGCATCTGGAGGAAACGCACGCGGTCACAGGGAGAACGTGCAAACTCCACACAGACTGCACCCGAGGTCAGGATCAAACCCGGGTCTGGCGCTATGAGGCATACAATACAATACAATACCATGCAATAATACTTTATTAGCCAAGTATGTTTTGCAACAAACGAGGAATTTTATTTGCCTAGTCAGTCATACGAATATAAAGCAACAGAACGCACAAAATACATTTTAACATAAACATCCACCACAGTGACTCCTCCACATTCCTCACTGTGATGGAAGGCGAAAAAAAAGTTCAATCTCTTCCCTTCTTTGCACGTTAGATTAATATAGCCACCTATTTATTATGTGACTATGTCCCCTTTTTTATGAGACTCTCCCACTAATGGAAACATCTTAACACGTACCCTAAAAAAAAAATCACAACGTTCTGGAGTAACTGAGCGGGTCAGGCAGCATCTCTGGAGGTCAAGGATAAGTCTATAGACATCCCAAGCAATTGCCTATCCATGTCCTTCAGAGATGCTGCCTGACCGGCTGTGTTACACCAGCACTTTGTGGTTTTATTTTGTAAACCAGCATGTGCAGTTTCTCGTGTCAACACCTACCCTGTCATGCCCCCTTAGGATCTTACAGTATATGTTCCAAGATCTCTTTCTTCTCAACTCCAAAGTTGACAGTTCCCATTTACTGCCTTTCCAACAGTGAATAATGCCTCCACTCGACTCTAAACTGGAACCATTAGCGTGAATGGTCTTCTTAAAAACACATGTTTTAAGGGCCTGTCCCACTGTACGAGGTAATTCAAGAGTTCTCCCGAGTTTTCCCCTGTTTCGAACTCGGAGAATGTCCGTAGCGGGTCCGTAGGAGTTTGTGGATGTCCCGTAGCGGCTCGTACAGGTAACGGTAGGTACTCGCGAAATCCGGTAAACTCGTGACGTTTTTTCAACTGTGAAAAATGTCCACAAGTAAAAAAATACTCGTGATGAAAAGAATAGTTACTTTTTACTCTTACGAGCCGCTACGGGACATCCACGAACTCCTACGGACATTCTCCGAGTTCGAATCTGGGGAAAACTCGGGAGAACTCTTGAATTACCTCGTACAGTGGGTCAGGCCCTTTAGAATAAAACTCATTGAGGCCCCTTGTCTATTGGTTTTCAAGGAATCCACATTGATTTAGCAACTCAAGTCCAGCTCCTTACCCACTCCCCTTCAATGGTCAATGGTCAATAGGTCCTTTATTGTCACCTATAACCAGATACTGTGAAATTCTTTATTTTGCATGCAATTCAGTAAAATCATACAATATATAAGCACAATCATACCTACGTACAAATGTACAAAGCTGGTAGTGCAAGAATAGTAAATTCATCGAGGCAGTATACAAAGAGCTGCCATTTTTCTGGTATCATCTTCTGCCCTTCACGTTTCAAAGTACATTCTGTTGTATTTCTTTCCGTGTGGTTAGCTCTCACTTGGGGCTCATGTTGTCGACCTCCCCGTGGTGAGCCCTGTCAACTGACCTCAGTCAGGCGAACGACAACAACCAGAGACAGCAGCAGCGTCGCAGCTTGGCGCCAACCCGGAGCATGCGCCCGTTTTAGGGCCGGCACCTACGGATGTCGACCCGGATGGCATCACCCTTCTGCGGACTTCTGCTGCCTCAAACGCAAGAAGAAGAAGAAGAAGAAGCTGTCACTTGATTACACAATTATGCATTGGATTGAGATGGTCTACACTGACGGACCTGTATAAATGCTTAAGATGCATATCCACCAAAGGCAAGCAATGAGAATTACACTAAATTCCACTAATAACGTCATCAGGCAGGAGCTCGGGAGTGTACACTGAGATAAATTGTTATTGGGTAACTCTACATCTGACCCCTGGGACTCATTTAAAGGCCAGTTGATTGAAGTTCACATCTGGCAAGTTCTGGTAAGGAGGAAGGGAACCTTGTATGACCAAAGGGGTGGTAAATTTGGTCAAAAAGGAAAAAGGAAGAATGTGCAAGGTTCAATAAGATGGAATCTCACCGGGCCTTTGAGTAATATAAAGAAAATAGGAAGGAACTCGTAGGTGATTAAAAGGGCCAAAAGGGGCCACAAAAATGGCTTTGGCAAGTCATATTAAAGAAAGTCCTAAAGTGTTTTATGCCTATATTAACAACAAGAGGGTAACCAGGAAGAAGGTAGGACCAGGACCACTCATAGATAAAGGTGGGAATTTGTGCTTGGAGTCTGGGGATGGAGGCGAGGTATTTAGAACAAATATTTGGAACGAGGTGCCAGAGGAAGTAGCTAAGGCAGGTATTTACAGGTGTCAGACGTAATGGGTAGAATGGGGTTAGGATGGAGATAGATCAGTCATGATTGAATGATGGAATAGACTAGATGGGCCAAATGGCCTAATTCTATTATCACTTATGATTTTATGATCTTATGATCTTTATAACATGTAAAAAGTCATTTGGACAACTGCATCAATAGGAAAGGTTTAGAAAGATATGTGCCAACCACAGATTAGCTCAGATGGGGCATTTTGGTCGGCATGGACAAGTTGGGCTGAAGGGCCTGTTTCTGTGCAGCTTGACTCAATGACTCTTTATTGTCTTACCAATGGAGTTGTTAAAGACGCTGTTTATCATTTGTGTCATATTGAAATCAATTCCAAATTATTGATTGAATCCAGATAAAAATGTGTTGGTGGTTGGTAAAGTTACAGTAACACATCGGTGGAGTTTTATCAGAGGTGTACCACAGGACATTGATTCCACAATGCCCAGGAAGTGTAGCGTGAGAAATGTGTCTTTGACACTGTTTTAGTCAGTGGCTTAGTTTGGAATGAACATAGTCCCTGAACAGTAATGAATACAGTCTGAAGAAGGACTCAACTCAAAACGTCACCCAGAGATGCTGCCTTTCCCGCTGAGTTACTCCAGCATCTTGTGTCTATCTTCGGTGTAAACCAGCATCTGCAGTTCCTTCCGACAGACAATGAATAAATGTGTGATAATGATCAGCGAATGAATCATATTTGGAGTGTAACGTGATCTGGCCAAATCTGTACAGTGTCAGTGTGTTTCAGTACACATACAGTAGAACTCAGCAGATGGTGACATCACAGTGTTAACCAAAGATACTGTTTCTGTTCCCCCACCATCAGTTTATTACCAGGCAGTTTGTGGGCATGTGTTTGTGGGCAGAATTGCAGTAACAAAGATATGATTATCTTGAATTATTTTGTTGCAAGAGCCCTCCTTTATCTATGAGTGGTCCTGGTCCAACCTTATTTATTTATTTATTTATTATTTATTTATTTATTTGTTTATTTATTTGTTCCGAACAAGTAAAGACATAAATAGGAATAAATAACAACCACAAAATCGAAATAGTCAAACATTGGACATTCCAGGCAATATTTGCAAAGCAATGAAAAGCATAATGCAACATTTAAATGTCCAACACTTTTTCTTTACAAGCTCGAAAAGGAGTGAGAAGAAGAATAACTTATTTAATCTCATCCCTTCTCCCTAAACCCTTCTTCCATATTTAATAAATAATTAATTGATAATAATAATACCCCAGACAATTTTTAGAGATACATACAGACATATATATGCATACAACTGATATACACATACAAGTAATACGTATGAAGTAACTAAAAGACATAAATAAATAATAAATAAAATAATAAATAAACATTAACCCCTGTTTGTCAACCATCCCCTTCATCCCTGTACCTTGTGAAACAAAGTTTTCTTCCTGGTTACCCTCTTGTTGTTAATATAGGCATAAAAAGCTTTGGGATTTTCTTTAATATGACTTGCCAAAGCCATTTTTATTGCAAGAGCCAAGAAAGGGCGGCACGCTGGCGCAGCGGTAGAGTTGCTGCCTTACAGCGCCAGAGACCCAGGTTCGATCCTGACTATGGGTGCTGTCTGTGCAGGCTTTGTACATTCTCCCTGTGACCTGCGTGGGTTTTCTCCCTGTGCTCCTGTTTCCTCCCACACTTCCAAAGACGTTTGTAGGTTAATTGGCTTTGTTAAAATTGTAAATTGTCCCTAGTGTGTAGAATTGTGCTAGTATATGGGAATTGCTGGTCGGTGTGGACTCAGTGGGCCGAAGGGCCTGTTTCCACGTTGTATCTCTGAACTAAACAAAACTAAAGTAAGTCCCAGTAGCCTTGCACTAAGCATGCATTTAATTTCATAACAGAAAGCTAACATTCCTCTTGACTAATTTCAGTATTAAAAAAGTCACTATTGATAAAAAAGCATTGTAATGTGTTTAAAATACATGAACTTGCTGTACTCAATGATGGAATCAGCACTTCTACACGGACAAAAATAAATCTGACAAACACGACCAACATAGTGAATAAGAAGAAAGCTGTTATCAGCTTTTTTAATATCATTAATCATGAAATTGTGCTGCATGACCCAGATTCACCATCAAATGAAAAGAGATTTAGTTTAGTTTAGTTTATGGATACAACATGGAAACAGGCCCTCCGGCCCACCAGGTCCACACTGATCATCCATCACATTAGTTCTGTGTTTTCCCACTTTTACATCCACTCCCGACACACTTGGGGCAATTTAGAGAAGCCAATTAACCTACAAACCTGCAATTGTTTAGGAAACCAGAGCACCTGGAGGAAACCCTCACGGGATCACAGGGAGAACGTGCAAGCTCCTAAACAGACAGCACCCCAGGTCAGGATCGAACCCGGGTCTCTGGCACTGAGAGGCAGCGGCTCTACCAGCTGTGCCGCCACATGCCGCCTCTTCAAACCTGCACCAGTGCAAGTATTGAGAGCAGAGAAGGGCATGAATACTGAGGCCGAGAGTTCTGCCAGAGGGTATGCAATGGCCATGGTCAAAAGGGGGAGACCAGCGAGTAAAAAAAGGGGTTATAAGAAATACATCAAGCAGGTCCCGAAGGGAATAGTTGAGACACAACTCCCCCAGCTTTAGCTAACCAGACTGATTTACCCTTCGTTTAACTTCCACACGTAACAAGGAGAGGTGGGATAAACCTGGATTGTTTTCACTGGAACATCAAAGGGTGAGGGAAGAACTGATTAACGTCTATACAATTATGAGAGGCATAAAGAGGGTTGTCTGTCAGAACCTTTTTTTCCCAGGGTGGAAATATCAAAGGTTAGAGGGCATAGCTTTAAGATGAGAGGGGCAAATTTTGAAGGAGGTGAGAGGGGCAATTTTTTTTACACAGAAGGTGGTAGTTGCCTGGAACACACTGCCGGGGATGGTGGTGGAGACAGATATAACAGTACCATTTAAGAGATTTTTAGATAGGCACATGGATATGCAGGGAATGGAGGGATATGAATTATGTGCGGCAGAGGAGGTTAGTTTAACTTGGCACCATATTCGACATAGACACTGCGGGCTGCTGTTCCTGAGCTGTTCCGTGCTCTATATTCTATGCAATGACCTCTTCACTTGGACCTTGTGGGTGTTTTCTTTAGAATTATAACCCAGGCATGTCAATGCTGTCAGGAGATGAGAGATAACATTTGAAAGAGGAATAACAGTCTATTATTTTCCTTGACTGGATCGATTTACTTACACAACCTTTTAGATCACGGAGATATGAAAGTATAAGAATGACAAATGGATTGAAGAATAGGATTCATGGGGCAACATGTTAAATCAAGCACAGTTATTATATCAGTTGCAGCCAAGATTGTACCTTCATCTGGTGTCTGTCAGGTGACTTTGTACTGCTGCTGGCAGGAATAATAAAATCAGAGTCAAGAGTCTTTAATTCTCATATGTACTGGCAACAGGATAATGAAATTCTTACTTGCTGCACCTTAACAGGCCCCATTCCTTCTCGCCAGAGAATCTGCCTGTCCCGCTGAGTGACTCCAGCATTTTGTGTCCATTTTCGGTTCCTTCCTACACATAAATATATAGTGATGGATAATACAATAATTTAATAATCGGTAATACCAGGTGACGGTTGCTGGAAAGAAGCTGTTCTTGAATGCTTTCAAGAGAGAACTAGATAGGGCTCTTAAAAATAGCGGTCAGGGGATATGGGGAGAAGGCAGGAACGGGGTACTGATTGTGGATGATCAGCCATGATCACATTGAATGGCGGTGTGGCTCGAAGGGCCGAATGGCCTACTCCTGCACCTATTGTCTATTGTCTATTGTACCAAGAGGTCATGGTTTTCAGGCTCCTGTTCCTTCTCCCCGATGGTAGCAACAAGATGAGCGTATGGGCGTGGTGGTCAGGGTCTTTGATGCTATTGCCTTTTTGAGGCAGAATTATGGCCCTTTATTGAAGACATCAGCTCTTAACTACACTGCGGTGTCTGGCAAAACAGCGTTTCATGAGTCACACCAAGTGGCACCAAGTGTCTCTTTAAACATGAAGATCAAATGCCTCATCTGTACTTTGATGGCCAAAAAAGTAGTGGTACATCAGCAACTAACTTGATTGACCCTTGAGTTAAGGCACGAGGGGAACTGTGATGGAACATAGTTACATAGAACAGTACAGGACCAGTTCCTTCAGCCCACAATGTCTGTGCTGAACATGATGCCAAGTTAAACTAATCTCCTCTGCCTGCACGTGATCCATATCCCTCCATCTCCTGCATATCCATGAGCCTATCTCAAAGTCTCTTATACCAAGATGTTGGGAACAAGGGGTCACAGCCTCTGTTGAGAAGGAAAAGGGACCGTTGAGACTATATTGAATATTTTTGTGACTTTGCTGGTGCCCTATATACTTGCCCTATATACGCCCGACTCTTAACATACTTGTGTCGTGTTTGCAACACAAATAATTTCACTGTGCCCAGACAGTACGTGTGACAATACAGTATCAACCAATCAAGAAAACTAAGATGAATTCCAAAGATGGACACAAAAATGCCGGAGTAACTCAGCGGGGCAGGCAGCATCTCTGGAGAATAGGAATGGATGACATTTTGGGATGAGTCCATTCTTCAGACAGAGGAAGGGTCTGAAGAAGGGTCTCGACCCAAAACGTCACCCATTCCATCCCTCCAGCGATGCTGCCTGTCCCACTGAGTTACGCCAGCATTTTCTGTCTATCTTTGGTGTAAACCAGTATCTGTAGTTCCTTCCTACACATAAGATGAATTCTATCTCTCCCCTGTGTAAGAAGGAACTGCAGATGCTGGTTTACACCGAAGATGGACACAAAATGCTGGAGTAACTCAGCGGGACAGGCAGCATCTCTGGAGAGAAGGAAAGGGCGACATTTCGGGTCGGGACCCTTCTTTCCATCTCTCCCCTTGCCAGTTAAGTAATAACATACTCTGAATTGTTTTATACATTCTGGGGAAGTTACAGGAAAACATAGAAACATAGAAACATAGACAATAGGTGCAGGAGTAGGCCATTCGGCCCTTCGAGCCTGCACCGCCATTCAATATGATCATGGCTGATCATCCAACTCAGTATCCTGTACCTGCCTTCTCTCCATACCCCCTGATCCCTTTAGCCACAAGGGCCACATCTAACTCCCTCTTAAATATAGCCAATGAACTGGCCTCAACTACCTTCTGTGGCAGAGAATTTCACAGATTCACCACTCTCTGTGTAAAAAATGATTTTCTCATCTCGGTCCTAAAAGACTTCCCTCTTATCCTTAAACTGTGACCCCTTGTTCCCAACATCGGGAACAATCTTCCTGCATCTAGCCTGTCCAACCCCTTAAGAATTTTGTACGTTTTCTATAAGATTCTAAAAGGAATCCCTTAATAAACATCTTATTTACAGATTAGGAGTTAAGGACATAAATGTATCAAATCCCATGATCTTACATCAGAACTCACTCAGCGGGGACAAGAAAAGCACAGTGCTTGGCCCAGCGTCAAAATAACACAGACTGTACCATCTCACTGTGCAGAAGTGATCAGACTCCAATGAATGATGGCACAGGCAGCGGAAGTGACTCACACGTAACATTTTCTCTCTCTTCAGAGGAGTTTGGTGGAACAAAAAATCGTGCCAATTTTTCTTAGTGTGGTTTAGCCAAATTGAATAGGGGAAAAAAATCAGCCTTTAAAAGCAGCTGCCCCTGATGTTGCCGGTTGAATCTTATTATGCTGACCTATCTCCACTGCTTTAAAGATGACTTGAATGGTGATTTTGCAGCAATGAAGGACAGATCTTACTCATAATAAGTCCAGAGTTTTTTGTGACGAACTATGACCGTTTACAGGGAGCTGTGAACTCGCCCAGGGGGCAACTGGCCTCACTGGACTATTAGTATATTTTATTATTTTATTAACCATTTATTCAGCTTGAATCCGCGCTTTCTTTCAGCAGCTTCCTGCTCGGTCATTAAGGGTCCCCGTTGTTCGTATTCAGTCGGTGTGCGAGGATTTGGAGTCGTTCTGTTCTTCACTTGTATTACTTTCCTCCACTGCGAGTAGTTACAGCTCTTTGGAGAATGGGCTTCGGCGCACGTCCCAGCCAAGCTCCCGGCTGCCCAGTCACTTGGGTATTCTGTGCTTAAAACAACACAGGGGGGGGACAGAGAGGGGGGAGAGAGAGGGGACGGGGGGAGAGGGGGAGAGAGAAGGGAGAGAGAGAGAGAGGAAGGAGAGAGAAGGGGGAAAGAGGGGGGAGAGAGAGGGGGCTGGGGGGAGGGGGAGAGAGAAGGGAGAGGAAGGAGAGAGAAGGGGGAAAGAGAGGGGGGAGAGAGAGGAGAGAGAGAAAGGAGAGAGGGGGACAGAGAGGGGGGGAGAGAGAGGGGAAGAGAGAAGGGAGAGAGAGAGAGGAGAGAGGGGGAAAGAGAGGGGGAGAGAGAGAGAAGGGGGCGTGGGAGAGAGAGAGGAGGGGAGAGAGAAGGGGTAGAGAAGGGGAGAGAAGGGAGAGAGAGGAGGGGGGAGAGTAGAGAGGGGGGAGAGAGAGAGGAGAGAGAGAAGGGGGCGTGGGAGAGAGAGAGAAGGGGTAGAGAAGGGGAGAGAAGGGAGAGAGTGAGGAGGGGGGAAAGAGAGGGGGGAGAGAGAGAGGAGAGAGAGAAGGGGGCGTGGGAGAGAGAGAAGGGGTAGAGAAGGGGAGAGAGAGAGGAGGGGGGAAAGAGAGGGGGGGAGAGAGAGAGGAGAGAGAGAAGGGGGCGTGGGAGAGAGAGAGAAGGGGTAGAGAAGGGGAGAGAAGGGAGAGAGAGGAGGGGGGAGAGTAGAGAGAGAGGGAAGTGAGAGAGGGGGAGGGAGGGAGGGAGGGAGGGAGGAGAGGGGAGATGATGATAGTCGAGTTTGGGAGGCGACATGCCCGAAGCTGACTCACTTTAGGCTCAATCTGCCTGGAACTTGCAGCGGTGGCTCTGTCTGTCTGTATGCTCAGCATAAACACTTCACTTTAGCTAGACAGTCACCGAGGAGAGGGAGAGATGGATTTGGAATCTGCAGAGATTGGTGAAGGGAATATGTCACCAGGTAAGTAAGGTTTTTTTTAATTCTTAGAGCCATGCGGTGTGGACACAAGCCCTTCGGCCCAACTTGCCCACACCGACCAACATGTCCCAGCTACACTAGTCCCACCTGCTTGCGTTTAGCCCACATCCCTCCAACCCTGTTCTATCCATGTACCTGTGTAATTGCTTCATAAAAGTTGGGATAGTCCCAGCCTCAACTACCTCCTCCGGCAGCTCGTCACCACCCCTTGTGTGAAAACGTTACCCCTGAGATTCCTATAAAATCTTCCCCCCTTCACCTTACACCTATATATATGTATATGTCCTCTGGATCTCGATCCCCCTACTCTGGGCAAGAGACTCTGTTTTGGAGAAAGGACATTTCATGAAACTATTGTAACCTGAATCTTGAATCTTGAAATGTGAGTGGATTATCCCCAGCGAGATCCAGGAGGAGACGCAAGGAACTGCAGGTGGTGGTTTACACACAAAAAAAGACACAAAGTGCCGGAATAACTCAGCGGATCCGGCAGTCTGAAGAAGGGACCCAACCTGAAACGTCGCCTATCCATGTTCTCCAGAGATGCTGCCTGACCCGCTGAGTTACTCCAGCACTGTGTGTCTTTCCCTGTACACGAATTCGCACGAAATACTAATGAAAGATCCTTTAAGGAAGCACTTTGTCTCATTCTGCTCGCTTAACTTAGCAAAATGTTCACCGCTGACGTTTCTAAAGTAACAGAATAAGTCTGTGAAAAATGCACCCACTCCTTCCTTCCGAGGAAGCTTTCGGATGTTGCTCTGCTCCCTGTAGTCTGTTATTTGTGCTTTTAACTTGTGATTAGTATTTCTCGCTGTTCGCCAATGAGACTAACACACACGCTGCATGAATTCATTACAAGTGGATCCAGTCGAATACATTTTTTAAAGTACCTCTACATATTTTTTTCATCTACTTTCCGTTTCTCAAATGGGAAAAAGATCCATTTCAGCAGGGTTTATTTACATCTCACTCAGAACCTGGTCCACATCCTGCATTAAACGGCTCTTGCCTCTGGAGCGTCGGCCAAGTTTTCCCGAAGGGGGCTCTCAATTTACAATGTGGGTTCAGAACGAGATATCTCGACAGGCCAGCACGGAGATCTCTTTAATGCTGAGCAGTGGTGGGGAGAGGAGACGAGTGTGGTGCTCTGGAAAAGGAGGGGTAGGGTAGGGTGTGGTGGAAAGATGGGGAGGGGTGGGGTGGATGTGGGGGGGTGGGAGTGAGGGGTGGGGTGAGCATGAAGGGAGGGGTAGGGTGGATGTGGGTGGGAATGGGGGGGTGGAGTGAGGGGTGGGGTGAGCATGAAGGGAGGGGTAGGGTGGATGTGGGTGGGGAGAGTGAGGGGTGGGGTGAGCATGAAGGGAGGGGTAGGGTGGATGTGGGGGGTGGGAGTGAAGGGGGAGGATGGGGGGTGTGAGGGGTAGGGTGAGGTGGACAGATAGGGTGGGTGGACCAGAGGGGTAGGATGAGCTGAGCCGGAGGGGAAAGGTGGGGCGTGGTGGAGAGTTGGGGAGTGGTGGGGTGAACGGGAGGGGTGGGGTGGTTGTGGGGGGTGGGAGTGAGGGGTGGGGTGAGCATGAAGGGAGGGGTAGGGTGGATGTGGGTGGGAATGGGGGGGTGGAGTGAGGGGTGGGGTGAGCATGAAGGGAGGGGTAGGGTGGATGTGGGTGGGGATGGGGGGGGTGGAGTGAGGGGTGGGGTGAGCATGAAGGGAGCGGTAGGGTGGATGTGGGTGGGGATGGGGGGGGGGTGAGGGGGGGGGGTGAGCATGAAGGGAGGGGTAGGGTGAAGTGGACAGATGGGGTGGGTGGACCAGAGGGGTATAGGGTGAGCTGAGCCGGAGGGGAAGGATGGAGAGTTGGGGAGTGGTGGGGTGAACGGGAGGGGTGGGGTGGAGAGGTGAGAAATAGTGATATGAATGCGAGGGGAGAGGTAGGGTGGTGTGGACAGGTGGATGGGTGGGGGTGCAGGGGGCTGTGCATGAGGATGCATGTGTGAATGACCGGGAAATGCTTGTATTGTTTTTTATCAGCAAGTGGCAAATATTGGAAACATATCCACTCCACATCAAAATCTGGCTTAAAACTGTTTTGATTCCTCTTGGAAAATACCAGGATTTCCGGCCTTTGTGTTAATGAGGAAATGTTTCTGAATGTTGTACTGGCCCGCTGATTAACAATCTCAGTGACTTTTAGGTGTTTAGTCAATCATTGACCTTGATTCATGATAATGTTTAGAGTTCTCGAGCCATGCATCACAGAAACAGGCCCTTCGGCCCAACCTGTCCATGCCGACCAAGATGTCCCACCTAAGCTAGTCCCATTTTGGCCCATAAAACCTCTCCATGTACCGGTCCAAGTGTCTATTAACTGTTGTTATAGTACCTCCTTCAACTACATCCACTGGCAACACATTCCAGATACCCACCAACTTCCAAGTGAAAATGTTGCCCCTCTGAATCCTCTTAAATCTCTCCCTCTCTCCTTCAACCTATGTCCTCTGGTTCTTGATTCCCCGACTCTGGGTAAAAGACTCTTGTGCATTCATGTTTAAGAAGGAACTGCAGATGCTGGAAAAATCGAAGGTAGATAAAAATGCTGGAGCAACTCAGCTGGTGAGGCAGCATCTATGGAGCGAAAGAATAGGTGAAGTTTCGGGTCGCGACCCTTCTTGACCCGAAGAAGTGTCTCGACCCGAAACATCACCTATTCCTTCGCTCCATAGATGCTGCCTCACCCGCAGAGTTTCTCCAGCACTTTTATCTACCTTGTGCATTCACACTTTGTTTACCACTTTCTTAGTCCAGAGAATTGTATAGAATGTTACAGTTGGTCAAGACGTTGGCGAGGCCACATTTAGAGTATTGTTTTCAGTTTTGGTAACCCTGTTTCTGGATGGATGTCGTTTAGCTGGAAAGGGCGCAGAATTGATTTACGAGGATGCTGCCAGGACTCGAGGGCCTGAGATATAGGGAGAGGTTGAGCAGGTACATGGATAGGATGGGTTTGGAGAGATGCAGGCAGGTGGGACTGGTGTATATGGGACGTATTGGTCAACACGGGAAAAGTTGGGCTGAAGGGCCGGCTTCCACATAGTAAGTCTCCATGACTCAGTGTGAATGAAGCATAATAAAGGCACCAGTGAACCATTATTGAGCCCCAAGCAAGAGCCTAGACCCGCCACCAGTCAGTGTGATGGTGTAAATGGTGCTGTGATTTGATGTCTGTTGATCTTGGGTCTTATTCAGAAACTTGTTTCTTTTTCATCCAAGGATTAGGTAGCCAATGAAATTATCCTCCCTTCTGCAAGTTGACGTTGGTTTTACTGTCTACTATGTGCTGCTTACCAGCCCCTGGACGAATTTTGGAAGGGTTGATGGCTAGATGGGTGATGTGAGTGAGCAGGAGGGATCTGGACCTGTGTCGGCGAGACCAAGCGCAGGCTCGGCGATCATTTCGCTGAACACCTCCGCTCAGTCCACCTAAACCTACCTGATCTCCTGGTTGCTCAACACTTTAACTCCCCCTCCCATTCCCACATTGACCTTTCTGTCCTGGGCCTCCTCCATTGTCAGAGTGAGGCTCAGTGCAAATTGGAGGAGCAGCACCTCATATTTTGCTTGGGTAGTTTACACCCCAGCGGTATGAACATTGACGTCTCTAACTTCAAGTAGCCCTTGCTTTCCCTCTCTCTCCATCCCCCTCCCCCTTCCCAGTTCTCCCACAGTCTTACTGCCTCTGACTACATCTTAGCTCTACCTCCCACTCCCCTGACTTCAGTCTGAAGAAGGGTCTCGACCCGAAACATCACCCGTTCCTTCTCTCCAGAGATGCTGCCTGTCTTGCTGAGCTACTCCAGCATTTTGTGTCTGCCTTCGATTTAAATCAGCATCTGCAGTTCTTTCCTGCACACTGTGTCTTTTTCTGTTGTTGCTGAGAGGGGAGCAGAGATGAGAAATGGGAAGCTCCTCACAAATTAAAGCAGTGGGATTGGGAAGAGAAACCCTTGGCTGCGACTTTAAGGCTCCAGCTGAAAAGATAAGAATGGAACCAAATATCCATGGTCCTGCCCAGCTAGAATCCATGAACACTCTGTCAAAGACCACAGGCTAGCTGAGAAGGACAAGACACAATGACTATCCTCTTCACCAAGACATAGGGTGTACTTTGTAACTTTAAAGATATTTTGGTACTGAAGTGGGAGTGCAAACCTGACTGGTGGGATTTGGAAAAAAAAGTAGAGGAAAGATTTGGGTACATTTGGACAGGTACGTGGATAGGAAAGGTTCAATGGATTAGGGGCCAAATGCAGACAAATGGGGCTAGCTGAAATGGGACGCCCTTGTTTGGCATGGGCAAGATGGGCCGAAGGGCCTGTTTCCCTGCTGTAACTCTTCTGCATTTTGGAAATGGAGAAAATGAATGCTTAGCAGATCTTGGGCAACAACAGCAAAGTCACATCATACGAGGAATGGGCTCTCGAGCCTCCAATGGGTTCTGATGTAAACAGTTTATTGCTCAGATCACAGGCCAATCCCATGGTATTTTAGAAAAATTAAACAAAAAATAAATTCCACTGGTGCATGGTGAGTATGAACCATATGCTTCGTCTCATTCGGTTTCCTAGCGATTTAATTATTCTTAAATAAACTTCCCTGATCAGTGGAAACATCTGGATTTATGGTTTGGAACTGAATTGGGTTTAAGAAAGTGTAAAGCACTGTAAATATTTTATGCATTATTAACTTATTTAAAGGGACTCAGAATGCGTAAAGAAAACTTGGAGAAAAATTTTGTCATTAAGCCTTGCTTCTGAAAGTTTACAGAGTGGAAACAGGCCCTTCGGCCCAACTTGCCCACACCGGCCAACATGTCCCAGCTACACTAGCCCCACGTGCCAGCATTTTGTCCATATTCCTCCAAACCTGTTCTATCCATGTACCTATCTTAAATGTTGGGATAGCCCCTGCCCCAACTACCTCCTCTGGCAGCTGGTTCCATACACCCACCACCCTTTGTGTGAAAAAGTTACCCCTCAGATTCCTATTAAGTCTTTCCCCTTCACCTTAAATCTCTGATGTCGCTGTCATCAGTGAGCAACGTACCTGCTCCAATTGGGTGAGGACCACACTTTGAAGAACTGCTTTTTGTAAACCAGCATCTGCATCTCCTCGTGTGTCTGCATTGTCAAACTTTGCTGTTGGTATTAGACATGTGTACAGAGACGCAGTCAAAAGTGTTTGTTTGTGTGCTGTCCAGTCAAATCAAATCATACTATATATGAGAACTACCAAGCCACATACACGTACAAAAGGCCATAGAGTCATACAGCATAGAAACAGGCCCTTTGGCCCAACTTGCCCATGCTGACTAGGACATCCCATCTACACTAGTCCCATCTACCCGCCTTTGGCCCATATCCCTCTAAACCTTTTCTATCCATGTACCTGTCAAAATGGCTTTTAAGATGTCCCATTTGCGTAATGCTCATAAAAAATATTTGTTTCTCTCTTTTTCCTCTTTCTCTTTCTCCTTCTTTTCTAGGGTCTATTTCTTAACTTTTTTTCTTTTGTTTTTAATTTTGTTCTTATAGGGTCTTCGTCCTTTTTTGTTGTCACATTTTCTACACTCTCACTTTTTCCTTCACTTTCTTCTTTCTTTCAATCTTATCCTTTCCTTTTACTAGTGTAAAAAACAAATGGAGTACATTAATTGTAAGAAGACATAAGTGACGAGTACTAATGTATGTGGTTGTAATGTAATGTACTTCTAATAAATAAAAAATTAAATTAAAAAAAAGATGTTTAGACAGACACAAGGTAGTGTAAAGAAAACAAATAGTAGAATGCAGAATTTAGTATTGCAACTTGTTATGTTACAGTTGCAGAGAAAAAAGTCCAATATCTGCAATGGGGTAGGTTGGAAGATAGGGACTGCCCCCTAGAGTATGGGAGGACTGTTCAATAGCCTGATAACAGCAGGGAAGAAGCTTTTCTGAATCTGGTGATATGGGTTTTCAGGCATTTTTACCTCCTGCCGGATGTGAGAGGGGAGAAGAGGGAGCGTCCAGGGTGAAAGTCTCCAGTGATGAACAGCTACTTTGTTCATTTGTTTATTAAGCGGTTCTGCACCAGCTGAGATTATGAAGGGGGGTGTTTTGGTGACAGGGGAGTCCGAGATCAGCTCCATCTAAAGCTGCATTTTAACGCAACTCCCAGAAATCAAAACATTCCACAACATTGTGACATGGAGTCAAATTGCTCGTTCTGCTTACAGGCAGGAGGCCAAGTCTACAGCTTCTCTGAGGCTAAGCACGAGGAATTCAGATGCTGGAATCTTGCACAAGGCACCAGGTGCTGCAGGAACTCAGCGGGTCAGGCAGCATCTGTGGAGAGAATGGACAGAATTGGGTCGGGACCCTTCAAACTGATAGTAGTAAGGGAGAGAAATTTGGAAAAGATTTAAAGGATGAAGAATTAAAGAACGTTCTTTTAGGAAGGAGATGAGGAGAAATATCTTTAGTCAGAGGGTGGTGAATCTCTGGAATTCTTTGCCACAGAAGACTGCGGAGGCCATCAGTGGATATTTTTAAGGCCGAGATAGATAGATTCTTGATTAGTACAGGTGTCAGGGGTTATGGGGAGAAGGCAGGAGAATGGGAATTGGAAGAACAAATGTGCCGGGAGATTGCAGACAGCTGCAGGTCAATTAGGAGGGGATTTTAAGTTTCCCAATATAGACTGGGAAAATCATAGTGTGAAGGGTGCAATTCCTCAAAAGTGTTCAGGAGAGTTTTCTTAAGCAGTATGTTGAGGCCCCCACACGTGAGAGGGCAATGCTGGATCTAGTATTGGGAAATTGGGAAGACCAAGTTAATGAAGTGGGTGTGGAGGAGCCTTTTGGGACAGGTGATCACAGTTCAATTAGGTTTAAGATAGTTATGGATAGGGACGGAGAGGGTCCACGTGCTAAAATGCTCAACTGGGATAAGGCCAACTCTGAGGGTATGAAAGAAGGTCTCGCTCAAGTTGACTGGAGCAGGATATTAGATGGGAAAGGAACATCGGCCAAGCTGGATGTTTTTAAGTGTACTAAAGAAAGCTCAGGATGTGCATGTCCGGTCACAGGGAGAAGATGCAAACTCCACACAGAAAGCACCAAGGTCATAAAGTCAGAACTACAGCACATCTGCCCACATTGTCCATGCCAACCACGTTGGCATGCTAGGCTAGTCCCATTTGCCTCGTAGCCTGCTAAACCCCTTCCTGTCCAGATGTCTGTGCGAACGTCTTCTAAAGGTCTTAACGGTACCTGCTTCTTTAGATTCCCTTGGCAGCTCATTCCAGATGTGGACTACCCTCCGAGTGAAATGGATTGCCCCTGCAGTCCCCCAAATCTCTCCCCTCTTACGTAAAGAAAACTGTGAGTGTTCACTTTATTCATGCTCCTCGTGAAGAAAAAATGTACCAGCCTATCCAACCTCTCCCTCTAACTCGAGCCCACGAGTCCAGGTAACATTCTGGTGAATTGACGCTGGTCTGGAGAGCTGTGAGGCATCAGTTCCATCAGGAGCACCATCAAGCCATTTGAATATTGTTGACCTCATCACATTGATTCCTATCACACCGTTCCTTCACAATATTCCTTCACTATTGGTCGGTTACAGAGAGAAAAAAACTCTGAATTCCCCTATTCCCATACGGGAATTAATTTGATATATAGATCATTTTATTTTTAGAAAGCCAGATCATTATACACATTGGTTCACTCATTTGTCACTGTTCTACTTTACAGCTGAAGATATTCACTGCTTGTGTTTTATTTTAACACCTCATCTATTTTCTCATATTTCACAGTACACATTAATGGATTTCCCTGCTCTGTTCCTTCCCTGAGCTTTTAATAACTTTCCCACCTACTTTCAGGTTTTGGAACAGCATTGTTATCCTGCAGCATGGACACAGGCCCTTCACACCACTGGGTCCACACCAACAATTGATCACTAATTCACACTAGTTCTTTGTTATCCCACTCTCTCAGCCACTCCCTGCACACTAGGGGCAAATTTAGAGTCAATGATGTACAAACCTGCACATGTTTGGGATGTGGGTGGAAATCAGAGAAGCGGGAGGAAACACACGCGGTCACAGCGAGAACGTGCAGACTCCACACAAACTGCGCCCGAGTCAGGATCGAACTCCAGCCTCTGGTGGCACTGTGAGTAGTGGCTCTAGCAACTGCGCCACCGTGCCACCCTTTAGCCGAGGACGTGGTTAAGATGAAGACTTTCCCCATTTGCCCTCCACCTATGAAGTCAGGTGGTGTTGTGGAAGTAGGGAGTCTGCAGAAGTACTTGGACAGGTTGAGAGAGTGGGCAAAGAAATACAATCTAGCAAAGTGTACAGTCATGCACTTTGCACGAAGGAACAAAGGAGGCATGGAATACTTTCTAAATAACAAGGGTGGATCTTATGGCATAGTTCCCCTGCTGCAGAAGTAATAATGTCCGTAAGATATAGGAGCAGAATTAGGCCATGCAGCCCATTGAGTCTGCTCTGCCATTCGGTCAAGGCTGATTTATTTTTTCTCTCTCAACCACAATCTCCTGCTTTTTCTCCTTAACCTTTGTTATTATTTTATCCGTGTTATCGTTTCTCACAAGAACCAACCACACAGCCAAAAATCAAACCAATGCTTCTATTTCCTCATGAGACCCAGAAAGTTCAGATGTTTAAGAAAGGACTGCAGATGCTGGAAAAATCAAAGGTAGACAGAAATGCTGGAGAAACTCAGCGGGTGAGGCAGCATCTGAAGAATGATGAAGTCTGAAGAAGGGTCTCGACCCGAAACGTCACCTATTCCTTCGCTCCATAGATGCTGCATCACCCGCTGAGTTTCTCCAGCATTTTTGTCTAGTTCAGATGTACTGTGGAAAGTGTTGCACCACGGCTTGGTTTGAGAACAGAGCCCAATACCACTAGAAATTGCAGAGTTGTGGATGTTGCCCAGTCCATCACACAAACCAGCCTCCCCGCCCGCCCGCCATCGACTCTACACTATACACTGCCTCAGGAATGCAAGCAACATAGTCAAAGACCTTTATCATTCCCTCTTCACCCCTCCCTCGTCAGGCAGACGATGCAAAAGCATGAAAGCGCAAAACACTGGATTTAGGAATAGCTTCCTCCCCGCTCGTTTCAGAGAACAAAGAATCCAATTCAGAATTCATAGTCAACGTTTCGAATCTAAAGAAGGGTCTGGACCCGAAACGTCACCCATTCCTTCTCTCCCGAGATGCTGCCTGTCCCGCTGAGTTACTCCAGCATTTTGTGTCTACAGTTTAAACCAGCATCTGCAGTTCATTCATAGATACATAGACAATAGGTGCAGGAGTTGGCCATTCGGCCCTTCGAGCCAGCACCGCCACTCAATGTGATCATGGCTGATCATCCACAATCAGTACCCAGTTTCTGACTTCTCCCCATATCCCTTGATTCCGCGAGCACTAAGAGTTCTATCTAACTCTCATTTGAATGCATTCAGTGAATCGGCCTCCACTGCCTTCTGAGGCAGAGAATTCCACAGATTCACAACTCTCTGTGTGAAAAGGTTTTTCCTCATCTCGGTTCTAAATTGCTCACTCCTTATTCTTCATATACAGCAGTTTAAAGCTGTTATGGTCTTGAAGACTGGTGCTGACAAGAATCTTATGCTGCCCTATCTTGCTTTATATAACGGCCTTATTGTACAAGAGAAGAGAGTTACATTCTCTTCAATTTGTTTGAGTGTTTTGTAGTTGAAGAGCGAAGTATAACTTTGCTATTAATCACAGGATCGTGTAACAGCTCGAGTTGTTATTTTTCTCAACAATAGTTTGCAGGAAGCTACAGACCAATATGCCACACTATAAGAAGGCATCATGGATCATAACAAGGCATTGCTAATCTGTATCTAGAATTATGTTCGAAAATGTTGTTCCCCTGCAGTTTAATTAATTTGTTTTTAGTATGTTGAGATCCGTGAGTCTACCCATGCTTCAAGAGACCAGTTCATCAGCAATTCATCAAGACAACTATGAAATGGGCAATAAATGCTGTCCTTGTCAGCAACTCCTATCTCCCATGAAAGAATAAATAGTGGACGTGTTTATTTTTATCCAAAAAGGAACCTATTAAAAATCTAGTTATATTAAGTGTAAAATACGCAACATCGTGTGTCACTGAGACATGGTGATTAGGTTGAACACAAGTTCAAAACTGATACCGGCTCCTCATTACTATGCATTGACTCTGTGCTGAAGAATACTTGTAAAGATTGGGTGAGGACGACATTCATCTCAGCCAGGAATCAAATAGCTTACTGACATTGAATATTTCATATAATTAATATTTAAAGGCGGCTTAAAAATAACTATTTCAGGAATAAGAAACTTATTCCTGTCTCAAATGCTGGAGTGCTTTGTCATCGTCAGTTCTGTGCTCTCATCTCCTTCACGCAGTCTTTAATTGGACTATCTTTAATTGGGCTTTACTAGACTATACCTTGCACTAAACGTTAGTCCCTTTATCATGTATCTGTACACTGAATGGCTCGATTGTAATCATGTATTGTCTTTCTGCTGACTGGTTAGCATGCAACAAAAGCTTTTCACTGTACCTCGGTACACGTGACAATAAACTTAACTACACAGTTGAGACAAGGTAAAGATCATCGTGCATCATAGTTATTCCATGATTCCTTTACATAATTGGCTTTATTTCATCCTGCACTATGCTTTGCTAAAGAAAACCCCATGATATATCACCGATCCATGTTCTCCACAGATGCTGCCTGAACTGCTAAGTTATTCCAGCACTTTGCCCTTTTTTTGTAAACTAGCATCTGCAGTTCCTTGTGTCTCCGCTTCTTGTTGTTGTTGTCTTTCAGCCTCTCGCTTCTCTTATTTATTCACTCAAATATTTGTCTCACTTCAAAGGAACTAAGTCGAACTCCTGCGTCCCATAGTTGTCCAAATGCTTAACGCAAGAAACAGCAGATGCTGGAGCAAAAAAACTGTGCTGGAGAAACTCAGGGAATGGGCAGCTGAAGGAAGGTCCCGGCCTGAAATGTCATCTGTCCATTCCCTCCACATATGCTACCTGACCTGCTGAGTTGCTCCAGCACTTTGTGTGTCGTCCTAATGCCTGAATGTTTTGGCAAAATCTCAGTCTTCGGGATTTTAATTGGGGCAGAAGTCATCTGGCTGAAATACTTAAGAAGGAATTTGTCAAACCTAATTCTCTGGTCAAGTGCCAACTTTGCAATCTCCATTTGAATTGAGGTTCGTTGATTGGTAAACAAAAACGACTGAAAAGAAATTGAAAATTCTAGCCAAGACACAAAATAGCAGATTGGGACATTTGTGACCCATGAAAGCATTTCCCTTAAATATTGACTTCAGTAAGGTGTACTAACTTTGAGGAACTATGAGCCCCATGGTGTAAAAAGGCCAGTTTAAGACATGTTGATAAGGGAATGAGATTCTCGGCTAAATGAACACAATAGCTATCTTTTTCCACCACTTACATTGATATAACTGCTTCAATATGATGCTTTACCTCAAGGCACTTCAAGTCCAAGCTATAGTAAGGGAGGACAAAGTTATCTTGGAAAGGTTTATGTCGGAGTTTACGTTTGCATGTGGAAGAAGGCAGTATTCATGGCCATTAATTGCATTGTGCAGCAAAGGCTACAGGGAATTGGCAATTGACCAGACTTGTAAGACCGGGAGTGGAAACAAGGATTGAAAAGGTTTGTGAATGAAAGTGAGGACAATGAAGTTGATTAGCATGGATACAGTACACTCAGAAGTGCAATGCAGCATTGATATACCAGCATGGCATCAAGCCGAGAGAGGCTGAATTTAGAGGAGACATCATTCCAATGATGATCATGTTCCCCGGAATTAAGAGTTGGATAAAGTGAACGCTTGCAGTCTTTTTCCCAGCGTCGTGGATTCTAAAACTAGAGGAGCATAGGCTTAAAGTAAGAGGGGAGATAATTTAAGAAGGATCTTGGGGGCTACGTTTTCACTCAGCGGTTAGTCTGTATCTGGAATGAGCTGCCAGAGGAAGCTATAGCAGTGGATTCAATTACGATTTATAAAGGACATTTGGACAGATGTATGCATAGGAAGGGATTGGATGGATATGGGCCAAATGCAGGCAAATGGGACTAGCTTGGTGCCAACTTGGTTGGCCGCAGGGCATGTTTCGTGCTGTATAGCTCTATGACTCTAGGTAATAAGCGATTTATTTTCAATTTTCAAGATATTAGGGGATCTGGAATGGTAGATAACAACCAGTTCCCATTGGTTGGGCAATCTGGATCCAAAGGTCATAGACTAATGTCTGGAGCCAGATCGCTAACGAATGAAGGTACAAAACCCTTTCTACAACCAATAGTGTTAGAAATTTAGAGCCCACTACTGCAAATGATGATCGATGCTGAATCAATTGCTAATTTTAAATGTGTGATTGGTAGAATTGTTATTAGTCAAAGCAATGAAGGAATATGGGGGGTGGCAGGCTCAAGGGGTGAAATTGTCAACTTTGTTCTTGGATTCCTTTGTACTGAGTGAATCAGTGAAGTTCAACAGGAGAATGGGGATTAGGTACTCAGGATCTTGTGCTGGACAGAGTTTTAGAATTGATCAACAATTGGATTTTGTAGAGGGGTTAGAGGATCATTTATTATGGAGGAGACAAAGCCTGGGTATAAGGTTAACACCAGTGGGATAAATGGGATCAGCTATGTACCATGTATGGGATGGACACAGATAGTCTCAGTGATGCATTGGATGCGGGTGTGAAGATCAGGCAGGAGTTAAACATGTTACCTAGCTTAGAGGTTGGTGTCTTAACAAGCCAGGCACATGGATAGGACGGGTTTAGAGGGATATGGGGCAAACACAGACAAGTGGGACTAGTGTAGATGGGACATGTTGGCTGGTGTGGGCAAGTTGGGCCAATGGGGCTGTTTCCATGCTGTAAGGCTCTATGACTCTACAAGTTAGTGAGACCATTTTCCCAAAAATCACATTTCCAGGCAGATCATTAATAGAGGCGTACAGCGCAGGAACAGGCCCTTCGCCCCAACTCGTCCACGCCGGCCCATCTGAGCTAGTCCCATTTACCCATGTTGGCCCATATCCTTTTAAACTTTTCCTACCCATGAACCTGTCCAAACGTCTTTCAAATGTTGTTATAGTACCTCCATCAACCATTTCCTCTGCAATTTGTTCCAGATACCCACCACCCTTTGTGTGGAAAAGGGGTTCCTATTAAGTCCTTACATTAAAACTATGGCCTCTAGTTCTTGATTCTCCTGCCAGGGGGGGAGAAGACACTTCACACATTGACCTTACCTATTCCCTTCATGATTTTACACACTTTTACGAGATCACCATTCAACCCCTCATCATTTAATTTCAAATTATTAGGGTAGGAAAGAGAGGGCATTCTCTTAATTTTCATTAGCCATTCTCCCACAATCAGTAACAAGGTTATTTATGAAATAACTGTACTTAAAGCGCTAGACAGATTTAGCTCTTAAAAACATTCCTCTCCCTGCCCTGCGACATCACTTCACAAACATGTATCTTTTCATGACAGAAGCAAAGTAATTGATGTTAATGTTCAGGCTAATGATTGTATTAATTTGGTTATGGATGGTGTTACTGCCCTTAAACAAATATCACAGTCTAGACTTGGAATAATGGGGGGAAAAATCATCTTAACACAAGCATTGAGTGTCACTTTGTTGAGATTACTTCACATGAGATCACCCCAAAGACAAAATAGTTAATCCATCACATAAATTGCATTTATAAGGTCAATTTAACACCAAAATATAAGCTATAAAGTGAAAAATATTTATCCATTCAATGTTTTCATTCAAAACATTGAATATTAATATAGCTATGAATATATACACTTAATTTATTGCCATGGTTTTTGCTTACTGAGTCTAAAAACATGAGCTGATTTAGATTTTTTAAAATCCTTTTGCACTAAATTTAAGGCAGAGGCTGAGATAAATAATTCTTGACCAGTACGGGTGTCAGGGGTTTACGGGGAGAAGGGGGTTAGGAGGGAGAGATAGATCAGCCATGATTGAATGGCGTAGACTTGATGGGTCGAATGGCCTTATTCTGCTCCTATAACTTATGAACTTATGAAATGTTATTTTTTTGGATGAACGCTCTCATCATGAACCACCAAAATGTCACCATCTTTCTTAAAAACAATTCCAAAATATCTAATGAGCATCAAAGGTGCTCGGAAATGTAAGAGGCATTGATTATTTTAATGAGAAGGGTGATATTGAAGATGGAAGCGTTAAGATGCAGTTGCCCAGATTTGTCTACAACATGCCAATCGCCAAGATGGCTTCACTATCTTTGCCGGTAGCAAAGTCCCTCAAGAACCGGAGGACGTAGGTTTAAGGTGAGGGGGGGGGGGGGGGGGAAGAAGAGAGATTTAATAGGAACCCGAGAGGGTGGTGGGTGTATGGAACGAGCCGCCAGGGGAGGTAGTTGGGGCAGGGACTATCGTAACATTCAAGAAACATTTAGGCAGGTACATGGATAGGACAGGTGTAGAGGGATATGGGCCAAACGCTGTCAGATGGGACTATTGTAGATGGGACTTACTGGTCAGTGTGGAACAAGTTGGGCTGAAGGGCCTGTTTCCATGCTGTATGACTCTCTAACTGTTTGATAATTAGTCAACATACCAGTTAAACAGCTTGGAGACAACTGTTGGTGTACGAGCTCCAAACTGTTGTTGAAAGATCCAACTGATGAAGATCTTCTCAATTTCTAATGAGAGGCCTTTGAGCGGGGAGCTAAATTCAAGATAAATATAACCATTTTGTTCTACAGTCCTCGAGTGATGTTTTTATCAGCTAGATATTGGGTAGCCAACTGAAGACTTTTAATCATCTTTGAGAATGGTTAGCAAATTGTTCAGATATGCATAATGTGGAGATTGGATGAGTTTAATCTAGAGGGGAGATTGCATCCTAGGTCACAGTTTAAAATTAAATGTGGTTAAAATACTTGTTTAGTTTTATGTTTTGTTTAGTTTTAGGAATACAAAGTGGATACAGGCCTGTCGGCCCACGGAGTCCACTCCGACCATTGGTCACCCGTACACTGGTTCAGTTTTCCCACTTTCTGATCCACGCTAGAGGCAATTTACACAAGCCAGCTAACCAGGGAGTGTGGGAGGAAGCTGGAGCACCCAGAGGAAACATGTTCCCGATGTTGGGGGAGTCCAGAACCAGGGGCCACACAGTTTAAGAATAAGGGGTAAGCCATTTAGAACGAAGATGAGGAAAAACTTTTTCATCCAGAGAGTTGTGAGTCTGTGGAATTCTCTGCCTCAGAGGGCGGTGGAGGCCGGTTCTCTAGATACTTTCATGAGAAAGCTAGACAGAGCTCTTAAAGATAGCGGAGTCAGGGGATATGGAGAGAAGGCAGGAACGGGGTACTGATTGTGGATGATCAGCCATGGTCACATTGAATGACGGTGCTGGCTCGAGGGGCCAAATGGCCAACCTCTGCACCTATTGTCTATTGTCTATTGTCTTTTGTCAGTCGCATGGAGAATGTAGAAACTCCGCAAAAACTCCAGCACCCATAGTCCGGATCGAACTTGAGTCTGTGGCACTACATCTGTGCCACTGCGCCATCCTAAATTACTAATTGTACATTAGCAACAAAGAAGAGTAACTCACACTACTTATTTGACTGTTGACCTCGCTACTAGAACCATTGATTATGCTGCTAATCCCATTAAGTCTGCTGTTTCCAACATGTTTTTTCTCTCTTATCTGTTTGGCATCTCAAGGCTGAGATTCGCAGTGAGGCAGCATTAACTTAAAAAAAAATGTCCATAGAGTTTTACAATGTAGGAATTTTTAGTGCAGCTATCTTTGAGTTTCCTTGAATACAGCCACCCTAGAGCACACTTCAATGGGCTCGGTGTCAACCTTTGTTTCCAAGGTTCAAGCTGGAATGCCTCTAAGGGTTTAGTTGTAAAACTATTACATCCATGAGAAGAATGGAAGGAAATTGCTGCAGTTATTCCATTTTATTTGAAATTAAAAAGAGGATTTCCAGTTCTCTCGCACAAAGAATAATTTCCACTTAAACAAAAAAATAGGAAAATGCAAGATGAGTCACAGACCACAGAGGTTCCTGAAACAAGGAAGGGTAACTTGGAAGCAAAGCAAGGAAGCACCTGCGTTGCAGTAAGTGTTAAGGCCACTGATGTTCTAGACACCTCTCCCATGACACGCAAGTCATTCAAATGCTACAAGTAACAGCGACTTACATCTCACAAAGGCTGAAGTCGTATCTACGCGGAGAGGTTGGACAGACTTGGATTGCTTTCTCCAGAATGCCGGAGGTTAAGGGGAAACCTAATGGAAGTAAGTAAATTTATGCGAGGCTTTGATAGAGTAGACGGTCAGAACCTTTTTCCGCAGGGTGGAAATGTCAAAGACTAGAGGGCATAGCTTTGAGGTGAGAGGGACACAGTTTAAAGGACATGTACGGGGCAAGTTTTTCACACGAGGGTGGTGGGGGCCTGGAACACGCTGTCAGGGGTGGTGGTGGAGGCAGAAACAAAAGTAATATTTAAGAGGGTTTTAGAAAGGAACATGGATATTCGGGGAATGAAGGGATATGGGTCACGTGCTGGTAGAGGAGATTAGTTTAACTTGCCGTTGTGTCTGGCACGGACATTTTGGGCTGAAGAGCCTGTTCCTGTGCTGTACTATGTGCGGGAAGGAACTGCAGATGATAAACTGAAGATAGATCCAAAAAGCTGGAGTAACTCGCCGGGTCAGACAGCATCTCTGGAGAAAAGGAGTAGGTGGCGTTTTGGATCAATACCCTTCTTCAGTCTGAGGAAGGGTCTCGACCCGAAATGTCACCTATTCCTTTTCTCCAGAGATGCTGACTGACCCGCTGAGATACTCCCACGTTTTATGTCTGTACTGTTCCATGGCTGTTTGGGTCCTTGGATGATGGTGGGAAAGGAAGAGATGAAAGGGCAAGTGTTGTATCACCTGTGAGAAAGTGCTGTAAGAAGGCTTGTGATTGGGAGGGAGGATGAATGGGGCCAGCGAGTCGCTGAGGGAATGTTCAAAGCGGACGAGAGAAGAGGGGAGGACCTGCGTGGTATTGGAATCTCACTCAGTGGCAGAAATTGGGGGGCAATAATCTGGTGAATGAAGGAAAACTGGTGGAGTGGAAGGTGAGGACGCCATCTTTGTTTTGTCTGGAGGAGAGGAGGTGAGAGCAGAGGCTCTGGAGATGGACTTCCTGTGTTTTATTTCTGATTTCCAGCATCTGTGGAGGTAATAGAGAACAAGGTTCCTGACACGAATTCCAGCATCTGCAGTAATTTTAGATTCTCTATTTGACGCCAAGTATTTTTGAAATGATCAATTGATGTCCTGTAACTTCTCTGCTGGAAATAATATTCGAAAGATACAATATCCTACTTTGGAGATGCAAGGAACTGCAGGTGCTGGAAACTTGGGCAAAACACAAAGCTCTGGAATAACTCGGCGGGTCAGGCAGCATCTGTGGAGGGAATGGACAGTTGGCGGTTCGTGTCAGGATCATTTACTACCACCTCCGCAGATGCTGCCTGACCCACTGAGTTCCTCAACACCTTGATTCTTGCTTAATATCCCACTTCGCTGAGTTCTAGGAGCTGAATTAGGCCATTCAGCCCATTCCGCCATTCAGTCTATTCCGCCATTAAATCATGGCTGATCTATCCTGCCCTCTCAACCCCATTCTCCTGCCCTCTCCCCGTAACCCCTGACACCAGTACTAATCAAGGTTTTCAAGTAATTCAGTTTGATTCAATAACTCAAGCCTTCTTCCCTGCCCATTCCCCATCAATGGTCAATATGTACTTTATTGTCACATGTACCCAGATACAGTGAAATTCTTTGTTTCGCATTCCCACTAATCAATAATTTGTCAATCTCCGTCTTAAAAAATATCCATTGACTTGGCCTCCACTGACTTGGCCTCTGCATCATCTTCCCATCACCTGATGTCAATGTTACTCTGCGGTGAGATACAGTTCCACTGCCTCCCCTGTCCACAGACAATGAGGAAGTATAGTGCACTCAGTACTCCAACACCTCTGAGGCTGGAAAGCGCTGCTGGAAGGTGCTGGGACTTTATATTGAAAAGCTCACTGCAGTACCACCATATTACTATCTGTAACAGGCAGAAATGAAAACCATTCCACAAAATTCACTCATTTACTGCAGTCCCGACGTGTGATGTAGGGAGTTTGTACATTCTCCCCGTGACCGCGTGGGTTTTCTGCGAGATCTTCGGTTTCCTCCCACACTCCAAAGACGTGCAGGTTTGTAGGTAAATTGGCTCGGTAAATGTAAAAATTGTCCCTAGTGTGTGTAGGATAGTGTTAATACGCGGGGATTGCTGGTCGGCGTGGAGCCAGTGGGTTGAAGGGCCAGTTTCAGCGCTGTATCTTTAAACTAAACAAAACTAAATGAATATAATCAAGCCAAACACAAGTGTAATAGGTAGTGCCCAAAGAGAAAAGTAACCACGGGCATGAATATAGGTTTGCAGCATTGTTGCATTACATTTAGTGTCATAGTGTCATACAGTGTGGAAACAGGCCCTTCGGCCCAACTTGCCCCAACATGCCCCATCTACACCAGTCCCACCTGCCTGCATTTGGCCCATATCCCTCTAAAACTATCCTCTCCAGGTACCTGATTTTTTTAAATACAGAGGAAAAGATCTATCGCCTGCAATGAGGTAGGTTGGAAGATTGGGTCAATACTCTAGCTTATGGGAGGACCATTCGGTACTCTGATAACAGCGGGGAAGAAGCTGTTCCTGAATCTGGTGCAACACTATCAAGTAGATTGAGTATAATCATTGCTGGGCCATGATCAGCGTACATAAGTTATCAAAAAGGTTTTTAATTAAAAGGAACAGTGTGTATATATAGCAGTGAACACTTATTAATGGATACCACGTTCAAAAACAGCTTCAATTATGTGTAATGGATGTGGAATTTCTGAAAACAAGTTTAGCAGGCATGCAGAAAAATCTCAAGGGATTAGCCAAATTTGGACATGGCCATTGTTCAAAGGCTCAGCAACGGTAACTGTGCCAACAGCAATGCTGATTTTTGCATTCTCACGAATATATCTTCTTTTCACTGATGAATAGCTCACGTTCACTGGGGTTCAGGTGATCTCACTGAGACACACAAGGTTCTAGGATGGATCGATGGGGTAGACTCTGAGACACTCTGTCCTCTGGCCTAGAGTCTGGTGTCAATTATCGGGGACATGGTCTGAGCATTTTATCGGGATGCAACACAGCATGTTTGCACTGGTGGGAGAGTCTACAACTAGAGGTCAGAGCCTCAGAATTAAAGGACCTTCTTGTAGGAAGGAGATGAAGAGACATTTCTTTAGTCAGAGGGTGGTGAATCTGTTGAATTATTTGCCGCAGAAGCCTGTGGAGGCCAAGTCAGTGGTTATTTTTAAGGCAAGATAGATAGTACGGGGGTTGGAGGTTATGGGGAGAAGGCAGGAGAATGGGGTTAGGAGGGAGAGATAGATCAGCCGTGATTTAATGGCAGAGTAGACTTGATGGGCGAATGGCCTAATTCTACTCCTATCCCTTATGACCTATTGAACAGCAGACAGAAGGCAACTGGATATATTTATGAAGGAAAAGAAAAGCTGGGGTCGGGGATCAAGTAATCTCTTCAAAACAGCTAGTGAAAATATACTAGTTCAAATAGACTACATATTTTGAGATATTGTGGACTTATTTTGGTTGATAACTAAAATGTGAATTTCCCAGTTTTAATCTCTTGTCTCTGATCGGTCCCAGCATTGACGGTAAAAGACTGATGATAGAACATTGAGCACAAAATAAATGTTGAAGTATGACATTGCCCTGCAGCTCCATATAAAAGAGACACATTTAGTGTATTGAGACACTAATGTGGGAAAAAAGCCACAAGCCAGGGTGTTGTCCAATTCACCTCTACCCCATTGCGAACATCGGACTTTGTCTATGGAACTGGTGCTCTACAATGTTGAGAACCATATTCTGCACTCTGTACCTTCCCCTTTGCTCTACCTATGTACTTGTATTTAGGAGTAGTATTATCTGATCTGATTGAATAGCATAAAAGGTAGACAAAAATGCTGGAGAAACTCAGCGGGTGAGGCAGCATCTATGGAGCGAAGGAATAGGTGACGTTTCGGGTCGAGACCCTTCTTCAGACTGATGTAGGGGTGGGGGGGGGCGGGAATAAGAAAGGAAGAGGCGGAGACAGTGGGCTGTGGGATAGTTGGGAAGGGGAGGGGAAGGAGGGAGAAAGCAAGGACTACCTGAAATTGGAGAAGTCAATGTTCATACCGCTGGGGTGTAAACTACCCAAGCGAAATATGAGGTGCTGCTCCTCCAATTTGAATAGCATGTAAAGCAAAGCTAATCATAAGTTATAGGAGCAGAATTAGACCATTCAGCACATCAAGTCAACTCCATCACTCAATCATGGCTGATCTATTTTCCCTCTGAACCCCATTCTCCTGCCTTCTCCCCATAACCCCTGACACCCCTTTTCACAGTACCTCAGTACACGTGATAATAATAAGCCTAAACTTAAATGATTGTTAGTGCTAAAGCTATGGGACACACACAGGCAAATGACACTAGTCCAGTTTGCCAGCTTGGTCAGCATGGACAAGGCGGGCCGAAAGGCCTGCTTCCATGCTGAACAGCTCTATGACTATCCATTGCAATTACATAGTTGCAGCTGAGAATACTTGTACATTTCGAGGAGTTTATAATTAAAGCCTAGAAAATAATCTTTATTGAAAGCAGATGCCTAATAATAGGCTGGAAGGCTATCGTTACTAGGAATCAAGTCCCTTTTCGCCCAGAATATAAAGGATAAAGACATTATGCAATGATAATGAAACATGTGGTGAGCTTTTATGGTACATTACTTCAATTATTTTGTAATAATTGTTGACTATTTGGGTTGTCAACCATGAATTTTGCAAGTGAGTTCAGGTGTGCGAGAAGATCATTTGCCAGATTCGATAAGTCTCTGAAAATGTTTTTTTGAAAAAAGACATAAAATGCTGGAGTAACTCAGCGGGCCAGGCAGCATCTCTAGAGAACATAGATCTGTGATGTTTCGAGTCGAGACACTTCATTACACTTCTTCAGATCAGTGTAAAGAAGCACCCCGACCTGAAACGTCACTTATCCATGTTCTCCAGAGATGCTGCCTGACCCGTTGAGTTACTCCAGCACTTTGTGTCTTTTTTTGTAAACCAGGATCTGCAGTTCCTTGTTTTGTCTGAAAATGTGATCTGCTGCCTCACCTTCATGTGTACCGTCTGTTCCCGTTTCACTGATATCCTCTACGACATCCATCCATGTTCTTGGGCGAGCTATCGTCTTCCCTTCAGACTTTCTTAAAAATAGATGTTGTTGAGATTTTGTTTTTATTAACTAAATATTTCAAAAGGTATCATCTCATCACAGCTCAAAGATACAAGTATTCTCTCATGTTGCAGTTGTATAAGATGTTGGTGAGGCCACATTTGGAGTTCAGTTCTGGGCACCATGTTATAAGAAAGATATTGTCAAAATAGAAAGGATGCAGAGATATACGAGAATGTTGCCAGGACTCGAGGGCCTGAACTATAGGGAGAGGTTGAGCAGGCTAGAACTCTATTCCTTAGAACGCAGGAGGATGAGGGGTGATCTTATGGAGGTGTTCAAAATCATAAGAGGAATAGGGGCTAGTGGAGTCAAGGGATATGGGGAGAAGGCAGGCACGGGTTATTGATAGGGGATGATCAGCCATGATCACAATGAATGGCGGTGCTGGCTCGAAGGACTGAATGGCCTCCTCCTGCACCTATTTTCCATGTTTCTATGTTTCTATGAATAGGTTGGATAGACACACAGAGTCTCTTGCCCAAAGTAGTGGAATAGAGAAGCAGAGGACATAGGTTTAAGATGAGGGGAGAAAGATTGAATAGGAACCTGAGGGGTAACCTTTTCACACGATGAATGGCAGGTAATATCGCAACATTTAAGAAACAGTTAGACAGGTACATGGATAGGACAGGTCTAGAGGGAATCGGGCCAAAGGCAGGCAGGTGGGACTAGTGTAGATGGGACATGTTGGCCGTTGTGGGCGGGCTGGGCAGAAGGGCCTGTGGCCATGCTGCATGACTATGAATCAGGAATGTGAGTAAACCAATGAAAGCAAGTATCAGGTGGACGATACTTCAGAGCCATGAGTGCATGATCAAATACAAGATTCCATCATCAGCTCAGCTTATTGTCACGTGTACCAATGTACAGTGAAAAGCTTTTGTTGAGTGCTAACCAGTCAGCAGAAAGACGATCCATGATTACAGATATCAAATCATGTCCTGATATCTCCATGCGGATACACGGCATGGCTTGGAGAAGTCCTCCCAGCTCCCCAGACAATATTTATCCCTCAACCAAAACGGATTAACTCATCAGTTATCTCAAGATGTGTAGGAAGGAACTGCAGATGCTGGGTTAAACCAATGACAGACACAAATTGCTGGAGTAACTCAGCGGGTCAGGCAGCATCTCTGGAGAGAAAGAATGGGTGACGTTTTGGGTCGAGACCCTTCTTCAGACTAGTTAGGTATAATGGAAACGAGAGATGGAGATGATGATGATCTGGTTAGAGCTGCTCTGACAATCCACCGGCCTGTGACTTGTCTGACCAATGTGCAAAGCATATGCTGGATGCAAATGTTCATTGGTGCTAAAACACATCAACAGCTAAGCAGAAATGTTGTTGAGAGGTTCGTCAGTGCTTCAATAAACAAAGGTAGACACAAAATGCTGGAGTAACTCAGCGGGTCAGGCAGCATCTCTGGAGAAATGGAATAGATGATGTTTTGGATCGAGACCCTTCTTCAGACATTGTCTCCATGGCCACTAAATCGTGGGCCCATGCTACAGTCCGAAGCCAACACAGTGGTGCAGCTGGTAGAGCCACTGCCTCACTGAACAAGAGGCCCAGGTTACACCCGGACCTCAGGTGCTGTCTGTGTGGAGTCCGCACGTTCTCCCTGTGATCGCCTGGGTTTCCTCCGGGTGCGCCAGTTTCCTCCCACATCCCAAAGAGATGTGGGTTTGTCGATTAATTGGCCCTCTGTAAATTGCCCCAAATGCGTTGGGAGTGGATGAGAAAGTGGGACAACGGAGCTCGTGTGAATGGGTGATCGATCGATGGTCGGCACGGACTTGGTGGGCCAAAGGCCTTGTTTCCAAGGGCTTGCACATGGACTTCTGTCTCACCTGGAAGGACTGCTGGAGTCCCTGGACGGATGTGGGGGAGGGGGTATAGGGACAGGTGCTACCTCCTGCGGTTACTGGGGAAAGTACCTGGGGAGGGGGTGGCGTGGGTGGGAAGGGGTGATTGACCCAAGGTGCTGTGGTAGGGGTGGTCTCTCTGGGAGGCGGAAAGGGCTGTGGATAGGAAGATGTGGCTGGTGATGGAGGTGACGGAAATGTCGGAGAGTGGTGTGTTGGAAGCGGAGGGCCAGTGAGGACCACGGCAATTCTATCCTGTATCTTCCAGTCTATCAATTCAATCATATCCTCACACTATCCATCAGAGTTTCACCCTACACCAGATGAGGGAAGAGGATGTCAACTCCCAATACTGTCACACAAAGCACTTCCAATGGTAGTCACTTTCAGCCCTCTGTAATAAAAGATGTCCGTGCAACGGTCCAAAGATTATTCAACTTGGTGTTCAAGTCGTATATCCTCATGTCAAATAAATCCACCATTGCTAAATGGTGTGGGCGGCTTTAGTTAAAGGTCTGCAGCTCAGGATGTGGAGTGGACTCTATCAAGCCTGTACTTAGAAACAAATCACTGTCAGATGAGTGTGTTATTGACTTCCTCTGCAGAAACTGGAATGAAACAAGCTAGCTCTTCACGTTGGCAATTTATACATTAACCCACTAAATCACGAGTTTCAGCTTAAATTAGTTCCTCCCTGCTGAATATCAAAATAGAGTTTGGAGACACTAGTTTACCAGGATTGTAGTAGACAGAAGCTGCACATTCTTGAGTTCTTTTAGAGATACAAGATGTAAAAAGGCCCTTCGACCCACTGAGTCCACGCCGGCCATCGATCACCCATTCACACTAGTTCCATCTTATCCAACGTTCCCATGCACTCCATACACACTAGGGGTAGTTTACAGGGACCCATTAACCTACAAACCCGCACATTTTTGGGATGTGGGAGGGGACCGGAGCACCCGGAGGAAACCCATGTGGTCACAGAGTGAACGTGCACACTCCACACAGACAGCAGCTGAGGTCAGGATCGAACACTGGGTCTCTGGCGCTGTGAGGCAGCAGTTCCATCCACTGCACCACTGTGCTGCCCTTGTCATTGTCAAATAAACCTGATTACGTTTCTGTGCCAAACAGGATGCCAAATGAAACTAATCTCCTCTGCCTTCACGTGATTCGTATCCAAAAACTCTCCTAAATGCCACTAGGGTATCTGCCTCCACCACCACCCCTGGCAGCGCGTTCCAGGCCCCCACCATTTTCTATGTGTGGGGAAAAAAAATTGCCCCACAATCTCCTTTAAACTTTGCCCCTCTCACCTTAACGTGATGCCCTCTAGAATTTGACATTCCCACCCTGGGAAAAACGTTCTGTCTCTCCTCTCAAAGTTGTATATACTTCTATCAGCCTCCCTTCAGCCTCTGATGCAACAGAAAAAGCACCCCACATTTGTCCAACCTCTCCTAGTAGCTCATAACCCCTAATCTAGGCAGCATCCTGGTAAACCTCTTCTGCACCCTCTCCCAAGCCTCCATATCCTTCCTGTAATGGGGCAACCAAAACTGCACACAATACTCCAAATGTGGTCTAATCCAAAGTCTTACAGACATGATTAGGACAATTTTAGAGGGGTAAGGGCCAAACGCAGGAAAATGGGCTTCAGCTTGGATGGGGCATCTTGGTCCAGCATGGATGAGTTGGGCCGAAGGGTCTGTTTACATGCTGTATGACTCGATGACAGCCTCCGTATTTAGCACACAACGTTTCTTGTGGGATTGCAATATCACATGGAAACTGTCACAGCACAGATCCAGCCATGGAATTAACAGAGCCTCGTTTAATAGGGTATCCAATGTGTGTAAAAGGCAGCATTCTGCTATCCAACTCGATTTAATCAGTAATGAAATGACATGCTGTGGGCTATGGCGTGCCTGATGCATCACAAAGCAAATCTGATTCCTCAGACACTCTTTTAGTCAAGGTTTCCTAATTGATCCTGATCTCTCAGTGGGTGTTACCATCTAGCTGTTGTGAATTTAGTTTTTAACAGTAATCCTCGTTTATAACATGGAGAGGCAAGTTGCAAATGCCTTCCTCCTTACCCTGGCCCTGGCGATGTGAGTAGAACTTGTATTGTTAATGCCCATTCAGGGTGTCGTACAAAAGGCGGTAGAAACCCAGAAACAGAAAAATAGGTGCAGGAGTCGGTCATTCAGCCCTTCGAGCCAGCACCTACATTCATGGCCGATCATCTAAAATCAGTACCCCGTTCCTGCTTTCTCCCCATATCCCTTGATTCCTTTAGCCCTAAGAGCTAAATCTAACTCTCTCTTGAAAACATCCAGTGAATTGGCCGCCACTGCCTTCTGTGGCAAAGAATACCACAGATTCACAACTCTCTGGGTGAAAACGTTTTTCCTCATCTCAGTCCTAAAATGGGTACGCCCTTGTGCAAGAAACATCAACTGAAGGTGGGCTTCACACAATGTGTTGTCAACCGTGCCAAGGACTAGGCAGCCTCTTCGTTAAAACCCAGGCAATGTTCTTGTAGTTAACACCTTACCTCTTCAAGCAGGTAACTCCCCAGAGTTAGATATAGCTCTGAGTGCTAACGGAACCAAGGGATATGGGGAGAAAGCAGGAACGGGGTACTGATTTTGGATGATCAGCCATGATCATATTGAATGGCGGTGCTGGCTCGAATGGGCCGGATAGCCTACTCCTGCACCTATTTTCTATGTTTCTAAGATGGAGGACTTTTTGGTAAGAGTGCTGAGAGGATTTATGAGGATGTTGCTGGGACCTGGGAGGTTGTGCTATAGGGAGAGGTTGGGTAGGCTAGGATGAGGGTGCTCTTATTGAGGTGATAAGATCATGAGGGGAATATGATCATGAGGGGGTAGATGCACAGTCTTTTACCTGGGGGAGGGGAATCGAGAACCAGAAAACATGGGTTTAAGGTGAGGGGGGGACGATTTAATAGGAACCCAATGAACAACTTTTTTTACACAAAGGGTGGTAAATGATACTGTAGAGGTGTATAAAAACATGAGGGGACGGCACAGTGGTCCAGCAGTAGAGTTGCTGCCTTACAGCACCAGAGGCCAGGGTTCAATCCTGACTACGGGTTCTGCCTGTATGGAGTTTGCACGTTCTCCCTGTGACCATGTGGGTTTTCTCCGGGTGCTCCAGTTTCCTCCCACACTCCAAAGTCGTACATGTTTGCAGGTTAATTGTCTTTGGTAAAGATTGTAAATTGTCCCTAGTGTGTAGGATGGTGCTGGTGTATGGGGATCGCTGGCCGGCAGGGACTCGGTGGGCCGAAGAGCCTGTTTCCATGCTGTATCCCTAAACTAAACTAAACTAAACCTATAGCCACAGGGCTGGCAATCGGAGGGAAACACAATTACTACCCCCTCCCGTATAACCAATTCTCAACACATTTCAGCATCTTATCCCCAACTGCCCCCATTTGCTCCACCAAGATATTTTCATATTGCCTGTAGCTGTTATTCCCTTCCAACTCATTGCCATGATTAGTGTTTAAGAAGGAACTGCAGATGCTGGAAAATCAAAGGTAGACAAAAATGCTGGAGAAACTCAGCGGGTGAGGCAGCATCTATGGAGCGAAGGAATAGGTGACGTTTCGGGTCGAGACCCTTCTTCAGACTGATGTGAGGATGGGGGGGGGGGGGGGCGGGAAGAAGAAAGGAAAGTCCTTTCTTCTTTCCCCCCCCCTCCTCCCCTCCTCCCCTCCCCTCACCCTCACATCAGTCTGAAGAAGGGTCTCGCCATAATTAGTGTAGTAGGTTTAGTGGTTTCTGGATATTGTCCCAAGTATGTAGGATAGAACTAGTGTATGGGTGGTCGCTGGCCGGCGCAGAGTCGATGGGCCGAAGGGCCTGTTTCCACACTGTATCCCTAAAGTTTAAACTCTTTGCCATGGTTGGTACTAACAGTGATGGGAAGTGGGGAGTTTGACTGGTTCACTCTCTGGCTCTGGTTGACCGTCTGATGACCCCGTCCACTCCTCTGGCCCCTGGCCTCCCTGCTCTCTACATTTATCCTGAGGTTCATTCACTTTGTATTTACATCTCTCCTCCGTCTCTCTGCACTGACCTCGGCCTCAACTGCTATCGCTGTCACTATTGCCTTCGCTCAGATGGAATATCCATTTATTTTTCTAATAGCAGGCTCTGGTTAGAACAACCACTTAATCCAGGCCTTATGCTGGTGGGAGAGCTAGATAATTAACATTGTTTAGAAGCGGCAGCATTTAATACGGTATTAAGAATTAACATTAGCAGTGGTGCAAGAGAGAGATATTCCGTCTGGATCAGTGGAATCAGTGGGACAGATTCTGACAGGATTTTATTGTTAGAACAGAGCGGCACAGTGCAGGAGCAGGCCCTTCGGCCCACGATATCTGTGTCCAACATGGCCCCTGTGTTCCAGAGTAAAGAATCCAAGTCTGTCCAACCTGAGTCTGAAGGGTTTCAGCCCGAAACGTTGCCTATTTCCTTCGCTCCTTAGATGCTGCTGCACCCGCTGAGTTTCTCCAGCACTTTTGTCTACCTTCTGTCCAACCTCTCCCTGTAACCTCTCCCTGTAACCCATCCCCCCCCCGCCGCCGCCGCCGACCAACTCCACCATTTTGTGTTTATCTTCGGTAGAAGCCAGCATCCGCAGTTCCTTCCTACACCCCCTAATACAGGCATCATTCTTGTAAACATCCTCTGCACCCTCACCAAAACCTGTTGTACAGCTGCCATTTCCAAGACTTGAGCACATAATCCTCTTAAACAACGCTCTTTGCCATACATCTTTTACAACGTAGAGATGGGCCCTTCAACCCACTGAGTCTACACCGATCATCAATTACCCGTTAACACGACGTTTATGTTATCCCATTCCCTACAATCCCTGAGCGTTTGACAGCACCGGGCCTCGACTCGCTGGAGTTTAGAAGGTTGAGGGGGGACCTCATTGAAACTTACAGAATAATGAAAGGCATAGATAGAGTGGATGTGGAAAGGATGTTCCCACTGGTGGGAGAATCTAGGGCCAGAGGACATAGCCTCAGAATTAAAGGGCGCTATTTTAGAAAGGAGTTGAGGAGGAACTTCTTTAGTCAGAGAGTAGTTGATCTGTGGAACTCATTGCCACAGAGGGCTGTGGAGGCCAAGTCAGTGGATATTTTTAAAGCAGAGATAGACAAATTCTTGATTAGAATGGGTGTCAAGATTTATGGGGAGAAGCAGGAAAATGGATTAGGAGGCAGAGATCAGCCATGACTAAAAGGTGGAGTAGACTCGAATGGCCGAATGCCTAATTCTACTCCTATAACCTGTGAACAAACTAGGGGTAATTTACAGAGGGCAATTAACCTGCAAACCCACAGGTCTTTGGGTTATGGGAGGAATCCAGAGCACCCAAAGAAAACCCATGCTTGGTCACAGGGAGAACGTGCAAAATCTACAGAGACAGTGCCTGTAGTCAGGATCTGAACCTGGTTTCTTTGAAGCAGTCAGGCTACTGACCCTTGCAACTGCTGTTCCGTGGCATGAGATCATTCAAATCAATCCAACTCTAAATCATGTAGCCTTGAGGCTCGAGAGAAACTTGCTGTGAAACCACATTTGGTATTGGTTTTGGTTCACTATTGTCACATGCAACGGGATACAGTGAAAAACCTTGCATGCACGCTCTCTGGTGAAATCATACCATACGCAAGACAGAGAGGAAAATGATTTGATGATGAAGAGAGAGTGGAGAATGAGTGCAGGGATATACCAGTGGGATCCAGCAGTCTGTTCCGTAGAAAACCCACACCTCCAGATTCAAGGACAGTTTCTTCCCAGCTGTTATCAGGCAACTGAATCATCCTACCACAACCAGTGAGCAGCGCTGAACTACTATCTACCTCATTGGTGACCCTCAGATTATGCTTGATAGGACTTAGCTATCATCGCTTTGCACTAAGTGTTATTCCTTTATCATGTACTTATACACAGTAAGTGGCTCAATTATAATCATGTATTGTCTTTCCGCTGACTGATAGCATGCAACAAAAGCTTTTCACTGTACCTCGGGACATGTGATAATAAACTAAACTGAACTGATGTTGTGGTGGAAGTCGATGTAACCATACAATTGCCTCAAGGAAATCCTTTGTGATCAATGTTATTTTCTTTATTTTCACAGCCGGTACCGAAACCTTTAACTCCAAAAGCTTGGCCCTGCAAGCTCAGAAGAAGATCCTCACCAAAATGGCCACCAAGGCAGTGGCCAACATGCTCATCGACGACACGAGCAGTGACATTCTGGACGAGTTGTACAAAGTGGCCAGAGAGTACACGAGCGACAAGAAAGAAGCCCACAAGGTCTTGAAGGATTTGATCAAGATCGCTTTAAAGATAGGGATCCTCTACCGAAATAATCAGTTCAACCAAGAGGAGGTGGAGATCGTGGACAAGTTCAAGAAGAAGTTAAACCAGGCGGCCATGACAGCGGTGAGTTTTTACGAGGTCGAGTTCACGTTTGACAGAACCGTTATGGCTGAGCTGCTGAAGGAATGCAAGGACTTGCTGCACGAACTGATCGAGCGCCACCTCACCCCCAAGTCCCATGGTCGCATCGATCACGTGTTCAGACTCTTTGGCGACACGGAATTCCTGACGGACTTGTACAATCCCGACGGCACGTACAAAGAGTCGCTACAGAAAATCTGTCGGGGGGTCAACAAACTGCTCGACGAAGGGATTGTCTGAACGCGGCAGCCTCCGGATCAGGAGGGCATTCGAGGTGTCACTGATCTGGACAGAACATCCATTCACAATTTTCATTCACCACTTCCACTGTTTGACCTGGGTGCCACAGTGATTCCTTTTGTCTGACTGTTACACTGTAGGTGTTTGCATTTAAATACAAACCAGTTTGTGATTCAAATCTGTTGCTTGTGAGAAAGAGTAAACAATCTGTTGTGCCAATGTACCTTGCAAAGCTTTTGTTAAATTGCTTTTCCACTTGCACACATTGAGATGCTTTGAGTACTGCTGTCTCCAGAATCGAAGGTGTATTCCAGCACAGTAACCCGATTTATTGTTGGAAAATGTATTATGGAAACTCAAATGATCTATGGAATAATGGTCTATTAATTCTGAAAATACAACAATTTAGGCCAACAGCTGTCGTTAGCTGGGTTCAACGGAATTGAGTGGCACAGTTGGTAGAGCTGCTACCTCACAGTGCCAGAGACCCAGGTCCAAAACTGACCTCGGCTGCTGTCTTTGTGGAGTTTGCATTCTCCCCGTGACCGCCTGGGTTTCCTCCCACCTCTCAAAGACGTGTGGGTTTGTAGTTTAATTGGCTACTGTCAAATCGCCCTTGGTGTGTAGGGAGTGGATGGTCAGTGCGGAGTCAGTGGGCCGAAGGGCCTGTTTCCATGCTGCATCTCTACACAGAATTGAGAAAACATAAGTCTATTGTGCCTACTACGCTGGTTCTCCTGTGCTGCTCAATCATTTTCCATTAAAGTTTCCCTTTACAAATATTTATACTGTTGCTTTTTAAATGCAATTATAGATGGTGCTTCTGGTAAAATGTTGAAATCCCAGGCAAGGGATTGCAGGCTCCGATGGTAAGTCAGTCTCAAAGTCAGTCTCAAGCAAGGCCGCCAGCTCCACCATGTTAGGCCGCAGAGCGACCAGAGGTACGATCCGGAAAACGATCGCATCTCCAGCAAGGTAATAGATTGAGAAAAAAAGTTTCCCCGGACCCCACCACCACCACCACCACCCCTCCACATAAAATAAACCAGAGAACATTAACACATACTTTCTAAAACACACTAAAAATAACAAATAGACAAAAAGACAGACAGACCGTTAGCGAGGCTGCCATCGCTACCCGGTGGAATATGGAGGATGTTTCCTTAGTAGTGGGAGAATCTAGAACCAGAGGGAATAGCCTCAGAATAAAAGGTCGCACCTTCAGAATGGAGATGAGGAGGAATTTCTTTAGCTAAAGTGTGTGTTTCTTTAGCACAGAGGGAGGTCAGGACACCAAGCGCTGGAGCAACTCAGCGAGTCAGGCAGCATCTCAGGAGGACATGACTAGGTGGCCTTTCAGGTCGGGATCCTTCTCCAGTCTGAAGAAGGGTCCCACCATGAAACGTCACCTACCCATATTCACCTGAGATGCTGCCTGACCCGCTGAGTTACTCCAGCGCTTGGTGTCGTTTTCTTTGCAAACCAGCATCTGGAGCTCCTTGCGACTCCAAAGTTCAGAACAATTCTTTGGCCGCAGTGCACTTTGGAATGTCCAGAGGATGTGAACGCCGTTGTATTAATGAAAACCTCTTCCTTAAACCTAACTGTTGTTCACTCTGAATAAACAACTTCAGGAAAACACATTTTAATTATCAACTGAATAATAGCCACTGACTTAGTTGGTTTACCTTCGTGGGCACTGGATCTTTCACAAATATTTTTATAATTATAGATACTCACTTGGGGATTTGATATTTTTCTGTACGTTAAATTCTTCATTTATTTTTTTCCCCCATTAGATGCCATTCGATTTGCTTGTTGCACAGGTTGTTCTAAGTTATTGAGGTACAGTGTGCCCAATGGTTTCATGAGAAGGCCAAACATTCTGCAATTGACTTTTGATTAGGTCTTTCTATAAATTTGAACATCTGGTTATTATCGCACTAAATCCCAGACATGTACCATCACGTTTAAATAAAGTATAGCTGTACACAATTAAGCATAAAGCAGATTTTAATCACCAAACCATTCATAGTTCAGTGTGAACGGAGAGATGATCATAAGATCAACAGTGGTGAGTAGAATTAGGCCATTCGGCCCATCAAGTCTACTACGACATTCAATCATGGCTGATCTATCTCTCCCTCCTAAACCGCACCCTCTCCATAACTCCTGACACCCATACTAATCAAGAATGATTGCACACAGAACTGGTCTTCAACTTCTTGTCAATCAGGAGATGTGACAAGGCTTGATAAATGAGATGTAATCAGGGATGTTTACATCAAATACAGTTTAAGAGACATTTGGACAGGTACGTGGATAGGATAGGTTTAGAGGGTTATGGGCTAAGCATGGCCAGGTGGGATTCGTGTAGATGGGGCACGTTGGTCGGCATGGGCAAGTTGGGCCAAAGGGCCTGTTTCCATGGTGTATGACACTGACTTCATGCAGCTTTTTGGATGAGGTGGTACTGACCCAGCACAATCACACCGGGACATTGAAAAGACCAGACTCTCCCTTTGCCAGTCGAAAGTTATTAGAGTTTGAAGAAAGATAATCATGTTATTGGCAAATAACATCTTTTATTTAAAGGAAAGATTTGTTCAAATAGAACTTACTCCAACCATTTCTTGTGCTGAATATTATTTTCCTACACCGTATGACACAGTTGTGTAGGTCTTTAAAGTGTTTCCTCCAGTCGACAATGACTGCCTGTATCTTTGATAACTCCACCGCCATTTTCAATTGGCAATGGAATGAGAGCTTGCTCGTCTCCTGCCAGCGAGTTGTTGAGTTTTCAGTGTTCTTTACATCTTTCTTTTCTTTAGGTCCTCAGTTTTCTGCAGGTGACCTCCAAGATCAGGAACAGCTTCTCCCTAACAACCAACAGGCTATTGAACACCACAAAACACCAACAAAACTTTGAATTGTCTTGGTTGCACTCAGGACTTCCAGCTTTTTTTTTGCTTTGCACTAATATTGTTTTTTTTTTTTAATTTATTGAATAACTCTACTGCTGTGCCGCCCCAAGGTGAATTCCTAAGACGTTACAACTAAAAGACAAATCTCAATAATTTCTCTGGACTTCATCTCAGATACAATGGGCAGCACGGTGGCGCAGCAGTAGAGTTGCTGCCATCCTGCACCAGGGACCCGGGTTCGATCCTGACTACAGGTGCTGTCCGTAGGGAGTTTGTATGTTCTCCCCGGGACCTCGCAGGTTTTCTCCAGGTGCTCCGGTTTCCTCCCTCACTGCAAAGGCATACAGTTTGTAGGTTAATTTTCTTTGGGTAAAATTGTTAATTGGCCCTGGTGTGTAGGATAGTGTTAGTGTTCAGGGTCGCCGCGGATGCGGTGGGCCGAGGAGCGCATCTCCGTGCCGTATCTCTGAACTAAACTAAACACAAGAAAAACTATCCAAGAAGTATTTTTCTGTATCATTCTGCAGCAAATGAAACATTAAAGTGGTGTTGGTGCTTCAATCTAAAACACTTAATGACCACATCAAGGCAGCAAAATCAAGGAAGTCAGCGGGTCATGCAGTAAAATAATTTCTGCTTTAATAAAAATAAAGGTTGCTAAATTCATACGGTCTTAATGGATTAGCAACATTAATCTTCAAACAAATTATTGACTGTGACAACAAAGACTTTATTTTGCCTAGACATTTTACTCATTGGGTACCTTTTAATGAAGAGTGTCACAGCATGTCCTGTTATTAATCATAGACATTACGTTGGTTGCTGTGACTATTTTTTAAAAACATTCTCTTAGTCTAAGACATGTCGATACTTGTCACAGTCATGTGCATTCTCACTCAACCAGTTGCACGTGAGCGAGCAGAATGAACGATGAAAAATACCTGCACAATAAGAAATTTTATATTTATATAAGTATATTTTATATTACTAGAGAACATTTGCAGAAGGCGAACTGTAAATTAGTTGCCCGACCTCTCCCTGTAGCTCAGGTTCTCCAGTTGAAGGGCAAATATCATCAAGAGTGTGAGATGCGCATTTGCAAGAAAGAGTGGGATGCAGGGGAACAGAGATAAAGGAGAGAATGGAACGAAAAGGAATTGCTCCTTGGCAAATTGTGAAAATATGTAAAATTCTCATCAGAGGCAAAGAAACACTTTCATATTCTTGGCATTCACTAAAGGGAAGATCGTTTAGAATGTATTTCCCCTTGAGTTAGATACTGATATCTTTTCCAAAATATTGTACTTACCAGGTTGGACAATTCATCTCTCTCGCCGGTCTTGACGACAGCCATAAGCCGGTATATTAATCTGTGAAATTCCATGTCCTCAAAAGGGTGTACTAAATGTGTTATAGGGTAACTTGTTTCCCTTTAACCCCGATTCTGAAATTTGTGGATTGTAATACTCGCACATTACCATATTAAGCATCGGCATTTCGTAGTTGAAATATATGAAGGCAGCACCGTGGCAGAGCTGGAAGAACCGCTGTCTCACGGCACCAGAGACCAGAGTTCAAACCTGACTTCAGGTGCTGTCCGTGTGGAGATTGCATGTTTTCCCTGTGACCGCTTGAGTTTCCTCCGGGTGCTCCGGATTCCCCCCCACATCTCAAATATGCGCGGGTTTGTAGGTTATTTGGCCTCTGTAAAATAGCTGCGAATGTGTAGAAGGTGGGATAATATAGAACTAGTGGTGACAGGTGATCGAAAATCAGAGTGGACTCAAAAGGTCGATTAGCCTGTCTCCAGGCTGTACCTCTGCACTAAGCTAAAGCAATATAGCACAGAAAGAGGCCCTTTGGCCCACTTCACCCCTGCTGAGGATAGTACCTGTCTGTACTAATCCTTTGGTCAGCACTTGGTCTGTAGCCACCTGAACTTTGGCGACTCAAGTGCTTGTCTGGATACTTAAATATGTAAAGAGTACCTGCGTCGACCACCTACTGACGATTCGAACTATACTCTCGGTGACAAAATTCTTCCTGAGATCCCATCCAATTTACAAACCCACGTCCTTGGGATGAGGGAAGAAACCGGAGCATCCGGAGGGAACCCACGCAGTCACAGGGAGAATGTGCAAACTCCACAAAGTCAGCACCCGAGGAAAGGATGGAACCCGGATGGATCCGGGTTCCATCCTTTCCTCGGGTGCTGACTTTGTGGAGTTTGCACATTCTCCCCGTGACTGCGTGGCAGCGGCTCTACCAGCTGCGACACTGTGCAAGAGAGAAAACGATAGTAACGTCAAACTATCATGAATTGAATATCTAACAAGGATCCATCCAAATTTCTATCTGCAAATGGATGACGGCATCGTTCCGCTCAAGCTGATGTGACCGCAGAGTGGTTGGAGAGCTCAATGGAAGTGAAAACATTCACGGAATAACTGAGCACATTGCAAAGGGAAGCATAATACTTCTGTACACCGAGAAATAAATCAAAGCAGATATATCCAAAGAAATTATATTGAGCATTGCAGTCATTAAATTACAGATGTTTACAGAAGCCATAATTAAACATACTATATTTATTATGTATATACACACTCAACCATGCACATTATTAAACAGTGAAAACTGTACCACCGGTACCAAATAGGCTGATTATATTATACATGCATAAGGCTTTGGGTCAGTCTTGATAAACACTATAACTTACATGCACAACTGCTCCGAAAGAGCTTGAAAACACTTCCCTGATTATTACTTTGATCTTGACCACAGTGCAAGAAATGAGAAGCAAACTCCCTTCGTTTAATTTTAGTGCAACAAATTAGTGAAGCTCTTGTAAGCAAATTAGTGTCACGTCTTGGAATACAGGAGCAATAAAACTTTGCAGCATCCGGAGGAAAAAATTAATTTTGCAATTTCAATGCAGCTTGCAATAAGAGAAGTGATGGAACGGGATTAAATATGCACAACTCGAAGCGATATCCCTGCACAGTTTGGAGCTTCTGTGCTCAAAAACTGGAAGTGTGTGATTCGGGGAAAAACAACCTTCCGGCATTTAATGAGTACTCCATGCATAAATGACTACAAGTTGCAGCACAGACGGAATAAATTGATGATAGACACAAAACGGCGAAGAAACTCAGCGGGACAGGCAGCAACTCTGGAGGGAAGGAATAGGTGAAGAAGGGTTTCAGCCCGAAACGTCACCCATTCCTTCTCTCCAGAGTTTCTGCCTGTCCCGCTGAGTTACTCCAGCTTTGTGTGTCTATCGTCCGTCTAAACCAGCATCTGCAGTTCCTTCTTACACAAAATAAATTGCTGTTCATTTCAATGGAACTCCTAATTGAGAACTTCCAAGCTTGTTTTCAACTATTAATGAGCTAGACATGCTACAGTACTCCAAGATACTTGGCATTCATCACAAAGTAGGAAGTACGTTTTTGTTTTCACAGTTCTCATATGCGCAAAACGTCAAACCTGGAATCAGAATACTACCATGATTCAAAACGTTTTACCTTACATTGCAGTTTCCATACAGTGGCACTAGCCTAGAATTTCCATATTTAAAAAAAACTTTGGAAATGGAGAAACATTTGAACACCAACCGCTAGCAAATCTCAGGGAGCCTCCAAGAAGCAGTTTCAGTACAGAGTTGCTACTCCTGCTTGCTTTTATACTTTGAACGGCTCTTACAATGGTTGACCATTATTCTTGTCACGTTGCTGTTCGGGAACAACCAACCTGCAGTGGCCTTGAACAACATGTCCTCATCAAACACCACAGCCACCTCGATTCCAATTAACGTGAGAAACATTGTCAAAACCAGTGAGGAAAACGCAAGCTGCCTGACTATTTCTGCCTCAGGTTTTTTGCTGAGCTTACATTTTTCGTATCACCTTTTGGCACTCGTACAGCAAGCAGTCTGGAAGGACACCGCAACCTGATCGCAGCCACAGTGATAACGTCCCAGCGTGGAATCGACAGTGGAGTAAACAGGCCGTCGATGGAAGCAGCTGGCAGGACACAATCCCTTCTGTTCCTGCACACAAAGAGAACAGTTCATTTGGGCACAGTCGTGGAAAAAAACAAAAACGTGTCCACTAGGTTTGCTTTCCTCGACATCTCCCTCACAACTTGCATTCAAGAACTAAATGAAAACTGCAGCCAGCTTTCTGTGGTAAATTCCTGCACACAAGCATTGGAGTCACAGTGACTCCAACACACTTCAACTAACATGCGCAGCCGAGGAATTACACCACAGTTTCCAGGAAGTGGATTGAGGGATCTCATTCACACAGTCCACACTATCCCTTGGGTTATGGCCATTTGGAGACCCTTACAAGAGATCATCACATAGATTCATCTAATTTTAATGTTCCCCTCCCTCACTTAGTAACGACTTCTTGTAAACATTATCATATGTTCATCGACCTCAAAGTTGAGAACAAGTCAGAACCGAATGATCAAGGAACACACACAGCTAACAGACATTACTGAAGGCGGTTTTACAACACCAACTTTCTCTCTTTCAGCTATTGAAGTAGATGTGGTGTTTTAGTTATGGTTGAATTCTTAAATCCCAATAATGTTTTCATTCCAACTACTTCATGGGGTGTGTGAGGGTGGGCAGAGGAGAGCCATTGAGCATCCTTGATTATGATTTGCATAGTGGCTTGCACAGTGGTACAGCAGTTGAGTTGCTGCCTTACAGCACCAGAGACCTGGGTTCAATGCTGACTACGGGTGCTGTCTGAATGGAGTTTGTACGTTCTCCCTGTGACCACGTGGATTTCCTCCGGTTGCTCTGGTTTCCTCCCACATTCCAAAGACGTGCGGGTTTGTAGGTTAACTGGCTTCTGTAAACTGTCCCTAGTGCGTAGGGTAGAACTAGTATATGGATGATTGCTGGTCGATGGTCGGGACGGACTCGGTGGGCCAAAGGGCCTGTTTTCATGCTGTGTCTCTAAACGAAGCTAAAATCCTCAATAGTTAAATACTGAACTGTATCGGTAAGTGTTCAGCAAGGATAATGGGGAGTGGGGTGGGGGGGGGCAGGAGATACAGTTCACATTAAAACTAGCCAGTTGCTGGTCAGATAGTCCGGTCCATCATCTGATGCCACTATCAGCAGACAGGAACTTGTCTACGCAAACATGCACAGATATATATGTACACACCCACCACTCTCTGTGCGAAAACGTGCCCTATACATCTCCTTTAAACTTTGCCCCTCTCACCTTAAAGCTGTGCTCTCTGGTCTTTGATTTTTCCATTCTGGGATAAAGGTCTGACTGTCTACTCTAATTATGCCTCATAATTCTAGATACTTTTATCAGGTTTCCCATCAGCCTCCGTTGTCCCAGAGAAAATAATCTTATTTTGTCTAACTTCTTTTTATAGTGAATGCCCTCTGATCCAGGCAGCATTCTGGCACAAGTTCAATGAGTTATAAAATCTTTCTGAGATTATCCATATTAAATAACATCAAACAACACTGTCTGAAGAAGGGTTTCGGCCCGAAACGTCGCCTATTTCCTTCGCTCCATAGATACTGCCTCACCCGCCGAGTTTCTCCAGCATTTTTGTCTACTGTCAAAAGAGAAATGGCTCAGACTGGTTGATGGCACTTCCCATTATTTTAAACCTGGGAGTAACTCAGTGGGACAGGCAGCATCTCTGGAGAGAAGGAATAGGTGACGTTTCAGGTTCCCTTCAGAACCAGAAACATCACCCTTTCCTACTCTCCAGAGATGTTGCCTGACCCGCTGGGTTGCTCCAGCATTTTGTGTCTAACTTCAGTGCAAACCATCTGCAGGTCCGTCCTACACATTATTTTAAACTTGTTGGGTGCACAAAGCTACTGGGTCACATCCCTGCACACATAAAGCCTGCTTAAAGTTATGGTCAAGTTTCACGAGTGAAGAAGGGTCTCGACCCAAAACGTCACATATTCCTTCTCTCCATAGATGCTCACTCAGCCGCTGAGTTTCTCCAGCATTTTTGCCTACCGACGAGTATATCACTTCATTTCTACAACGTGTCAATAATCACTGGAGCAGGAATAGATGGGCATATTCTGGTCGCCAAGCTATAGTGAGGATGTCATTGAGATGGAAAGAGTGCAGAAACGAGTCACAAGGATTCACTGGCACTGGAGAGAAGGAAGGGTGACGTTTTGGGTCATGACCCTTCTTCACTCATTGAAGAGGTATGGGCAGGTAAAATTACAACACTCAAAAGGCATTGGGACAGGTACAAGGATAGCAAAGGTCTGGAGGAAATTGTGCTAAATACAAGCAAATGGGACTAACCCAGGCAGGCAACTTGGTCGGCATGTACACGTTGGGCCAAAGGGCCTGTTTATATGATGTCATCTATAATTGATGTTATCTGATAATTGGAACAAGACTACATTGTAACGGGGAATGTTTTCACAGCAGATTTCTGTACAGCACTGCCTGTATTGTTAAGTCATTTCAAGGTTATAAACGTGCACATTACCTACCTATGATAGCCACGGTGTGCAGCCGGAGCTCTTTCTGTAGAGTGTGAAGTGCTGACGTCAAAGCTTCCGATGACTTTGATGAGACGTTAAGATTCTGTTTCACGTCGTTGGACAGTGAAAGCCAAAGGTTCCCAAATTCTTCAGTCGACAGCTTTAAAGGCCTGGAAGCAGACAGAGGCAGAAACACAGCTAACGTGTTTATTGTTATATTTAAAAAAACATGCATTTACATCAGCACACTGGTATTACAAAATAATCAGCCAACGTTTTAATTTAACTCTACTATTATCTACCCCTAACATTCCAGGCAGAAGCCTCGACATTCCCTTTCTTGCTACAACATTCCACACTGAAGGTTGAGCACATCAAAGGCAAAAAACAAAGTGATTCCAAGAAAACAATAAAAGACACAAAGTGCTTGAGTAACTCAGCGGGTCACACGGCAACTCTGGATAACCTGGATAGCCAACGTTTTGAGCATCCATATCTCCTGCTATCCTACCCTCCTCCAGCACTTTTGTCTTTTTTTGTAAACCAGCATCTGCAGTTCCTAGTTTCTCCAAGAAAACATAACTCATCTTTACAAAAGAACCAAGTGTACTGGAGTAACACAGTGAGTCAGCACGCAGGTCTGGAGGACATGGATAGGCGAGGTTTCAAGTCGGGACCATTCTTCAGACTAATTGTAGCAGTGAGGAGAAAGTTAGAAGAGAGGTGGGGGCAGCATTAAGCCTGGCAATTCTTGGGTGGATCCAGGCCAGAGGGGGGGGGGGGGGGGGGGGGTGGATCGGCAAATGGTTGGACAAAGGCCGGATACGATCAGCCATGTGAAAAGGGGATGAGGAGAGAAGAGGCATGAAATGTGAGATCAGAGGAAGAGATATAGGTGGAAGGAGACAGTGGGAGGAGGGAAGGGAGAGGAGGGTAGGATAGCAGGAGATATGCATGCGCATCCAGGTGGGACACAGGGAAGAGTGAGCGGGGGTTGGGGGTGGTTAAGCTCTCAATTAATTAAGATTTTTTAAAAATGGTGACAAATTATCTTTTTTATTATTTAAATTATGGAAAATCAGTTTGATTACAGCCAAAAATCTGCAGCGATCTTTCCCCTTGTTAATATTTCCATACCATACAGACAGCACACTCAAGGAAAAGTGTATGAGATCAACTCTAAGACACAGGCTTTCCATATCACCCTCGAAACGAAAATATCTGTTTACTCAATTGCTAGGATATAACTGCAACTGCTCGGACAGGAAGGCTCTGCAGAGGGTAGTGAGGGGAGCAGAGAAGATCATTGGCGTCTCCCTACCCTCGGTACAAGAACTGTTCCTGAGCCGCTGTCGGAAAAAAGCTCAGAGAATTGCCAAGGACAAACTGCACCCCCTCCACATACACCTGGATCTCCTGCCATCAGGCAAGAGATATCGCAGCATCAAAGCCCGGACTACAAGACTGCTAAACAGCTTCCTGCCATATGCTGTGAGGCTGCTAAACAGCCACTCTGTACTCACAGTCACCTGATTCTGCGGCTTGGCACGGACACTATAATAACTGGCACTGGCCACTTCAATAACTGGCACTGGCCACTCAAATCAGCCACCCCGGACATGTTTATGATTGGTCTTACTGTATTTTAACGTTGTTTTTATCTATTTTAACTTTATACTGTTCCATCAGGGACTGGATTGTTTTTAGTGTTAATATGTGTGAAATGTTTTAAATTTCATGTGTGATGCCCTGGGAAACGTCTTTTCGTTTTGCACTGTACAACTGTTGCTTGCAAGATGACAATAAAGGTTGAATTGAAATTGAATTGAAATTGAACTACTTAAGAGTCAAAAGTTAAAAATGTGTGATTGCAGAAATTAAAAGCAGCAACACAGTTTTGTGCTTAACTAATTGCAGATTATTAATTACTTCTTTAACCAAACTAAAAGTTTCTTTCATCAAATGGGCATTGATAAAGGTTGATGTGACACAGCATAACAAAACAACAATGTTAAATCATGTTGTTGAAACTAGTATATAATTTTTTTTATTTTATTTTAAAGAGTTTGACAGGAGAGATTCTCTCAGTTGTAGTGTCTGGACTAATGGGTCAGAGTGACAGGAAAAAGGGTTGGTCATTTAATGGGAGGTCAGATGAAATATGAGATGCAATGGAATTGTAATCCCTACCCACCAACTGGTCATGACACTCCAGAAGCACAAGCATCCAAGGTCAGGTCAATTTTCAAACTCCGCTGATAATTGAGATGAAGATAAAAGTGGGCGGGTATATGTCACCAGCAGAATGCCGGCACAGACCTTGGCATCCTCGTGTCATTAGCCGAGCTGGAAGCAAGTCGCACACCTGCCGGAGTCACCACCACTGCTGCATGCGGCTCAAAGACACCAACGATTGAAATGGAAACCTCTCACAGATTTCACTGTTGCCCTTGCTAAAGATAATGCGACCATTGGGATTGTTAATCCTGAGTGTTCGGACAAAAGATGATCTTTCACCAAGAAGAAATTCAGCAGAATTCTTCGTAAGAACGTAAATAGAAGTAGGCGGTATAGTTCAAGTGTAACACAAAATGCTGGAGGGTCAGGCAGTTTCTGTGGAGGGAATGGACAGACAGTTTTTCAGATCGGGACCCTTCTTCAGACCATCTGAGGATGGGTCCCAACCAACTTTGCATTCAAGACCAATATACCATTTGCCCTCCAACTGGTTATATCCGCACACAAATTGTATAATTCATATCCAAGGGCCCCCAATTCCCATAGAACTCCAACATTAACTAGTCTCTAGTGCTAGAGTATCTCAGCGGGTCGGGCAACATCTCTGGACAAGATTGAGAGTTGACGGTTCAGGTTGGAACCTTTCTTCAGACTGATTGTGCTGGGGAAGGGGGGGGTGGGGGAGGAAGATGGGGGGGACAAAGTCCGATAAGGTAGATACAGGCGGGGGGGGGGGGGGGGATTGATAGGCAGATGGTTGGACCAAGGCCAGTGGTGAAATTACAAAAGGTGTGAGACAAGGATAGAAGAGTGAAGCTGGAGGATCAGTCACAATCAGTCTGAATAAGGGTCCGGTCTCATAATATCACTTATCCATGTTCTCCAGAGATGCTGCCTGACCCGCTGAGTTTCCCCAGTACTTTGTATCTGTTTTTCTTTTGTAAACCAGCATCTGCAGTTCCTCGTTTCTACATTGCTGGATGGGGGAGCAGTCTAGATTCAAGACAGGGATATCTGAGATCTGCATCTTGTTTTCCTCTTTGTAACATTCAATGGTCTGTCACTGACTGCCTGAGAATACCCACATTCAGTTTGCAGCTCATCATTCTCTACTGAACAAATCAAAGACATTTTATAGCAAATGCTCCATAATTAGAATTGTGAGATAAGCTTATGCACGAGGAAAGGGCATTTTTAGGGATAATTATAATTTTGGTGCATTTTAGTTCTCGTACCTGATAAAGTCAGTTAAGAATAAAGCTAGTGTACATTTCTCTTCAGTGCATTGGCGGGTCTTGGGATGATAACTGACGTGCCCCGAGAGGGCTACCTGGGAACAAGGCTTCACCATTTGCAGACACAGCTGACATCTGACGGAGCCATGGCATTCTATGGTTTCAAAATGAAAAGTTGAACTCTCAACAGCCTGTCAAAGAGATTAAAATCAGAGTTTAGGAAATTATAAATTTGCAGTGCTGTCACATCTAAACCAGCAAAATATGATCAGATAAGGCAGTGTGTAACGCGAGGCACTGGAATTCCCCATACCGCGAACTGGACAAACACTTCCTGCAAGCTCAGAGCCAGGGGACTTCACACACGAAGCAGCCGAGGGGAACAACACATGTGTTTTATCTCTCAGCTGAGGAACAAAGTATTAACTGATGGCCGACTTCCTCACATTTACCGCATCCAAATGCAAAAGTACAAACAAATGTACAAGTTCAAGAGGTTTTGCTGCAAGACGGCTAATCTGATCCTGACACAATCTTGCACCAGAGATATCTCACGACATATTCAAGAAGTACTTTGATGCAATACCAGTTCAATGTGTTTGGGAAGATACAACTCTTGTGATTTGGCAGAAAGACTAAAGATAGATCAGAAAAAGTATTTTCATCCAAGGAGCATGGGGACGTGGAGCTTTTGTCTTGAAAGGGTGATGGAGACAAAAAAAGACTTAGTACATTTTAAACGCTCGGTGAGCACCTGAGGTGCCATAATGTGTTGGCTACAGTGAAGTTAAAATGCCTGCATTGTCTAATCAACATTTCTGCCTTACATGGACACAATGGGCCAAATGCCCACATATACAAACATACAGTTGGGGAGCTGTCTGTATAATGCCACCCCACCTTGGGCAAATAACCTGCTTTTGTTACTTAATTTAATTAATTAATTTCTTTGATTTATTTTTAATCGATAACGTTACAGGTCCTCCTGGGGTTACTAACGGCAGACTTGGGGACAATGCAAATATACGAGCGAGTGTTTGGCAGACCGGCGGGATGGATTTGCGGGCTGCTGTGGGGTTACAGGCATCTTCTGTTGGGTGGGGATGGGGCATTTCAACGTGCTTTTGACTCCCCCCCCCCACCCCCTTTCCCCAGAGCCGCAACCATGGGGGGTTGGGTCGAGTCGATCAGAGCTGGGATTGTGAGCAGACTTGTTTATTCATTCAGACTCTGTGAAGGCAGCTGGCGGCCGCTCTTCCCGCGTCTGCTCGCTTGCTCTCCCGTCACAGCTGTTTCTGTGATCCTCCCCCACAGTCTCCACTTACAAACAGTTCAGGTTATTCATAAGTTCATACGTTCTAGGAGCAGAATTAGACCATTCGGCCCATCAAGTCTACTCTGCCATTCGATCATGGCTGATCTATCTCTCCCTCTTAACCCTATTCTCCTGCCTTCTCCCCATAGCAATCAAGAATCTGTCAATCTTCGCCTTAAAAATATCCATTGACTTATCCTCTACAGCCGTCTGTGGCAATGAATTCCACAGATTCACCGCCCTCTGGTGAAAGAAAGTTCGCCTCATCTCCTTTCTAAAGGTACATTTTATTCTGAGGCTGTGGCCTCTGGTCCTACTGTCCCTCTAGTGGAAACATCCTCTCAGCATCATCTCTATCCAGGCTATGAACAGTTCTCAGGAATGGAACTCTGTCTTAACCTTGGGAATGCCTGTATAGCTTACAAAAATACAACGTAGGAACTGCCCATAAAAAGTTACTACTACTTGGGCAAATACCCATTTGTATTACTAAATTCAAGATAATTACATCAATCATATTTACCTTCAATTCTTCAGTCAATGTAAATTCGATGGTCACATTAGTAACTTCTATATTGCTGTGATTAGTAAAAAATAGGATTATTAACAGGCAGTCCTCTTTCCAGACTTTGCAGGAAGACAGAGTTACATTTTCAGTGGCGCAAACTTGCTCAAATCCTGAATGCAAAAACTCTGAGAATTCGACCGGCAAGCTTGGAGTCAAACTGGAGACGGGTTCATGGGCCACAGATGAAGAGTTGCAATTTGCAGGCTGTATAATGTCAAAATTCCCATCTGCAAATAGACCCGAAAAAGATTCCTTTGATGCTGTCGGCTTGGCTTCGATTAAGTTGTTACTCAGAGCCCAGTCTTGATCAGATACTTGGCCAAGTTCCACTCCAGAGCAAGTTGCTGCATTTGCCAGAGGTACTGCTTTACTTTCTTGGAAGGAAATACAGCTTTCTGGGACATTATCCATTAGATCTGGAATTTCACCAGGGTGCGAAGCAGTCGCCTTCTGTGCAGACATCATCTTGTTAGAGCTATTTTGTTTCTCAATATTCTTTGACTTTCTGCGAAATGTATGGGCAGTGCTCGGAGTTTTCCCCATCTGGAAAGATTACAGAAAATATATGAGTTGTATTTTTCAAATCTTTAAATTATTATGTGATGGTAGATAAAATCTGGTCTTGGCATCATGTTCGGCATAGACATTATGGGCCGAAGAATCTGTTCTAGTGCTGTAATGTTCTATGTTCTGATCAACATTGGCCTTAAGAAAGAATTGCCTTCACAAGAATCTTTTAAACAAATGTTGTGCATAAGCTAGCGTACTGTTCGATTCACCAATACCACATTGAGGACATTTGACTTTATCTAAGGAATTGATGTGCTACTAAGCTGAGACTACATTCTGTGCTCTGTATCTTCCCCTTGGCTCCATCTATTGTACTTGAGTTTGAGATGAGTATATTTATATATGGTATATTTGATCTCTTTGGATACCATGCAAAACAAAGCTATTCTCTGTACCTTGGTACATGTAACAAAAATAAACCGAAACCTAGTCACATCACAAGATAATTCAATTCAGTACAATCTAAGCACTTCTAAAAGCTGGTTGTGTGCTTATCAGGATTTTAACAAATTGGTTACCGGTTTTGCTGCTCATTTTCTTACACCCTGCAGGTTGAATTGCCCAAGTTGAACTGCAGATTCTACCCAGCATTCAATCAATGAAACAGAAGGCACATGATATATGTCCAGGGATACGTTCCAACATTACGATGTGTGAAGTAAATAATGAGCACCAATAAAATCAAGTAACAGCAAGTTAATGCTAAAATCAAGATCATTAAATCAAAAGATTTCAATTAGCTTAACTAATTAACATTGATAGTTAAATAAATATCAGGTAACTGTACAGGTAATATCATGGGAGGCACAGTGGCACAGCGGTAGAGTTGCTGCCTCACAGATCTCGTGTGTTGTCTGTGTGGAGTTTGCATGTTCTCCCCATGACCGCATGGCTTTCCTCTAGTTTCCTCCCACATACGTGAGGGTTTGTAGTTTAATTGGCCTCTGTATATTGCCACTGGGTAGGGAGGGCATTAGAAAGTAGGGAAACAGAACTAGTGTGATCGACTGATTGATGGTCGGCAAGGACTCGGTCTCTTGCCGACCATCAAAGGGCCTCTTCCCATAATGTATAATTCACTCAATCTATAATATATAAACTATGAAATATGATTCTTGAAGTCTCACACAAATTTTCTGTGGGTCTAATCACATAAAATTGAAATCATGTGCATTATATATCACATCATATTGGTTTATAACAGGCTCTCCCTCTAGTGGCCATGCTGGATACGCCATTCAACGTCTCACAAATGAGGCAGAGAAGTCATCGTCAAAGATCTTAGATCTTTGGTCATCGTCGTACAGCATGGAAACAGGCCCTTCGGCCCAACGTGCCCATGCCAACCAAGATGCCCCATCTACACTAGTCCCACCTGCCCGCATTTAGCCCATATCCCTCTAAACCTAAAGTCCTATTGGTGTAAAATACAGATCCCACTGCTCTTCCATTTTCTTTTCTCAACATAAATATTGTGGGAACATCTTAACATGTGCTTTCATAAACACATATTTTCATTAAAGTATGATTGATGATTATGTTCCACTGTAAGATGTTGCAAGAGATCTGAAGTTTCTGTGTACAAATGTTTATAACTGGCTGCATAGTTATGAGATATAATCCAGGAAATTTATGACATTTTGCAATTTCAAAAAAGTTTAGTTCACAGAGCCTGTAACTTTGATTTGGAGTTGACAAAAAACAGAGTATAAGCATTTATACATTCCATGATTAGGGTACCACAGTCCTGCAGAATATTGTGAAGACATTCAAACATGTTTCTTAAATGCATGTTCTTCCCACAAGCAAAAGTAGTTCAAAGAACAGGCAGTGATCAGAATAGATATTTTTTTGTACAATGTCATTGGAAAGCAGACTACAACTCTAACATAATCAATGAATGAGTTTATTCTTAACAAAACGAAGTGGGTTCACTATCAGACCTCAAAGTTCACTGATGTGCAGAGAATATCTTAGTTATTTTTAATTTACATTTTGGGAAAGATATTACTTTTCTTTAAAAAAAAGACTGGAGTAACTTAGCGGATCAGGCAGCACCCCAAGAGAAGATAGACACAAAGTGCTGGAGTAACTCTGCCAGCAACTCTGGAGAAAAGGAACGGGTAATGTTTTGGGTCTGAACCCTTCTCCAGAGTGAAAGGGCCGGCAACATATGACCTCAGGAAGAGTGGAGTGCATAATGAGGAGAACATGACTATGTTTCATTCAGGTCGAGACACTTCTTCAGACTGTCCAAGGATGCTACTTGATCTACTGAGTTTCTCCAGCAATTTGGGTCTTTTGTTTTTGTAAACCAGAATCTGCAGTTCCTAGTTTCTACATTATCATTTTTCCTTGTTAAGTAAGCTGAATTAAGAGAAATTGCTCAACATTAGTTTAGTTATTTGGTTCAGAGTTCAAATTCCGACATGAAATTAGGACTTCACAATGAAGGGTGAGTGACTTCAATGGTGTAGGTAGATTAAAGGGCCAGTCCCACTGCGGCGACCTAATTTGCGAGTTTAGACGAGTTTGCACTCGACTCAAACTCCCAGCCGTCTTTTACCTTCCTGTTCATCGCAGGTGTGTGAAGTGTGTGAGTGTGAGTGTGAGTGTGAGTGTGAGTGTGTGTGGGTGTGTGTGTGTGTGTGTGTGTGTGTGTGTGTGTGTGTGTGTGTGTGTGTGTGTGTCTCGCGGTTTCATCACTGACGGTCGATCCAGCTCGAGGTTTTTCAGGCGAGTGCCCTCGAGCTTGAAGGGCGAAGACAGTCGCTGAAAAGCCGCGTTAGTGGGACAGGCCCTTAAGGAGGCAGAAGAGACACCAAAAATTGTCCATGTTGGTTTACAAAAAACGGACACAATCCTGGAGTAACTCAGCGGGTCAGGCAGCATCTGTGGAGAGCATGGATAGTTTGTGGACAACCTGTCCATGTTCTCCAGATATGCTGGCTGACCTGCTACATTACTCCAGCGTGTGTGTGTGTGTGTTTGTGGACAACCTGTCCATGTTCTCCAGATATGCTGGCTGACCTGCTACATTACTCCAGCGTGTGTGTGTGTGTTTGTGGACAACCTGTCCATGTTCTCCAGATATGCTGGCTGACCTGCTACATTACTCCAGCGTGTGTGTGTGTGTTTGTGGACAACCTGTCCATGTTCTCCAGATATGCTGGCTGACCTGCTACATTACTCCAGCGTGTGTGTGTGTGTTTGTGGACAACCTGTCCATGTTCTCCAGATATGCTGGCTGACCTGCTACATTACTCCAGCGTGTGTGTGTGTGTTTGTGGACAACCTGTCCATGTTCTCCAGATATGCTGGCTGACCTGCTACATTACTCCAGCACTTTCTCTTTTTTTTTTAAATTAAAAAAAAGAGGCAGAGATTGTTCTAATTAAAGCAGAGATCAAAACCAGATAGGTGAACAAAATCAAGAATACATAGAAAATATACGAGGAAAAGCCATTTTCATACGAATTAACACACCAGACCTTTCAGCCTAGGCTTGTGCTGATCAAAAGAACCATGCAACCTAAATGAGTTTGTCTTGGCATCTTGCTTGGCACTGTTCCTGTGCTGTACTGTTCTATATTCTATGTTCCTAATAGATCCAACTGCCACATGTTGAGGTCTTGTTTTTCATGTGCTCATAAAAATGACTTAGGATTTTCTTTGATTTGATGCAGTGACTTAAGTGCGAGAAACCAGATGATAGATGAGGAGGAAAATAAAGATCGGGGCATTATAAAACAGGCCAAACTGTGGAATGCAGTGCAGGAAAGAATGTACACTCGCAGGCAAACTTCATGAGAAAATTACATAAATACTTGAGGGGAAAAAATACTGCATTGAGGGGAGAGGGCAATGGCAACTTTCTCAACCCTGCAGTTAGAAAAAAACATTCATATTTTCCGATTTACAGAATTCAGTCTATTGTGAAGTACATCTCTCTGCAAGAGTCACGGTATGTTCAGCACAAATCTGGATTGCTGATTGAGTTTGAAGAAGGGTCTCAACCCGTAACGACACCTACTCCTTTTCTCCAGAGATGCTGCCTGACCCACTGAGTTACTCCAGCACTTTGCATCTAATCTTCTGGATTGTTACTCGAGTGGGCTCACTGGTAGATGGTGTCCAGTTGCTATAGCAATAGAGCATGCAAACCTGTGCTTGCACACATTACAAGCAGGTCTGTCAAGGGATGTCAAACAAAGATAAGATACAAAATGCTGGAGTATTTTAGCGGGTCAGGCAGCTTCTCTTGCAAAAAATGGATAAGCGACATTTCAGGTCGGGTCCCTTCTTAAGGTGCCAAACAAAGGATATAAGGCTCAACCTGCCTGCCTCCTCTCTCCTGAAACATCAGCTTTACCCCCAATGTCTACTGTTCAAGATCAGGTTTTTTTTAAAGCATCTTTTCACTTCACATTTCAAACATGCTCCTGCCCTCGATCCCACCTGCTGCCCTCTGCTGGCCAAATACTGGCTCTTCACAACCAGCCACTGTGCCCCACCAAGACCTCCTTCCTGCCCCCAAGATCAGAAGTGGGGCAGAAAACAACTTCATATTGTATAAATTCAGGGTGTTAACTCAGTATAATTTCTTTGGGTGCACCATAAAATTAACCAAAGATTAATTATTTTTTAACAAAGACTGTGCAACAGCTTTGCGATTCATATTTGCTTACCATCCTCTTTGAAGTGAATCTATACACATATATTGATGCTAACTTACCAGATTTACAAGGTTATTGGATCCCAAACCAACAAATAGAGATGATGCCAAAAGTTGTCTCTCTTGTTCTTCTGCAGAAATACTGACGACACTTTCTGCAGCGGAGGGACTTTGAGCAGCCATTTCACCTTCGGAAACAGCACTTGTTTTGCTTGAGGTTTCTTCTTTGGATTCCTTGCTTCGAAGGTAGCCCTTCGTACCCCACACTTTCTTCACCCCTTCAAGTTTCAGACCCTCTGAACTGAACATAAGAGGTATACAATTCAACACAAAATCCAAATGTTGGCAAAAAAAAAATCCTTTGTTCATGCATACAAGAAATCACTACTGCACAGAGTTTTTAGAAAGCAGAATGTTAGTTGTCTGTCTCCAAACACACAAATAAAAGTATTTGTTTTACACTGTTATAAAGTCCCTAAACGTTGATGGGATTGGATCGTGTAAGATATTTGCCAAAACTAGAGGTCACAGATTCAAGGCACACTTATGAGAAGTAAGCATTTAATTCAGAACTGACGTTCCAAAGATGAGCAGGTTTGTAGGTTAATTGGCATTTATAAATTATCCCCGCTGTGTGGAAGAGAACTAGTGTATAGGTAATCGCTAGTCAGCGCTGAGTCGTCAATGGGCCGAGGGACCCGTTTGCACATGGATATTGCTGCGTGCACACTGACCACCTGGTATCTTTATGACCCTACCCATCAAATGCATTTAATTAACACTTTAATCAAATGCTACCCATTTAGTATTATTGACTTATTTGCAGGGGACTGCTGAGAAATTAATACATTTAATTAATACATCCTCAAGATGAATAAAGTACAGAGTGCTCCAAAGCAATTCCTCTAACTTCCAAAGTCGGTGGCTACATCAATTCAGACTTCTTTCAAAGACATATTCAACCACACATGCTAACGTTCAACCCAAAATCAACTGGGTTACAAGCTCAGAAATGTTAACAAAAATCTATTTCACATGCTATATTGACATATTAGATTTATAATCTAAACAAACAGTATTCATGCTAACATCTGATGAAGCAACACAAATCAGCAAACTTACTCTTTTAATCCAGATTCTGTGCTGTTGTAAGAAATCTCTGAATTTATGGACAAGTCTGCAGGGGATTGTCTTCCTGTAACACTGGAGATATGTGGGCTTGTTGGAAAAGATAGTCCATAAGGTTCAAAATTCAACACTGTGGAAAAATATGAATGAAATTACTTAATCGTGCGGCTAGCTTCTAACTGAAGATAGCAGGCATATGTGCAAACATGCTTAAACTTTAGAAGAACGTAGAACCGTACAGCACAGGAACTGGCCCTTTGGCCCACAATGTCTGTGCAGTACATAATTCTAAGCTAAACTAATCTCATCTGCCTGCACACAATCCATACCCTCTCCATATCCGTATGCCTGTCTAAATGCCTCTTAAATGTCACTATTGTATCTGCCTCCATCACTCCTAGCAGCACATTCCAGGCACCCACCAATCTCCGAGTAAAAAAACATATCCCGTATGCCCCCTTTAAACTTTGCCCCTTTCACTCTAAAGCTATGCTCTCTAATCTTTGACATTCCCATCCTGGGAAAAAGGTCTGAATGCTTATCTTTTCTTTCTCTCTTATACTTGATTTTGCATAGAAAATATTTGAACACTCACTAATTAATGATAATTATTTCAGTTTGATATTTCCACTAGGGGGTGCTGTCTCTCTGTGTATTTGCTTCCTAATCTATTACACACACAGACTGCATTGATCATGCACTGCAGTTGGTTGTGGCCTCGTGAACAGCAAATCCAATGGTCTTCAATAAGAGAAATTAAAAAAAGAGAAGCAACTTGTGGTATTGAAAGGCAGAAATTAGGTCTTGAAAGAAAAACCATATGTGGAAGAAGCAGAAAGAGACGGAAGACAAAAAGGAACAATTTTAAAACATGTTTCAAAACCTTTAAAGTTCTCACGAAACACAAGGAAGTGCAGATGTTGGAATTAAAATAAAATAAAGTTCCATGGTTCACATTCTGCACCCTCCAAAGCTGAAAGGCATGTCGAGATCAGGAAATGATGGGGAAAGATCACTGGCTTGAAACATTATCTCCCTTCCCAGACAATGCCTAACCTGCTGCATATTTTCAACATTTTCTGATTTTATATCCGATTTCTAACATCAACAATGTTTTACCATTGAAAGATACCAGATGAGCAACGTTAAATCAATGTTGCCCTTCTGTAGATATAAATTTAAAGAGGGTTTGTGGTGATTTTGCTTGCCCAGATTCTAAACTGCGTAGGTTAAAAAATTGTGAAATAAATAAAGCAAATGTTGGAAACACTCAGCAGGTCAGTGTCTGTGGAAAGAGAAACAGCGGAATTGGGGGAGATAACAAGTTTGTTTTCATTGTCTAAGGTGGGGTGAGGATGGATAGGACAAAGGACGAGGCCAGGGTTCTCCTGGCGATCACCATTAGTTAACGGATTAAAGAGCAGTTATTAACAAATCCAGATTATACCTCAAGCTCAAAGTAAACTGTGGAGCAGTTCTGGCCCAGAGTGATCGCTGGTCCCTATATGGTCTTGGTTCAATGATATATCCACATAAACAGTGTCTGGGCATTAACTAGTAAAGCGAGATGTGTGGAGTAAACAGTTTGAGAAGACGGCATTTCATTCAAAAGCCTCAAAAAAGCTTCATCGTAATTGCCCAGCATAAGAATTTATTATGGGGTCTTCTCCCCACCCCCTATCAGTCTGAAGAAGGGTTTCGGCCCGAAACGTTGCCTATTTCCTTCGCTCCATAGATGCTGCTGCACCCGCTGAGTTTCTCCAGCATTTTTGTGTACCCATAAGAATTTATTAGATGGACGGGATAAAGTATTAGGATAATAAGTAATTACTTTGATAAAGATAAATTGTAGAAAGCCTAAAGAAATTGCTTTACCGCTGAGAAAGGTAATTGATTCCAACATCACTGCGGCACGATGGCGCAGCGTCATTGTTACTGCCCCACAGCGCCAGAGACCGGGTTCAACCCCGACTACGGATTTTGTACTCCTGTACGGAGTTTTACGTTCTCCCTGTGAACGCATGGGTTTTCTCCGGGCGCTCCCATTTCCTCCCGCATCCCAAAGATGTACAGGTTTGTAGGTTTATTGGCTTCGGTAAAAGTGTAAATTGTCCCTAGTGTGTACAATAGTGCTAGTGTACGGGGTGATCGCTGCTCAGTGCGGACTGGGTGGGCCGCTGCATCTCTAAATTCTAAAATAAATCATTTATTTATAAAGCAAGCATACCATGTCTTTTCTTCACCACTCTAAGTCCTTGTGTTGCCACTTTCAGGGAGTCATGGACTTGGTCTCTAAGATCCCTCTGTATATCAATGCTGTTAAGGGTCTTGCCATTAACTGTGTATACTTACCCCTTACATTCGACCTCTTAAAAGTGCAAAACCTTACACCTGCTCAGGTTAAACACCACCCGCCGAATTTTTATTTCCGCAGTTGCAGATTTTTCAACAAAAGACTCATCAACAGTAGATGTTGTCGAGATTCAGGATGCACTTAAAATTAATAAACTGCTTAAAAGGCTAGATATGCTTACCATCGATAAATCACCCGCTCTGGATGAGATTCATCCCAGGTTGTTTAACGAATAAAGGAGAAAAGTGCAAAGGCCACGGCTACTACCACCAATAGACCCAGAGGCAGATTCAAGAGCTTAGAATGTCACCTTGCATACAATTTGAGCACTGAGACATTTCTATATTCGGTTTAAACCAGCATTTGCAGTTCCTTCCTACGCACGTCATTTCTCTCATATATAGGAAGGAACTGCAGATGCTGGTTTAAACTGGATAGAAATTACCCAGTGTTCAAATTGTATGAAGATAGACACAAAACGCTGGAGTAATTCAGCAGGACATGCAGCATGTCTGGAGAGAAGGAATGGGTGACGTTTCGGGTCGAGACCCTTCTTCAGACTCCTTCAGTCTGAAGAAGGGTCTCGACCCGAAACATCACCAATTCATTCTCTCCAGAGATGCTACCTGTCCCACTGAGTTACTCCAGCATTTCTCTCATGTATAATGATCCACTGCATCAGCTCCAATACCTCCGCAAGTGAAACTGACTTTTTTTTTTCTCTTTACCTTTTTCTTGAGCCAATTTCTCTTCTTGTCTTTGATGATGCGGCTTATACGGTGCAACTCCGCAACCCAACGCATCGGCAACAAAACCATCCAGAAAAGAGAGCGAAGCATCAACCTAATCCAAGTAACAAGCACAATCCTGTTTATTCTTCTTTTCCATTATTTGCAGTTTTGAAAATTGGTTGCATCCTGATAAATTAAATTCAACACAATGATGCAGCAACTTTCCTTTTTGCAAAGCGGGTTGTTTAAAGGTACCACAGATGGCCTCATTTGAGGGGGTGGGGGGCACAATGGTGCAGCTGGTAGAGCTCACAACGCCAGAGACCAGCGTTCGATCCTGACCTTAGGCCCTGTCTGTGTGCAGTTTGTACGTTCTCCATGACCATGCAGGTTTCTTCCCACATCCCAAAGGTTTGTAGATTAATTGGCCTCTGCAAATTACCTTTAGTGTGCAGGGAGTGGATGGGAAAGTTAGATAACATAGAACTAGTGATTTATGGTCAGTATGGACTTGGTGGGCCGAAGGGCCTGTTTCCACGGTGCATCTCTAAACTAAACTAATTTGATATCCATCATGTCCAATAACCAGATGGTCACGCTGAGAAAGAACTCAGAACATTTCCCCATTCCACAGCTCAAAGATCAGAGCCTGAGACTGCAAGGGGTACCATCTTGAAATGAGACATTAAACCAGGTCTCCTCCCCCCCCCCCCTCCCCACCCAAAAATAAAAATATCAATTTCTCCCGATATGCTTCGTGTATCTTGTATGACAATTGCCTATCACGTTTGCTTGCAGAATAATGAATATTACTTCAAAATTAATGAACAGAGGTAAAACACCTTGAAATACAAAGACATTTCATCGATGCAAGCTTTTTCCTTAGGCTTAAAGCCGTCGGGTTTAATTAACTATGTTCAAAACTACACCATGAATTCCATCTTCTAACCGAGTTACTGAGAAAACAATTCAGAGCCATGGAGCTACACAGCAAAGAAGCAGGCTCTTCAGTCTAACTCGTCCATGTCGACCACATTGGTAACCAAGCAAGACCCGCTTTCTGCACCTGGCCAGTATCCCTCCAAAATGTGTAGGAAGGAACTGCAGATGCTGGTTTATAACAAAGATAGACACAAAGTGCTGAAGTAACTAAACAGGTCAGACAGCACCTCTGAAGAAACATGATGGATGATGCTCAAGGTCGGAACTTGGAACGTCACCCTTTTTCTCCATTGATGCTGCCTGACCCGCTGAGTTCCTCCAACACTTTGTGTCCATCTTCAGTATCCCTCCAAACCTTTCATATCCATTTACCTGTCCACGTATTTTTTTTAAATGTTGCAATTGTATCTGCCTCTACTGCTTCCTCTGGCAGTTCGATCTATATACAAACCACACCACACGGTGTGTACAAAAGTTTCCCATCAGTTCCCTTTTGAAACTTTTCCCCTCTAATTACTCAGCTTATCCAACCTCTCCTTATAACTCAACACCTCCAAGAGCCAGTAATATCCTCGTAAATGGTTTTTGCACCCTTTCCGGTATAATGACATCCTTTCAATAGTAGGGCTACCAGAACTGCACCTAAAGCATTTCAAAGTAAATCCTGTGTTTGAGAGAGAGGCTACTAATCACTGAGCGTGAACTAAGTAAACTTACAATATTTTGGTCTTGCGCACAAATAGTTACAAGAGACTCACCACTATATCATCACAACTTGCATTCAGTGGTAACACTGAGGTCATCATCTCTCTGTTCTCAATAAATTGCTTCAACTCAAAACAACTTTGTCTCAAACAAGGATCCATTGAATTGCCCAAACTTTGCATGATTTCAGGTATTGCTTTGACATTCAGTGTCAGATGATAGAGTTTGGTAATCGCACTCAAGATCCAAGCTTTTGTTTCCAAATTTGCAGCACATTTTCCGAGTAAACAGTGTAACTTCTGTATGACGTCTTCTGGTTTGGTTTCTGTTTTGAGGTAGGAATATTCTCCCAGCACCTGACACACAGAGAAAGAACATATTTCAACCATTTAATCCAATCTTTATTTTCATACACATTTCTCTTACTTTCAGCCTTGCACATATTCTAACATTTATTTTCATCATAACTCGGTCATTCACCAAAAATGAGCAGCCTGTGTCAGTTATATTCATTAATATGTTGTTAACAGGCAACTGAACCAACTAGAGAGCAGTGCTGAGCTCCCATCTACGTCACTGGGATCATTTGAACTATCTTTAATCAGACTTTATCTTGCACTAAATATTATACCCTTTATCCTGTATCTGCACACTGTGGATGGCTTGATTGTAATCATGTATAGTCTTTACACTGACTGGATAGCAGGTAACAAAAAGTTTTTCACTGTACACATGACAATAACAAACTAAACATTCAACATGGGCCAGTATGTCTTGGCAAAATGTTGTTGTCTTAGAAACATAGAAAATAGGTGCAGAAGGAGGCCATTTGGCCCTTCGAGCCTGCACCGCCATTCATTGTGATTACGGTTGATCATCCACAATCAGTAACTCGTGCTGCCTTCTCCCCATATCCCTTGATTCCGCTAGCCCCTTGAGTTCTATCTATAACTCTTAGTCCAATAACAATTATGCAATGATGTTAACGTAAAATTATTTGCATGTACCAAGAAACAAAATAGGCCATGGCATGGACTTTATGGCCACATTGAAAAGAGTTGTGAAAGTTAAGTAAAATTAACTGAAACAAGAAGTTTCTTGAGCCAACATTCCTGCTCAGTGTTCAATTATCATGTAATGATGTGCGGGATGTTGGAAATCCAAAATAAAAACGTAAAATTCTGGACATTTAGACATCCTATTACTGTCATTCCATTTGATCTGTAAATTTCTCCCCCACTTTGTAAAAACTAACTTGCACTTCTCAGTTCTAACAAAGGGTTGCAATGCTAAAACATCGGCTGTTTCTCATTCCACGGTTGTTGCCTGACTTGATGAGTTTATCCAGCAGAAAAAAATCAATTACTTGCTTAAGATGTTAGAATCACTACCTGTCACATCTGCGACATTTTCTAGTTCGAGTGAAGAATCAGAAAGTTTGAAATTTACTTTCCAGTTGGTTTTTCTGTACCCACCTATCACTGGCCAGGCTTTGCCCTGCCCCTCCTCTCTTCCACCTTTCGTCCCCCCCCACCCCCCCAACCACAATCCGTCTGAAGTAGGGTCCCAACCCGAAACATCGCCTATCCATGTTCTCCAGAGATGCTGCCTGACCTGCTGAGTTACTCCAGCACTTTGTGTCCACATCTAACTAGGTCACCTTCCCTGAAAATATTACAATGCAACATTAACATACTATATGCATGGACAATCACAATCCTATGAACTGCCAAGCCCACTCCATTCCTTTTATTTATAATCTTACCCAGCTCATAACCTGTAGGAATTTCTGGGGATATTGTGCTTTGGGCTTTTCCAAAAGGGCAAGGTAGGAATTCACTGCATAGAGTCTCAACTGCTTGTCCTCCACTTCATCATCAAATCCTAGAAGTCAGAGAGAACATTACATTTTAAATATCAAAACCAAGCTGCAAATGTATCAATAACATTTATCTTCAGGAGTCATATTTGGAAAATATGGGTGTCTAAATTATGTGAAGGAATGATATACATCTTGTTATACTCACAAACCAAGAGTGGATTAGTAAAAGACTGACATTAAATGCCTTTGTCAGTACGACAATATCTCTGGCATAGACAGTGGTGCCTAAACCTTCTCATCCATGGCCAAAAATTGATCATACATTTGGACTTTATGGAGAGGAAGTATCCTCTAGTGGGAGAGTCCAGGACCACAGGCCATAGCCTCTGAATAAAAGGACATATCTTTAGAAAGGAGATGAGGAGGAATTTCTTTAGTCAGCCGGTGGTGAATCTGTGGAATTCATTGCCACAGACGGTTGTGGAGGCCAAGTCAATGGATATTTTTAAGGCGCCGATTGACAGATTCTTGAATAGTACAGGTGTCGGGGGTTGTGGGGAAAAGACAGGAGAGGATTAAGAGGGAAAGATAGATCAGCCATGAATGAATGGCGGAGTAGACTTGATGGGCCAAATGGCCTAATTCTGCTGCTATAACGTGTATTTATGACTTGCGGGCCATATTTTAAGATAGCACGATAAATGAATGAATAATTCTGTCAAAATGATTCAAGCTTTCGAAACATGTTATTTTGCTTTGTAGCTTATTAATCACAAAATTAAAGCATTAAGAAAATCAAATTAAATAATTGAAGACAATATTAAAGCATGAAACAAAAGACTCACAATGAATATTGTGAGGACAGTGAATGTTCTTACCAGTCTACCCGCCTGCCCCGTGAATGCCAAAACTTACACCACAGCTGCAAGGCTGCATGTCAACTGGTTCAACAACTTTATATCCTATAATTTTATTTTAATCCTTTGGACCTCCTCTTACGGCCCAGTTTCACTCCTTTGCAATGTTGGGCCCCGGATGGAGGTTGGGAACCAGCGATCTTAAGTGTGCATCAGAAATAAGAAACACCTCAATAAAAGATTTTCCTACTTTCATAAAGGTATGACATTTAAAAGGGGCGCTGAATCATTTAAATGAATGACAAGTCACAGCGATACTCTTGTTTTGCATACACAAGGTGCATGCAAAGCAAAAAGAGTCACCACATGAGGGCGCCACCGACAAAGTTAAGGAATCCCACACCAGGTCCTGTTTAAGAAGGAACTGCAGATGCTGGAAAATCGAAGGTAGACAAAAATGCTGGAGAAACTCAGCGGGTGAGGCAGCATCTATGGAGCGAAGGAACAAGAAAGTCTGGAAGGAGACCCTCCTTCATCAGTCTGAAGAAGGGTCTCGACCCAAAACGTCACCCATTCCTTCGCTCCATAGATGCTGCCTCACCCACTGAGTTTCTCCAGCATTTTTGTCCACACCAGGTCCTCCCTTGTTCTGTACCCCCACGCCGGATCCTCCTTTGTCGCCCCCCCCCCCCCCAACTACCCTGGTGGTAAACACTTTCCAAGTTAAATATAACTACTGAATTTCAACAGTGATTCTTTCTGCTGGTCGTTTACCTTCAGCCAGTAGTCTCAAGAAGTTGTTTGGGATTTCCGGTTGTATCATATCTCCACCAACTGAAAACACAGTGTTCATGGTTTGTATAAACCACTCGTTACTGGGAGCATATGTTTGTCGGTTGTCAAGGTGGGAAACCAATCCATTATAAATCTGTCTGCTTTCTTTTGATTATGTGACAGAGAATGCACGGGAGGGATTGGGAAGATGTATTTCAAAAGAAAATTGCACTGAACAATACATGAAAGATTATTTTCTGGATGATATACTATTGAAATGCAAATCTGAAATTAGCATTTTCATTGCACATTTTAGGAAAAATTATAGAATAGTACCTCCCACCTTATTCTCAGCTTTCTTTTGGCTAAGATTAGCAAATGATGCAAAGGCAGCGCTGCATCCTGCAGCCAGACCATGCATGGATGCAATTTACACCACAGCCTTGATGCATGGGTTAGATTAGATGCATGATTAGAGTTTCAACCAAGCTGCATTTTAAACTTCTGCAGTCATTAAGAGGGAGAATGGAAGTCCACTTAAATCCAATTATATCTATGCATCCCAGAACTTTAAAAAAAATGTGAACTGCAACATTCCAGACATCTATCAGCAATGCAGACTGAAACATCGTGCAAATTTTCATTTTCTTTAATGTCCACATTACAACTATCAACGGTCAAGACCTTCCAAACACTTTAAGTTTTTAGTGTTGGAAAGAACTGCAGATGCTGGTTTAAATCGAAGGTAGACACAAAATGCTGGAGTAACTCAGCGGGACAGGCAGCATCTCTGGAGAGAAGGAATGGGTGACGCTTTGGGTCGAGACCCTTCTTCAGACTAATTGAAGAGGTATGGGCAGGTAAAATTACAACACTCAAAAGGCATTGGGACAGGTACAAGGATAGCAACGGTCTAGAGAGAATTGTGCTAAATGCAAGCAAATGGGACTAACCCAGGCAGGCAACTTGGTCGGCATGCACACGTTGGGCCAAAGGGCCTGTTTACATGATGTCATATATAATTCGTCAGACTTTTAAGTTTAATAATTTAAGTTACCCTGGAAAACTAAATGTAGGATTGAATCTTCTTAAAAAACACACTATTTCTCAAGTGTCTATTCTAATCCATCAGAAGGCACCTGGTATGTAAGGAGTGACAGAGAAACTAAGCTGAAAGAGTTTGGCAGGATGAACTTTCACATTGCCAATACTTGGGCTATAGGAGCACGAAACTCATGACAACCCAGATCCTGCAAAATAATGAACGGTTTAAAGAAATCACTGCATTCTTTCCTCACCTTAAACATTCAAAAATATGACAATGAATATCCAATGCAAGTGCCTTCTCATAGAGTTTTTTACTATTTGTGATTTCAAAATCACCAGCTTTCTCATTTAATTTACACGCAGGAATACTTCTGAGCTCAGAGTGGCACAGTTGGCCAAAAATCCAGGTTCAATACTGAACTAGAGTTCTGTTTATGTGGAGTTTGCACGTAGGTAGGTACAGCTGCTGCCTCACAGCGCCAGAGACCCAGGTTCAATCCTGACCTCGGGTGCTGTCGGTGTGGAGTTTGCATGTTCTCCCTGCGACCGCATGGATTTCCTCCGAGTGCACCGGTTTCCTCCCACATCCCAAAGACGTGCGGGTTTGTAGATTAATTGGCCTCTGTTAATTGCCTCGAGTGTATCGGGAGTGGATGAGAAAGTGGGATTACATTGAACTAAAGTGAACAGGTGATCATTGGTTGGTGTGAACTCGGTGGGATGAAGGACCTGTTTTCATGATGTATCTTCCAATCAATCAACTAACATTTCACACAGAATAATTAATCTTATCTATAATCAGTGCCAGCATATTTTTCTGTTCAATCTACATATTCTCAGTCTCAGCATCTCATTCCCATTATGATGCAAAATATAATCAATGCCTATTTGTTCAAACGCACGTCAATTGTTAAAGGATATTGTTCTGCAAGTTCTGCTATTTTGCCAACTAAATTGATGGTGATGTATTCATCCTTGCTTTGTCTCAAGTAGTCCAGCAGTTTCTGCACTATAACAGCTACGTTTTGTGCATTGGTAATTCGGTAGAGCAGTTCTAGCGTCTGTGGAAAGAGTGCAACTTGGATCATTTCAAAACAGTTAAAACAATATGAATGAAATGAGGAGACACAAAAACCCGTTGATGCTGGAATCTTGAGCAAAGTACAAAGTGCTGAAGGAACTCACCGGATCAGTCAGCATCTGTGGAGGAAATGGACAGATGACGTTTCGGGTCGGGACTCTTCCTCAGACTGACTGGAATTCTTTTCCAGTTTTTTCCCCTCTACTTCATTCAGTCTGAAGAAGGGTTCTGACCTGAATCAACGTCTGTGCATTCTCTCCTGACCTGCTGGCTTGTCCTCCAGCACTTTTGTGCTTTACTGAATGAAATCAGGAGTCATTTCAGAAAGCAGTCCACTCGGAGATGGAAGAATTAACAGTCTAAGGCTCCCATGCAATTTCCACTCACCAGAATCAACTTTGAAGCCAACTGAACTTAGATTAATTAAGAATAAAAACAAGAACAGTAAAACAATCCACTGGTAAAGATTTAATGAACCTTCAAATCAATGTTTTGAATATAAATAATGCCATCATTTCATTTGGCTTATCAAGCAAACTGCCTGGGTCAAAACGACTTACCTCTCTCTTTATAATCGGGTCAGAGTGATCTAAACATTCAATTATTGTCAACTGGTGCTGAAGAACTAGATTCAAATCTTGCCGGATTACGTATGTGAGTGCTTTTAATCCTGGAACATTTAAATACAATGTTCATTTTTCAACATCAACAATGCAATGCAAAATAAAACTATTCCAAGACAAATCATCTAATGTCCTTACCTAGATATTTCAGGTTGTTTTTTGGTGATAAGATAAACTTTCCAGTACACTTTGCTGCCTTCTCCAACAATTCTGACTTTGGATGAATGGTATATATTGTTTGAATACACTCAAATAATATTGCTGAAAAACACAAGATTAAAATGGAACAGGATGCAATAAGGAAGCTGCAGAAACGTGTTTCTTGATGAGAGCCTAAAGAATGATTCGTCTGTATTGCAATAATGTGCCAGCTGGAAAAAGAACAATATGCATATTTACGACAAAATGTTAAAACAGCTGAGCATTAGGATTTCAAAGAATTGGTAATTGTTTGAATCTGGCAAAGATTTATTGGCAAAAGAATAGACACAAAGTGCTGGAGTAACTCAGTGGGTCAGGCAGGATCCCTCTAGAACATGGATAGGTAATATTTTGGGTTGGGACCCTTCTTCAGACTGATTGTAGGGGGGAGGGGAAAGAAATCTAAGAGGAGGGGCAGGACAAAGCATGGCAGGTAAAAGGTGAACATAGGCAAGGGAGGTTTTTGATAGGCAGATGGTTGGACAAAGGCGGTAGATTTAAAAAAAAAGTGTGAGACAAAAGAATTGAAGAGTTGTGAATTGTGAAGCCAGAGGAAGGAACGTAGGTGGAGGGGAGACATAGGTGGGGCACAGGGCAGGTGGGGAGGAGGGAAAGAAAGGGTGTGTGAGGGGAAAGGGGGAGGCGGTGGGGTTGTTAAAGATGACCTAAAGTTGGAGAATTGAATGTTCATACCATTGGGTTATAAGCTACCCAAGCGGAATATGGAGGTGTTGTTCTCACACTTTGCATGTGGCATCACTCTTGCTATGGAGGCCCAGGACAGTAAAGATCAGTATGGGAATGGGAAGGGGAGTTAAAATGGTTGGCAACCTGGAGATTGGTGATTTAATGCCAATATTTTCTCTACAAATTGATTAATTGGAAAATATTCAACTGAAAAATAGTTAAAAGAGCCAGACCATAGAATAATAAATGATTCCAACAGAATTATTCAGCTAAAGCTAAAACATTAGCAAGATTATTTATGGTGCATCGTAAATTCGTACAGTTGCACCAGAGACGGCTTTGGGTTTATTCAAATTGGTGAGATTAATGTCAAGAGTATTATTTACTGAAGACAATGGTCATGGTTTACAGTGAGTCCAGAAATGAAATAAATAAGCTGCCAACAAAAAGATCTTCCTATGGAATCACTGGCATGGTTCCCATTCAAACCACAGGAGGCTACCAGATTACGTCCATGCAATCCAAACTCTTCCGCCTTCAGAAACAGAGAGAAAAAATATAATTAGCAGTCCAGTTCAGAGGATTTAAGAGTTGGAGACAAAATTGCTGGAGAAACTCAGCGGGTGCAGCGGCATCTATGGAGCGAAGGAAATAGGCTGACAAAAGTACTGGAGAAACTCAGTGGGTGCAGGACAAAAGTGCTGGCCTATTTCCTTCGCTCCATAGATGCTGCTGCACCCGCTGAGTTTCTCCAGCACTTTTGTCTACCTCAGAGGATTTAAGGTTGATTGGTTTAGTTTAGGCCCAAAATTGATCATTATAAAGCACTGTTCAGCACAAGAACTGTATACCAAATGTGGTCACTGGAGAGGCTATTAGTTAACTATTTCCCAGTTTGAAAGTTTATCTACAGGCATCTGCTTGTTGGTGTAGACCTACAGAAGTAAAGTCAAGCACACACAGTTACTTACCATAGGTTATGTTGTGGTTCAGATCAGCTCTTCGTAAAGATTCATCAAGAACATCATACATTAATTCACTAGTTCTGCACCAAAATAAAAACACATTGCAAAGATACAAATTTAGATTAATGAAGTGAATTATTTTAAAATGTTGGATATTTTAAAGAAAGGTGGCTAGTACAAAGAAAGAACACAGATTAATTTTATCAGTGCCTTTCATTGGCTCTAAATATCCCAAAGAATTTCACAGCAGTAATTGTGAATTTTAGCTGCTATTTTAATATAGGCAGAATTGATTTATACGCAAGGGGAATAGTTAGGGTGAATGCACAGTCTTTTCCCCAGGGTAGGGAAATCAAGAACTAGAGGGCAAAGGTTTAAGGTGAGAGGGGAAAGATTTAATAGGAACCTGAGGGGCAACCTTTTCACACAGAGGTAGGCATATGGAACGAGCTGCCAGAAGTAGTTGAGGCAGGTACAATAACAACATTTAAAATGACATTTGGATACATGGATAGGAAATGAGGCAAATGTGGGCGCATGGAACCATCGTGGACAGGGCATCTTGGTGGGCATGGACGAGTTGGGCTGAAGGGCTTGTTTCCATGCGGTGTGACTATGACACTAATAACTATTATTCTTCAAAATTGCCATGCAACTTTACTGTTCAGTCAAACACTCAGGCATGATCTCAATTCAATAATTCATTCAAAGGATTGCACCAGACATTCAAGCATTCTCTCAGTAGTGTGACCACATCCTAAATTACTTACGCAGGTCATTGGAATGGGATTTGACCTTGAAAACCTTATGATCTTGTAAAATGTAGCAGCACTATTTTAAAGATACAAATTTAATTTCCAATGGAATTATTATAACCCAGTCAAGTTCCACATCTCAAGTAACTTAATATCTCTCTCTATTCTGAATAAACAACTGAGCCTCCACAGCCAGGGTAGAGAATGCAATGATTCACCACACTCTTGGTGAGACGATATCATTCCTAAAGAACGCCTTATTCTGAGATTGTGACATGTAGTACTGGATTCCATCAGTATCCAGATGAGATCAGTTTAACGGCATCATGTTCGGCGCAAACATTGTTATTCCTTATCTCCCATGTCAGACAAATAAATACTTCTGAAGCATTATCACTATTGAAATGCACTATAACCGCCTGCTTTTCCCTTCTAAAATATAAGCTCCAATTTCTACATTCATGGACTGGCATCTTAATGATGAGCAACAACAGACATTCTTACGTTGTTGAAAATACATAATGTATGCTTTAAAATAGATAACCCTTATATGCAGACATCTCTGGATACAGATATAATCCCTGTCTGCATCTTCAAAACCTCACCTGGATGCAACTTTTCCATTTTGAATTCCTACGCCCACATTTATAGTGGAAGCTGCCACTGTGCACTTGTCAAGCTTCCCCTCAGTGGAGTTACTGCTGCACCACTGCTGAGGGAGAGAGAGGGTACAATTACAGTGCGACAAGTTTACAGAGACAGTTACCATTATAAATATAGATAAAGGAGTGAATACAAACAAGGACTTTTAATATGGGAACCACTCTCTATCTATCGATATGCGCAAACAATCCTGACCTAAAATAAGATTTAATATAATGACATTGTATTTCAATTTAGAGTCATACAACACGGAAACACGACCTTCGGCCCAACTTGCCCACGCCGACCAACAGGTCCTATCTACACTAGTCCCACCTTCCCGCGTTTGACCCATATCCATGTAGCTGTCCAAATGTTTCTTAAACGTTGTGATAGTAACTTCCTCAACTACTTCCTTCGGCAGGTCGAACAATACACCCACCACCCTTTGCGTGAAAAAGTTCTTGAATACTTTACAGGAGACCAATCTGTAATTAAAATAATTGTATACAAGATTGTAATTAGCTGCATTAGAACTAATTGGCAATGCCATTGCTTATTATTCTTACTTGGGCCACATGTGATTCTACAGCCTCAACCAGCCGATATAAATATTCACCAGCCCTTCAGTCCAGAGGGGATGTGGAGAGGATGTTTCCACTGGTTGGAGAGTCTAGGACCAGAGGCCATAGCCTCAGAATAAAAACGATGTACCTTTAGAAAGGAGATGAGGAGGAAGTTCTTCAGTCAGAGGGTGGTGAATCTGTGGAATTCATTGCCACAGAAGACTATGAAGGCCAAGTCAACAGATATTTTTAAGGCAGAGATTGACAGATTCTTGATTAGTTCGGGTGTCAGGAGATACGAGGAGAAGGCAGGGGTTGAGAGGGAAAGAGAGATCAGCCATGAAGGAATGTCAGAGTGGGCTAGATGGGCCGAATGGCCTAATTCTGCTCCTATATCTTATACAAAAATGGTGATAGTGTACTTCCTAGATTTTGTTTAATTTTGAAATATGGTAGCATTATACATCGAAATGGAAAACTAAGCAAGGAATAACTTACACAGGATCATCTTTTCCCAACAATCTTAAAATCCTCAGCAACTGGATCTGTAGCCAGGGTGCTGGCACACTGTGGTAGTTGAAGTCCACTGCAAGCTTTCCGCCAACCACTTGCTTAAGAATAGTTACAAAGCTCCCAGTTAAATCTTTATGGCCATCTGGATTTTCCTAAAATACAGGAATTGAACTATTAACTTTATTTTCTTTAAGATTTAGAAGCAAAAATGACCTTTTCAATTCAATACAATACATAATGCTGGACAAACACAGCAGGTCAGACAGCATCTGCAGAGTCTGACGAAGGGTCCTGATCCGAAATATCATCTGTCCATTCCTTCCGCAGAGCACGTTGTGCCATTTTTGGCAAACCAGCATCTACATAACCCTCCAAGGTACTGCCTGGTCCGCTGAGTTCCTCCAGTACTTTGTAGAAACAAGGAACTGCAGATGCTGGTTTACAACAACAACAAAAACACAAAGTGATGGAGTAACTCAGCAGGTCAGGCAGCATCTCTGGAGAACATGGATAGGTGACATTTCAGGTCAGGACCCTACTTCACATTTGTAAACCATCTGCAGTTCATTGTTTTTACATTTTGCTGTTCCATTGCAAAATCTCCTCAAGGTAGCAAAGGGTCCTGACCCAAAATGTCACCCATGTTCTCCAGAGATGCTGCATGACCCGCTGAGTTCCTTCACTGCTTTGGTTTTTTTGCTCAAGATTCCAGCAGTTCCTTGAGTCTACTGTTTCAATTCCAACCTGCTCATCACTCTTTCCCTGCTGCCTTAGAGAGGCACAGTTCAGACTGATGCTGTCATACTAAACAAGTATTTTGATCATAGTTTCATTTTTAATAAGTGGTTGACTATCCACTATTACCAAATTGCTCTAATTGTGTCACTAAGGGGCATGGGGAAAATCAATGAGGGATTTCATTCCATTGTATTAGAAAATAAGAGAATGATGGAAAATCCAACTCGGCTGCAATAGAAATACAAGAGACTGCAGATGGTGGAATCTGCAATAGTCAGCAATCATACAATGCCACTACTTATGTAGGCACACACACACACTGTTTATGATTGCAATAACATATCCCAGAGTTAATGGACTGACTAAATTCTTAAACAGTTAGATAATTTTAATTTACCGTTCTACATCCAATACTTCAGTACGACTTGTTGGGAAAAGAATGAGGTTTGACAATATTGCATTTATGAGGCAAGAGAAGAAAACCGCAACAACAAAAAATCATTGATTACACCAGGGTACCTTAATCAGCAGAAGGTAGATGTGAAGAGAGGCAGCCATGACTCCAGGGTCCTTGTCACACAGAGCTTTCTTAAACTTGTCATGAATGTGTTGAACTTGATTTGGAGCAATAAGATAGAACTTATACAGCGCAAGCACTGCTTTTCTTCTTATTATTTCCCTATGAAGTAATATTTTCATTTTAGTCATGTTTACATAATTGCACTCATAATTATGAATTTTAAAACTCCAATGCTCTCAGGAGTCATATAATCAACCTCAGATTTTCCAAGTGATTTCATCATAAAAACAACACAACTCTCAAGCGCTGTAAGTTTTCCTTCCATGGTTTACATGGTCTCCCTCAAAGCATGGCATACTGCCAAGTCCACTTGTGAAATTAAGATTTTTACTGACAGCCAATGCAATTGTGAATTATGAAAGAAAGATACCCTAACATTTATAGTAGAGATTTATAAATGTCTCTAATTGTTCACGGTCATTATCTGTAAAGGATGCATTGCATTATGGTGATGAGAAGCAACTCTATTTATTATTCAACAGTTAAGCTAAATGACTCATTTTCCTTTTCAATCAGAGTCCAATTGTAATCAATCAATAAATACAGAGCAAAATTAATTATTACGTGATGACAAAAGTTTGCAAATGCAGGCACAGGATATTATTTAACTTGACACAGACATGTCCCAGCTTACCTATGTACCCTTCAGCTAATTTTTCATTTTTCATATACTTTCCTGGTAAATACTGATTTGGGATCCTGCTCATAGCCCCTAAAACCACATTGATTTCCCCTTTGGTTCCTGAATGGCTCCACTTTTCCCTCACTACATTCTTGGTTTTAATGTACTTATAAAAGGTTTTGGGATTCGCAGCTTAATCCTGCTTACTGAGGCTGTTTCATGTCCTTCCCTCCCCCCCCCTCCTAATAGTACGTAATAAAAAGTTTTTCACTGTAGCCTTGGTACACGAGACAATAATAAACTAAACCGAACTAATTTCTTTCTTTAGTTCTCCCCAAGATTGTTCTCTTGAGTGGGAATTTTTCCACCCATGGTGAACATTTTTGTGCACGCAGCAAAACATCCTGATCTGCCATGTACTCCCACAAGATTCCATCTGTGAAACAAATGCTCGATAAATTACATCCAAGATGTTGCCATCTTCCGTTCTTGTCTCTTACTTTGAATGCTGAAGCTTCTCTTCAACCAGAGGAAGAACGGCAGGGATCATATCCAGTGGAAAAAGCTGGCTGCCAACAGTCAAAGCCATGCAAACCTCAAGAAGGTTAGTGCTCTGGAGATCCTGCAAGTAGACCAAGATTTTCAAGAATTAGTACAATTGTACCAAATGCACGAGATAAAAATGCAAAGGATACATCTTCTCAACTACTTGGACAAGCTCCATTAACTTATATGGATGTACAGCAGAAGTTTTATTTATCATCATTAAATTCTCTCTATGTAAAGAAAATGCAGCACCAGAGACCCGGGTTTGATCCTGACTTTGCCTGCTGTCTGTACAGAGTTTATACATTCTCCCCGTGACTGTGAATTTCCTCCCACACTCCAGAGACATACAGCTTTGAAGGTTATTTGGCTTCTGTAAGTGGTAAATTATCCCTCGTGTGTAGGCTAGTGCTAGTATACTTGGTGATTGCTGGTCGCACGGACTCGGTTGGCCGAAGGGCCTGCTTTCTAAGTCTAAAGACTAAAATAAATGATTCAGTCTTGGGAAACTTCCAACATGGTAATGTTCTTTCCAGAGTCCCTACACAGCTTTTTTTTAAAAATCATTTTGGGTGTTCTTTAAGTTACATCAGTTACTCGTGTATTAATCATATAGATCATCAAACACCTGTGTGATGACGATGTACTCACTGACATTAATACCACAGAGAGCAATTTTACTTTAGCCAACAAAACTCGATATGGAACCAATATTACTCTTAGACAATAGACAAGAGGTGCAGGAGTAGGCCATTCGGCCCTTCAAGCCAGCACCGCCATTCAATGTGATCATGGCTGATCATCCCCAATCGGTACCCCGTACCTGCCTTCTCCCCATATCCCCTGACTCCGCTATCTTTAAGAGCCCTATATAGCTCTCGCTTGAAAGTATCCAGAGAACCAGCCTCTGAGGCAGAGAATTCCACACTCACAACTCTCTGTGAGAAAAATTGTTTTCCTCATCTCCGTTCTAAATGGCTTACCCCTTATTCTTAAACTGTGGCCCCTGGTTCTGGACTCCACCAACACCAGGAACATGTTTCCTGCCTCTAGCGTGTCCAAACCCTTAACACTCTTATATGTTTCAATAAGATTCCCTCTCATCCTTCTAAACTCCAGAGTATACGCCCAGCCGCTCCATTCTCTCAGCATCTTTAAAGCAGTTAAAACAAAATGATAAAAAACAATGCACAAAATGAAATTCTTGAACTAGATAAAACTAGTCTAAATGGGTTCAGTTCAGTTTATTGTCCCGTGTACCGAGGTACAGTGAAAAGCTTTGTGAACGGGTGATCAATATGGACTTGTCGGGCTGAAGGGCCTGTGTTTATGCTGTATCTTTCAATCAATTCAATCAATCAATCAATCCCCCAGAAATGACAGGGTGTGATTTAGTAATGCTGGTGTAGGATTTTCAATGAAAGATTATTAAAAATGAAGGAAGACAGTCCTAAAAGGCCAGTAAAAGCCAGACTTTCATGCAATAAAAACAGATTGCACACTCCACATGGCCCTGCAATAAAAAGTTGCAATGTCACCTTTTTGTTTTGTAGACGCTATTGGAGGCTTGCAAACTGAGTAGTAACTGCGTCAGCACGACCCACACCAAGACATTAAACATTAAGACAACACTTCCATTTGTTTTTAATTCAGTTCACAGGTTAATAGTCAGGATGTAGTATTGATCAGTTTGGATATTTCTTACCTTTAGGACGGTGTTCACAAGCAACAGCAGCAGCTCGTGTCCCTCATTTAGAAAGAGAGAAACGGCCAAGTAGCCTAGCAATGAATAAACAAGTAAACATGAGTGCACTCAGTATGATTCTCAAACAGATCTCCACTGCAGAATTTCAGCATGACAATGTGCATATTTTGCAGAAATCTTTAGTGCTAACCTTTGGCAAACTCAAATGTCACATTCAGCTAATGCAGGCTGACAATGTGACATCGTTTTCTCACCGCCTGACTAGTCCACATAAAGGTAGCCACAATGTAGAGGATTGCACATAGAAACGACAATTAATCAACAAAGATCAGAGAATACATTGAAAATTAACTAAACCTGGGTGGCACAGTGGCGCAGCAGTAGAGCTGCTGCCTTACAGCGCCAGAGACCCGGGTTCAATCTTGACTACGGGAGCTGTCTGTACGGAGTTTGTACGTTCTCCCTGTGACCTTCCTCTGGGTGCTCTGATTTCCTCCTACATTCCAAAGACATGCAGGTTTGTAGATTAATTAGCTTCTGTAAATTGCCCCTAGTGGTGTAGGATAGAACTAGAGTACGGGTGATCGCTGGTCAGCATGGATCGAATGGCCTGTTTCCATGCTGTATCTCTAAAACTAAAACCTGCCCTCACGTCACAAGCATGAGAAACTTTGTTTTATTTCTTTCCCTGCATCCACAAAATACAGTGGCCAATTTTAGAATCTTTACAAGTCAACAGAACAGTGGACCATTGACTAATAAGTGGAATTGCAAACACTATGCCTTATAAGGTTCAGTACCACCTCAGTGCTGCCACACCAGCACAGCCAAACTGTACATTTAAAATGCTGTGTATTTTAAAAAACACAGGGGAACATACCAACTCTTTTTTCCATCAGGCTGCCCTGCTGAGCTAATTTGATTGCGTGTATGTATCCAAAGGAGGCGTCGTACCCCAGCATTTCACAGTAGATCAAACGCACCAAACATTCCCACATTTGCTTCTGTAACAACACCAGAAGGCATTAAGGAACAATTCGTTCAAACAGTAATTGCAGCGTTCAAAGTCTGAAGGATCATCTCAGATGCAAAGCAACAGCTAACCTTGCACAAATAACACTGTTGTGGGGGAGGAAAGAAAATTTGAGATGTTGCAACGTCAAAGGTGGCTCCACAACGGTAGAGCTGCTGCCTCACAGCGCCAGAGCCCCGGGTGTCGTCTGTGTGGAGTTTGCACGTTCTCCCTCCCTGCGACCGCTCCAGTTTCCTCCCACATCCCAAAGACATGCGGGTTTGTAGGTTAATTGTCCTATGTAAAAGCCCTTGATGTGTAGGGAGTGGATGAGAAATTGGGATGTGTGAACGGATGTCGGCGTGGACTCTGTGGGCTAAAGGGCCTATTTCCATGCTGTATCCTTCAATGCTTCAATCAATCAATCAAAAAAAACAATTGCAGTGACCTCAGGACTGACTTGACTACAGAATATACCACGATAAAATGTGTGTGTGATTAAGTGACTTAAAGAAAAGCGAGCTCCAAACCATAGTTACAAAAGACAGCAAAATAAGGCAGCAAAAATAATCTATTCCTTCAGAGGAAATTAAGAATTACCGGAGATGTGGTGGGAGCAGAGACCTGTTCTTTTAACGTGGCCAATTCCTTCTTGATCAGTTTCTCCTCATCCTTAAACACAAATACCAACCATTTAGGAATGACATTTTGAGTGACAGAACATTACTGAATTCACAATCTGAACAGTGAACCAGAAATTATCCAGAATAGATAAAGCATCAGTAAAACAGTTCCACAAAAGTGCGTGAAAATAATCTTCATAAGTCCGTAAGTTTTAGGAGCAGAGTTAGGCTTTTCGGCCCATCTACTCTGCCTTTCAATCATGGCTGATCTATCTTTCCCTTTCAACCCCATTTACCTGTCTTCTCCCCATAACCCCCAACACCCCTACTAATCAAGAATCTGTCAATCTCCGTCTTAAAAATATCAACTGACTTTGCTTTCACAGCCGTCTGTGACAAAGAAATTCATTCTCATCTTTCTAAAGGCAAGTCCTTTTATTCTGAGGCCGCAGCCTCTGGTCCTAGACTCTCCCACTAATGGAAACATCTTCACATCCACTCTCTCCAGGCCTTTCACTATTCGGTAAGTTTCAATGACGCGCCCCCTCATCCTTCTGAACTCCAGCGAGTTACAGGCTCCTTTATTTTTTAACTGTACACAGAAACATGGGATAGGTGGGCAGTTGTGTAAGTTATTCAAATCATCTTAGTCTTAGTGATGCTGAAGGGAAAATAAATCTAGAAAATTAATTTAAACTATCCTCTGACACAGGACACATTTAAATTTAAAGTGGAGCAAAAATTTCAAAACTACTCTTTATGCAAATAATCAGCAATCGTCTCACTAGGTAGATGCAAAATATTCAATACCATTGTTAAAGAAGTACAAGAGAGTTTTCCCCAGTGATCTAGCTCGCATTTATTTTTCAACCAAGATCACTGGAAAAACAAATAAAAGACAGTGCTGCGAATCCTCTCGCAACAAGCAGCGACCCAGGAGAGAGAAACAGAGTCAAAACTTAAAGTTGATGTCTATTTATCACAACCTTTATTTAACCTGAAACACGACATAAGGGGAAAGGAGGGTCTGTTTAAGGATAGTGCAGGGGGCGTGAGGGTGAGAGATGGGCAGTGGGTGAGAATTGGATGAGGGAGAATGAATGGGAGAAGCAAATATCTTTGGGGAGAAGGGTCAGAGGGAAAGGGGAGGGATTGTCAAATGTGGGTGGGCTTGGTCAGGGGAAGTTGTGGTGGGGATGGGTTGGTTGTGGAGGGGGCATTTTGGAGGGATTGTACAGAAGAGGATTTGGTGGAGAGTTGGTTGGGTGGAACGATAGTTCTGGGAAGGGTAGGGGTAGATTGGTCAGGGTTGGAAAAGTGAAGTGAGGGAGGGGAAAGGTCTGCACTCTGCCCCCGTCTAAACACATCCCATCCTTCCCTCCCTCCCTCCTCTCCCTCTATCCTCCTCTTCCCCTCCATCGCTCAATTCCTCCTTCTTTCTTGGTTTCTTGGTCCTCCAAAATATTCCAAATGGAATTTAAACTGGAGGTGGTGGAGGGAGGACTTAAGCCAGAAGGATTTCCATCAATCCTCCCACTTCCCCTCCCTCTCTCCCCCTTCCTCCCCCAATCCTCCTCCCCCTCCTTTCCCTGCCTCCTCCCAAAGATCCTATAGCATCTTAGCTCCCACCTGTTTGGACGCCAGCTCGGTGAGGCCGCGGATGAAGCCGCCGAGCCGGGACGCTGCCGTGATGCCGGCGGCGCCTTCCAGCGACAGGAGGCTGGGCAGCGCCGACAGCGTCTTCTCCATGACGTCGCTCATCGTGGCGAGGCCTGGGCCTCGGCCTCGTCCCTGTAACTGCTCCTCCAGCCCCTCTCCCTCACCCTCACCCTCACCGCCGCTCCGCCCTGGGTCGCGCCATCTTGTTGTTGCCGCCGCCGCTGCTTTCGATCCAAAACTTTATTAACATCGCAGCGCTGCACCATCCCAGCCGCCAGGGGGCGCCGTGGCCAGAGGCTGCCCTGCACCATCCTGGCCGCCAGGGGGCGCGGCGACCAGGAAGGTGCAGGGCAGCCTCTGGCCACGGCAGCCCCCTATTAACATCGCAGCGCTGCACCATCCCAGCCGCCAGGGGGCGCCGTGGTCAGAGGCTGCCCTGCACCATCCCAGCCGATAGGGGGCGCCGTGGCCAGAGGCTGCCCTGCACCATCCTGGCCGCCAGGGGGCGCGCCGACCAGGATGGTGCAGGGCAGCCTCTGGCCACGGCAGCCCCCTATTGACATCGCAGCGCTGCACCATCCCAGCCGCCAGGGGGCGCCGTGGCCAGAGGCAGCGCTGCACCATCCCAGCCGCTAGGGGGGCGCCGTGGCCAGAGGCAGCGCTACACCATCCCGGCCGCCAGGAGGCGCTGGGAACAGAGTGTGCTTTGCACCATTTCGGCCGCCGGGGGGCGCGGTGGGCTGGTCTTAGTTTCGTTCAGAGATACGACGCTGAAACAGGCCCTTCGGCCCACCGAGTCCGCACTGACCAGCGATCCCCGCACACTAACACTATCCTACACACACACACACACACTAGGGACATGTTTTTACAATTATACCAAGCCAATTAACCTACAAACCTCTACGTCTTTGGAATGTGGGAGGAAACCCGAGCACCCGGAGAAAACCCACGCAGTTCACGGGGAGGTAGACAAAAGTGCTGGAGAAACTCAGCGGGTGCAGCAGCATCTATGGAGCGAAGGAGATAGGCAACGTTTCGGGCTAAAACCCTTCGTCAAACTCCCCACAGACAGCACCCGTAGTCAGGATCGAACCCGGGTCTCTGGCACTGTAAGGCAGCAACTCTACCGCTGTACCACCATGCCGCCCGGTCTTCATTAAACTAATCTCCTCTACCTGATGTGACCCATGCCCCTCCATTCCCTGCATATTATCCACATGCTTATCTAAAAGCCTCTTAAACGCCACTATCACAGCTGCCTTCACCACCACCCCTTCCAGCAGGTTCCAGGCTCTCTGTAAAAAACCTGCCCCGCACATCTCCATTGTGGTAGACATTTCCATCCTAGGAAAATTGTTTCTGGCTGACTATCGTATTTATGCCTCTCATAACTTTATATAATCCTATCAGAACTTCCCTCGACATATGGTGTTCCAGAGAAAACATTCCAAGTTTGCTCAATCCAAGCCAGCACTTTGTGTCTTATTCTGTAAACCAGCATCTACAGTTCCTTGTTTCTACATGTCAGTCCAACCTTCCCATGTACCCAGTATATCCCAGTACTCACCAAAGCCTCCTTCCTCACCTCCATCCAGAGATACCAGCATCCTTTCCAGGTGAGACAGATGTTCACGTACACCTCTTCCAACCTCATTCAGTGCTCCTGATGTGGCCTCCTTTACATCGGCGAGACCAAGCACAGATTCGGCAACCGTTTCGCCAAACACGCTTGGCGAAACGGTTGCGCTTGGCCCATCAAGGTCTGCTGGATCTCCTAGTTGCTAACTATTTTAAGTCTCTTTCCCATTTCCATGCCAACCTTGGATGGAAGGAATGGGTGATTTTTGAGGCTGAAGAAGGGTCTCGACCCGAGATGTCACCCATTCCTTCTATCCAGAGATGCTGCCTGTCCCGCTGAGTTACTCCAGCATTTTGTATCTATCTTTGGTGTAAACCAGCATCTGCAGTTCCTTCCTAAACATCCCTGTCAACATTTCTGTCCTGGGCTTCCAGACTATGTTAGCTACTTTTCCGAGGCAGCGAGATGTGTAGTTGGAGTCACTGGTGGTGAGTCTGGTCTGTGATGGACTGGGCAACACCTGCAACTCTAAGATTCTTGTGTTCTTTGGCAGACCTTGATATTCAATAGCATTACCAGGGCACAAAATGTTACTGGCCATCTGTCCATTTGATGAGGATTCATGTTATCTGTCCATTTGATGAGGATTGTGAATTTAAATTAAACACGTTGGAAAGACCTCAGCAAAGATTTCCACTTCTGACCATATGATGGAAGGATATTCATTGATGAAGCGGCTGTAGATGGTGGTGTAGATGTCGGTGCCTCGGACACCAGCCTGAGGATCTCCTGATCTGAGGCTGAGATGACCGACTCCAACAACTACCACTATCTATCTTTGTATGAGGTATGGCTCCATCAACAGGACAGCTTGTTTAGTTTAGCTTAATTTATAGATACAGGGCGGAAACAGGCCCTTCGGCCCACTGCGGCCACACCAACCAATGATCACCTATACATTAGTTCTACCCGACACACAAGGGCCAATTTACAGAAGCCAATTAACCTACAAATTTGAACTTTGGAATGTGGGAGCAAACCGGAGAATCCGGAGAAAACCCATGCGGTCCCAAGGAGAACATATAAACTCCTTACCTGTAGTCAGGATCGAACCTGGGTCTCTGGTGATGTAAGGTAGCAACTCTACCGCTGCGCCCCTGTGACATACTGATTCCCTCGTTATTTGTTGGGTATTTTAAGTCATTTAGCTCAACCTGATGTTCAAGGCACCTTATGCCATCAAGTCATAGTCATCCAACATGAAAACAGGGCCTTCAGCCCAACTTATCCATAACGAGCAAGATACCCTCTCTGTCTACACTAGTCCCATTTGCATGTGTTTGGCCATATTCATCTAAACATTTCCTATTCATGTACCTGTATTTTAAATGTTGTTATCGTACCTGCCTCAACTACTTCCTCTAGCAGCTCATTCCATATACCCACCACCCTCTGTGTAAAAAAAGTTGCACCTCAGGTTCCTATTAAGTTGCCCCTCAGGTTCCTATGTGTGCATCAGTATGACAGGTGATGAGGGAATATCAACATTAAGGTGGTGTGTGACTTGGAATGGGTGTGGGTCGAGTTGGTATGTCCCATTTGCGTGATGCTTACAAAAACTATTTGTTTTTCTCTTTTCCCTCTTTCTCTTTCTTCTTCTTTTCTAGGGTCTATTTCTTAACTCTTTTTCTTTTGTTTTTAATTTTGTTCTTATAGGGTCTTCGTTATTTCTTGTTGTCACGTTTTCTACACTTTCACCTTTTCCTTCACTTTCTTCTTTCTCTCAATCTCATCCTTTCCCTTTACTAGTGTAAAAAACAAACGGAGTACATTAATTGTAAGAAGATATATGTGACGAGTACTAATGTATGTGGTTGTAATGTAATGTACTTCTAATAAATAAAAAATAAAATAAAATAAAAATAAAAATAAAAAGGAATGGGTGTGGGTCACTGGTATTCTGAAAGCTTCATACATTGACTCAAGAATCAGGTCATTTCCATAGCCTTTTTAAATTTCAGCAGACCATCTATGTTCCAGCTTCTTGCTTTACAATCTCTATTGAAGTCAACAAGACGCACTGGGGAACCTTCATGACATAAGTCAATAGACATTAGTGCAGTAGGCCATTCGGCCCTTCGAGCCAGCACCGCCATTCAATGTGATCATGGCTGATCATCCACAATCAGTACCTCGTTCCTGCCTTCTCCCCATATCCCCTGACTCCGCTATTTTTAAGAGCCCTATCTAGCTCTCTCTTGAAAGTATCCAGAGAACCGGCCACCACCGCCCTCTGAGGCAGAGAATTCCACAGACTCACAACTCTCTGTGTGAAAAAAAAAAAGTCCAAACACCACTTCTCTCCTCAATCTGGGCATTAGGTTCAGACAGAGTTTGAGGACATGTCGCAGTTGAGTTAGATCTGTTAGTGGATTGACGTCTCAAGTATAGGTCTTTGAACAGTCTTTGTCCTGGGGTTTTAAAAGACATTCGGATGGATACATGGATGGGAACGGTTTGGAAGAATTGCAAATGAGACCAGCTTAAATGGTGCACCTTGCTTGGCTTTGTCCAGTTAAGCTGAATATTCATACCACTGGGTTGTAAGCTGCCCAAGTGAAATATGAGGTGCTGTTCCTCCAATTTGCAAGTGGCCTGACCCTCATTCTAAAGAAGGGTCTCGAACCAAAACGTCACCTTTTCCTTTTCTCCAGAGATGCTGCCTGACCCGCTGAGTTTCTCCAGCAATTTGTGTCTATCTTTGGTGTAAACCAGCATCCGCAGTTCCTTCCTACACAGTTAAGCCATGGAGCCTGTTTCCATGCTATATGACTCTATGACTCCATTAAAGTGGAAATACAGACAATTATAATTTCCTTAACTGAACGATACAAGCTGTGGTTGAAATGTTTGCAGCAATAATATTTTACTTCTTATAATAATACTTAAAGAGTGGGCGGATTCCATCTTCAATAATATTTCAACCTGTGAGATATGTTATATATGAGTTCCAAATTCCTTATCACTATTTTAATTGAAAAAATATATATATTTTCTTATCTCTATTTCCAACTTGAGCTTCTCTTAGCCCGAGTCATTGGAAATTGGTTTAAAACCTCTTATTATCTTCATGTGTTTGTCTGCATCATAACCAATGGCTCTGACATTCACACTACAGAGGAAAGCACTCTGGATGATTTCATCTGGTACATAGAGTTCTCAAAATGTTCTGCTTTGGTGTATAATCAATAGATCCATATAAACTTTGTGACAGATTGCATTGGACTATAAGTATGATTCAATTTCCAATGGACGTCTGAAACATGTATTTATTCCTTCCTTCAGCTTATGAAAGTTTTGTCGCATAGTTATAATTTTAGTTTTTAGAGCACCCATTATGTTGCTTTCCTTACGAAAATAAAGTGCCGTATTTTGAAGCAATTATTGAGTGTGTTTTTTTTGTTCAGAATACTTTTTAAAAAGTAAGTGTTTCCATGGTAAAATACCATTTATTGCGTTGAATGTGTTGATGACATTTCTGCCAATCTACTGAGTCAAAGTAAAGCAAACTGATATATAGATGCCAAATCTACAAATGCTGACTGATTCTAACCACGTTATATCCTCGATCTCACTGTCCCACACAACAACTTTTTGCTTTATATCAGTTCCTTCTTTTGTATCAGTCCCTTTTTGCTTTAAATCAGTCCATTTAATCGGTTCTACCCTTGTCACACATCCAGCCCATCTAACAACCGTCTAACAAGGCTTTCCCATGTTATTCTCTGCCCTGGGTCTCTTCCCTAACTCTATATTTTCTTTAAAGGTGACTATCACTAATCGCAACCTCCCCTGATATTCTGAAACATTAACTCTCTTTCCTTCTTCACAGATGCTGCCTGACCAACTGCGTGTTTCCTGGTTCTATTTCATATTGTACTTGAGTTTGAACTATTTGTATCTACTGTATATCTGATCTATTTGGATAGCATTTAAAACAAAGCTTTTGCCGCAGAATGCTGTGGATGCCAAGGGATATTTTTATGGTATAGGTAGATAGATTCTTTATTTGTATGGGTGTCAGGGGTTGTGGGGAGTAGGCAGGAGAATTGGGTTGAGGGGGAGAGTTAGATCAGCCATGATTGAATGGCGGAGTAGACTTGATGGGCTGAATGGCCTAATTCTGCTCCTATCACTTATGAACATTTCACTGTACCTCAGTACACATGACAATATTAAACCTAACCCTATATTTGTAGTAGTATTTCGATTTTCAGCAAACATCACACGTGACTTTAAAATAAACATTTTTTGAACTGAAGCCAAATAAACACTATTGTGAGCACACAGTCTAATATGTATATGACAACAGTTTTCCAATGAAACCCATAATGAGGAATGTCACCGTGTTTTGATTCCAGTATGAAGAACTTGCCTTCAGTGGAATCATGTCAGCCCTGTTTTTTATCCATTTATTATGCTACGCCTTTCCCAAAGTCAACACCTTCACGTTCCTGGGCGTGCATATCTGTGAAGATCTATCCTGGGCCCAGCACATCGATGCAATCATGAAGAAAGTTATCAACGCCTTTATTTCCTTGGAAGACTAAAAGGAGATGTGGTAGGTTGTCAAATACACTCTTGAATGTCTACAGTGGAGAGCATACTGACTGGTTGCAGCACAGCCTGATTCAGCAACTCCAACGCCCATATATGTAGTAGACTACAGAGAGCGGTAGACACTGCCTGGTTCATCACTGGGATCTACAGGAAGCGCTGCCTCAAAAAGGCAGGTAATATCATCAAAGACCCTATTTCATTTCACTACCACTATCGGGAAGAAGGTACTGGAGCCTGAAAACTGTGACCACCAGATTCAGGAACAGCTTCTTCCCTGCAACCATCAGGCTCTTAAACACTGCACAACAGTGTGGCACAGTGGCGTATTGGTAGAGCAACTGCCTATTGCAGCGCCAGAGACCCGGGTTCAATCCTGACTACGGGTGCTCTCTGTACAGAGTTTGTACGTTCTCCCCGTGACCTGCGTGGGTTTTCTCTGAAATCTTCGGTTTCCTCCCTCACTCCAAAAACGAACATGTTTTTAGGTTAATTGGCTTGGTGTAAATGTAAAAATGTATCCCCAGTGTGAGTAGGGTAGTGTTAATGTGCGGGGATGACTGGTCGATGCGGACTTGGTGGGCCGAAGGGCCTCTCTCCGCACTGTATCTCTAAACTAAACTAAACTAAACATTAACTGTATCAACTAAGATCTTCTATAGACTGTGCCTTTGATTGCACAACAGATTGGTTTTGCATAACCATGGCTACCTCGTGGCACGGTCATTAATTTATTGTATTAATGATTATTATATATTTCCATCTGTGTGTTATTTGCGTCACAGACCTGATAAGCTGCAGCAAATACGTATCTCATTGTTTCAGTGCCCGTACATATGACAATTAAATACTCTTCACTCTTGACAGATGCCTAACAAGAGCTTCTTCGCAGCTCAGGGCATCAATCATCAAATGTATTAAGCATTCAATGTTTGACGGCTCGCTGTCGGGAGAGTGTTTGCTGATGTGATTTGTTACACACGGGGTCTTTTGTCCAGCATTCAATGTGTTTGCAACGTGGAACTATAATGTGAGGTGCCGAGCGCAGGCAGTCAATGAAATGGAAACTCGTTTACACACAGCCCACAGCCAACAAATGGACCGAATATCCTTCATCACCGTTACTTTCATGCATGTCTTGCATTCATTTGTTCCATATCTCCGTACCACATCTAAATCTCTCGTTTCCCGTTCCCCTGATATCAGTCTGAAGAAGGGTCTCGACCTGAAACGTCGCCTATTCCTTTTCTCCAGAGATGCTGCCTGACCCGTTGATTGTTTCCGTTATCATCGTTACTTTTTTGCATATCTTTCATTCATTGTTCTTTATCTCTCCACATCACCGTCTATGTCTCTCGCTTCCCTCATCCCTAACCTGTCTGAAGAAGGGTCTCGACCCAAAACGTCACCCATTTCTTTTCTCCAGAGATGCTGTCGAGTTACTCCAGCTTTTTTTGACTCGCTTGTACTGGCTAGAATTTAGAAGATTGAGGGGGGATCTTATAGAACTTACACAATTCTTAAGGGTTTTGTAAGGCATTCTTAAGGCTAGATGCAGGAAGATTGTTCCCGATGTTGGGGAAGTCCAGAACAAGGGGTCACAGTTTAAGAAAAAGGGGGAAGTCTTTTAGGACCGAGATGAGAAAAAAAAATTCACACAGAGAGTGGTGAATCTGTGGAACTCTCTGCCACAGAAAGTAGTTGAGGCCAGTTCATTGGCTATATTTAAGAGGGAGTTAGATGTGGCCCTTGTGGCTAAAGGGATCAGGGGGTATGGAGAGAGGGCAGGTACAGGATACTGAGTTGGATGATCAGCCATGATCATATTGAATGGCGGTGCAGGCTCGAAGGGCCGAATGGCCTACTCCTGCACCTATTTTCTATGATTCTATGTTTTTTGTGTCTATCTTCGGTTTGAACCAGCATCTGCTGTTCCTTCCACACAGATGAAAACGCCTGATGTATTTCTATCGCCCAGCTGAGCTGAGGGTTTGTGTGTGTGTGTGTGTGTGTGTGTGGAGTGACGCAGGCTGGGAGCGAGTTGACGCACAGAGGTTGGATTAGCATCCAGTCCCACCTCCTTGTTGTATTCAGCCCTGTGGTGTCCCGGCTCCAGCGGCATCGCTGTCCAACGTCCTGAAACTGCAGCCAGCGCTTCGCCTCGCCACAGCAATGCCTCTCAGACACACTGCATGTGTCCTCCTCTTGCAGGCTGCTGCATTGGTGCTACATCAGGTCAACGCATTCCCAACTCCTGCAGGAGCCCAAGGTAGGTCCCGGTTCATCTGCGGTAAAAAAAAAAAATAGCACTGGGATTCGATGTGCAGGAAGGAACTGCAGATGCTGGTTTGAACCGAAGAGAGACACAGAAACGCTGGAGTAACTCAGCGGGACGGGCAGCATCTCTGGAGTGAAGGAATGGGTGACGTTTCGGGTCGAGACCCAACAGTCCGAAGAAGGGTCGCGACCCATTCCTTCTCTCCAGAAATGCTGCCTGTCCCGCTGAGTTACTGGGATTCAAGGGGGTGACTGTGTATCACGAGCGCAGATTAACCTCACCAGATTAATCCACCGCAGTTGAACTCAACGGATGAAAAGGTTGCATCCAAGCGAGTCCTTTGTGTGTCGGGGTGCAGCCAGCAAAGCGGCGTTGCTATTGTTCCGATTTATCTCTGTAAATCTGGCCATGGGGAGTCCCATGCATCAATTGATTTCAGCTGAAATGGTCAGAGTTTGTGTCGGAAGGAACTGGTTTAAACCGAAGATAGACACAAAAAGCTGGAGATACTCAGCGGGACAGGCAGCATCTCTGGAGAGAAGGAATAGGTGATGTTTCGGGTCGAGACCCTCCTACAGCCAGGTTGATCCATATTTCAGCTCGGGGCTTCGCGCTTTGTTCAGCCCAGCGACCTGGTCTGGTCGGGGATCTGCAGACCGTTCTATTCTCGGGACGGTACATGGAAGATATACAGGAGGCCGTTCGGCCCGCTGCGTCGATGCTGGTCAGAGTGAGATGTTAATGGGTCCAGGCGATTTATCCGCATTTCAGTGACATTTGTTTAATCGTGGGGCTGTAAAACGCAGCCAGTTTTCGGTTCTCAGGTCACGGCGAGGGAGGCGATTACAAGTGGCATCACAATCTTTGATACTTTAATCTTAAATTAATTAAAAACCTCGGAACCATCGCGTGGGACAAGCATTGCTGACAAATGACCTCTCTGTGGAACAGCCCCAGAATAGATTGTAACGTGCAAGAGACTCTACAATGTAGAGTCTGAAGAGTCTACATTCAGTCCCACGGCCAGTAACGTCATTATAACCAGAGTGGGAATAGCCTTGCGACTTGATAACAATTTCATTTGTCAAACTGGTAAGGACCATTGTTCAGTCTGAAGAAAATATTCAGTCTGAAGAAAGGTCCCGACCTGAAACGTCACCCATTCCTTCTCTCCAGAGATGCTGCCTGTCCCGCTGTTACTCCAGCTATGTGTGTCTATCTTCGATTTAAACCGACATCTGCAGTTCCTTCCTACACATCAAGGGCTATTGTTTCCGCTCACAGTCCACATTGACTCCAATGTTATAGCCATTGCACCTTGTGTAGGAAGGAACCTTCTGAAGAAGTGTCTCGACCCGAAACGTCTCTGGAGATGCTGTCTGTCCCACTGAGTTACTCCAGCATTTTGTGTCTATCTATCTTTACCATTGCACCTTGGTCTGTTGGGTATTCTGGAAGTAGTGATGTGTTGGACAGGCTTAGATTGTTTTCTCTGGAATGCCAGAGGCTGAGGGGAGACTTACATACATAGATACATAGAAAATAGGTGCAGGAGTAGGCCATTCGGCCCTTCGAGCCTGCACCGGCATTCAATATGATCATGGCTGATCATCCAACTCAGTATCCCGTACCTGCCTTCTCTCCATACCCCCTGATCCCCTTAGCCACAAGGGCCACATCTAACTCCCTCTTAAATATAGCCAATGAATTGGCCTCAACTACCCTCTGTGGCAGAGAGTTCCAGAGATTCACCACTCTCTGTGTGAAAAAGTTTTTCTCATCTCAGTCTTAAAGGATTTCTCCTTATCCTTAAGCTGTGACCCCTTGTCCTGGACTTCCCCAACATCGGGAACAATCTTCCTGCATCTAGCCTGTCCAACTCCATAAGAATTTTGTACGTTTCTATAAGATCCCCTCTCAATCTCCTAAATTCTAGCGAGTATAAGCCAAGTCTATCCAGTCTTTCTTCATATGAAAGTCCTGACATCCCAGGAATCAGTCTGGTGAACCTTCTCTGCACTCCCTCTATGGCTATAATGTCCTTCCTCAGATTTGGAGACCAAAACTGTACGCAATACTCCAGGTGTGGTCTCACCAAGACCCTGTACAACTGCAGTAGAACCTCCCTGCTCCTATACTCAAATCCTCTTGCTATGAAGGCCAACATACCATTCGCTTTCTTCACTGCCTGCTGCACCTGCATGCCTACTTTCAATGACTGGTGTACCATGACACCCAGGTCTCGCTGCATCTCCCCATTTCCTAATCGGCCACCATTTAGATAATAGTCTGCCTTCCTGTTTTTGCCACCAAAGTGGATAACCTCACAGTTATCCACATTATACTGCATCTGCCAAACATTTGCCCACTCACCCAGCCTATCCAAGTCACTTTGCAGTCTCCTAGCATCCTCCTCACAGCTAACAGAGATGTTGCTTTCAATTCCCTCGTCCAGATCATTAATATAAATTTTAAATAGCTGGGGTCCCAGCACTGAGCCTTGCGGTACCCCACTAGTCACTGCCTGCCATTGTGAAAAGGACACGTTTACTCCTACTCTTTGCTTCCTGTTTGCCAGCCAGTTCTCTATCCACATCAATACTGAACCCCCAATACCGTGTGATTTAAGTTTGTATCCTAATCTCTTATGTGGTACCTTGTCGAAAGCCTTCTGAAAGTCCAGATACAACACATCCACTGGTTCTCCCCTATCCACTCTACTAGTTACATCCTCGAAAAATTCTATAAGATTCGTCAGACACGATTTACCTTTCGTAAATCCATGCTGACTTTGTCCAATGATTTCACCACTTTCCAAATGTGCTGCTATCCCATCTTTAATAACTGACTAGCAGTTTCCCCACTACCGATGTTAGACTAACTGGTCTGTAATTCCCCGTTTTCTCTCTCCCTCCCTTCTTAAAAAGTGGGGTTACGTTTGCTACCCTCCAATCCTCAGGAACTACTCCAGAATCTAAAGAGTTTTGAAAAATTATCACTAATGCATCCACTATTTCTGGAGCTACTTCCTTAAGTACTCTGGGATGCAGCCTATCTGGCCCTGGTGATTTATCGGCCTTTAATCCATTCAATTTACCCAACACCACTTCCCGACTAACCTGGATTTCACTCAGTTCCTCCATCTCCTTTGACCCGCGGCCCCCTGCTATTTCCGGCAGATTATTTATGTCTTCCTTAGTGAAGACGGAATCAAAGTAGTTATTCAATTGGTCTGCCATATCCTTGTTCCCCATGATCAATTCACCTGTTTCTGACCGCAAGGGACCTACATTTGTTTTAACTAATCTCTTTCTCTTCACATATCTATAAAAACTTTTGCAGTCAGTTTTTATGTTCCCTGCCAGTTTCCTTTCATAATCTATTTTCCCTTTCCTAATTAAGCCCTTTGTCCTCCTCTGCTGGTCTCTGAATTCCTCCCAGTCCTCTGGTATGCTGCTTTTTCTGGCTAATTTGTACGCATCATCTTTTGCTTTGATACTATCCCTGATACTTGATAGAAATATATAAAATGATGAGAAGTTTAAATAGGGTCAACAGTCAGAACCCTTCTCCCAGGCTGAGAAATGTCAAAGACTACAGGGCACAAATTTAAGGTGAGAGGGACAGATTGAAGGAGATGCCTGGAACACAATGGTGATGGAGTCAGGTACAATTTTTAAGAAAGAACTGGAGATGCTGGAAAAATCGAAGGTAGGCAAAAATGCAGGAGAAACTCAGCGGGTGAGGCAGCATCTATGGAGCGAAGGAATAGATGACGTTTCGAGTCAGGTACAATAGTGTTTTTTCAGATGCTTTAGGATGGGCACATGGATGTGCAGAGAATGGAGGTACCAGATGCAAGCAGAGAATAGTTTATCCTAGCAACATGTTAGGCACAGACATGGTGCATTGAAGAACCTGTTCCTGTGTTCTATGTTTTATGTGCATCTTCTCCATACATTCTGCTCACGTTTATTCCATTCATTTCAGACAAAGCTGTATCTAATCTGGAATTATCAGCAGAAAGACTAGTGGAAGAACAGGTAAATGATGCCTTGCAGCTTCACACACGAGTTTCGATCAGTTGGCTCCCACTTTCACCTACTTTTCACCTTCAATTAAAAATCATTTCAGTTTAGATTATTGTCACGTGACAAAGTACAACAAAAACATTTTTCGTTGCATGCTATCCTGTCAGCGGAAAGACTATACATGATTGCAATCGAGCCGTCCACAGTGTACAGATACAGGATAAAGGGAATGAAGTTTAGTGCAAGATAAAGTCCGATCCCTGATGATACACTTCCCTTTTTATAATGCCCTTGCAATTGTTGATATTGTCCAGAACGGTCTAATCATGCCTTAGACATTTATTGTTGACCGCTATCTGGTGTAGATACGTACTCGGCATAGTCAACTCTTCTGTTGGGGAATCCCTTGGATTTATTTTCGGTGAATCTCCGACATATTGTGTGCAGTTTTGGTCTCCTAATTTGAGGAAGGACATTCTTCCTATTGAGGGAATGCAGCGTAGATTCATCAGGTAAATTACCGGGATGGCGGGACTGACATATGATGAAAGAATGGGTCGATTGGGCTTATATTCACTGCAATTTAGGATGAGAGGGGATCTTATAGAAACATATAACATTCTTGAGGGATTGGACAGGCTAAATGCAGGAAAAATGTTCCCGATGTTGGAGGAGTCCAGAACCAGAGGTCACAGTTTAAGAATAAGGGGTAGGCCATTTAGGACTTAGATGAGGAAAAACGTTTTCACCCAGAGAGTTGTGAATCTGTGGAATTCTCTGCCACAGAAGGCAGTGGGGGGGGGGGGCAATTCACTGGATGTTTTCAAGAGAGAGTTAGATATAGCTCTTAGGGCTAACGGAATCAAGGGATATGAGGAGAAAGTAGGAACGGGATACTGATTTTGGATGATCAGCCATGATCATATTGAATGACGGTGCTGGCTCAAAGGGCCGAAGGGCCTACTCCTGCACCTACTTTCTATGTTTCTATGTGACACTTTGTTACCTTCCTCCCCCTCCAGGAACTGGACGGCCACTCATCATCGACAGGTAGACATAAGATTTTTAGTTTACAAATACAGAAATTCAATCTGGTCTTCAAGTCACTTTTTATCCTTGCTCAACAAATCACATTTGATGTCCTTGCAGAGAACAAGGTCCCGCTGCAGAATGACTCCTTTGCGGATGACCTCATGCTGCTGAAATCATTGGCGGAGAAAGAAAGTGAGAAGGCGGGCGACGTCAGCAAAGACTCTCCGACCAATGTCTCCGCTCCTCCCGCCCGCAGTGTCAATTCCACCAAAAGCAGGAGACTCGCTCACGATTATGACGATTCCACAAAGAATGCAATGGATTACAAAGATGAAGGTTTCTTCCCCTTACTGACCTTTCATTTGCCATTAATAGTAGAGTTATAGTCATACAGCATGGAAACAGGCCCTTCAGCCCTACCGGTCCAGAGGCCCCAACTACGCTGGTCCCATTTCCCCATGTATGGCCCTTTGTTCGTGTACTATCCTATCCATGTACCTGTCCAAATGTCTTCTAAATGTTGTTTTTGTACCTGCCTCAATTACCTCCTTTGGCAGTTCATTCCATTTACCCACCACCCGCTGTGGGAAAAAAGTTGCCCCTCAGGTTCTTATTATATCTTTCCTCTTTTAGTTTAAGTTTAGAGATGCAGAGCGGAAACAGTCCCTTCGGCCCACCGAGTCCGCACCAACCAGCGACCACCCTGTACACTAACACTATTCTACACACTAGGGACAATTTACAACTTTACCGAGACCGATTAGCCTACAAACCTGTACGTCTTTGGATTGTGGGAGGAAACCAGAGCACCCGGAGAAAACCCACACAGGTCACGGGGTGAACGTACAAACTCCGTACAGACAGCACCCGTAGTCATGATCGAACCCAGGTCTCTGGTGATGTAAGGCACCACCGTGCCGCGCCATCACCTTAAACCTACGCCCTCTTGTTTGTGATTCCCTTACCACAGCTAAAAGATGTTGTGCATTCACCTTATCTGTTCCCCTCATGATTTTAGACTGCTGATACACAATGATTAATGATACTACTATCTTTTCATTTGTATTTAGTTTGTCTTTACATACACAAGGCTTGCTAGTTATAGACTTATGATTTACTGGCTCATAGGTTCTGAAATACTTTGCCTTAAATGACATGATGTGCTCCAAAGTCATTTATCCTTACAGATGACCCTGATGGTCTACACCAGTTGGATGGAACACCTTTGACGGCCGAAGACATTGTCCAGAAAATCGCCAATAGAATTTACAAAGAAAATGACAGAGGAGTGTTTGACAGAATCGTTTCTAAACTCCTAAACCTAGGACTGGTAAATGTTTAGTTTAGTTTACTTTAGAGATACCACGCGGAAACAGGCCCTTCGGCCCACCCAGTCCATACCGACCAGCGATCCCCGCACACTAGCACTATCCTGCACACACTGGGAACAATTTTACATTTCTAATCAAATCAAATCAACCTTTATTGTCATCTTGCAAGCAACAGTTGTACAGTGCAAAATGAAAAGACGTTTCCCAGGGAATACCGGAGCATCGCACATGAAGTTTAAAACATTTCACACATAATAACACTAAAAACAATCCAGTCCCTGATGGAACAGTATAAATAGTTAAAAAGTAGATAAAAACAACGTTAAAATACAGTAAGACCAATCATAAACATGTCCGGGGTGGCTGATTTGAGTGGCCAGTGCCAGTTATTGAAGTGGCCAGTGCCAGTTATTGAAGTTATCCAGTGCCAGTCCGTGCCAAGCCGCAGAATCAGGTGACTGTGAGTACAGAGTGGCTGTTTAGCAGCCTCACAGCATATGGCAGGAAGCTGTTTAGCAGTCTTGTAGTCCGGGCTTTGATGCTGCGATATCTCTTGCCTGATGGCAGGAGATCCAGGTGTATGTGGAGGGGGTGCAGTTGTACGTCTTTGGAGTGTGGGAGGAGACTGAAGATCTCAGAGAAAACCCACGCAGGTCACGGGGAGAACGTACAAACTCCGTACAGACAGCACCCGTAGTCAGGATCGAACCCGGGGTCTCCGGCGCTGTGAGGCAGCAATTTTACCGCTGCGCCACCGTGCCGTGCAAAATGTCTCAGATTTAAGAGTTTATTTAGCATGCAATCAAAGAAGGAAAGCCATTATGCAGGCAGAGATTAACAGCAGTGGGTAATCTTACCCTGTTCAAATGCTTTGATTCAGATCCATGCTGAAAGCCTCATTGTTACCTCACTGACAGTCAATTAGTGAACCGTCTGTGCCTCAGGGAAATTAGAGGGGAAACTGCAGGAGAATCACATTTCATTTACAAAATGAGCAGAGATTAACAAAATAAATTGAATACAAGAACCGTGGAAAAATACTTCTCCCTCCCTGCTGCTCCCCCACCTCCAACACCATTTAACATTCACAGCTGAGTTTCAACTATTACAAGATTGGTGAATGTGTTTGTTATTTTTGGCTCTTTTCTGCAGGAAGATATTAGACAAAGAGAATCATGTTGACAGATAATGGGAGTTCTCATTGCAGATGGAACAGCACGGCACTTGGAAATGAGACAATTGGGGGGGGGGGGGGGGGGAGCATTAAACTGAAAGAAGGTATTGCTGTGTCTATCTGCATCTCTGACAATGCTGACATGCTCTTCTGATAGATAACTGAAAATCAGGCGGACAATCTGGAAGAAGAAGTTGCCATCTCTTTGCAACAACTTATCACCAATGAAGCCCATAAGAACGAAGTCAGGGATGAAAATGATGATCTCCCTGTTCTGAAGACAGAGGCCGACCGGCGTGATCGAGACAGGGAGGAGGACGAGGTGGGTTCATTGAAGCACGTAACTGAGATAGATCCCTCGTGTGTGCAAACCCGGATACAAATGACGGTCATGTAGAAAGCCTAATAGTTTTACTATAAAAGAAGCACATTCACCAACTTATTATTTTCTCAAGTTGAATATGGTCATGTTCATAAGTGATAGGAGCAGAATTAGGCCATTCGGCCCATCATGTCTATTCCGCCATTCAATCACGGCTGATCTATCGTTCCCTCTCAACCCCATTCTCCTGCCTTCTCCCCATAACCCCTGACACCCGTACTGGCAGTGTTTGTTCACACAGAACTTGCTTTGACCAGCCCTGGCCAAAGACCATCGAAAATATCTAGGTGCTGAACAGTTTTTCATAATTTTGAGATTACCATTAAATGCCAAACCCTGTGCTGTTGGAAGAGGAAGATCAAATATTTATTAACAGGCAGAATCCCAGAGAGGATGCCTGCACATATGCCCTATGGTTTTATATGTCAGGATGTTCACAAATCTTTCCTCAATATGTTGGGCAAGAATTACAGCGCAGTTTAGAATAACAACGCAGAAACAGGTCCCCTTCGGCCCACCGGGTCCGTGCCGACAAGCGATCCCCACACATTAACACTACCCTTCACTCACTAGGGATAATTTATATTTTTTACCGAAGCCAATTAGCCTACAAACCTGCGCATCTTTGGAATGTGGGAGGAAACCGGAGCATCCGGAGAAAACCCACGCAGGTCACGGGGAGATGCTGTATGTTAATGGTGTATGGCAGGAACTCTACCGCTGTGCCACCGCTGTGCCACCGTGCCGCCCTCAGTGATGGGTCATTGCCGGGCAGAAGTGCTGGCATAGATTTTATTTACAGAAGAATACAATTGAACATCAGTCGGTCGTCAGTAATCGCCTCCATTTCTGATTTGATAGTGTCAGTTGGTCAAAGAGAGATACGGCACAGAAACAGGCCCTTCGGTCCATCAAGTCCTTGCTGACCATCAACCACCATTTACACAAATCCTACACTGATCCACTCTAATTATATTCTCCCCGCATTCACATTTATTCCCTCCAGATTCTATCCCCCACCCTCACACTAGCGGCATTAGACAGCGACCAATTAACCTACAAACCCGCACATCAATGAGATGTGGGAGAGCTGGGACCAGAGCACCCGGGGGAAACCCACGCGATTACAGGGAGAACGTGCAAACGCCACAAAGACCACACCCGAGATCGGGATCCAATGTGGGTCTCTGGTGTTGAGAGGCAGCTGTGCCACCGTGTCGACCCTTGCAATCAACTCTTCTTCAATATTTGGAACATACGCGATGGAGGGGCAGATGGAGCAGTCAGTGGGTCGAGGACACTATGGAGAGGAAGCTCTGGAGCTGTGATCATTGTCCTCCTGTGACCACCACTATCTACCTTTCTGTGAGGCTTGACTCCAAACATTGGAGTCTTTTCTCCTTGATACCCATTGGCTTCAGATAAACCAGGGTTCCTGGATGAGTAGGAAGGAACTGCAGATGCTGGTTTATACCAAAAATAGACACAAGTGCTGGAGTAGCTCAGCGGGACAGGCAACCATCTCTGGAGAAAAGGGTTCCTTGATGCCACACTCAACTAAATGCTGCCATTATGTATCTCTTATCACACCTCAAGAACTCCATGCTTTAGTCCACTCCTGAATGTAATGAGGTTAAAGTTCAGTGATCCTGGTGAAATCCAAATGTTTTCCTTGGCTTCATAAGTTCATGTGATAGGAGCAGAATTAGGCCATTTGGCCCATCAAGTCTACTCTGCCATTCAATCATGGCTGATCTACCTTCCCATCTTAACCTCATTCTCCTGCCTTCCCCCCCACCCCAAAACCTCTTTGGTTCTTTCTGCTTTCCCTTCTGTACGGTTTTGAGCGGAGGCTTATGTTTCCACGGCTTTTTTCTTATTTCCTCGCTTCCTCCACAGAAAATCGCAAAGGCTGCAAATAAACAACGTGAGCTTGTGAAGAAGGAGAGAGACCGGACCCCAGCCATTAACGAGAACCAAAGAAACAGCCTACCAGTTGCCCAGGGCATGGACGATCTTCAATACTTTCCAAACTTCTACAACCTGCTGCAGAGTTTAAACACAGGTAAATGAAAAATCCTCATCCTCCTCCACTGTCAGAGTGAGGCCACAGACAAATTGAAGGAGCAGCGCCTCATATTTCGCTGGGGCAGCTTACAACCTTGGGGGTCAGAGCGACGCAGCAGTAGAGTTGCTGCCTTACAGCGCCGGAGACCCAGGTTCGATCCCGACTACGGGTGCTGTCTGTACGGAGTTTGTACGTTCTCACCGTGACCGCGTAGGTTTTCTCCAAGATCTTTGGTTTCCTCCCACACTCCAAAGACGTACAGGTGTGTAGGTTAATTGGTTTGGTGTATGTGTAAATTGTCCCTAGTGTGTGTGTGGGATAGTGTTAATGTGCGAGGTGATCGCTGGTCGGGGCCGAAGGGCCTGTCTCTGCGGTGTATCTCCAAACTAAACTCAGCGGTATGAACGTTGATTTCTCTAATTTCAAATAACTCCTGTATTCCCTCCCCCCTCCCCCACCCTAGTTATCCTACCAGTTCCAATGTTCACATCCTTGTATCTTCCCCAGCCCACAATGGGCCATTATGGATTCCAACCCTCCTGAGATCATCTGTTACCAGCGCTGATTTGTTCCGGCCCTTTCCCACCTCCACTACACTCCCCCACCCCCCCCCCCCCCTCCCTTCACCTCCACCTTTCAGTCTGAAGAAGGGTTCCGACCCGAAACGTCACCTATTCCTTTTCTCCAGAGATGTTGCCTGATCCGCTGAGTTACTCCAGCACTTTGGGTCTATCTTCGGTATAAACCAGCATCTGCAGTTCCATCCTACATGTTGGGAAATCGGGATGAATTCTGTAAGGAAGGGGCGGAGAACAAGAAGTGTTCACTGGTATTAACGAGCAAACAAGGCGGATAATCAAAGTCACTGGAGAAGTACAGTTAACACTGCTCTGCTCCTGCAAGAATGGTGCTTCTATTAACAGCAAACCAACATGTCCTTGCAATTAGTAATTTCCAACAGTCCCGGAATCATGTTTGCTGCCTACAGCCTTTCTTTCAATAATATTATCTTTTACAAATATTCCTCAGTTTTTAGTTATTGTTTATTAAAATGTGAATAATTTTCCTTTAGTACTTTAGTACAGCGAGGAAAGAGGCCCCTCGGCCCGCTGAGTCCGTGCCGACCAGCGATCGTACACTCACACTAGCCTACACACGAGGGACAGTTTACAATTTTTACCGAAGCTAAATGACGCTACAAACCTGTACCTCTTTGGAGTGTGGGAGGAAACCGGAGAAAACCCAGGCAGTCACAGGGAGAACGTACAAACTCCGCAACAGACAGCACCCATAGTGAGGATTGAACCCAGGTCTCCGGAGCTGTAAGGCAGCAACTCTACCGCTGTGCCTGGCACCATTCATTTACTGCCAACCCCCAACATTTGGTTCATTGAACTAAAAATCCGTATCAGTCATTTAATGATTAAAACAGTGCGATATTAATGTCAGGTTACAATTACGTTGAGGGAGTGATTGCACAATTAATGAAAGAATCTTTTCTTTCTGCAAAATTGTAACTCTGCAAATCAATATGACCATATCAAAATGGTGGACAATATTACAATACGTTATAAACTGTCGTATGCAGCAAAAAAACTGGAATTCATATTCTTTTAGAATCAATATTTATTTTAGGAGCAGTCGCCTTCTGCTACATAATCCCTGTATCAACAACTATTTAATCCTTGTATCAAAAGCAATTAAGCAATCTCAATTAAAACATTGCTACTGTTCACAATATTGACTTATATAATTGAAATCCAGAGCAATGTTCCTTCTGGATTGGTTTAAAACTGTCCTATTTTGTATGTTGCATGCAGATTTTACCCAACCCACTTAAATATTTTTTTATTAATGCAGAGCAAGACGCAAAGGAGAAGGAAACATTGATAACCATCATGAAAAATCTAATTGATTTTGTGAAGATGATGGTGAAATACGGGACAATTAAACCAGAAGAAGGCGTTTCATACCTGGGTGAGATTACATTTAAATATACACTGATTACATTTTATATTAGTGTCTAATGATCAAAAAGTGCATTAATGAACAACTTCTCTTGTGAGAAGCAAGGAGAGGGAAGAATTACATTTCATGTTTTTCTTCACTCCTTACAATGCCGTGTACGACAGTGATCGCAACTTCTACTGAAGTGTGGATGGCCGTTGGCTCACTAGGAGCTCATCCGCCCTTTGACAGGTCTTGTTTTTGGTCCTGCTGGGGGTCCACAGCCACCTCCTCACCTGGCAAACCAGGTGGGGGAGACGGTTTAGTCGCCGACTATCCGATGGAGCAGGTAGCACGGGATTACATGGTACCCGTGGCGGGGGAAACTCACCCCGACTGGACCTGAAAAGTGCAAGGTCTTGCATTTTAGAAGTCAAACCAGGCCAGGACCTTCAAAATGAACGGTCGGCCCCGAGGAGTGTTGTAGAACAGAGGGATATCGGATGAAAGGTATATAGTTTCTTGAAAATAGCATCATAGGTAGATAGGGTGGTGAAGATGGCTTTTGGCATGCTGGCCTTCATTAGGCAGGGAATTGCATATAGAGATTGGGACGCTGTGTTACTGTTGTGCAAAATATTCATAAGATCGTGCTTGGAGTATTATGTTCACTTTTGGTCACCTTGCTGGAGGAACGATGCCATTAAGCAGATTGACAAATTCTTGATTAGTACGGGTGTCAGGGTTATGGGGAGAAGGCAGGAGAATGGGGTTGAGCGGGAGAGGTAGATCAGCGACGATTGAATGGCGGAGTAGACTTGATGGGCCGAATGGCCTAATTCTGCTCCTAGAAGGTATGAAGCTGGAAAAAGGGTGCAAAGAAGATTCACGAGGATGTTACAAGGGCTTGAGGGCCTGAGCTACAGGGAGATGTTGGGCAGGCTAAGACTTTGTTCCTTTGAGTGCAGGAGGCTGAGGGGTGATCTTACAGAGGTGTACAAAATCATAAGGGGAATAGAGACGGTGAAAGCATATAGTATTTTTCCTAGGGGAGGAGAATCAAGAACCAGAAGGTGTAGGTTTAAGGTGTGAGGGGAAAGATTTAATATGAACCTGAGAGGCAACTTTTCCACCCGAGGGTGGTGGGTATATGGAATGAACTGCCAGAGGAAGTGGTTGAGGCAGATACAATACTACATTGAAAAGGACATTTGGACAGGTGCATGAATAGAGAGATATGGACCATACACGGGCAAAAGGGACTAGCTTAGATGGGACATTTTGATCGCCATGGATGAGTTTGGCCAAAGGATCTGTTTCAGTCCTCTATAACTCTATGACCCTCAGAAGACAATGGAACATCACCTGTAGGTGCAACAGGGAAATGATGTAGGTCGGTTCTGCATCCTGTCATGGATGAAATATGTAACATTAATCCTTGTTCAATTACACTTGAAGGTCGGATAGAAATTTTGAAAAGTTTCCTCAAAGATTTTGTCTCTCTCCCGGGAACCCAAGCAGTCTGGTGAACGTTGATTGTGTGCGGTCTGTTCCATGCAGTAGTACACTTAATGGCTCAGCGTTCTTCCCCACTTTATAAATCATATGCGGAAATCTGAGCTGTGGAGTTTATGTATCATCTGGATTTCATAAACAGTGCTATCTACCCATTGGTGACCCTTGATCGGACTTTACTGCCTTTATCTTGCACTAAACGTTATTCCCTTATCCTGTATCTATACACTGTAAATGGCTCGATTGTAATCATGTGTTGTCTTTCCGCTGACTAGTTAGCACGCTTCAAGAGCTTTTCACTGTATCTCGGTACATGTGACAATAAACTAAACTGAACTAAACTAAACTATTCCAGTGTAGAATGCCAAATTATCTCTGAAAACAACCTCAATTTTACACTCAGGGTTCTGGAAATTGTTACAAAATAATATTGCAGGCAGATAAGTAGAGGAAACACTTTTTCTCACAGAGAGTGGTGAGTCTGTGGAATTCTCTGCCTCAGAGGGCGGTGGAGGCAGGTTTTCTGGATGCTTTCAAGATAGAGCTAGATAGGGCTCTTAAAAATAGCGGAGTCAGGGGATATGGGGAGAAGGCAGGAACGGGGATACTGATTGGGGTTGATCAGCCATGATCACATTGAATGGCGGTGCTGACTCGAAGGGCCAAATGGCCTACCCCTGCATCTATTGTCTATTGTCTATCACTAATTTTTCTAGGTCTCTATTACTATAATGATCTGGAAATCATAAGCCAGGTAATTTTCCCCCTCATTTTTCACTGTATACTGTGTTGAGGTAATTTATGTCAAATGATAATATGGAGAGGTCTATCTCTACCCTACTGTTTCCACAACTCGACAGTGTCTCAGGGGACAGAAACATCTTCAGACGCTGGAATCGCAAGCAAAATACAAAGCAACGGAAGGACTCAGCGGGTCAGGCAGCATCTGTGGAGGGAATAGACAGGCAACGTCTGGGGTCGGGACCCTTCTTCAGACTGATGGAGTGGTGGGGAGAAAGCTTGGGGGGAACGAGAGGTTTGGTGGTGGGGGGGTGGGGGTGCTAAACCTGGCAAGGGACAGTACTTCCTCAGGTTTGAGGGAAACATTACGGTCACAAGACTGATCAGAGGATTAAGTTACAATGAAACAGCAGAAAAAAAGAACTCGAGGCACGAAGTGTTGATGCACAAAGAGAAGAGAAGCTGGATAAATACATGAGGGAGGGAGTGGAAGGATCCACTGATTGAATTAGATGACCAGGGATTGGGGGGAGGCCTGTGTGGAACATAAACGTGATCGCGGAGCAGTTTAACTGAACGGTCTGTTTCTGGTGCTCTCGATTCGATCCAGTTTCATGTCAACACTGTGGCTCTTTTGGGCGGCACATTGACGCCGTTGGTAGAGCAGCTGCCTCACAGCGCCAGAGACCCAGGTTCGATCCTGACCTCGGGTCTGTCCGTCTGCACTTGTACGTTCTCCCACGAGGTCACGGGGAGAACATACAAACTCCATACCGACAGCACCCATAGTCGGGATCGAACCCGGGTCTCTGGCGCTGTGAGGCAGCAACTCTACCGCTGCGCCACCGTGCCGCCCTTTCATAGGAGTCGGAGAAGACCAAAGATTAATGTTGTTGAGGTACGGCTTTGTGTTAGTGATTAGTGTTGTGCAGTGTTCAATCAAGAATCCAGGAACAAGGGTAACATGTATGTGCAGAGATTTTAAAAGGCCTTCAGTGACTGGAGGTTGGAGGAATGAGGAATTATTACACGGCCTGTAATAATTCCTCATTACACGGCCTGTAATAATTTCAGAGGAGCTGACAGGGTCAGTGGGGAACAGAGCATTCACTGGAAACAGAGTTGAACATTTAGGTCTGAGATGATGAGAAGATTTATTAAATTAAAAGTTATGATTCTTTGGAACTCTCTACCTCAGAGAAGGACATGGATGGGCAATTATTCATTCCTCTCAAGGCCAGGATCAATATTTTTTGATCACAGAGGGAATTAGATATGGGTGTCGGACAGGAAAATGATTGAAGTGGAGAATCAGCCAAGATTTTATTATATGGTGGCCTAGACCCAAGGGGACAATGTGCCCCAAGAGGGCTGCTATTTCTGATGTTCTTATGTTGATGACACAATATTAAATAGTACAGGTAAGGAAAATGAAAAGTATCACTTTAAAGTCCTGACAAGCATCAGGAATGTTTTTGTTTATGAATTAACTTTTTTAGTAACAAAAATGTCAGGGAGAGAAAGTGTGATCTTGGGTTGGAAGCCACGATTGTACAAAGACATAATGCTCCTTCTACAGTGGACATTTGGGGCTTGAAGTCACTGTCTGAAGAAGCTTTGGCGTAGATAGAAACAGAGAACACTAGTTTAGTTAGATCAGTTTAGTTAATCGTCACGTGTACCGAGGTACAGTGAAAAGCCTTTGTTGCGTGCTAACCAGTCAGCGGAAAGACAATACATGATGACAACCGAGCCATTCACAGTTTACAGATACATGATAAAGGGATTAACGTTCCGTGCAAGGTATGGTCCAGTAAATTCCGATCAAAGATAGTCCAAGTGTTCCCAATGAAGTAGCTAGTATAGTAGCTCTAGTTGTTGGTAGGATGGTTCAGATACTCTGAGATACTCTGCAGGATGGCCAGCGTCTGTGAAGAGAAAAAAGAAGAGAGTGGAGAGAGGGTTTCAAACTTTAGCAAATAGTTCATGGATTTGGAAAAGTATCAGCATGCAGAGAGTGGACTGTTCATGCCACAACTTAAAATAGAACCTGACAACTAACAACTACATTCATCAGTCTCAGGAAGGGTCTTGACCTGAAACGTCACCCATTCCCTCTCTCCAGAGATGCTGCCTGTCCCGCTGAGTTACTCCAGCTTCAGAAGGTAGACACAAAGAGCTGGAGTAACTCAGTGGGTCAGGCAGCATCTCTGGAGAGAAGGAATGGGTGACATTTCGGGTCGAGCCCCTTCTTCAGACTGAATTTCATTGTTTTACATGATGCTTCCATTCACAGAGTAAACAATAAAAATATTAAGTGAAACCTTTATACCTTCATCTAATGCCAGAGTGGCTCGACAATACTTGCCTTATTTACAATGGGTCGATGCCGACCATTTATTTTTTCAGCTTTCTGTTATCAGCCTCATATTTTCTAATTTAATAGATTAAAATAAAGCGAAGTACTTAACAAATATTGTTATAAAAACTCTTTGCATTTCCGGATAGTGCGTGCATCTGACAACAGCTGAGCAAACATTTGGATTGGAATTAATCTTACAGATGCCATTTCCTTCCTGCGATAACAAGTATTAGTTTAGTTTACTATTGTCAAGTGTACAGTGAAAAGCTTCTGTTTGCATGCTAACCGCTCAGAGAAAAGACTGTACAAGAATACAATAAGGCTGCCCACTCTGCACAGAGGGTACAATATTCAGTGCAAGATATAGTTATAACATCACAGACCAATTAAAGACAGTTCAAAGCTCTTCAATGAGGTATTGGTACCACAATGTATTGAATAATCAGTCGCAATGTTTTGCTTCAAATGCGCAAGCAATTTAAACTATTTCATAGTTTTTATTATTATAACTATTATTTCATATAGTATACCATTAGTATACTCATTAGTATATAAATTAGTATACTTTAGTATATGAATAGGAATACTTATAAACAGCATACTATAAATAAGTATAGTAAACTTATTAAATATAATATACTAAATAATATACTTATTCATAATTGATAGGAGCAGAATTAGGCCATTTGGCCCATCAAGTCTACTCCGCCATTCAATTGTGGCTGATCTATCTTTCCCTCTCAACCCCATTCACCTGCCTTCTCCCCATAATCCCTGACACTCTTACTAATCAACTCTTGTAAATAACATACTATTATTTGGTATAGTATTAACTATTACAAAATATAATATGAATTTGCTACTCTACAGTACCAAATCAGTTTGGCAGGTTGCAGTAATTAATTCAATTTGTTGATTTGTAAGCAAAATATTTAACTGCAGTCTTTATATACATTGTTGAAACTGAGAGTATATACTGTATACATATATTGTTTAAACTGATCAAATAAAATGAGGAATGAGTTCCCACTGGAGCAAAACGTCACAAATGTTGAATTACTGGAAAGGGCAACACAAACCAGAGTCCAGTGTGTGAGTGGCAACAACATTACGTTTTATGGCCTTGAAGTTGCAGAAGGAAGGAAATAATAAGTTTGGGGAAAGGTAGCTTTGAGGCATTGCTGACAAACAAGTTCATATTATAAAGTTGCATTTGGATTCTGCTATAATAAGGAGGGAGTGCACAAACTTGGATAACAGCAGCATTGAACAAGATTTGGGGATCTACAGCCATTTTAGCTCTCAGGGCATGTTGTCTTCTGCTAATGCAGGGGAGTTTAGTTCGGTTTAGTTTGGTTTAGTTTAGTTTAGAGATACAGCACGGAAACAGGCTCTCCGGCCCACCGACCAGTGATCACCCCGTACACAAGCACTATCCTACAGACTAGGGACAATTTCCAATTTTTACCAAAGCCAAATTAACCTACGAACCTGAGTTTTGTAGATTAACTCTGAAGAGAGTTCTGGCAATGGAAGATTCTGTCAGAGCAGGAAGCTAAGCCTGTTTGATAGACAAATGTCTCAAGATATATGGTTAAATGTTTTTGGAGGAAACAGAACTAAACACCAATGCAGTAAAGGATTAGCAGATTGTGTTCCCCAGTTGTCATGTAATCCATCTACAGTTTTAATCTCTGTCAAGGCACAGTGCTGGAAGAACTCAGCAGGTCAGGCAGCATCTGTGGAGGGAATGGACAGACGACATTTTGAGTTGGGACCCTTCTTCAGACTGAGGAAATGGGGGGTGGGGGGGAGAAAGCTGGGAAACGAGAGGTGGGGTGGGCCAAACCCTGGCAAGTGATAGGTGGATACAAGTGAGGGGGGGGAAGGGGAGGCTGATTGGCAGATGGGTGGAGTAAGTGACAAAGGCTACAAGTGAAAAGCAGACAAAAGGGCATCATAAATAAGGAGAGAAGAGGTGGAGTGAAATGTAAATTCCTCATTAGACATGTTGACGTGCATAGATAGTAAAGGTTGAGAAGTTAAAAATAATTAAAATGATTTTTAATGGAAGTCATTTAAAATACTATAGTGTAGCTCAGGCAAGTGTGATTAATACAAGGTTCTGCAACACTGGCAATTAACTGCAATTTTAATCTGTATTGCATGTGGAGTTGAGCAAATCTCATAAAGTCATATATTAGGAGGAATGCAAAGAATTATTTGCCATTAATTTCAATCAGTGACCAGCATTTCACTTTAAAATTCACCTTCACAACCCCCAATGGCACACACACAGAACCATTTCAATGCCATTACTAACCAGAGAGCAGACCTAGACTTACTGGAAATGATATCAAGCTCAGATTAAATATTAATTTTGTTGAAGCAAAAGATTTGCAGCTGAACCTTTAAACCACAGGATTTTAAAGCTATCTTTATCAAACATTATAAAATGTAACGTCACCCATTCCTTCTCTCCAGAGATGCAGCCTGTCCCGCTGAGTTACTCCAGCATTTTATGTCTACCTTTGATTTAAACCAGCATCTGCAGTTCTTTCCCACACATGCTTTTAACAAAACAGTACTATATTCCCGTTTACAATTGTGTGTCACTTCCAGACTAATTATAGAAAAACAAACATTATATAGAAATATTTAAAAAAAAAGATAGTTCATGTTATATTATATGCTGTTTCAATCTATACATAAAATGGACAATTGGCCTGATATACCCTGCACAAATACCAGGCCTCAGATGGCCTATTGCCACCTTGATCAGCCTTCTCGTGTGCTGGCTGCTTATAAACCTGAGGCTCACAGATAACACAGGAACTGATTCCTCAGTCGAACTCGTCCATGACAACCAAGGTCCCACATAATGCTTCGGGAGCAACTGGAGATGCTGGTTTACACTGAAGATAGACACAAAAAGCTGGAGTAGCTCAGCGGGACAGGCAGCATCTCAGGATAGAAGGAATGGGTGACGTTTCGGGTCGAGACCTTTCTTCAGACTGACGTCGGAGAGAAGAGGAGAACGTCTTCAAAGGAGGCATACTTTGAGGAGATTTTGCAGTGGAGCAGACAAAATGTCTAGGAAGTACAGTCTGAAGAAGGGTCTCGACCCAAAACGTAATCCATTCCTTCTATCCAGAGTTGCTGCCTCCAGCATTTTGTGTCTATCTTCCCACATAATGCTAGTCCCATTTGCCCATATCTGCCCTGTATCTCCCTCTACCTTTCCTAGAAATGTGCCTGTCCAAATTACTTTTGTACTTGCCTCAACTATCTCCTCTGGCAGTTCCAATGGAGCTGATCCATTGATCAGTCCAATGATCAGTCTGAAGAAGGGTCTCAACCCAAAATGTCACCCATTCCTTCTCTCCAGAGATGCTGCCTGTCCTGCTGAGTTACTCCAACATTTTGTGTCTACTTTTGATTTGTACCAGCATCTGCAGTTCTTCATTACACACTTCCTCTGGCAGCTCGTTCCATTTACCCACTACACTCTGAGTGAAAAAGCTGCCCCTGAGGTTTCTAATAAATCATTCCTCCTCAGCTTATACCGATGCACTCTGGTTCTTGATTTCCCTTTCCTGGGTAAAAGATTCTGTGTATTCATCCTATCTATTCCCCTCATGATTTTTTATACGCATCTATAAGATCACCCATCTTCCAGCATCCATGGAATATAGTCCTAGCTTGCTCGAACTCGAGTCCCAGCAACATATTCGTAAATCTTCTCTGCACCCTCTCCAGCTTAGTGGCATCTTTCCCATAGCAGGGTGACCAAAACTGAACACAATACTTAAAGTGTAGCCTCACTGACGTCTTGTACAACCACCAGAGTTTGAGTTCTAAATCTGAGTTGACACAACGATGTTCTGTGAGGAAAGGCTGTTTTGTGAGAGAGACCTGTCTGCAAAAAGTGCTTTAATCTGAAGAATAAAATACTTGGTGTTAGACACAAAATTCTGGAGTAACACAGCGGGTCAGGCAGCATCCGCGGAGAAAAAGAAATGGGTGATGTTTCTGAGAAAGGGGTCCCGACCCGAAACAAGAGTCCGAGGAAGGGTGTCGACCCAAAACGTCACCAAACCTTTTTCTCCAGAGATGCGACCTGACCTGCTGAGTTACTCCAGCACTTTGTGTCTATCTTCGATATATACCGGCATCTGCAGTTCCTATCTACAAAAAAAATACATGGTGTGTTGTGTGTGAAATCTCCCACGCCACTGAGTGAAAAATAGCATCTCCTGGCCAACGTCTCAACTGATGCTATTGATAGCAAATTAAATATAAGTACCGTCGTTTTTGTATGACAATGCTCATGGCTGTCTATCCTTTGGCCTCCTCTCTACTTCAAAGATTTAGGTTTAGACTTAGGCATATTATGTTGACACATGTCCAGTGTTTTGAATGGTATTCAAACAGATATACTATACATTAATTCAATCAGTTAAACTTAAGTACACTAGACAGAGGAAATGGGAAGATACAGACTCTGTCTGTACCTAATGTTCGGTTGTAGACAGTAACATCTATTTAAAGTAAGGATTTATGGAAATTAATAATATTCAGGGAAGGTTCATTTCCAAATCATAAAACACCACAGTCTTGATTAAAATCTGGGCATGTTTTGAGGAACGAGACTGCGAGCCAGACCTAGTAATGTTTAGAAACCTGCTTTGTAACTAGCAGAAGACAGACACAACATGCTGGTGTAACTCAGCAGGTCAGACAGCATCTCTGGAGAAAAGGAATAGGTGACGTTTCGGGTCGAGACCCTTCTTCAGACTGAAAGTCAGTGGGAAGGGAAACGAGAGATATAGACAGTGGTATAGAACAAATTAATGAAAGATATACAAAAAAGTGACGATGATAAAGAAAACAGGCCATTGTTGGCTGAGGGCTAGGTGAAAACGAGTTATAGACAATGAAACTCACCAAGATGACATTGAAACTGATACAAAGACTAGGGTGAGGGAGGCACCGAGAAAGAGGGGATGCAAGGATTAAGTTAGAGAAGTCAATGTTCATACCGCTGGGGTGTAAGCTGCCCAAGTGAAATATGAGGTGCCGTTCCTCCAATTTGCGTTTGGCCTCACTCTGACAATGGAGGAGGCCCAGGACAGAGAGGTCAGTGTGGGAATGAGAAGGAGAATTAATGTGTTTGGTAACCGGGAGATCAGGTAGGCCCAGGCGGACTAAGCGGAGGTGTTGACGAAACGATCGCCCAGTCTGCGTTTGGTCTCGCCGAGGGCTCTTCCCTTAAACAACGGATACAGGAGATGAGGTTGGAGGAGGTGCAATTTGCAGGCATGATTAACAGTGTTCCTAACAATCAAAACATCCCAAATACAGATTGGAGAAACTGTTTGAGCAAGATCAGCAGGTTGCTGCAAATACTAAATGGTCAAATAAACACCTTCACCCTAGGATGTCAGTTGCTATGGCAACTAATGTGCTTGGTATGGTCCTCTGGGAATTAGCAAATAAAAGCATTGGTTGCTGAGATACTGATCCTCCATTAACCTGCAGACAACTGCTCTACGAGATTCTGCTTTTACTGAATATTCACTGTGATTCAGCTGTTATTTGAAGTTTTAATGATCTGCCTTTAAACAATAGCTTTTATTTCAATTTGCAGCAGTGACATTTACATAAGCAGTTCCTAAATGCGCTTAATTCACTCCAGGGATTAACCCTAAACTGAAACGCGAAGTGTAGAACTGAATTTGAGAACCAGTTTCCTCATCGCCAATATACCTATGAATCTCACAAATTTGTTGTACTTCATTGAGTTATAATTGAAGTAGGGACGCAAGAGACTGCGGGCCCAGGAATCTTGAGCAAAACACAAAGTACTGGAGAAACTCAGCGGGTCAGTCAGCCTCTGTGGAGATAATGAACAGACGCTGTTTTGAGTCGGGACCCTTCTACAGACTGCAGTGGAGCAGTAAAGTGGAGACACAAGAATCTGAATTACATTGCATACTTGTGTTAGACACAGGGTTGCAAGGTGGCGTAGCATTAGTGCCGGTGACCCGGGTTCCATCCTGATTATGGATAATTAACTGTACGGAGTTTGTACGTTCTCCCCGTGACCTGCGTGGATTTTCTCCAAGATCGGTTTCCTCCCACACTCCAAAGACGTACGGGTTTGTAGGTTAATCAACTTGGTATAAATATAAAAATGCCCCTAGTGTGTGTAGGATAGTGTTAATGTGTGGGGATTGCTGGTCGGTATGGACTCGGTGGGCCGAATGGCCTGTTTTCGTGCTGTATCTCTAAACTAAACTAAACTAAATAAAGTAAAGGGGATATGAATTCCTTTAACTTCGACTAGAAGGCTGAAAATCATTAGAGATAATGCATTCGAGCAGGAGGTTATCTTAAGACTGCTTCTCTGTTCAAGATATACACTGTAGGCATTGTCCCCTCCGAACAAGTGAGCATTTGTTGGGATAATTTATAATTAGGATCCCTTATCTGGAAAAATGTGTCGGAAATAATTGGGAAGCCAAAATGGCGTCTCTTGCATCTGGACTGCTCCGTGTGTGTACTGCACTAACTGGGGCGATTGTGTTTATGCACGGGGATCGTCCTGCAAATCTGTATGAAAGAAATGTATTTCACTGTACCTGGTACACATAGAAACATAGACAATAGGTGCAGGAGTAGGCCATTCGGCCCTTCGAACCAGCACCGTCATTCAATATGATCCTGGTTGATCATCCAAAAGCAGTACCCCGTTCCCCATAATTTTCCCCCATAATCCCTTGATTACGTTAGACCTAAGAGCTGCATCTAACTTTCTCTTGAAAACATCCAGCGAATTGGCCTCCACAGAGAATTCCACAGATTCACAACTCTCTGGGTGAATCCAGAGACACGTGACAATAAAGAAGCCATTGCTACCATTGTGACATTGTCAATGCAGTTGAGGATGGGGTATTAACAAAGTCTGTACCGTGGACCCTTGAGCATGAATCAGCGGGCTGGAATGTATATCCACAGCAGCTGAGTAAATCAATCTGAGTATGGCTGAACTATTTATTCCTGAAGGTTTGGGCGAGGCATCAAAATGAAGCTGACATCATGGGATTCTGAAAGTAAGGATGCAGATCAAGAGTTGGCAACGGTATCATGACTAAACTTGCGTGTGATCCAGAATCAATTTTCATGTTGCGCTGGGGCTACATGAAAGGATCTATTTTTGGAGTGTGGTAAAAGAAACAAAAAGATCTGACTTGGGTTGGGATATGCAATCCGGATCGCTCATCCCAAACCAGATTAGTTTGCAGACCCAAGGATCTGTGAGCGTTGGAATGTTGGGAGAAACACAAAGTGCTGGATGAACTCAGCGGGTCAGGCAGCATCTGTGGAGGGGATGGAAAGGCGATATTTCGGGTCGGGATGCTTCTACACATTAATGCTGATGTTTTGGGTTGGGACACCTCTTCAGATCAAAGGAGGGTCTCGACCTGAAACGTCACCTGTTCCTATTTCTCCAGAAATGTTGGCTGACCCGCTGAGTTACTCCCGCAGCTTGTGTCTATCTCCGGTAGAAACAAGCATCTGTAGTTCCTTCCTACACAAGGAAGGGTCCTGAACCAAAACGCCAGCAGTCCATTCCCTCCACAGATGCTGACTTACCCACTGAGTTCCTCGAGCACTGGCTGTTTCGAATGAGTTTTCCCTGGGTTTATATTGACAGATTGCTTTGAATAGGCGATGCATGATTTTGTATTTATGACTGAAGTCACTCTCTTTTCCCGGCAGAGAATCTCGATGCAATGATCGCTGTGCAGACAAAAAACAAGCTCGGCAAAGTCAAGCCCTATGCCATAAGTAAGGAAACAGAAGGTAAACTTGGAATCTATGTTTAAATCTATTGGGCAACATAGTTTAAACAAAACCATTTCTTCAAGGATGGTTTTTTGTGCCAATTTTTACAATTAAAATGAGGTCTAATCACTTTCTGCAGGTACAATTAATGACTTAGACAGCACAAAGAACCACTTCATAAAGCAGGACAAAGAGACGGCTAATTCTGAGGACTCCACGAAAGAGATAGTGGAAGAAACAGAAGAGGAGAAAGGTGGGCAGTTCACTCGTTTATCAACACATCTCGTTTCTCTGCATAAGGACTGAATCAGTCCAAATTATTAACCGCATCATTTCTGTGAAAGAGCCAAACAGGAAATGGTGACATAGGTGGCACAGCGGTAGAGTTGCCGCCTTACAGCGCCAGAGACCCGGATTCGATCCTGACTACGGGTGCTATCTGTATGGTCTCTCCATGACCACGTGGGTTTTCTCCAGGTGCTCCGGTTTCCTCCCACATTCCAAAGACGTATAGGTTTGTAGGTTAATTGGCTTTGGTAAAATTGTAAATTGTCCCTAATGCCTGTAGGATAGTGTTAATGTGCGGGGATCGCTGGTCGGCACGGACTCGGTGGGCCGAAGGGCCTGTTTCCGTGCAGTTTTTCTAAACTAAAGTAAAAAGATATTACAAGCACAAGTTAACAGGGGAGTGGGATATACAAATATAGAATGGAGACACAAGAAGCAAAACACTAAGTGCTGGAGTAACTCAACGAGTCAGGCAGCATCTGTGGAGGGAATTGACATGCAATGTTTCAGACTGATGCAGTAGGGGGAGAAAGTTGGACAATAGAGGTTGGGGGGGGGGCAAAGCCTGGCAAGTGATAGGTGGATACGGGAGATGTGGGGGGGGGGGGAGTGGCAGATGGGTGGAGGAAGTGACAAAGTCTTGAGGTGAAAAGGAGACAAAAGAGTGTCAGATAAGGAGAAAAGAGGAGGTTTGAAATGGAAGGTTGGATAGGAGAAATAGGTGGAACTGAGGGGAGGAAAAAAGGGAATAAAAGGAAAGATAGGGCTTGGGGTAGGAATTGAGTGTACGGAGGAGGGGAAAGGAGCAAGGTGAATGGGAAATGGGTGCATACCAGGGTGGAGGTGGGGGGCAGTGGAAAAAGAGGGGGGTAGGGGTATATTACTTGAAAATGGAGAATTCAATGTTCATACCGTTGGGTTCTAAGCTACCAAAGTGGGACAACGAGGGACTGTGTTCATATCTTTGTCTCGTGTACACTTACAAATCAGAAGATCCAGATTAAGTGATGGTTTGCAGATAAACCTCTTTGCAGATCCATTTGGAATGGGCGTGCAGAGAAATTGAAAGAGTCAACGGTATGATGGAAATAAGCTGTCATCACCAGTGACTCACAGGAGGCAGTTTGTTTGATGGGTTTGGGCAGGGAATGGATGGAGCTGGTGCGTTTCCAGTCGTGAGGCAGAGATATAAAAGGACTGCTCAATGCTTATTGTCCTGGATGTGCCTTTTGAACGTCAGGGACTGGAATAGAATTAAGAACTGCTGAGAGCACACAGACGAGTGAGCATCTGCATCACTGCAGGTGTCCCTCTGTGCTGAGCCAGCCTGTTCTTCTTGTAAATAGTATTATAGTGTCAAACAGCACAGAATCTGACCCTTCAAAAGTTTAGTTAGCTTTTTATGTGCGCCGAGCATTTTTTCCATTCAAACTTTTAATGCCATTGTAATGATACAGAATTATTTTGAATTGAATTGAATGGAATACTTTATTGCCACATGTGAAAAGACACAGTGAAATTCTGTGCTTGCGTACCTTCCCAAGATATGTAAATAGCCGCCACATAAAGGGCACTGACAAAGTTACAAAGCATCCCGCGCCGGGTTCTCCTTTGTACTCCCCCCCCCCTCTCTCACGGTGGTCCCTCCACGCCGGGTCCTCCTCCGCTCTCTCACAGTGGTCCCTCCACGCCGGGTCCTCCTTTGTTCCCGGCAGCATGTCCTCCGACTCCCACTTGGTCTGTCCGTGACCGCCGCACCTTCAACCACCGCCGACCCCGACCGGCGCCCACATCGACGCCAGAAGCACATTTGACAACGTAACTTATTAGCAAATAGCATGTTTGACAAGTTCTCTTCTGTTAATAATTTGTTACTCAAGGATAGCCAACTCTATTTATATTTCCCGGCACAATTCTGAATTTAATCTTTTTATTTGAATTTCACGGCAATTTACATACATACAATAATAACAGACAGTAATAATCAAGGCATAATTGTACAACAGTATGTAAGCGATCCTCAAAACCCTTACCCTTACCCACCTTCAACCCACCCAAGTCAAGTCGGAGCCAAACGGGGACAAACAACACTCACATACGTACACATCCACACACAAATGGTAGAATAGACGAAACAAAATGTGCTATATAAAAATAAAAATAGAAAATATATATATATATATATATATATACATATATATCTAAATAAACAATAGTAGGGAGGGGGGGATTAAGGGGAAAGCAGCTGCTGTAGAACAAAACGATGATGGAGAACACTCAGTCCTCTTCCGAGTCCGGGGACAAAGTAAGAGAGTTAACCAGTTCAAAGAAAGGGTTCCATGTATCTAGGAATGTCTTGGTAGAGCCTTTGAGAGAGAACCTAAGTTTTTCAAGTTTCAGATTGTAAAGCACCTCCTTAACCCAACGGGCGTGTGTCGGGGGACAGGTGAGCCTCCAACTAAGCAAGATCAGTCTCCGGGCTAACAAGGTTGTAAAAGCTAGGACCCGTTTCACCGCAACAGAGAGGTTGGTATTGGGAGGGGTACCGAAAATGGCTGACATTGGATTTGGAAGAATAGTCTGGTCGTAAGCTCTGCTTATCAATTCAAAAGCACTCCTCCAAAAGGCTGCTAGTTTAGGGCAAGACCAAAACATGTGGCTATGGTTGGCAGGAGATTGACTACATCTGTTACAGGTGTCATTGACAGCTGGGTACATTCTAGCTAATCTTGCATTTGTATAGTGGACTTTGTAAAGGACTTTGCATTGGATTAGGCCATGACGAGCGCATATGGAAGAAGAGTGGATCAAATCCAAGGCAGAGTCCCATTGCTGGTCTGTTAATTGCGTATTCAGCTCTCCCTCCCACGCAGCTTTTAATGAGGTATGAGGTTTCAATAAAACCGACCCTGGCAAATTATACAAAATAGAGATACATTTCTTCCGATTGGGGTCTAAAGCTAAGATGATATCAGTCAGGGTTTCAGGAGGGCGATTTGGGAAGTAGGGAAATGTCTTCTTCACAAAATCCCATATCTGGAAAAAACGAAAAAGGTGGGAGTTTGGGAGGTTGTAGTTAGACGAGAGCTCCGCGAAAGATGAGAAGATACCATCCTTATATAGGTTTTTAACACTACTGATGCCATTGCTATGCCAGGTTTTAAATGCGTGGTCTATACTTGAAGGTTTAAAAATGTGATTTTTAAGCAGTGGGGTCAAGATGGAAGGACCCTGTAAACCGAGGTTTTTCCTAAATTGACTCCATATCTTGAGCGAAAGGGACACAATTGGGCCTGCACCCACAGATGTTATAGAAAGGGGGAGTTGGGAGCATAGGACAGACCGCAATGGGAGACGTGAACTCGCCTTTTCCATATATACCCAGATCGGTGGGTGCTCGCAATCATCATTCATCCAATACAGGAGTTTTTGCAAGTTAACTGCCCAGTAGTATTGCCTAAAATCAGGGAGGGCCAAACCGCCATCACTCTTAGGCGACTGCAGTATCGCCTTTTTGGATTTTGACCGGTTTGCTACCCCATAAGAATTTAGATATTGTCCTTTCTAATTTGTCAAAAAAAGATTTGGTGATAAGTATGGGGACATGCTGGAAAAGATACAGGAATTTGGGTAGGACAACCATCTTAACCAGATTTATCCGGCCCACGAGGGATAGCGGTAAGACTGACCAGCGATCAAAATCTTTTTCGGCTTTCTCAACCAGAGGCAAAAAGTTTGTGCGGAACATATCAGATAAGGGTATTGTGATAAAAACGCCGAGATAGCGAAACCCATCCTCTGCCCTTTTGAATGAGGCTAAAGAGCGAGGGAGCTGCTTAGCCGGTAAGTTAATCGGTAATAGCTCACTCTTTTGGTAGTTAAGTTTCTAAGCACGCAGTTAACAAGGACATACATTGCACACATTCAGTCATGAGAGTGTTGACTTCCAGAAACAAAATGTTGCCTCTTGCATTGTCACAATGGCCTGAACATTCACGCTGCAGTAAAGCCTCGTTATTGACGATTGTCCCCTATAACTGGGTGTGGGGATAAATATGAACTAGTTTAACCCAAGGCCAGGTGGGGGGCGGATGTTAAACCAGTGGGGTTTCACAGGGTGGGGACCCACAGAGCCCCCGGCCCCACACGCGGTGCACCAGGGACGGGCCCAGTACTCACGCCACCTTCATGCTGGTCGCTCTCTCTACCAAAGATCACAGAGCTCCGCTCTATGACCTTCGCTCTCTACTCCCACGCCGTAAACACACCACGCGGTGCCAGCTAGTGAGGTAACCTCATGGAAGTGGGTGGGTTGGTGGGTGGGGGAGGCGGTGTAATGGGAGCCTCGCTCTGTCACCAGGTGACTGGCGCACGTTGCCAGAACGATGCAGATGCAGGTGCAGTGGCGTTTGCTGCATCCAGCACCTCTCGAGGGCCTCGCATTGGTGCAGCCGCTTCAACTCCGCGTCCAACGCAAAGCTCCTCGAGAGTGTTTTACCGCTCTCTCTCTCTACCCACCACCGCCTCCCCGTTGCCTAACGCTGCACGGTGCCCACCAAACATCAACACATCACAGGTCCGTTATTGCAAGCGTTGTCCGTTATAAGGAGGGAAGTCTCTCCAGATATTTATGAGAGGCTTGTTTTTTGTAAAGGTCGTTACGCCTGAAGAAGAGAACAAAATGCTGGCTTGAAGTCTTACTTGGAATTGTGCTTCTGCTGACCTCAGCAATTCCTGTCTGATTCACTCCGCACAGTCCCCCGAGGCACACACCACCTGCTTGCTTCTACTGCAGCAGCTGGGAGGTCACCGTGGATGTACACCAAACCTGTACATTCCCAGCACAGAAACCATGCTAGAATTGCCAGAGGTTGGAATTAACTGTTGTTAGATCTAGCATTATTAACAGAGGAATTCAAGCATTATTAAAATAATAACATTACAGCGCCTTTCATTCATTGTTCCATTGCGTATTTGAAGTCTATTCTAGCAATGTTATTTTGAACATCAAATCTGAGGAAGGACATTATAGCCATAGAGGGAGTGCAGAGAAGGTTCACCAGACTGATTCCTGGGATGTCAGGACTTTCATATGAAGAAAGACTGGATACACTTGGCTTATACTCGCTAGAATTTAGGAGATTGAGAGGGGATCTTATAGAAACGTACAAAATTCTTATGGGGTTGGACAGGCTAGATGCAGGAAGATTGTTCCCGATGTTGGGGAAGTCCAGGACAAGGGGTCACAGCTTAAGGATAAGGGGGAAATCCTTTAAGACCGAGATGAGGAAAAACTTTTTCACACAGAGAGTGGTGAATCTCTGGAACTCTCTGCCACAGAGGGTAGTTGAGGCCAGTTCATTGGCTATATTTAAGAGGGAGTTAGATGTGGCCCTTGTGGCTAAAGGGATCAGGGGGTATGGAGAGAAGGCAGGTACGGGATACTGAGTTGGATGATCAGCCATGATCATATTGAATGGCGGTGCAGGCTCGAAGGGCCGAATGGCCTACTCCTGCACCTATTTTCTCTGTATCTATGTATCTATGAACCTATTTATTCTAAAATCAAAACAAAAAATTGAAAGGACCTGTCTCGAACGTTGAACAAAACACAAAGTGCTGGTGAAACAAACTATAAAGACCCCTCTCAAATCTCTCCCCTTTCACCTTAAGCCTTTAGTTTTAGAATCATCCAGACAGTGAAAAAGACTGTGAGCGTTCACTTAATCCATGTCCCACATGATCTTGTACACTTCAATAAGGTCACCTCTCAGCCTGCTGTGCTCCAAAGAAAAGAGTCCTAGCCTAGGCTTTTGGGTGACATTGAAACACTAACTTGAAATGAATCTTACTTGTAGCCAAGATAGACACAAAATGTTGGAGTAACTCCGAGGTGCAGGCAGCATCTCTGGAGGGAAGGAACGGGTGACATTTCAGGTTGAGACCCTTATTCTGACTGCAGTCACCCGCTGAGTTACTCCAGCATTTTGAGTCTACAGTATAAATCTGTATCTGCAGTTCCTTCATACACATACATACTTATACCCACTTTCCCTGGCACAGTTAGAGCCTCATCTCTGGGCAGTGACCCAGACCCAGCATAGATACAAAAAGCTGGAATAACTCAGCGGGTCAGGCAGCATCTCTGTAGAAAAGGAATGGGTGACGTTTCGGGTCGAGACCCTTCTTCGGACTCTGAAGAAGGGTCTCGACCGTTTAAACCAGCTTCTGCAGTTCCTTCCTACCCAACATGTTGGTCAGAGGAATGACAGCAGTGATAAATTGTCACTCCGTCATTTCCACTACTTTGCGCATGAAACAAGGTGTGCATGTTTTGTCCGAGCATGGTCACATTGATTTACGAACCCAAACCTTTCATGCATGTTCTTGCCAGTTTAAACACCTTTAATGACAGACTGCCCTAACTACTCATTAGCTAATGGGACACACGATCTCCCTTTTGATCAACAGAACTTGACAAAACAGAGTCTTACCTATCGGCAATCAGAAAGAATATCGAGTGGCTGAAGAAACACAAGCAGGGGAACGGGGAAGGTAGGTTTACACGTATTAAGATTGACATTTGTTTTCGGCAGTGAAAATAACCAACTTCTGCTCAAAGACAAATTGTAAAATGTTTAAATACATCAGACACGGAAGCAGCAGAGAAATAGCCATAAAGCAGAGTGGAGTAATATTTCATTCAATAGTCATCAACCTGAACCAAGAACTCTGTCTTTCTCACTACAGAAGCTGCCAGAGTTTCTATGTATTTACAGCATTTTCTATTTAATTTCTGCATTCCACATTGACAGAATTTTATATTTATGCAATGAGATTGATTGATTGATTGAAAGATACAGCATAAAAAGGGTAGCACAGTGGCGCAGCGGTAGAGTGGCTGCCTTTCAGCGCTTGCAGCACCAGAGACCCGGGTTCAATCCTGACTCCGGGTGCTGTCTGTACGGAGTTTGTACGTTCTCCCCGTGTCCGTGTGGGTTTCCTCCGAGATCTTCGGTTTCCTCCCACAGCCCAAAGACGTACAGGTTTGTAGGTTAATTGGCTTGGCATAAATGTAGATTATTCCTAGTATGTGAGGTAGTGTTACTGTGCAGGGATCGCTGATCCGTGCGAACTCGGTGGGCGATAGGCCCGTTTCTGCACTGAATTTCTAAACTAAACGAAAACAAGCCATTCGGCCCATCGAGTCCACACTAACCATTGATGACCTATTCATACTAAGTCTATGTTATCCCAGTTTGCTGTTCCTTGCATGTGGCATCACTGACAGTAAAGGAGGCCCAGGACAGAAAGGTCAGTATGGGAATGGGAAGGGGAGTTAAAATGTTCGGCAACCGGGTGATCACCTAGGCCAAGGCAGACTGGCACTGCTTAAACCCGGCTGTTATGAATATAGTCAACTTTACCTCTTGGCCATGGGGTATAGCTACAACTGCTGAATGAAGAGTGCCCTAACTTCCCATTTCCCCAATACTGTTCTTCCTGTTATTTCCATAATGCTGGTAGAATTATATAAAATTATGAGAGGCACAGATAGGGTAGATAGTCAGAACCTTTTTCCAAGGAGGGAAGAATCGAATACCAGGGGGCATGGTTTTAAGGTGAGAGCAGCAAGGTTTAAGGCAGATGTGCGGGGCAAATTTAATTTAAAGAGGTGTTGAGTGCCTGCCAGTGGTAGTGGTGGAGGCAGATATGTTAGTGGCATTTAAAAGACTTTTGGATAGGCACATGGATACACAGGGAATGGAGGGATATGGATTATGTGCAGGTAGATAAGCAGTGGTCTTGGCTTCATAGATAAGACACAAAATGCTGGAGTAACTCAGCAGGTCAGGCAGCATCTCTGAAGAGAAGGAATAGGTTATGTTTCAGGCCAAAATCCTTCTTCAGACTGAGAGTCAGGGGAGAGGGAGAGGTATGAAAAGGTTCATAAGCCGGCACCAAAGACCAGGGAAAGGCGGAGCCCACAATGGTCCATTGTTGGCTGTGGAATAGGTGATTACGAAGGGATGTATGGATGTGAACAGCGGAACAGGCAGGGTGACTTGGCATCATGTTCGGCACAGACATTGTGGGCCGAAGGGCCTGTTCCTGTGCAGTACTGATCTATGGCTCCATCTATGTTCATCTCAAACAGTGAATGAGCTCAGTGCTAATGTTTGTGCTCTATGCCCGGTTTCCGGGGTTACGTCCGCGCCCGAGTGGTACTTGAGAGGGATCACGCGCTGTCCACAGGCACCCTGGGGGTTTCCGGGACCGCTGGGCACCGCAGGGGGTGGAATGTGTCCTTAACAAGAATGATGATAGTTATTTGAAAATGTAGTGATTAGATAATTTGGTGATTTAGTATTATGGTGGTGGGTGCATTATCACTGTTTTGGTTTGTAAATATTATTTTTTATAATAATTGAATACACTATTTTTGATTTTATTTAATGTTTTTGCTCTACGTCTTAACGCAGGTTATGAGCTTCAGAAGTTGCGAGACACCATTGACCAACAAGTTGACAACTACGTACAAAAAGGGATCCTGGAGGAAGGAGAAGGGGATATTATCAAACGTATCTATGATAGCCTGTGACACCCTCTAACGCACAAAGGAAGTGATCCTCATCCTTCAACAACAGCTGACCCTATAAGTTTATTTACATATAGTTTGTATTAGGATATTTAATAAGCTTTAATTTATTTTTTCCTTGGCTATTCTGTCGTGTCAAGCAGATTCAGGGACTCATTACTGGAAAAATTGCTCGGAAATAGGCCCTTCGGCCCACCGAGTCCATGCTGGCCATCTTCCGTTATCCAACTTTCTCATCCACTAAGGGCAATTTACAGAGGCCAATTGACCTACAAACCCGCACGTCTTTGGAATGTGGGATGTGAAAACCCATGGATTCGTACGGGTGTCAGGGGTTATGGGGAGAAGGCAGGAGAATGGGGTTGAGGGGGAAAGATAGATCAGCCATGGTTGAATGGTGGAGTAGACTTGATGGGCCGAATGGACTCATTCTGTTCCTATCACTTATGAACATAAACCAGCGCACCCAGAGGAAGCCCACGCGGTAACAGGGGGACGTGCAAACTCCACAAAGACAGCAAGAACTGGGCTGCAAGAACTGGTAAGGGGGGGGGGTAATCGCACACCCCCAGTGAAGGCTAGGGGGAGGGGGACTGGCAGGGAAGGGGCAGATGATACCCCACCCACGTCCTCTTCAGCCCTGCTGTTAGCTGAAAGCACACATCCGCAGCCTCACCACGGACAACGGACTGTCCCCCAGTTTCTGAATAGAAACTGCTCAACACACTGCAGGGCTGCTGAACATGACAAAGCTCCATCCTCAAGGGGCTGTCCCACCGTACGAGGTAATTCAAGAGCTCTCCCGAGTTTTTGAAAAATGTTTTAAAAAATCTCCACGAGAGCCCTGAGTACCTACGAGCGGCTATTACTGTAATTCTCCGAGTTCGAATCAGGGGAAACTCGGGAGAACTCTTGAATTACTTCGTACAGTGGGACAAGCCCTTAACACGCCTCCTCAAACAAGGCATTTCACGTGAATGTCTGTGCTGAACATGATGCCAAGTCACCCTGCCTGTTCCAGCAACCATTACAACCCTAAGTTCCACCACCTGTGACCCACCAAGCAGTTTGCTACGTCAAGGCAAGGTCTGAATTCACAGGATATTATCCATGTACTTTGATTTCCTTTCCTCTGTGTCATCTCTTGCAACGATATTCCATCTGATGAATTCACGAAGTATACCCTTTTATTAACTATTTGCAAGGAATTGTGGTGAATGAATAAAGGATTGGAAGAGTTCCCCCAAAGCTTGTTTGGATGTAAATGATGTCAAATGTTTTCCCCCTGATTTTGCTCCACGATAAGTTAGTTACATTGGTAGATCTTTAATTTCAAAAATAACACTGAGTTTTCCCACCAAGAAGTGGTTTCTGTAAAATTACAAAGGCCACTCAAGTGGAAAGATCTCTTCCCACTGTTTGAAGAGTAACTTTTCCAAACTGATTGCATCGTAGAGTCGAACAGCGCAGAAACAGGCCCTTCGGCCCAACTGGTCCATGCCGACCAAGATGCCCCATCTAAGCTATTCGCTGTATGTTGTGTTTGCATCACAAAGTCACGTCTATTGTGTTTGTAGAGAAGGGGGTGAGGGAAATGAGACACATTCACTTCTCCAGAATGGATTACACATTGAATCTTGGCTCCTTTGTGAGTGTAAATGATTCCCCATCATGTGGTTGTCAGTAAATGTAAGAAGTATTTTGTTCAAGTGTAAATATATGTTAAACTTTCAAACTCGTGTAAAAATGCTACAATTAAATTGATTTGAGTTTTCTTTACGAACTTAACTTTTCCTGGCACAAGTGTCAATTCAGAATGGTTTCCGCATTTCATATCCATGCAAAAAGTGTGTCCAAATCATAATAAATCGGATAGATATTCATAATTGCCTTTAATATCGCAATTACATAATAACACAAGAAAATGATGGTCGTAATTTTTCAGAGAATGTTGGAAGAAGACATTTATCCGGCTTCAGGTTTCAAGATGTAATGTTCTGGAGGCTAATTGAAATCAGTCTAATAAATATCATTCCACTGCTAAATTGACACAAATTCATAGCCCTTGATGATCCTACAAATCAAGATGGCAACACACAAAGTGCTGGAGGAACTCAGCAGGACAGGCAGCATCTCTGGAGAAAAGGAATAGGTGACGTTTTGGGTCGAAACCCTTCTTCAGACTGAGAGGGGGGAACGGAGGGGGGAAACCAAGAGATATGAAAAGGTTCAAAACAAATCAGAGCCAGCACCGATGACCAAGGAAAGGTGGAGCCCACAATGGTCCATTGTTGGCAGCGGAAGAGTTGTCAACAAAGGAATATATGGATGCGAACAGTGGAATTGGCACAACAACTTGGGCGGGGGAGGGATGGAGAGAGAGCTAATATAGCGGATGCTGCTTAATATTAGAGAAACCAACATTCATACCGCTGGATAGACACTGGAGTAACTCAGCGGGACAGGTAGCATCTCAGGAGAGAAGGAATGGGTGACTTTTCGGGTCAAGGCTGGGGTGTAAGCTACCCAGGAAAAATATGAGGTGCTGTTCCTCCAATTTGTGTGCGGACTCACTCTGACAGTGGAGGAGGCCCAGGATAGAAAGTTCAGTGTGGGAATGGGAGTTAAAATGTTCAGCAACCGGGCTTTCCATGCACCAGGTCACAGCTGGGAAGATGGAGGTTTGTTTTGGTTTGATTTATATTCTGCCTGACCAGATAGTTCTGTCAGTGATAATTTAGCATCACTAGTTTAGTCGTCAGCGTGGAAACAGGCTCTTCGACCCACCTTGCCCACACCAGCCAACATGTCCCATCTACACTAGTCCCACCTCCCTGCGTTTGGCCCATATATCTATCTCTCTAAACCTGTCCTATCCATGTGCCTGTCTAAATGTTTCTTAAACATGGAATGTAGGCATTGATACAGCACAGGAACAGGCCCTTTGGCCCACAACATTTGTCATTTGTAACTGTCTGCAGAGATATGCAACCCCCCCAGTCTCTAATACAGACTGACAACACTTCCAGACAGTCTTCGCTTTGGCGAGGCCAATAGAATATCCTCAGAGAAATAAATGTACATATCTGTACAAAACATGCAAAAGGCTACCCGACATGCTGTGCGGCACGAGATCACCCCGGTGTGCCGCGGCCATCCCCGACATCAGGCCTGCCTACCCTGCCTTGGAAGCGGGAACCCACGCAGCGAGGGTAACCGCCGAGCCCGGCCCCTGCTCGCATTGTGGACTGGAGAGGAGGGACTCAGCGTCAGACAGACCGGCTGCGGGAGGCAGTGCATGGCCTCGATGGTGGAGTGGGCCACTGGAGGCCCTACAGCAGCGGAGGACACCAACAACTAGGTTTGGCCAGGCTGACCGACCCTGCAACGCCGCCAGGACAACCAGCCCTCATGGTCAGGTCAAGAATTCTATTCTTATAACAACTGGGACTTGAAAATGGCACCAAAACTGGTGACTCTGTACTGTCTCAGTGTAATCCTAACTCTACACTTGTACCATGTCTGAGATGCTTATCTAAGATGTATCTGGGTGCTAACATATAGTGATATTTGTACTGAATAGTATACAAAAATTAGTATATGAGACAAATAAAGTACCATTGAACCATTGACCACTGAACCATTTTTGCAACCAATATGCAGGTTTTATTTTTGCAGGCACACAGCACTTATGTATAATAATAATCTTTATAATAGTATGTGTAAAGACTGAGTTACCAGCACACACTGCAAAAAGCTAAAGAAACACACGGAATACATAACTTTGGGTTGAAGTCGTAACAAAAATTATTTATTGCAGATTTTCAAATGAAATAGAACAAGTTCTCATCGCCAATACATCATTTGTTTTAAATATCTAAGGCCACAACATACAGACAAACAAAGAATTCATGCATAAAAAGGTCACTGCATTAGTTCACCCATTCGAGTCCTGAATAACAAGTTACAGTTCACAAAGTTTGGAATCATCACCCTGAACAATGTTCTTTCAAAGCATATTTGCCCAATCTTAGTCCTGAATAATATTTGCACAGTTTAGGACTATTGACAGAAAGCAATGAAACTAAACGGAATTTAATTCGATTTTAAAAACACAGTACACGTGGATCGCTCTCATCCCCCATCTGCAAATACTATCCATGGATAACTATTACAGAGTTTAATACTGTTTTGTGACAATATCCGATTTGGGAATGAGCAAGCATTTTACCGCTTCAGTCCACTTGCACTCAGTCCTGTCCGTGTGAAAATCAAAACCAGACTTGAATCTCAGAAGGACCACAGGTGAGCAGGTCTTACATACAATGCCACAATCACACGTGATCCAACCCCTGCCACAGAACCCAAACAGTGACAATAAATATATAATTCAAATTGCAGATAGATTGAAATTAATGAGAATAAATACCAGCTAGTTTCTATGACAGGTCATCCGCCTGCAATTACAACCTCACAACTGGGTGGTAAACTGCAAATCGCTATCTGCTCATTCAAGAGTGTTTAGTGGAACTAGCAAATTATTACTTACTGCAGCTTAACGGGGTCATTAATGCAATAATATTGGAGACACATAGTGCGGTGGTAACTCAGCGGGTCAGACAGTGTCACATGGATAGGTGACGTTTCAGGCCAGGACCTACCTATCCATGTTATCTAGAGAAGCTGCCTGACCCACTGAGTTATCCCAGCACTTTGTTTCCTTTTGTGAAAACCAGCAGGTTTCTACAATATTTTGGGGGATCTGGATATGTAGTAGAAAACAGGAAAAGAAGAAGAATTGAAGAAAATTAAATTTAAATCTCTGTGCCAACTAAGGGGTCCCCAATTGAGGGATATTTTCATCTGTTAGAAATGTGTTAATATGCTCTAAAAACTAGCCCACATCATATAATGAAATGTGATTTACTTTTGAATAACAAGATCTTTAGCCAGAGTTTGGTCATCAGGAATGTGCCATTTTGCAGTTAAAAACCACAAGGCATTATTAAATGATAATAATGATTAAAATAATATTTTTTAATACTGAAGTGGAAGAGGGACTCTGCCAGCTCTTGATTGACTATACAAGTTCCTTAATCTTCCCGCTTGAATTTGTTTTTAAAACTTTGAAAAGGAAAAATAAAATAAAATTCATGCCAAAATTGAAAATAACTGGCCCCAATAAAGTAATTAGACATAAACGTACATGAAAATCATGGAACACTACTCATAAGCAATATAAGAGTTGGACTGAAATGTATTAAGCTGGAAAAATAGTTTAAAATGTTCACCCATGGAATTTGTACGTACTTTGCTGATGCTGATAAATATCCTACCTGGAATAAAATATATGTCCCTTGCTCCTTCAGATGGCAATCCCGGTGTGTCTATCTGGTATCAGATGATTGGATTTCTATCGGTTATGAGAGTTCATGTTAATTCTGCTTTCACTTGATATGTCACACTCTCTCTATACATTATATTAAAAATTGCCTGAAAAATGTAAATTGCCTTTTGTTATAGAGCAAAGCACTTCGATAGATATGGTTCAGTTAAATATTTGATATATTCAAGTCGAAAATAAAGCAAGCCATGATGCCTACAGCTCATAATGTGTGTAGTTTCTCCACGTTAATCCCTGAATTGTCATCATAATATCAATACATTCACCGACAGAGTTCACAGCTTTAGTCACCTGAACTTTTGTCACCGCTAAATAACAACTCACCACAGTCTCAGCAGCAGCCAAGCACCTCAATCGCAGAGCACAGAAGTTGGGACATTACTTTACAGGTGGACATGAGGCTGGCGAGGCCACACTTGGTGCTCTGTGTTCTCTTTTGGTCACCCTGCCACAGGAAAGATGCCATTAAGCTGGAAAGAGTACAGAGATTTACAAGGATGTTGCCAGAACCTCAAACGGTCCCGAGCTATATGGAGAGGTTGGGCAGGCTAGGAATTTATTCCTTAGGAGGTTGAGGGGTGATCCTACAGGGATCTATAAAATCACGATGCAAATGCACAGAATGATTCACACAAGAACCAGAGAACATAGGTTGAAGGTGAGAAAAGAAAGATTTAATAAGAACATGAGGGGCATTTTTTCCACACACAGGTGGTGGGAATATCATATGGCACGAGCTGCCAGAAGAAGCAGTTGACGCAGGTACAATAACAACATTTAAAAGACATTTGGACAGATACTTAGACCGGAAAGGTTTAGAGGAATATGGGCCAAATGGGATTGGCTCAGACTACTGAGTTACTCCAGCACTTTGGGTCTTTCTTGGTAAACCAGCATCTGCAGTTCCTTGTGTCAACACTATTGAGCATTTGATAGCCCAAGAGCTGCCCTGCACAACACCAGCTGACGCTTCTAAGGCCGCCTGGGTCAAGACGAGATGGAGAGACCAGTGGAAGTCAGCGGAACCATCCAGGCTACACCATTACATCAATGACCCCATGGACGTCCCAGGCCACGACCTGCCCCAAAAGCAGTGGACAACCCTCAACCGCTTGAGGACAGGCATCGGACGCTATGGAGTAGCGATGAAGAGGTGGGGCCTCGTGGACAGCGCCTCCTGCGAGTGTGGGGACCCAACACAGACAGTGGAGCACATAGTCACCAGTTGCCCCAAACACTGGCCACCGAATGGTGAACGAGGTCTGATTGACCTGGACGATGACACGTTGGCCTGGCTCGCCTCGACGGAGTTGCAGGTCTAAAAGACATACGACAGAAGAAGAAGCATTTGATTACTGCAATTGTATGCTGACAGTCAACCTAGCTATCTGAGCGAGCAGTGCTTGCAGGTAATTGCTGCTCCTCTGTCACTATACATTTAGGTCCATCGCTTGGACACCTAGCACATTGTAATCACTGACCCTCCATTTGGTTCATTGTTCGCAGACGCTTCCTTCACCCAGTATCCACAGCAGCACAAGTGCAAGGGCAGGCATGGTCAGATGCTGTGGTACCATTCCAGCCTGTCTTATAGAAAGTGCTCCTCCATGCTGGATATGAGCAGCTAACCCTGCAAACCAAGCGCTAACCAAACCCATGACAGGGGCGGGGCAGGCAAATGGAAATCAGGTCAAGCAGAAAAACAGGTAGCAGCCAAAGCTAATTTGAATGAGTTCTTAAAACTACTAATAAAATGTCAAACTAAATGCTTGATAGAATTATAAAATGATTCATCACAAATTTTCAATCAGAAAGCCTGTTGGAATGTGTAGGAAGGAACTGCAGATGCTGGTTTACACCAAAGATAGACACAAAATGCTGGATTAACTCAGCGGGACAGGCAGCATCTCCAGAGATGCTGCCCGTCCCACTGAGTTAATCCAGCATTTTGTGTCTATCTTCATTATTAGAATGGAATGGACAGACAAAGTTTCAGGACAGGATCGTTCTTCAAACATCATTGACGAAGGGCCCCAACTCGAAACCTCATCCCTCCATTTTACTCCAGAGATGCTGCCTGACCCGCTGAATTACTCCAGCTTTTTGTGTCTATCTTCAGCTTGTTGGAATGGGCATATTGGCATCATTCCCACCACAGGGAGAGAAGATACCCCCCCCCCCCCCCGCCTGTTATTGTCAGACACTGAGCAGTCAGCTCAAATGACCAAGTCCGCGCCACTTGAATTATTTAACAGACCTTTGCAGCTTAGTCAGAATGTGAAAGAAACAATTGTTAGGCTCATCAATTCCAATTTAGTTGGTGCACAATTGGTCTCATTTTTTTTTTCAAATGATATGCTGAGGAGTTTGAAGGAACTGGCCAGGCACCAATGTCACAAATTACTGAGACAACTGCGTTCCCCTTAAGTAAAGTTTTAGCCAGTTCAGGCAATTATGAGACCACAAAGATGAGAAGAGGGATAAAAAGTCTCCCCTTGTCACCCCATCCCACTGAGCGGACAATTGATCCAAGATCGAATCAGCTAATCACTTTTCAGAGAAAGTAAATGCACGTGTAGAGATAGAAGCCTAGACATAGCACGTGGTGTTCATTTATTTATGACAGAGGGGGAAACTAGATTTAAAGATACAGCGTGGAAATAGGTCCTTCAGCCCACCGAATCCACGTCGACCAATAATCACCCGTACACTAATTCTATCCGTCACACTAGGGACAATTTACAGATGCCTTTTAACTTATAAATCTGCATGTCTTCGGAGTGTGGGAGTAAACCGGAGCACCCAGAGAAAACCCACACGGTCACAGGGAGAACATGCAAACTCCGTACAGACAGCACCCGTAGTCAGCATCGAACCCGGGTCTCTGGGGCTGTAAGGCAACAACTCTACCGCTGCGCCACCGTGCCGCTCTCATTTCCCGGGGAGATCTCTCGGCGAGAACAGTCTGTCTGCACTCGTTGAAACTCAGACTTGGAGAACAGAGTGAAAATGGCACCAACTGCCTTACTTACTGGAACACAGTAACAGTGGAATGAATCGACAATGAAGAATGCGACCACTCTCAGACCTGCAGGCCTCTGATCGTCATTAGCTTTAGGTCAGATTCCGTATCCCAATTAGCCGATTCAAGAGTCAGGATGACCAGAAACCCCTCTCCTCTCCCGAGCACTGACGGCAATTTCTTTTGAAGGCTACCTGTTTGTACACGGCCCTGCCCTTGCAGAAACTGGCTACGTGTGTGAAACAGCACCACAATGGTTCCCTATAAAAGCAAATGGCCTGTTTGGCTTCCATACCCACACATTGTGTTTAACTTTATACAAGAAATATGATTCCGCTTATTTAAAAAAAAAAAAAAGTTTGTCATTAATCCATTGTCTTTATCCTAAATCAACATTACTGCTTAGCACTGAATGTACTCTATTATTTTTGGTTTCAACTTGAAGATTTCAAACAAATAGGCTCTTCGAATCACTACTAATGTCTACAGGATTGTCGGGTAAAATAAGATCTCTTCCTTTCGGTTTAATCTAATTTTGCAAAAATATAATAAGGTCGTGTTTTGGTTGTGATTTAATTACTTCAACGAAGCTTAATGTTGGAGTAATGCACTCACCTCTGACCCAGACCCACACGTGTTGGACATTAGGAGAAAGCACAGCAGCCAACACGTGTAAGATGGACAATGGGCTTCGGATTTGAAACCGGGTTGACCGCACTGCTTAGCACACAAGTTCAGCCCAGCACTAATTGGGCGGCGACAAGCACACACTGCAAATCTTGCTGTGGGAATATAAAACAGCGAGTGGAGATGGCAGAGGGAGACGCAGAGGTAACAGCAGCTCACACTTCACACCAAAGACGCACAGTCTCCCGCTCGTCCCCTGCCACGTCGAAGTATACAAAGCAATGGCTTAGATTTAAAGCAGATTTAAAACCCGGAAATCAAACGAAGTCACACAGTCTATGCACACGTAACGGAAAAACCGATTATCCTTCAGCATCCTGGGAGCGTGGATCCCATTAATCAAGGCTCTGGTAGGAAGATGTGGCCGAGGGGTCATCTTGGTGCCCGGTGTCTCCAGATCTGTGGGAAGTAAAGAATTTGATTATTGCACGGCAAAGATGGTGACACAATATCTTTGGAGAAACAACAGTCTTAAAAGAAAGCATATTAAAATGATATTTTTTTGAATCGATCTTTGGTTGCGAAGGCGTGAAGGTTTTGAGAATGGCAACATTTGGAAGTGAAGGCACCACATTTATTACAAGCTGTAAACTAATTTGCATGGTTTTAGTGAGAAAATATGTCACACAGGAGCTCTGTCAAGCTGTCATAATGCTTGGCATATACGGTCCCTGACTCAACGACACGTTGGATGTTAACACTTTGATCAGATCTCAGGTGTGGAATAACCAAAAGCTTCACACTGCAATCTACAACCCATCCGCCCGTCTGATGCTGCCTGTCCCGCAGAGTTACTCCAGCATTTTGTGTCTATCGTCGGTTTTAAACCAGCATCTGCAGTTCCTTCCTATTCATGCCATTTCATACCGGTTAATCTGATAGATTCATAGGGTCATACAGTATGGAGACGGGCCCTTCGGCCCAACTCGTCCATGATGGCCCATCTAATCCAGTCCCATTTGCCTCCATTTAAATCTTTCCCTCTAAATCTTTCCTATCCATAAAACTGTCCAAATGTCTTTTAAATATGTTATTGTACCTGCCTTAACTACCTTGCTGCTTTGGCAGCCACTCTCCATACACCCACCTGTGTTAAAATGTTACCCCTCAAGCTCCTACTAAATCTTTCACCTCTCACCCTAAACCTGTACCCTCTAGTTTCTTGCTTCTCCAACCATGAGGAAAGAATTACTGTACAATTCACCTTATCTATTCCCCTCATGATTTTATACACCTCTATAAGATCACCCCTCAGCCTCCTGTACTCCAAGGAATAAAGTCCTAGGCTTGCCCAACCCCTCCTTATTGCTCTGGGCTCCGAGTTCTGGCAACATCCTCGTAAATCTTCTCTGCACTCTTGATAAATCGAAGGAGGACAACAATATAAATCAAAGTACTTTACGGGGAGATAAATGTTTAACTACAAAATAAGGACATTAAAGGTAGGAGCCAGGCATAAAATTGGGATTTAAGCAACAGAATTCCCATTGCAGAGCGAGCTATAGAGATGAATGGCTGCTATTTATATTATTGTTTACAAGGTCTGTAGTTGACTTGAAGGATTTACAGACTGATACCGATGGGCTCACAGGAACTGAAGAGTATTTGGCAGCACTAGATAAAGCTATCTATTCAACACATCCCCAACAGTATGTTCTCTGCACAGTGTAATGGATGTGTTCCAAGTCACCAACTCTCTCCACTGTGAAGAGCGTGTGAGACCAGAACTGTACACATTGTTCCAAGTATGGTCCAGCATTTTCTGTTTTTATTTAAGAAAAGCTCCGGTATTTGACTGCTCATTTGATCGAGATCATCGCTGATATTCAGATTGTGGCACATGAAAAGCAGAAAAGCTCATGCAGACAAGTTTTCAGAAATTAAAACAGAGAATGAAAGATTCACTCAACAAGCAGGTGTGATCAATGTTTTTGAACAATGAGTCTCCTTTCTCCATGGATGCAGATTAAGCTGCTGAGTTTTTCACTTAAGATAGACACAAAATACTGGAGAAACTTAGCGGGACAGGCAGCATCTCTGGCAGAAAGGAATAGGTGACATTTGGGGTCGAGAACCTTCTTCAGACTGGGAAGCAGGGAAGAGGGAAACAAGAGGTATGAAAAGGTACAGAACAAATCAGGGCTGGTACCGATGGCCAATGAGCCCACAATGGTCCATTGTTGGCTGTGGAGATGATATCGGAGGGATACAAACAGTGAAACTAGCCAGGTCGACTAGGGTTGGGGGAGGGATGGACGGAGAGAGAGGGAATGCAAGGGTCACTTTTCAGATTTGCAATCACCATTTCTTCTACTGACGCAACAACATGTGAAAATTTGCGTTTTGATTCTAATCTTGTAGCTAGCTTGTCAATCCAATTATAATGCACCACACCTATTTCACACAGAGACGGTGACAGCATCTGCCATGGACAGATGCTCATCTGAGACAATGCAGGATTTAACACAAGCATAACTTGAATATTCCCAATGTCGTCATTCAACTAATCTAGTTTATTGGCAACGGTATACTGTGGAACCTTGACTGAACATGCTAAAGCTGCGCATTTATTTAAGATCTTCTTAAGTTGTTCCCTTAAATATACCTGCAAACTTGTAAACTTGCAGACTTGTAAACTAGAATATAACAGCTCCATCCAAGACCGCAAGAAATTGCAGGGGATTGCGGACGCAGCCCAGACCATCACACAAACCAACCTCACTTCCATCGACTCCATTTATACCTCACGCTGCCTCGGCAAGGCCAGCAGCATAATCAAGGACGAGTTGCACCCCGGCCACTCCCTCTTTTGCCCTTTCCCATCGGGCAAAACGTATAGAAGCGTGAAAACGCACACCTCCAGATTCAGGGACAGTTTCTTCCCAGCTGTTAGTTATCAGGCAACTGAACCATCCTACCACAACTAGAGAGCAGTCCTGAACTACTATCTACCTCATTGGAGCGCCTCGGACAATGTTTGATCGGACTTAACTGGCGTTAATTTGCACTAAAGGTTATTCACGTTGTTCCCTTTATCATGTATCTGTACACTGTGGATAGCGCGATGGTAATCACACATTGTCTTTCCGCTGACTGGTTAGCACGTAACAAAAGCTTTTCACTGTACCTCGATACACGTGACAATAATCTAAATTATACAAAAATATAAACAGTAGCCATTCTTCTATGGAGCTTGTTATGTTCCATAAAATCCCACTTTGCTTCCTGGCCCCTACCATATTGTCCCTATTCTGTAATGAAGCATTTATCTTTCTTTCAGATACTTTGATTGATATTTATGCTCACTAAGACCTCGTTACCCACTGAGGGACAACATTTTGCACAGAGCAAGTAGTGCCAATTATAAAGTTTAGTTTAGTTTAGTTTAATATTTCCAAGTGTTCTGAGGTACAGTGAAAAGCATTTTTGTTGTGTGCTATCCAGTCAGCGAAAAGACTACACATGATTACAAACAAGCCATCCGCAGTTTACAGATACAGGATAAAGGAATAATTTTTAGTGCAAAATAAAGTTCAGTAAAATCCGATACACGATAGCCCGATGATCTCCAATGAGATAGATGGTATGTCAGGACCGCTCTCTAGATGGTGATAAGATGGTTCAGTTGCCCTATAACAGCTAGTATTATTATTGTAGAGTTTAAATTACAGTTTAATTTAGTTTAGAGATACAGTCTGGATACAGGCTGTTCGATCTGAAGAATGGTCCCAAACCAAAATGTCACCTATCCATTTTCTCCAGTGATGCTGCCTGACCTGAGTTACTCCAGCATTTTGTGTCTATCTTTAGCATTCTGATGAACCTCTTCTAAATCTTCTCCACAACCTCCACTTCCATCCTATAATTAGGCGACCAGAACTGCACGCAATATATTTAATAAATATATCTATTGAATATATTTACGGCAAAGATTGACAGGCACGGGAGTCAGGAGTATGAGAAGGGAATGGTAAGTGATGTGGAGGCCAAGATTTGATTAGCCGTGGTCTTAGGGAAAGGCACAATGGGTTCCACAGATCAGTTTCTTGTCCTCCTATGTACCACTTTGGTCATCTATTTTGTACACCTGAACCATCTAATAGTTCAATGGTACAATGGTTCTTGATTGTCATGTCTGCACAGTGAAATTCTTTTTGCATAGCCCACATATCTAAGCTGAGGGCGGCACGGTGGTGCAGCAGTAGAGTTGCTGCCTTACAGCGCCAGAGACCCGGGTTCGATCCTGACTACGGGTGCTGTCTGTATGGAGTTTGCATGTTCTCCCTGTGACTGTGTGGGGGGTTTTCCGGGTGCTCCGGTTTCCTCCCACACTCCAAAGACGTACAGGTTTGTAGGTTAATTGGTTTTGGTAAAGTTGTAAATTGTCCCTAATGTGTAGGATAGTGCTAGTGCACTGGATGATCGCTGGTCGGCACGGACTCAGTGGGCCGAAGGGCCTGTTCCCGCTAAAGTACCACTAAAGTCTAACGGAACGCTGCACAGCTCTGAGCTATACAGTCCGAGTTTAACTAGCTAGCCCTTTATCACAACTAGTTGTACCCTGTGCAGCAACCTGGGTACATGCCAGAATCCCTCCTTGGCCAATGTCTCCCTCCTGCAGTGCTATACTCTCGCCTTCATTGAATATTCCAAATGAAAAATCAGCAGCTTTCTCAGCAACTGCAGTAGCATATCTCAGCATTAATATTCAATGCGTCAGCTGAAGTCCAGCATCTCAGTTCTTTATGATTTATAGATTCCCAAACCAATTTTGTTTATCCAGGAACTGAAAGTGCTTCTCCATAAAGTCTGCAATCTCTTGTGCTGGTCATCTTCCCAAGGTACAGCATCGCACACTTGTGCTAAATAGTGCCACGGACAGTGTCTCCATTGACATCTGCAGTAGCTATGCAGAAAATGTTGATGATACATAACTAAGTCCACTAAGTCTTGGGTGTGTTGCCGCTGTGAGGCTGGCACTGGGTTAAACCAACATAGAACAGCACAGTGCAGGAACTGGCTCTTCGGCCCACTATGACTGTGCTGAACATGATACCAACCCTTATCTGCCTGTGTGTGATCCATATCCCTCCATTCCCCGAATATCCATGTGCCTATCAAAAACCTTTTAAACACTCCCATCATATCTGTCTCCACCACCACCACCCCCAGCCGCATGTTTCAGGCTTCCACCACCCTCTGTGTATAAAAAAAAGAGGATATGCTTTTAAAATGTACATATTGTAAAGATTAATGCAATTCAGATAACTCCTACATTGGTTTATCCAACAGTGCTCCAAAGAGAGAAGTGGAACAACCTTCCTTAACCTCAACACACGGTAACCACAGGCCCAACCAACACACACGTGCCCTGGGTCACTGTCCCCATGGCATTGTGTGTCCAGATTTGATTTCTATATATTCCCAACTCAACTTGCCTGCTTAATGAACAAGGGATTGAAGTTACAGGGCTTGGTGGAATGTGGAACTGGCGCCATAATTAGCTCATTGATGAGCATATGGAACAGCAGAGAAGTCTCGAGGGGCCAAGTGGACTTTCCTGCTGCTAATTTGTATGCAAGTCGCTGAGGAGGAATTCCTTTAGCCAGAGGGTGATGAATCTGTGGAATTAATTGCCACCGAAGGCTGTGGAGGCCAAGTCAATGGGTATATTTAAAGCAGAGAATGACAGAACCTTGATTAGTACGGGTGTCAGGGGTTACGGGGAGAAGGCAGGAGAATGGGGTTGAGAGGGAACGATAGATCAGCCATGATTGAATGGAGTAGACTTGATGGGCCAAATGCCTATTTCTGCTCCTATCCCTTATGAACTTATGAAGTTCAAAAATGATTCAGGAACGCTTCTTTCAACACTCGGTGGTGTTAAAAAAACAACCCATAGGTTTGAATGGATCTCAGGAGTACGGCTGTCAACAAAAGCAGTAAAATAAATGGAGTCCCTCCGCAGATGCTGCCCCACCCGCTGAGTTACTCCGGCAATTTTTGTATTGATCTAGATTCCAGCATCTGCAGTCCCTTTTGTCTCCAAAATAAATTGCCTGACCCACTTAGTTACTCCAGCATTTTGTGTCTATCACCAGGTTTATTTGAAGGCCTAAACTTGCAACATTTCTGGTCCATTGCAACATAACTGCAAAATTGCAGTATATGGTGGGACAACAGAATATTTAGCGATTCTCTAATCAAAAATAAAACTATTCTCCATGTTGGCAAATGTTCACATTCACAAGCTGGGCAACAAGAAGCTGTTAAATTTACATTCACAGCAATACAACAAAATGTCACTTTGCAAACTACATATTCCATGAGGGCAAAGCACTGAAGATTAAAACCTATACTTTGTTCAGGGATCTTTGGGGGGTGGAGGGGAGGAGGGATGTACATTGGTTCATGTAAACAATGTGAAAATGAAAATCAATGGAAAATAAACTTCACATTTGGAAAATAATAGGATGCATTTAGTCGATGTGCAGCTCGGTGAGGAAGATATTTCTAAAATCCGAGTAAAAAAATGCTTTTCAGTGCATTCAAACCGTATGAAGTTTGACATGTTGAACTTACCACTGAAATGGGTCATCAGAAGTACCGCTGACAACAAGAAAAGTCACTACAAGTGCATAATACAGTAGGAATTAAGGAAGTTCAGAATGTCATAGCAATGTGAAAACTAATGAAAGTTGGAACTAGAATGGGGTTTGAGGAGAATAAATGTTGAGAATATCAAATGTACAGCATTTTACAAAGAAAAAAACAGTAGCCTTGAAATAAAATATCCTCGTACTGTTATTGTGAAGTACCAGGCATGTGACAAAAATGTGTCTCCAGTTAACAATGTTGCTCTCAATATTTAATGTTTGATGCAACGTTTGTTCCAATCGCCCCCAGCACTACAGCAAACACAAGACTCAAACCACGGTCAAGGGAAACCTTGTTAGTGAGCTTCTCTCTCCTCAAGGCTGGGCAAGACCTGAATTACTGCAAGTAAAATCCTTCAAACTCAGATGAGACGGACAACCAGATGACAGAAAGTGTAGGAAGGAACTGCAGCTGCTGGTTCACACCAAAGATAAGAGACACAAAATGCTGGAGTAACTCAGCGGGACAGGCAGCATCTCCGGAGAGAAGGGATGGGTGACGTTTCAGGTCGAGACCCTTCTTCAGACTGAGAGTCAGGGGCGAGGGAAACTAGAGATATGGAAGGGTACATAGTGCATGCAAGGTGTGAATAGGACAGATCAAAGCAGACGATGATCAAGGAAATGTACAAACAGAAAAGGAGAAGGACAACGAGGTGACTGAATTTTGAGTTAACTGGTTATCCGCTGGCAAATTCAATGCATGTATATCACACCAGGAAAAGTTACAGCCTGATAGACAATAGACAATAGGTGCAGGAGTAAGCCATTCGGCCCTTCGAGCCAGCAGCGCCATTCAATGTGATCATGGCTGATCCCCAATCAGTACCCCGTTCCTGCCTTCTCCCCATATCCCCTCACTCCGCTATTTTTAAGAGCCCTATCTAGCTCTCTCTTGAAAGCACAATGAGTGTCCCGAGACTCTTTTGACAACATCCTCTCCACCAATGTGTCAGAAATAAATAAATCTCTGGTTGCCACTTTAAGTTCAGTGTGGCTTCATGGCCAAGTTAAGACCATGACAATTTTTTTAAACTTTTGATTTGAAGCATACAAGATGGCGCCTGAAACGTGGCGTCTCTTGTGCACCGACTCAGCGTGGTCTATTGTCTGACACTCTTATATTTACCAGGAGTGAGCCTAATGTATAGTAGGATTATCACTGAACTGTAGGAAAAATATATCGCTATACTTAGGTACACATGAAAATAAAATACCATTGAACCATGTTGCACACATTCCACCCAGAATCTGGAGACTCAGGTCTAAACACCTCCACATAGAACAGTACAGCACAGGAACAAGCCCTTCTGCCCACGATGTCAGTGCTGAACAAGAAGCCAAATTAAACTCACCCCTTCTGCGTGCATGTGATCCATATCTCTCCATATCCATGTGTCAATCTAAAAGCCTCCTAAACGCCATTCTCTTATCCAACAACACTAATGGCAGCGGGTTCCAGGCACCCACCAGCCTCTGTAAAACCCTTGCCCTACACATCTCCTTTTAACTTTATCCCTCTCATCTTTAATCTATGTTCTCTGGTCTTTGACATTTCCACCTTGAGAAAATGGTTTTGCCTACACTATCTATACCTCTAATACATTTCATATACAACCTTTGACTCTCCTGAGAAAACAATGCTAGTTTGTTCAACCTCTCCTTATAGCTAATAGCCTCTAATGCAAGCAGCATTCTGATAAACCTATTCTGAACTCCCTTCAAAGCTGCCACATACTTCCTATAATGGGTGACCAGAACTGCACACAATACTCCAAATAAGGCTGCAACAAGACTTCCTAACCTTTATACTCAAAGCCTCCACTGATGAAGGCAAGCATACAATGTGCATACCAACTCCATCTAGTCGTGTTGCCACTTTCTGAGAGCTATGGACTTGGACCCCAAGATACCTCTGTACATCAATACTGTTATGTAGGGCCCATTTCCATGCTGTACCTCGAAAACATCTGTCCGAATACCCTCATCACAACATGCCCCCCACCCCCCCCCCCAACTATTCTCATGTTATTGGTAATTGTGGACACATTAGACTTTTACCTTCCTCGTATATATATTGCAAATAATTGAGGTCATGATCTGATTCTTGGGAAACTCTTATCTATATAGCTTGCAGCTAGAAATATTGAGTGTCTAGTTTTAATCTTTCTTCTCATGAAAAAGACTAACCATTACCTCAGAATTAATAATCAAATGTATGCAATGTGATTTGTTTATTTGCAAATATTAACTTAATTTATGAGAGAGAAATGTGGAGCAGATATCACGAGAAGTTGGCAATTTCAAGGCTTGCTTTAAACCAGAACATCAAGCACACCACATTATTTGTATCCGATGAGCATATCAAAGGGTCTCTGCTGAATTTGAAAGGCTTTGAGCAGTTTTGGCATCAATCTAACATTTGTCACATGCAAATGCTGCAATCATCTGGAATTGTTCTGACCTTCGCCCTGCTATTAGAAGCTCTCGAGCTTCCTCCCAGGCAACAGAAAGCCTCAATGTCAGACCAGCTGCCAGCAGTTTCTGTGGCAGGAAAGATTATAACCGTGCAAAACCTACAATGTGGTGCTGTCACAGAGAGGTGGATAAATGGAAGGTGATGTACAATTAATGTTCTGTCAAAAGGAAACTGAAGGCTTCTGTTTTTTGTCATTCTATACTTCACCTGCACAGTTCACACTGCTGATAGCGACAAGTTTCCATCCTTTCATCTTCGGGAGCTGGCAGTCTAGTAGATTATAACGCTGAAAGCTGCAGGAGTCATGCATAAAAACAGCGTGTTGGAACCCCAGTCAATAGCTAAGCATGGATGAGGAATGCCTGGTTAACCTACTGCTGTCAATCCATACGCAGAGAACCCCACATTGCGGAGGGATGCGTGGGGATGCATGCCCAGAGAACGAGCTACATCGTGATTTACCGTAACGCAATGCTGCATAATCTGCGCAGACCCCAAGAAACGCATTTAGTTTAGTTTAGGAAGGAACTGCAGATGCTGGTTTACACCGAAGATAGACACAAACTGCTGGAGTAACTCAGCGGGTCAGGCAACGCTCCTTCTCTCCAGAGATGCTGCCTGTCCTGCTTTAGTTTAGTTTAGAGATACACGTGGAAAAAGGCCCTTCGTCCCACCAAGTCCACACCGACCAACGATCCCCGCACATTAACACTACCCGACACACAAGTGGGACAATTCTAACAATTTACCTACAAACTGGTACGTCTTTGCAGTGTGGGAGAAAACCGAAGATCTCGGGGAAAGCCCATGCAGGTCATGGGAGAGAACTTACAAACTCTGTGCAGACAAGAATCCGTAGTCAGGATCAAACCTGGGTCTCTGGCGTTGTAAAGCAGTAGCTCTCCTGCTACGCCATCGTGCCGCCGATCAATAGACTCGATCTCGACAAATGAAGCTTCATTTGGGTAAGTGTGTTGCAGGTGGGGATGCAGAGTTAGGTCAACTGGTCATCACCACACTGAATGATGGGTCTGGCTTGAAAGGCAAAATGTCCCATATTTTCAAATCCTCACTGCTGACTTACTCTGTACTCCAGTGTAAACATGCTAATTTAACCAAATATTTGAAAATATCAACCAGTCGCAATGATTATCGGAAAGGTCAACTTATAATATCCATATTAAATGGCTTTAAAATAATTTCAGCTTTATCCACCAAAAACAAGGTTTAGTGTTAAATGCATTACTTACAATCAGTGCATTTTTCGCAGAAATAATCTAATGGCTGATCTAATTTTCCCTCTCAACCCTGTTCTCTTGCCTTCTCCATGTAACCTTTGACACTTAATCCAGAACCTATCAATCTCAGCTTTAAAAATACCCAATTTGGCCTCCACTGCTGTCTGTGGCAATAAATTCAACAAATTCACCACCTTTAAGCAAAAACAAATCCCTCCTCATCTCTATTCTAAGGAAACATCCTTTTATTGTGAGGCAGTGCCTCTGGGTCTAGACTCTCCCACCGCTGGATAGATCCTCTCCACATCCACTCTAGTTGTGCCTCTCTCTAGTGTAGTGCATATATATATTGTGCATTTAAATAAAATACAATTACCCGTGATCGTCCTCCTGTATTGTTTTAGCAGCCGCTTGCGTTGATAGTTTAATCTGCAAGTCCAGTCTCTGTAAGTAGTCTTTTGCAGACAGTTCCTCAGGCTGCGTGGGCCTGGTGTCTGGATCTTCTGTATTTGGAGATGGAGAGTCTTCTTCGTTATTCAGAGGCCTTCCGTCACTGAATGCATACGTTTCTGTGGATTCATTCTCAGGAGAGTCCAACGAGTTCAGTCCGTTAAAAAGTGACCCCTTCTCCGATATCACTGGGATAAGGAGGGTTTTCCTCAAGAATATGCAATCACTTGTGAAGAGTTTATTTGCCCTTTTAATTTGGTCCGTCTAAAACAAAATCAGGATAAATGTTAACAACATCTTAGCTGCAGATTTGTTTTGTTTTACAATATTATATTTCCCATATTGTGATGTCTGCAAAATAAATTTTAACCTGTAATAATGGTGGAATTTTGGTATAAATTGTACTCTGGTGTAAACTCAGCTGTTTTAGTTTAGTTTAATTTAGAGATATGGTGTGGAAACAGGCCCTTCGGCCCACGCTGACCCAACGATCCCCGCACATTAGTCCTATGTTATCCCACTTTCGCATCCCACACACTAGGGGCAATTTACAGAAGCCAATTAACCTACAAACCTGCACGTCTTTGGAAACCGTAGCACCCGGAGAAAACCCACGTGGTCACAGGGAGAACGTACAAACTCCGTACAGACAGCACCCGATGTCAGGATCGAACCTGGGTCTCAGGTGCAGTGAGGCAGCAACTCTATCATTGAGCCACTATGCCGCCCCACAATATTCTACTAAGTTGGTTGAAGTACCAATACTCCAGGGAAAACTAAACAATGAAGATTTATTAAGACGCTGGAGTTTTACCTTGGGACCAAGCCTCTAATGCAGATTGATGGGATGAAACCATTACTTAGCTATAAAGCATCTTAATGAACTGCACTTGAGGAGTATCTTAATGGCTACTGTCTCACTGTCTCATGGACAACTGATGTGGGACATGGGGAATAAAAGCCCCACTGCCCAGCAGTGGGTGCCCTTTATAGGGGCATTTCTGGAGCTGGGGGTGTCATATCCACAGCCAGTGAGTTCAAAATTATACCAGCAGTTTATTCCAGTTGCAGCTTACCAGTTTACCTACAATAAGTGAACAATCCTCTGATCAAATGTTCATACATGCAGAGCTCTGGGCTGGTATCTGTTAGGCTCTACATTGTTATAGCACCTTTGTTCTCCATCTGAGTGCTTATAGAGCCAGACTACTTATGCTTTAAGAAAGGTGTCTCCTCAGGGCTGCGTGGCGCTGTACTGGGAGGCTGACGCGAGTGCCAGAGGAGGGAGTTGAGGCAGGTACTGTCACAACCCTCAAGCGACAGGTACATGCATAGGAAAGGTTTAGAGGGATATGGGCCAAACGCAGGCAGGTGGTACTTGTGTAGATGGAGCACGTCGGTCGGCGTGGACGAGTTAGGCCAAAGGGTCTGTTTGCACGCAGTATGACTATGACTCCTGCTTTCCCCGCTCCTGTACCCGGGAGCCGGTGAATCCCTGTGCTGGTACTGGTCTCCGCAGAGCTTGGTGAGGAGAGGTTGGTCACCAGCATAATCAAGGACCAGTCTCACAATGTCTCGCCACAGTCTCTCTCAGCGCCTCCTGTAATGGACGCTGCTGTCTCCTCTTCTCCCCTCTTCCATAAGCAAGAGGTACAGAAGTGTGAAAGCGCATACCTCCATATTTAGGGACAGTTTCTTCCCGGCTGTTAGCCCCAGGCAACTGATCCATCCATCCTACCAACAACTAGAAAGTGGTTCTGAGCTACAATCTAGCTCACTGGAGACGATCGGCCTATCTTTAATCGGACTTTACTGGTCTTTATCTTGCACTAAACATTATTCCCTTTATTTATTTAAGAAGGAACTGCAGATGCTGGAAAATCCCAGATACACAAAAATGCTGGAGAAACTCAGCGGGTGCGGCAGCATCTATGGGGCGAAGGAAATAGGCAAAGTTTCGGCCCGAAGCGTTGCCTATTTCCTTCGCTCCATAGATGCTGCTGCACCCGCTGAATTTCTCCATTATTCCCTTTATCATGTATCTGTACACTGTGGACAGCTCGACTGTAATCCTGTATAGTCCTTCCGCCGACTGGTTAGCATGCAACAAAAAAGCTTTTCACTGTACCTCGGTACACGTGGCAATAAACTAAACTGGTGTTGGCCGCCTGGGGCGAGGAGTGCAGTCAGTCAGCAGTGAGGTAGGTGCGAGGCTCGGAGATGTACCACAAATGCCAGCGCAGTACACATGACCAGCCCTGGGGACTTGGTAGCACCTGCCCCGTTTGTTGACAACCCGCCTGCACGCCACAGTCCCTCGTGGCGCCTGCTGTACACTCGAATGGAAGCTGCTACCTCCTGCTGTCCTTGGAGGTGGGCAAACACCAACATGCTGGTTGACCCGCGTCCCGTGAGCACGAGGCCAGAGAGAGGGTCTGCGCAGTCTGTCGACACCTGAACCAGTCACCGGCCCCGCAGCTCAGCAGCTGAGCAAAACGCACAGCCCTCCCCCAGCCTTGCCCAACACCCACTCACACCAGCTGTCTCCCCACACCAGCAACGTGCAGATCAATGTTGGATGCATGCCAGCTGCCTGGCGCAGCAATGCAGTCAGTCATGCATGAGGCCACCACATGGCTTTTGGGCAATGATTCCATCAGCAGTCTTGCTCTTGGGATTGTGTTCTGAATGTTAAACAAGCTCTCGATGCAGCAGATACATAGAGTGTTCATCATAGACTCACGGCACAGAAACAGGCCCTTTGGCCCTCCATCTCCATGCTGACCCAATCGCCATGCTGGGAATGCTGCCATTATACCATGCTGCCATTATAGGAATAAATAGGTCTTTATTCTTTGGAGCGCAGAAGGTTAAGGGGAGACTTGATAGAGGTCTTTAAATTTATGAGAGGGATAGACAGAGTTGACGAGGATAAGCTTTTTCCATTGAGAGTAGGGAAGATTCAAACAAGAGGACATAATTTGAGAATTAAGGGACAAAAGTTTAGGGGTAACATGAGGGGGAACTTCTTTACTCAGAGTGGTAGCTGTGTGGAATGAGCTTCCAGTGGAAGAGGTGGAGGCAGGTTCGATTTTATCATTTAAAAATAAATTGGATAGGTATATGGATGAGAAAGGAAAGGAGGGTTATGGTCTGAGTGCGGGTAGATAGGATTAGGTGAGAGTAAGCGTTCGGCACGAACTAGAAGGGCCGAGATGGCCTGTTTCCATGCTGTAATTGCTATATGGTTATCCCCAATTTCCTGCATTCGGCCCCTACCCCTCTTAACCATTCCTATCCATGTAACTGTCCAAATGTCTTTGAAAGCTGTAATTGATATGGACTACCCTCCAAGTGAAAACATTGCCCCCGAGATCCATCTTAAATCTCTCCCCTCTCACAAGACTATGCCCCTTAGTTTTTGAATCCTCTGCCCTGGGTAAGAGACTGTGAGTGTTCACTTTATCCATGTCCCTCAAGAAGGTCCCCCCTCAGCCTCCTGTTAGGCTCGCGATTCCAGCATCTGCAGTTCCTTGTATCTCCACAATGAGATTACTACCTTAAAGGTGCACACCAAATATAATCTTGAAGGAGGCATTCAACATAATCAGTGTGTGTGCACGTCCCTGTCTCCCTCCCCCTCTCTCCGTCTCCCCCTCCCTCCATCTGTGTGTAGAGGAGGATTCTAGGAATTAAATTGTAACTGAGGGGCAAGATGAACATATCTATGATAAAGGAATCAGTGGTGGATTCTTCAATAACGGGTTTACAGGCCTTCATTCTTCATCTGAAGAAGGATCCCGGCCCGAGACGTCAACCATCCCTGACCCGCTGAGTTCCTTCAGCACTTTGCGTCCTTCATCTTTCTTCCTCGTTATGCATTTCACGATTCAAAATATCCCTGCATCCAATCAAGTCCCAAATAACCGAGCAAAACCTCAAGAAGCCTCAGGACACTTAACACAAATCTAACTCTCTCACATACTTTTCTTTCCCTCAAAAGCAAAAAGCCAGCGATGAATTCAATTAATATTTTATAACTGGCAAACAATGCACAAGTGATATTGTATGTGACAGCAGAATATAATAACCGCACTGGCGGGCAGCCCATTCCCACTCGCGCCTTGTGTCCATGTGGGCAGCCCAGATCATTAATCACATCCTGTGGCTGCAACTCAATTGGATATTTTCAGCAGAGAGAGGAAAGTGAAAGCAATTTTTAAGCTTCAAAAACATCTGGTAAGTCAGGGAGGATTTCTGCAAGGGCAGTTTGAGGAATGAAATGGTGGTAGCGAGAAACATTGGTGCATTTTAACGAAAGATTATATTAATACAGCCGTCGGAACCACAGCAAACCCTTAACATGCTCCATCTCACAAATTCACAGTATTCCTCACCATGGACATAGCTTAAGAGTCACGGAGCTATGGAGGCATAGAGCTGTACAGCACAGAAACAGGCCATTCGGCCCATCCCATGTGACCAAGTTGGCATATTGGGCTAGTCCTATTTGCCTGCATTTGCTCCAGATCACTGCTAATCCTTCAATCCTTATATCTGTCCAAATGTCTTTTAAAAATTCCAAATGTCCTTTCGAAATTCAACAGGATAATGTAACATAGCAAAAAAAAAAGACTCCTGGAGTGTATAAACTACACTTTGAAATTGGAGGCACTTTACCATCCCTCAGTTAATAGGCACGGTGATGCAGTTATAGAATTGCTCCTATGAAAGGGCGGCGCAGTGGCACAGCAGTAGAGTTGCTGCCTTACAGCGCCAGTGACCCAGGTTCGATCCTGACTATGGGTGCTGTCTGCACGGAGTTTGCACGTTTTCCCCCATGACCTGCGTGGATTTTCTCTGGGAGTTCCCGTTTCCTCACACACTCCAAAGACGTATAGGTTTGTAGGCCAATTGGTTTGGTGAAAAAAAATAGTAAATTGTCCCCTGTGTGTGTAGGATAGTATTAGTATGCAGGGATCGCTGGTCGCTGTGGACTCGGTGGGCCGAAGGGCCCGTTTCCAGGCTGTATCTCTAAACTAAACTAAAAGGTGCTGGCTACTTCTGCTTCTGCTGGTCCTTTTACAGGCTGTATAAATGTGCTTTGTGAAACAGGAACCACTGCTGAGCACCTGCACAATTGGGCTTAAACCAGCATCTGCAGTTCCTTCCTACACTGAAAAAAGGGTGGCCAGTCAACCAGGACTCTGCCCCAATCTGACCCCCAATTTATGTACTGTTGCTGAACATTAACTTGTCTTGCCATGTCCAGCTGATTTCTTTCTTTTCTGAATGGATTTCAATAAAAGCCTTCAGATGACAAGTTGTCAAGGGTAATCCAGTACTTAAAAACGCCATCTTCCCACAGTTGTGAATGATATATGGCGTTAGTTAATGGATACAAGTTTCAAACACTAATTAGATTGTTGGACGAGCATAAGAATATCACATTCATAGTCCTTAAACCATGACCTCATTAGAAAGTTCATAAAAACCCATAGCTATTTAAGATCTTACAGAGGTGCATAAAATCATGAGGAGAATTGATAGGTTTAAGATGAGGGGAAAGATTTAACCTGACATCCTAACTTGCCCATGCCAATAAAGATGCCCAATCTAAGCCAGTCCCATTTGCCCGCAGTGAGCCCATATCCCTCTAAACCTTTCCCATCCATGTCCCCATCCAAATGTTTTTTAAATTTTGTTATTGTACCTGCCTGAACTCCGTCCTCTGGCAGCTCGTTCCATATAACCACCACACTCTTTCCCCTCTCATCTTAAACCTATGCCCTCTGGTTCTTAATTCCCCTATTTGGGTAAAAGATTCTGTGCATTCACCTTATCTATTCTCCTCATGATTTCATACGCCTCTATAAGATCACCCCTCAGCCTCCTGCACTCAAGGAATAATGTCCCAGCTTGCCCAACCTCTCCCTATAGCTCAGGCCCTCTAGTCCTGGTAACATCCCCGTAAATGTTCTCTGCATTCTTTCCAGCTTTATGGCATCATCTTGTAAAAGACCAGTTTACTACAGCACAATGAGGCAACTATTCTGCCCATTGGTTCCATGCTAGACTGAGTAAAGCAATCCCATTCCCTTTCTCCTTACTTCCCTGCAGCCCTGCAAATTATTTGCTCTTATATGCGTATCAACTCTATTTTTTGCCACTTTCCCACAAAAAACAGTCATTTACAGTAGACTTCCATTTATGGAAGAGAAGCAACCACCCAGAAGAAGCCCATGCACTCACAGAGAGAACGTGCAAACTCCACACAGGCAGCACCCAATGTCAGGATCAAACCCAGGTCTCTGGAGCTGTGAGGCAGCAACACTCACTGCTCTGCCACAAGCCCACCATTTGTACTTCAAAAATGCAAACGTACAAGCTGCAAATATATATTCAACAAGATTTCAAACAATCCCATCAGTTTTATTCAAGAATCTGCCGCCATCAGCAAATTTGATGTTGAGCAGCCATGCAGGTCCACTGGGACCAAGTTCAAGTTCTTGGTTTGTACTTTGAAAGGTTATACGAATTGTAGAATCATACAACAACCTTGATGTACTGCCTCTCTGAAAGATATAAACCAATTCCTGGTAGGAAAACCACACCCAAGCACAAGATCAGAGTCGGTGACCATCTTTCCAAGGCTGAAAAGTCCACTGTTATTTATGCCAGGTTCCCATGGAGACTGGCCGATGAGTTTGCCTGCTGCACCATTCTCCGGCATTAGTCGGTGTCTTCTGCGAGCGAAGCAGTAACTGGCTGTGGATGAAGAGGAAGGACTCCAACTGGGCTGCAAAATGACCAGCAAGAGGGGTAAAACGGAGGGGAGCGCACTGTTGCTGTTGAGCCCTCTGGAGGTGTTGTGGGCCTATCAACGAAGCACCAAGGAAGGAGGGTGCCCACCGGATGACCCCAATGATGTTTTTACCCCTACCCCCACTCAAGATAGTAAGAAGGTGCCAATTATAGGTGGGATTGTAATATCAACTCCTATAAGCCCAACTAAATATACAAGGTAGTCCACATAAAACAGCACAGCAGAGGAACGGGACCTTCAGCCCACAATGTTTGTGCCCAGCATGATGCCTAGTTAAACCAATCTCATCTGCCTGTACATGCGATGACTGGAGGCCCGCAAAAGCCTGGGGCTTGCCTGGAACGGAGACCGCTCATAACAACAAGCACCTGAGGTCAGGATCGAACCCGGGTCTCTGGTGCTATGAGGCAGGAGCTCTACCAGCTGCGCAATAAAACTATATTCAGTAAAGCTTTGATAAGACACAAAAAGCTGGAGTAACTCAACGGGTCAGACAGTATCTCTGGAGAAAAGGAATAAGTGACATTTCGGGTCAAAACCCTGCTTCAGCTTTAATCTCCAATTACTTCATTTTGTAAAAAGAACAAATGACTGGATAAAAATGTAAATCAAATGAATAAAATTGTCAACTAAATGTCTTCCAGCAACATTGATGACATTCAAAATGTCCCCTGGGCATTGTTCTTGACAGAGTTCGCCAGGAGATTTAAAATATTTTTACATATTCATTACATTTCCATGATTTTCAAATGGCAATTGTTTCCAGAATCTTCTATGAGAATTTTACAAATCATCACAGTGCAATAAAATCCACAAAGGTTGTACACTTAAATTGCTAAATTCCACAACAATTTCCACCATTCACTGAAGATGCAAAATCAGAACAGGATCAGCTGTCAAATCCATACTAATATACAAGGGTAGTTTGAGATTAAGGAGGTGTTGAGGCTCTTCAAGAACATTTTAAGGTGGATAAATCCCCGGGACCTGATAGGATCTATCCCATGTTATTGAGAGGCAAGAGAGGAGATTGCAAGAGCCTTAATGAAGATCTTTGTGTCTTCTCTAGACACAGGCATAGTCCTGGAGGACTGGAGAGTAGGTAATGTCGTTCCTTTCTTTAAGAAGGGTAGGAGAGATAATCCAGGGAATTATAGGCCGGTGAGCCTCACGTCAGTGGTAGGAAAACTATTGGAGAGGAATCTTCAGGATCAAGATTGCTGGGGTCGCGAACTGAGAGGGAGGCTGTCAAAAATATACAGCGGGATATATGCCAACTACAGAAATGAGCGGAAAAATGGCAGATGGAGTTTAATTCATGCAAGTGTGAGGTGTTGCAATTTGGGAGGTCAAATGCAAGGGGAAAATATACAATTAATGGTAGGACCCTAAAGAGCATTGATGTACTCAGGAATCTTGTGGTCCAAGTTCATAACTCCCTGAAAGTGGCAAAATAAGTAGATGGTGTGGTATAGAAGGCATATGGTATGCTTACTTTCATAGGTCGCAAACATCAGGAAGTCGTGATACAGCATAATAGGACTTTGTTTAGGCTTTGTTTGGAGTATTGTGTGTAGTACTGGTCGCTCCATACAAGATTGGAGAGGCTTTGAAAAGGTGCAGAGGGCGTTTTCCAGAATTATGCCTGGATTAGGGAGGTATTAGCTACAGGGAGAGTTTGGACAGACTTGACTTGTTTTTTCAGGAATGCCAGTGGTTATGGGGAGACATCGTCAGTCTGAAGAAGGGTCTCGACCTGAAATGTCACCCATTGCTTTTCTCCAGAGATGCTGCCTGACCCAGCGAGTTACTCCAGCTTTTCGTTTCTATCTTCGGTTTAAACCTGCATCTGCAGTTCCTATCTGTTCCACATTTCATTAGAGAGTGACTGTGATCCTTCCCTTTCGGTTTCACAGAATTGAAAATGTAAAACTAGATAAATGGTCAATTGCAAATGGTTTTAAAATCCTGAATGGTCTTTATGCAATATCAATCAATAATTTCAGATCCCAGGAGGAATCGAGGCAAATTCCAAGATGTATGATGCTGCAGACTGCGTTGACCTATATCGATCCAAGTCCAAAAGCTGTACTAAGCTCCATCTACACTACCTTGAATGCAAGAAGTCTGCAGCAAAGCTCACATAAACGGAGGCTTAATTAATCATGTAGTCACAGTGCCCTCCATAATGTTTGGGACAAAGACCCATCATTTATTTATTTGCCTCTGTACTCCACAATTTGAGATTTGTAATAGAAAAAAAATCATATGTGGTTAAAGTGCACATTGTCAGATTTTAATAAAGGCCATTTATGTACATTTTGGTTTGGAGGGGGAGGGGGGGAGGGAAAGAGGTGAAATGCAAGGAAAGGCAGAGGAGAGTGTATGTAGAAGTTATCTAAACTTAGAAAATTCAACGTTCATACTGCTATGTTGTAACCACTCTTTTAAATGTGGCTATCATACCTGCCTCAACTACCTCCTCTGGCAGCTCGTTCCATAAACCCACCACCCTCTGTGTTTCCCTCAGGTTCCTATCAAATCTTTCCACTCTCACCTGAAACCCATGTCCTCTGGTTCTTGATATCAATCTAATCCTTTCCTATTAGGAGTGTGATTGTCCTTGAAATGGTACAAGCAAGGAAGAAAGGTTATGGAAGTTAGACATTTCTAAGATTATTTGACTAGGATTGATACAACCACGAAGAGAACTCTTAAAGATGATTCAGACAAATTGTTCAAGGATTAAAACAAAATGAAAATCAAACAGAAATTCCCACCTGGAGAAGCATTGCTGGAGACGTTAACTTGATTAGTACGGGTGTCAGGGAGAAGGCAGGAGAATCGGGTTAAGAGGTAAAGATAGATCAGCCATGATTGAATGGTGGAGTAGACTTGATGGGCCGAATGGCCTAATTCTGCTCCTGTCACTTCTGAACATGAACAAGGTAACCATTAAAAGATGTTTAGGAAAGAGGATTAAGAAGCAACAAAATAGGTGTCTTGAATGAGTGTCAATGCTATAAGTTCCGTTTTGGTACTTACCAATTGTACTGTTTTACAGGATTCTTAAATAACGTTTTTCTGCCACTGGATCTGTAATAGGATCTTAAATATTTCCTGTGCTGAATTCATCATCTTTCATTGCATTTGGCCCAACGCCATTCTACATGTCCAGGCAGACACTGGAATATCCTCTGTCAGAATCGCTTCAAGTGTACAAACACTGAATGTATAATACACTAGTCAACTACATACGATAAAAATACGAGACCCCAACTACATACGATAAAAAAACTTGCATTCCTGCGAAGCAACCTACTCATGTTATATAATAGGTCATCCCAGCAACCAATTCTAGAAAATGTAGATGCAAAAGAACTGCAATGCTGGTTTACAAAAAAAGACACAAAGTGCTGGAGTAACTCAGCGGGTCAGGCAGCATCTCTGGAGAATATTCACAGGTGTCGTTTCGGGTCGGGACCCTTCTTCGGACTGAAGAGGGTTCCCGAACCGAAACATCACCTGAGCATGTTCTCCAGAGACGCTGCCTGATCCACTGAGTTACTCCAGCACTTTGTGTCTTTAATTCTAGAAATGTTGCACGGAAATCCTTTATTTCAGGATCCTGGGTCATGTTGAATCTCAAGCACCGTGGAGTGTTCAAACAAAGGGGAACGAGCCTTTCTCTTCATTCTCCAGACACAAGGCCTGAATAAGCAGACTTTGTACATTCAACATCACGATTAAATGGCAAGAAGCACAGGCAGCACAAAGCCTGTGGGCAGTTGGAGAGAAGACAGAAATTGGGTTCTTTACAAAATGAGTTCGACACACACACGGGTGGAGGCGGCTGCAGGGGGCCCTACTGCAGCCGGGCGAGAGGATCAAGCGCAGCCTGCAGCAGCTGCATGGAGAGGCGGTGGAAGGAGCAGACACCATCGCGCTGGGCCAGGCCCACCCCTACTTCATAGATCCAGTGTCGCCACGACACCGGGCCTCAAAGTGAGAAAATTTTAAAAATGCATATCTCATTGGGCCAAGTTTGGAATTGTCACGAGACTTAGAGGTTGCAAGATGGCGTCGGAACGTGGCGACTCTCTGCGTGCTGTTCCAGAAGAGGATCTATTGTACTCACATTTAGTGTGATTTGACTCAATCGCATGCAGAATAAGTATCTCTGTACACCTGACAATAAATAAACCACTGAACCATTAAAACATGGGATTTATTTGGCATTTCTTGCTGCGCAGCGAATGTTTATGGGCTTCCCTTCAGAGTGCCACAGACTTTGTTCTCCCATAACTGCATAATATAGGAACGCCAGGAAGTAACCAGTGATAATGCACTCACCTTTAACAAATATACCTCCTCCTTAATTCTCAATGGGTTACAAGGAACTTTGTTTTGTTTCTAGGAAAGGTTTGAAGGGATATGGATGAGCCAAATGCAGGCAGGTGGGACTGGCGTAGACGGGGCATCTTAGTCGGCATGGATAGGTTGGGATGAATGGCCTGTTTCTGTGCTGTATGATTCTTTGACCTCTCCACGTGCATCAATATTACTGCACTAAAATCTGCCTTTTTGGGCGGTGAACACTGTGGCAAATATAGCCCACAGCAAACAAAGTGCAGCAAGCTGAAAGCAAGGTCTCTGAATTCCCAAGAAGACATCACAGCCAATACACTGATACATTTTAGAATTTCATCATTTAAATAGCAATTATGAAAGCTACTTTGAAAAAAAAAACCTCATAAAAGGCAATTGCATATCAGACAAAGCACTGAATACTTGACATTAAAAATGCAAATGTTATGTAATACATTCGACTTGAAAGCAATTGCAAGTATAAAAGGGAAACAAATGATCTGATCGAGTGAGTGGGTGAGAGCACAGCGGATGAAATAATTGGAAAATTGTGAGGCCAGACACGTACAACGCCCAACGGAAACGCACAGTTTCTTCAATGGTCTGATGTCGAGCTGATAAAGCCATGGAAAGACACAAAGTGCTGGAGTAACTCAGCGGGTCAGGCAGCATGTCTGGAGAGCATGGATAAGTGACGTTTCAGGTCGGGACCCTTCTTCAGACTGATTGTAGGGCGGGCAAAGAAAGCGGGGAGAGAGGAGAGGCAGGACCAAGTGTGGCAGGTGAAAGGCAGACACACATCCATGTTCTCCAGAGATGCTGCCTGACCTGCTGAGTTACTCCAGCACTTTGTGTATTAACAGGCATCTGCAGTTCTTTTTTTTCTAGGATACCAGGAATTGTTGAATTCAGTAGTAAATCATGAAGGCAGTACATTCATTTTTTTTGGATATCTCAAGCAAGAATCCATTCCTCATCCCCAATTGCCCTTGAAGTGCACACCTTTCTGAGGAACCCCCTCCTCCCCCCCCCCAACATCGTCCCCTTTCTCCCCCACCCTTCCCTTTCTTCTAGTACCCATCCACTGACACTATCCTGCACACTAGGGACAATTTACAATTACCCTACAAACCTGTACGTATTTGGAATGTGGGAGGCAACCGGGAACACCCAGAGAAAACCCACACAGTCACAGAGAGAACGTACAAACTCTGTATAAGCTCGTAGTCAGGATCGAACACGGGTCTCCGGCGCTGTAAAGCAGCAACTCTACTGCTGCGCCACCGTGCCGGCCATACAATATAATTCAGATTCCCACGGCAGTCCTGAACTCAGATCTCTAAACTATTAATCCTGCACTTGGGGTGGGAGATTGCAACCATCACGTGGTCCGCCCTGTTTCGACAAATGCAATCAACCCGGTGTGCACAATCAAATAAGATCAAATAGAACAAGTTGTCCTACAACTTTAGGCTGTGCACGCCATAGACAAGAAGAAGAAGAATCCTGCACTTTGACTGCTGTGCCATCACCATGCACCTCCGTATTCATCACTTCCCACAACTTTCACCTCCGGGCAGATCAGGAACAATTAACAAGTTGAACCACTATACAATTATATCAATTAGTCTTTCCTGATATATCCATCCTGTACTCTCTGTTCCCTTCACTCCTCTTCATTCTCTGCAACCTAAAACATGTTAAAACATAGAGTACAGCACAGGCCGCTCGGCCAACGATGTCAGTGTCGAACATGATGCCACGATAAACTAATCTCCTCTGCCTGCATGTGATCCATATCCCTGCATTCCCTACACAACCATGTGCATATTTAAAAGCCTCTTAAATGCCACTATCTACCACCCCTGATAGCGCATTCCAGGCATCCACCACCCTCTGTGTACAAAAAACTGCCCCCCACATCTTTAACTTTTGCCCCTCTCATCTTAAAGCTATGCCCTACAATCTTTGACATTTCCACTGAGAAATAGGTTCTGACTACCAATGTTTGATTTCTAATTTTTCTCAGCTCTGATTAAGAAAAATGTCACCCACCCAAAACATCAATCCTGTTTCTCTCTCAACAGATGCTGCCCAACCTAATGTGTGCTTCTGACAAAATGTGTAGGATCTGCAGATTCTCGTTTAAACCAAAGACAGACACAAAAAGCTGGAGGAACTCGTCAGGTCAGGCACCATCTCTGGAGGAAAGGAACAGGTGACGTTTCGGCTTGAGACCCTTCTTCAGACTCAGGGGAAAGGGAAATTAGTTTCACTGTTGTCCTGTTCAGTTTCAGTGCCTTTTTAACTCGTTAACACCTATCCCACAGCCAACAAAGGACCATTGTGAGCTCCATCTTTCCTTGATTATCATTGCTTTTATGCATATCTTCCATTCATTTGTCTTATATCTCTCATTTCCCTTTCCCCGTGACTCACAGTCTGAAGAAGGGTCTTGACCCGAAATGTCACCTATTCCTTTTCTCCAGAGATGCTGCCTGGCCTGCTGAGTTACTCCAGCATTTTGCGTCTGCCGAATGTGTGCTTCTGGCATTTTCTGGGGTTTATTTGAGTCACATAATAAACATAGGTTTAATACTGTGCCCAAACTACTGTAGGTTCCAGGTATGCCGTGCTACCAGTCTAAAGGCAATAGAATCATTAATTCTATTTACAGAACTTTAAAATGCCTGTTGCCTGTTGCCACAGTGAGGCCTGTGACAAGTTGCCTTGCAACAATCGATAGACTCTAGCTGTGCAAAGCAACAGGACAGATGGCTGTGCAATGTTGTCAGGCCGGATCACGTAACTTGAAGCCATGGACCTCCAGCCTTGAGGTTTTCAGCACTTTGGTGCTGAAATCATATCAATGCAGCAATGGATAAATATGCAAGGCTTTCTCTTTCTTTAACCCATGGGTTAAGGCATGGGTTAAAGAAAGATAAAAAGGAAAAGAGTGGTAACAGTCAGACTAAAGTTAAAAGCATTTATGGTTCAGCTGCTGGTGGGGTGGCGATAGTGGTTAAGGTAAGGTGAAGAACTATTGAAAATTGCCAAGCTAATTCAAAAGACAGCTTACTAAACTGTGAGGCTGAAAAATTTCCAGAGGAGAATAAAAACCCACCCAGATCAATACTCAAGTTTACTCAAGTCTCATAATCCAAGTACATTCAGAAAAGATCTGGATAAATTCCGGAAAAAGGTAGCACTAGGTACAATTATTGTTAAAACAAAATTGAAATATTCAACAACTTTGGAAAGAAAGAATTTGGGCATTTAGTACCTTTGAATTCAGCAAACTAGACTATAGGTACATTGAATATATTGTCTACGTTTTTTCTCGCATTGTCACTTAAATCTGCAGCCATTGCCTTAAATCAAAGAGTCTTGCAGTCTTTTTGGACTAAGACATCAACCAAGAAATAGCAAAATCTGCACAGTAACAAATGCCATATCCCCAAACAAGATATTAAAAATATATTAATACTACATAGCTGTACATCCGTCTCAGCTTCCTGGCAACAGCTTCCTGGCATGCCATTAGTTGCTTTATGGTATCCATTCTATTCTCTGCCCTCACAATCCGGAACACTCACTGAATGTTCCCGCAATAGCTTTAATCCTCTGTATGAAACGCTTTAGAATTAAATACAGGAAGCCCATGGAAAATTGGTATTAAAATTCCGCTGAAGAGTTTAAATATTTCAAATTATTTACGGCAAAAGACTGATTGAGGTAGCAATTTAGTTCATGATAGATGTACCCCACTTGAATTCATGCAAGAATTTAAGGCCTATGGTTTAATATTAGCAATACAAATAGGTTTTACAATAGAGAAACAAGGAACTGAGGATGTGGGATTATAAGAAAAGACACAAAGTTCTGCAATAACTCAGTGGGTCAGGCAGCATCTGTGGAGAAGATGAATAGGTGACGTTTCAGGTTGGGACCCTTCTGGCTGTGGTGGGGGAGGGGGATGAGGGGTGGAAAACTGGAAGGGAGAAGGGGCAGGACAAAACCTGGAAACCGAAACAAACTCAAAACCTCACCTATCCATGGTCTCCAAAGAAAAGTTTCTTTCGAAAAGTTAGTTAAGTAACAGTGAACAGATTGGGGAGGGGAGGGGGATTAGATTGGGGAGGGGAGGTGGATCAGATTGGGGAGGGGGGTCAGATTGGGGAGGGGAGGGGGATCAGATTGGGGAGGGGGGATCAGATTGGGAGGGGGGGGTCAGATTGGGGAGGGGAGGTGGATCAGATTGGGGAGGGGGATCAGAGAGGGGAGGGGGGATCAGATTGGGAGGGGGGATCAGATTGGGGAGGGGAGGGGGATCAGATTGGGGAGGGGGGGATCAGATTGGAGAGGGGAGGGGGATCAGATTGGGGAGGGGGGGTCAGATTGGAGAGGGGAGGGGGATCAGATTGGGGAGGGGGGTGTCAGATTGGGAGAGGGGAGGGGGATCAGATTGGGGAGGGGAGGGGATCAGATTGGGGAGGGGGGATCAGATTGGGGAGGGGGGGGGTCAGATTGGGGAGGGGGGGATCAGATTGGGGAGGGGGGATCAGATTGGGAGGGGGGATCAGATTGGGGAGGGGAGGGGGATCAGATTGGGGAGGGGGGGATCAGATTGGAGAGGGGAGGGGGATCAGATTGGGGAGGGGGGGTCAGATTGGAGAGGGGAGGGGGATCAGATTGGGGAGGGGGGTGTCAGATTGGAGAGGGGAGGGGGATCAGATTGGGGAGGGGAGGGGGATCAGATTGGGGGAGGGGGGATCAGATTGGGGAGGGGGGGGGTCAGATTGGGGAGGGGAGGTGGATCAGATTGGGGAGGGGGATCAGAGAGGGGAGGGGGATCAGATTGGGAGGGGGGGGTCAGATTGGGGAGGGGAGGGGGATCAGATTGGGGAGGGGGGATCAGATTGGGGAGGGGAGGGGGATCAGATTGGGGAGGGGGGGATCAGATTGGGAGGGGGGGATCAGATTGGGAGGGGGATCAGATTGGGGAGGGGAAGGGGTCAGATTGGAGAGGGGAGGGGATCAGATTGGGGAGGGGGGATCAGATTGGGAGGGGGGATCAGATTGGGGAGGGGAGGGGGATCAGATTGGGGAGGGGGGGATCAGATTGGGAGGGGGGGATCAGATTGGGGAGGGGAGGGGGTCAGATTGGAGAGGGGGCTCAGAGAGGGGAGGGGGATCAGATTGGGGAGGTGGAAATTAGAAAGGGGGTGAGAGTGGGTAGAAGAGGGAGGGAGGGATGGGATGGGGGGGAGGGGGGGGTAGGGTACAAAAGGGGATGTCGTGTCCAGTGTCTCCCCCACTGATCGGGCCTCGGGCCTCGGCCCCCCCCGGGCCTACCCGCGGCCGCAGCCCCGGACTCACTCACTCACTCACTCACCGTGACCCCGTAGCGCAGGGCCAGGCCCCGCAGCGTGTCGCCGCCGCCCACCGGGTGCCGGACGTAGCGCTCGGCCAGGGGCGCGGGCACGCTCGCCGTGCTGCCGTACCAGCGCGCCTTGGTGCGGGCCAGGCTCTGCCACAACTCGGCCTCCTCCTGCTCCTCCGCCTCGGCCTCCTCCGCCGCTCCGGCCTGAGCCTGGGCCTGGGCCTCCCCCGGCAGCGCCTCGGCCATCGCCCTCTCCCCTCTCCCCTCTCCCCTCTCTGAAGACCGACCGACCGGCCTGAAGCTCCGAGTCTCCCCGCAGCAACAGCAACAACAGCCGCCGCCACTCCCCCCCACACACACTCTCACTCACAACCTCCGCCGCTCTGAGTCTGAGCAGGATGCGGGAAGGTTGGCAACAAAACACGGCATGACCCCAGGAACAGCATCCAGTGGACGGGCCGAATGGCCCGCCTCTAGAATGGTGCAATCACCAAACTTTCAACAACTGACTCCCCCCCCCCCCCCCTGCACTTAAATTCAAAGCATTCCAGTATCTGCAATCTCTTTTTTCAATGTGATCCATTGTCTTTTTTGGTGTTTGTTGAATTTCTGCACTAGTTGGTCCTCAATTTAATTTAAATTTAGCCCTCAGATCAAATTTAAGATTCACACTTTTAAGTCAAATCTCTGGTTACAGGCTGAAACCAATAAGATTATCGAGAGCAGGCAGGTTGAAAACTGTGCAGGAAGGAACCGCAGATGCTAGTTAACACCGAAGACAGACACAAAGTGCTGGAGTAACTCAGCGGGACAGGCAGCATCTCTGGGGAGGGGGAATGGGTGATGTTTTGGGTCGAGACCCTTCTTCAGACACTGTTAAAAACTGTGCTCCCCATGAACCCATTGGGTTAAAGTGACATCTGTTGACATCCCTGAAAATTGAGGGCTGGAATCTGTATCAGAGATCCCCAGTTTTCTCCTCCACTTCACACCGTGGGGGAAGATCTGACAGCTAACAAGAGCAGAAACTTTTAAAAAACGGTGGATCATGTGGAAATAAGAGATTGCAGATGCTGGAATCTTGAGCCCAAAACCAAATGCTGGTGTAAGTCAGTGAGTCAGGCAGCATCTGGGGAGGGAAATTGGCAGGCAATGTTTCGGGTTGGGACCCTTCTTCAGGCTGATGGAATCGTTCAGTTTAGTTTGGAGTTACAGCGCGAAAACAGGCCCTTCGGTCCACCGAGTCCGCACCGACCAGCGATCCCCGCACACTAGCACCACTCTGCACACACGAAGGACAATTTTACATTTATACCAAGCCAATTAACCTACCAACCTATACATCTTTGGAGTGTGGGAGGAAACCGAAGATCTCGGAGAAAGCCCACACAGGTCACAGGGAGAACAGACAAACTCCTTAGAGACCAGCACCGTGGTCAGGATCGAAGCCGGGTCTCTGGCGCTGCAAGGCAGTAGCTCTAACGCTACGATGCCATGCCAAGTATTGGGGAGAAAACTTCCAAGCAGGCATACATTTGAGGAAATTTTGTAGTGGACCTGTAAAATGAAACATGATTGAATGTGGTGACCCAGGAAACATCCAGATGCATACATATTGTGCCTGAAGTTTGTCTGGAAACTGCAGTTGAGGATGTGTTTAAATGTTTAAGATGGAAATGTTATGGAGTTGCAGAAAACTACTTTAGATGGCACGGTGGCACAGTGGTAGAGTTGCTGCCTTACAACGCCAGAGACCCGGGTTCGATCCTGACTATGAGTGCAGCCTGTACGGAGTTTGTACCTTCTCCCCATGACCTGCGTTGGTTTTCTCTGAGATCTTCGGTTTCCTCCCACACTCCAAAAACGTACAGGTTTTTGCTGGACGCGCAGACTCGGTGGGACGAAGGACCTGTTTCTGCCCTGTATCTCTCAACTAAACAAAACTTTACAGATACAGCATGGAAACAGGCCCTTCGGCCCAGTGAGTCCACGCCGACTAGTGATCACCCCGTACACTAGCACTATCCTACACACTAGAGACAATTTACAAGTTTACCGGCCAATTAACCTACAAACCTGTGCGTCTTTGGAGTGTGGGAGCAAATTGGAGCACACGGAGAAAACCCACACGGTCACAGGGAGAACGTACAAACTCCGTACAGACGGCGTCAACAGTCTGGATCGAACCCGGGTCTCTGGTGCTGAAAGGCTCTAACTCTACCACTGCGCCACCGTGCTGCCCCAGTGCTGAACCAAGTTCATAACTCTTTGAAAATGGCAACACAGTTAGATAGAGTGGGAAAATAAGCCATATGGTGTACTTCAGGGCATTGAGTATGTCAAGAAGTCATGTTACCGCTTTATAGGACTTTGGTTAGGCTGCATTTGGAGTATTGCGTCCAGTTCTACTCGCCTCATTACAAGAAGGATGTGGAGGCTTTGGAAAGGGTGCAAATACGGTTTAGCGGAATGATGCCTGGGGTATTAGACAATGGGAGAGGTGGGACAGACTTGGATATTTTCTCTGGAATGCCAGAGGTTGCAGGGAAATCTGCTTATAAGTATATAAAATCGTGAGAGGCATCAATAGGCAACTTTTTAGAGAACAGTCAAAACCTTTTTCTCAGGATGGAAATATAAACTCCTAGAGGGCGTTGCTTTAAGGTGGAAGGGCAAAGTTTAAAGGAGACGTGCGGGACAAATATTTTACACAGAGGATGGTAAATGCCTGAAACGCACTGCCTGGGGTGGTAGTTAAGGCAGATACTATAGTGGCATTTGAGAGACTTTTGGCTAGGCAGATAATATGGAGGGATATGGATTATGTGCAGGCAGATATGAGTTCTTGGCATCATGTTCGCCACAAACATTGTGGGCTGAAGTGCCTTTTCTTGTCCCAGAGTGTTCTATGATCCAGAAGAGAACTTTGTCAAATCAGATTACAAACAATCTTCCTTCTACATACTCATAACTTCATACATCATAAATTAATTAAAATAAGTTGATTCGAACTTATAAAATTTCCAGAGTAACTTTTTTCTAGGAATAGGGTACTCTGAAACATATGAAAATTAAAATGACAGCAGATGCTGGTAATTTGAATTAAAACAGGAAAAACTCGTCAGATCAAGTACGTTCTCTTTGTGACCTCTTGGGTTTTGAGTTCAGTTTATTGTCACGTGTACTGAGGTACAGTGAAAAGCTTTGTTGCATGCTGCCCAGTCAGCGGAAAGACTATACATGGTTATAATGAGGCCATCCGTAGTGAACAGATGCAGGATAAAGGGAATAACGTTTAGTGAAATGCTACTGTTGGAGGAGAGGTTTAAAAGAGTGGAGCGATTATGATGAGTGATTGCAGATCCACTTCTGGGACCAGCACGCCTAGCTCTGATGCCATCTTGGATGCTGGTTTCCTCCAGGTGCTCCAGTTCCCTCCACAACACAAAGCAATGTGGGTTTGTAGGTTAATTGGCCTCTGTAAATTGCCCCTAGTGTGTGGGGAGCGGATGCGAAAGTCGGACAACATAGAACTAATATGAAAGGATGATCAAAGGTCAGCATGGACTCATTGGGCTGAAGGGCCTGTTTCCCCCACTGTATCTTTCAATCGATAAACAACAAAAATTCAGTTCTTGTCTAATGGCTGGGTAATTTGATATTGTTCATTTTACATCCAATGTCAGAATGCCTCCACTTTAGCGTGCATCATCATTCTAAAAATAGCCAACCTTGCCTTCAGTTGTTATTCTTGATCATTCAATCGATTGCATCAAAATGCATGCATTGTCTGAGCTTCATGAAGAGCCAGCATCAATTTACAAAAGATTTGCCAATTCTCTGGCATCCTTGCTCCCTCCTGTCTCCTAAGAGCTTCACTTAAAGTGAAATTACTTGTACAGAACAAAAATGATTGCTTTAATTTTAACTAATGAGGCATCAAGTGTACAAACACATTGTTACACATTTCAATACTAAATACTATATTTCAGATGCGATTATACTGAAGAGATGCAGAATTACCTTGTTGTCATTTTATAATATGACTAGACCAAGTGCAGACCCGTTGGGTCTGCTCCCCCAACGCACCCGTCCCCTACCCGTACCCCCAACGGGAGGCGTGGTCTTCCAACTCAACCCGTTGCCGAAGGTAAGATTCAAGCACTGCTCGGCAAAGATCATAGCTCGTGAACCACCCCCAGCACTGGAGTTGAAATAAAAATCCCAATAGCACCTGCCCAACTGCAATACCAATTGACCCTCCCCCTCCTGTCCTGCCAGGAGCTATGATGGCAACATTGTTGCAAATGTGCACTTGCTGTGAGATGCCATTGAGCTGAAAAGTTCAGAGTGTTCCTGTCTTGCAACTTTGTATCGAAGTGTGTTGGAAGCTGTGAGGAATGATTTTAACAGGAAAAAACATTTTAAATTCAAAGTTTTGTCCGATTTTTGAACATTTTCATTAATAACTCGAGAAATAAAGCAAGACCTTTTCAGATAAGGCGATTTAGGACTCCAGGGGAAAAATCTCTACCGGAATATGTAAAAATGTTATCGTTAGCGCGTCGTTTTTTCGAGAAGATGTGATTGTACACAAACAAACACACACACGAACAAACACACACATGAACAAACACACACACATGAACAAACACATCCACATCCAAGATCAGACTTTTAATAGTTATATGATAATTGTACAACATTTCATAATTTGACAGGAAAAATTTCATAGGAACCTGAGAGGCAACATTCTCCATGCAGAGGGAGGTGGGTCTATGGAACGAACTGTCAGAGGAGGCAGTTGAGGTAGGTAAAATAACATTTAAAAGATACTTGCACATGTACAAGTTAGCCTAACTTTTGCAAATGTTTGGAGGGACAAGGGCTAAACGTAGGCAAATGGGATTAGCTTTGATGATAACATGGATGGGGTTGGGCGAAGTGCCTGTTTCCGCGCTGTATGTCTCTATGCCTCCAATATTTCACAGAGAAAAAAAATCTTAATACTTATTATAATAGATACAATTTTCATTTCTTATGTTGCAGAGAATCTGATGACATCACATCATGCAGCAGAAAAATGGCATGGGTGCCAAACAATAGAAGATTGTGAAAAATCACGTCACATTTTAAGAGAAGAAAAGTAACTGACACCTAAAGACACAGAAACTGCATATGGTGGAACCTTCAGCAAAATTCAGTGGGTCATGCAGCATCTATGGAGGGATTGGACAGACAATGTTTCGGGTCTGGACCCTTCTTTAGACTGATGGAGTGGGGGAGGAGGGGGGAGGTGGAAAAACAAAGCCTGGCAAGTGACATGTAGATAAAGACTGCTTGCCACTCCATATCACTGACATGATGAATATTCGTCATGTTGGCGAACATCAGAAGGATTATTGATAATTATTGCGCTGGGTGTATAAATGCTGGTGATATTGGGAAAGGCAGATTATCTTAAGTCAACTTAAAACAAACGGAAGATCATTCAGTTTGAGAATCTTTCAAAGGTAAAACTGAGTAATTCAAAATGTTTGATAGCTATTGTTTAGATAGGAATTAAATAAAAATGTCAACCAAAAACCAATATGGTTTCATCTGTTTGCTGAGTTCCAACAAAATCCATCGTGGATTAAGCAAATCTCCAATTCATTTTCGCACTGTTACACAAATATATTTTCTTGCAGCTTTGTACAATAAAGTCAAGACACTCCCTGGCCCTGTATTTGGACAGTCAACTGGAACTCACTGTTAGAATAGTTTCAAGAGTGACTCGGGGGACTGGAACGGGGGTTGTGAATATTTCAGCTGAATTTGACAGAGAAAGGGGAAGGTCAATTTAAAAGGGAACTTATCACACCAAACATCCCCCAAGGACTTTAGTTTGATTGAATTATACTTGAAGTGTGTCTCTTATTCCAGAAAGCAAACTGAATATCGCAGGTTCTCATCAACAAAATGAGATGAATAATCAGTAACTGTGCTTTTAATAAATGATTGATTCAAAGACACAGCATCAAAGCAGCGCCAGAGACCCGGGTTCGATCCTGAATACAGGCGCTGTCTGTACGGAGTTTGTATGTTCTCCCCGTGACCGTGTGGGTTTCTCCCCGGGTGCTGTGGCTTCCTTGCACATTCTAAAGATGTACATGTTTGTAAGTTAATTTGGCTTCAGTAAATATTGTCCCTAGTGTGTAGGATGGTGCTAGTTTGTGGAGATTGCTGGTAGGCACGAACTCGCGTGGGCCTCAAAGCCTGTTTCTGAGCTGTTTCTCAAACTCAAACTAAACTAAATCACCCATTAACACTAGTTATATGTTATCCCACTTTCATACATTCACTACACACCAGGGACAATTTACAGAGGCCAATTAACCTACAAACCTGCACGACTTTGAGATATGGAGGGAAACCGGAGCCGTTGGAGGAAACCCACATGTTCACAGGGGGAGCATATAAACTCCAGAAAGACAGCACCCGAGGTCAGGATCGAAACCCGTGTCTCTGGCGCTGTGTGGCAGCAGCTCTACCAACTGCGCCACTGTATCGCCTAGGGAAGAATTATGCTCTGTGCGTGTGAACCTGAGAACTAATCAAAGTAAAGATGTCAAAACGGGAAAGAACAGAATCTCAGCCACAACACTACATCACTCCATAATAATATTCTCAGCACTCTGAATCCATTATTAACATATTTGCTGAAGAAAGCTTACTTTGCCCAATGAAGTGACACTCTTAAGAAGAGTCCTGACCCAAAATGTCCTATCCTTTTTCTCCAGAGATGCTGCCTGACCCACTGAGTTACTCCAGCACTTTGTGTCCATCTTTGGTATAAACCAGCATCTGCAGTTCTTTATTTCTACACCTGACTTTCTGAGGCCAGCTAATCACCGTTGCTTTGTCCATTGCCTCTGCCAATAAAAGAGACAAATTAACGTTCTTCAAAATGTTAGAAGTGCTGGAGTGTTAACATTAATCTATGTCTTAGTTTCTCAGTGTCACGTTCTTGAGGGATTGCCTTGAGCATTTGCTCTAGTGACACTTCAATAATGAAAAATCAATTTGAAGATCTGCTTGAATTTGCTGTTTGCACTTTCTAATAATATATTTACCTAGGAACTGTTGATGCTGTTATATTCCAAGCTGAACTATAAAAAAATGCTGGAAATATTGAGGAGATCGTGAGTCAAGAACGTTTAATTGCCATATGTACCGTATGCGCCATATGCCATACGTAACATTTCTTACTTGCTGCATCTCAACAGGCCTACAAACACATTAAAACACAGATAAATCTATGATCAATCATACAGGAAACTAATAACCAATATACGAGGTAACCATAATAATGCAAAACAGAACTCTGTAGTGCAACTAAAGACACTTGAGTTTGCAGGAGTTTTGTGCGTTCTCCCCGTGACCACGTGGGTTTTCATCGGGTGCTCCGGTCTCCTCCCACACTCCAAAGACGTACAGGTTCGTCCCTAGTATGTTGGATAGTGCTAGTGTGTACGGGGATTGCTGGTCGGCGCGGACTCGGTGGTACGAAGGATCTGTTTCCGCGCTATATCTCTAAACACAGTCCATGGAAGGTCATAGTTGCTGAGGTTAGTGTTGTGCAGTGTTCAAGAGCCTGATGGTTATTGAGAAGAAGCTGTTCTTTAACCTGGTGGTCACGGTTCTCAGGCTCCTATACCTTGTTCCCAATGGTAGAAGTGATAAGAAAGCATGGCCAGGGTGGTGTGGGTCTTTGATGGTATTAGCTGCCTTTCTGGATCAGCGCTTTCTGCAGTTCCCTTTGATGATGGGGGGTACGTGCGATGGCACGAGCAATGTCTACCATCTCTGTAATCCCCTCCGTTCTCTGTAGTGTGTTAGTTCTTCAATTCCTTCATTTTTCCCACAACAACTGAATGCCAGTGTAAATAATCTGCGAGTACCATTAATATTCACAGAACAATTACTAATTTTGATAGTTGGCAGACGATGTTTGATGAATGGTCGAAAATGAATAAATTTACATGATATTGCAGGCAATTTATCAGACTTACTACCACATGCACAATCACACTAAGAGAGAATGGATCATTATTAATCATCAGTAATACATCTCCTCTTCCATTAGTCATACTTAGGAAAAATGCAGTTTATTTGCAATAAAGTCAGATATTCTTATACTTAACTTTAATTCAAGAGAAGCAAAGTTTGAAGCAGTATTATCCCACTTTCTGGGATGCAAGCAGAAGCCTCCACGTGGTGCATCCCGGGCAATGCTGATGACAGAAACTGTGCCACAGTGACTGAATGAAGTAGCCAATTCTGCAACCGTCACTGACCGACCGGAAAGACGTGATATAGATGGCCGGACACGAGGAAGAAGAATCCCACTCTCATGCACTACCTACACACTAGAAGCAATATTACAATTAACCTAGAAACCTGTATGTCTTTGGGAAGTTGGAACAAAGCTAATTCCACAGATTCACCACCCTTTGACTAAAGAAATTCCTCCTCATCTAACTTTTCTTCTGAGGCTCTGGCCTCTGGTCCTAGACTCTCCCACTAGTGGAAACATCCTCTTCGCATCCACTCTATCAAGGACCTTTCACTATTCGGTAAATGTCAATGAGGTCCCCCCTCATCCTTTTAAACTCCAGCGAGTACAGGCATATTGCTGTCAAACGCTTATCGTCTGTTAACCCAATCATTCTTGGGATCATTCTCGTAAGCCTCCGCTGGACCCTCTCAACGCCAGCACATCATTCCGAGCATCTTCTAAAGCAACCAAGCCAGACTACAAATCCCTCGTGGAATCTGGTGGTGACAGAGGGCTGGAAGATTTCAGCTGCAGTGGAATGATTGAAGCCAAGGGAGGCAGTACCGAAAAAAGCAATTTGCACTTTGGCTTCAAAGCAGAGGAGCAAGGTGAAGTCTGACGTAAACCAGGATGCAAATGGCCAGCCCTAACTCAAAGTAGCAGCTAAGGAGCTCACTGCAAACTTTAAAATTAATTTAACAACTTGTCTCCAATGCACAGCTAAATATCTCTATTTAAAACTAGGTTGTCTTTATAGTTTGAACAAGTAAGAATTTAAAATTACGACAATCATAGAATCTGAAGATAGACAAAATGCTGGAGTAACTCAGTCGGTCAGGCAGCATCACTGGGGAAAAGCAATAGGTGACGTTTCAGGTCGGAAACCTTCTTCAGACTGAGTATTACATTGGATAGACTTGGATTGTTTCCCATGGAATGCTGGAGATAGCAGGAGGCTGGATGGAAGTATATAAAATTATGAGAGGCATAAATAGGGTAGACAATCAGATCCTGCTCCCCCAGGATGGAAAAATCAAATACTAGAGGACACACGGTAACTTTAAGGTGAGAGGGGCAAAGTTTAAAGGAGATGTGCCTAGCAAGTTTGTTTACACAGACGTTGGTGGGTGCCTGGAACCCGCTGCCGGGGTTGATGGTTGAGGCAGATACGATCGTGCCAATGAAAAGACTTTTGTATATCACATGGATATGCAGGGAATGGAGGGATATGCGTTATATGTAAGCAGATATGAGTTGGTCTTGGTATCATTTCAGCACAGACGTTGTGGGCCGAAGGGCCTGCTCTTGTGCTGTACTGTTCTATGTTCTAATTGGCTAACAGAGCCAATGGCCAATGGGGCAGAAGCTGAAGATGTTGCAGTGAAGTTTTACCCATTCCCCTTGCATCCCCTCAGCCTGGCAGACATTGATAGCGTGAAACAAGGCAACTTCCTTCCTGAGCTGGAGACACAAGAAGCTGCAGAGACTGGAGTCGTGAACAAAACACAAAGTGCCGGAGGAATTCTGTGGATCAGGCAGTATCTGCGGGGGGAATGGGCAGGTGTCCCTATGGGTCTGGACCCTTACTTAGACTGAATGAGTTGGGGGGTAAAGCTGGAAAAGAGAGATGGGGATGGGACAAAGCCTGGCACAAACCTCCTTCCCTTCCCCCTGTCCCCGATCACCCATATCCCTCCCTCTGGCTTTACATTTGCTTACCTTAGCCCTTTTGACTCCTTTTCACCTCTACCCTTAGTCACTCACTCCATCCATCTGCCAATCAACCCCCCTCACCTGTAACCACCTATCATCCCACCTCTCTTTTCCAGCTTTATCCCCCCTAGCCCATCAATCAGAAGAAGGGTCCCAACCTGAAACATCGTTCGTCCGTTGCCTCCACAGATGCTGCCTGACCTGCTGAGTTTCTCCAGCACTTTATGTTTTGCTCATAAATGAGTTGTCCGTTACTTTTGTACCGCTTTCTTCAGGGAATTAATCGCTTTGCTGGAGATGGAGGTATATTAAATGTTCATGCTTCTTTTGCAAATGGTTCTTTAATAAATGTAGCACGTGTAAATCTCTCCGCTCCATCTCCCCTTTCACCTACTCTCGTTTTGCTGCACTTACAATGAGAAGGATTGTTTCTGGGACACAGCAAGTCTCTTTCCTCATCAGCAGAATATTAATACAAGTTGGAGAGATGTAACTACAGCTCGTGGTGAAATGTGCTGAAATGTCTCTCCATATTAATTATGCTGGGGAAAAATCACTTTGATCTAATGGAAGTTTTATAAATCCACGTGAGGGGTAGCATTGCAATTGTATCCTGGTAGCTTTGCTTATCTATATCAAAGAGTGCAATTAATATCACTGCACTTCCTAAACATTTAAGAACTTTGTACAATCGGTTTCTTGGTTTTATTTCCTGAGGATAGCTTTTAAGACCATAGACCATAAGACATTAGACCATTGGGCAACGCAGTGATGCAGTGGTAGAATTGCAGCCTTACTGTGTCATAGACCCGGGTTCGATTCTGACTATGGGTGCTGTCTGTACGGAGTTTGTACGTTCTCCCTGCGTTTTCTCTGGGAGCTCCAGTTTCGAATAGTGAAAGGGGCTGAATAGAGTGAATGGGGAGAGGAAGCTTCCACTAGTGAGAGAGTCTAGGCTCAGAATAAAAAGGACATACCTTTAGGAAGGAGATGAGATGGAATTTCTTCAGTCAGAGGGTGGTGAATCTGTGGAATTCATTGCCACAGTCGGCTGTGGAGGCCAAGTCAATGGATGCTTGATTGGTAAAGGTGTCAAGGGTTATGGGGAGAAGGCAGGAGAATGGGTTTGAGAGGGAAGGATAGATCAGCCATGATTGAATAGCAGATGAGACTTGATGGGCCAAATGGCCTAATTATGCTGCTAGAACCTTTTAACAATATTTTAAAAATGGAAATAATTTCATGTCCAACCAACATTCCATTTTTGAACTCTTGTTTCTTGACTGTAATAGAAATTCCCCAACGTCTCAACAATTTCTTGCCACAACGCTTGCCTCAGTGATCTCCCCCTCACGGCTTCAGATCCAGTAATTCACGTGATATCAGGGTGGTTCTACCTTCAGTGAGGTGGAGCATTTTACCTTGGGTTTGAGAAGTGGAGACTCAATATGCCTGCTTTGTTTAGTTTGGGGACACAGCGCTGAAAACGGCCCTTCGGCCCACTGAGTCCGCGCCGACCAGCGATCCCTGCACACTAACGCTATCCTACACACACCAGGGACAATTTACACATTTTTCCGAAGCCAATTCGCCTACAAACCTGTACATTTTTGGAGTGTGGGAGGGAACCGGAGCACCCGGAGAAAACCCACGCACAGCACCCGTAGTCAGGATCGAACCTGGGTCTCTGGGGCTGTAGGGCAACAACTCCGCGCCGCCCGTGTTGAGCAAACAAATAAACTAATTTGAGCTCAGCAGTAAATGTTTACCGAATATTGAAGTATTTAAGCGAAGCCATAAAATTGGAGGTTTCGTTGTCGTGGCAACACAACCCACTCTGCTGAGTCATCGGCTATTCCTGTCCACAGTGGAGATATCTGGTTCTCTAATGACATCTTGGCAACCACGCACACTGATTAATGTGCTGGCTTCACATTGCATTATTTAGAAATGTAACGTATTCCTGGTGTACTGAGATCGCAGGAGTTCTGGCCCCATCAGAACTCTAGCAGGGAAACAGCTTTACTTCTCCTTGCTCTGCGATCCCAAAGGATATTCAGTATTGTATGATTTTTCTTCTCTCCCAATTTAATGGGGTGTTTTAAATACAAGGGAAGAGGTCGCACTTCCCTCGTGTTTTCTAGGCACTTTGACCTATAACCAAAGGGCGGCATGATGGCGCAGCGGTAGATTTGTGGCCTTACAGTGCTTACGGACCCGGGTTAGATCCTGACTATGGATGCTGTCTGCATGGAGTTTGTATGTTCTCCCCATGACCGCGTGTGTTTTCTCCGAGATCATGATCACATTGAATGGCGGTGCTGGCTCGAAGGGCCAAATGGCCTACTCCTGCACCTAATGGAGGGATCTACCACAGTCGCTGCCTCAAAAAGGCTGGCAGCATCATCAAGGACCCACACCATCCTGGCCACACCACCCTACTACCTTCAGGTAGAAGGTACAGGAGCCTAAAGACTGCAACGACCAGGTTCAGGAATAGCTACTTCCCCACAGCCATCAGGCTATTAAACCTGGCTCGGACATAACACTGAACTTTACTAGCCAATACTGTTATTTGCACTTTATCAGTATATTGACCATTGTGTATATATTTATAGAATGCCTTGTAGTAAATGCCTACTATGTTCTGTTGTGCTCAAGCAAAGCAAGAATTTCATTGTCCTACCAGGGACACATGACAATAAACTCACTTGACTTGACCTGACTTGACTTGAATGTCTATTGTCTATTGTCTTATCTCCGGTTTCCTCCCACAATCCAAAGGCGTACGGGTTTGTTGGTTAATTGGCTTGGTATGAATGTAAATTGTCCCTAGTGTGTGTAGGGTGGTGTTAAGGCGCGGACTTGGTGGGCCGAAGGGCATGGTTCCGTGCTGTATCTCTAAACTAAACTAAACAATATACCTTCCAACTGGTGCTTTATCCAGGTCTTCATACTTGCAAGGATACAGGTCAGACCCGAGAGTAAACAGAACTTCATTCACACGCAAAACATAAAGTGCCGGAGGAACTGTGTAGGTCAAGCAGCATCTGTGGAGGGAATGGACAATGTTTTGGGTTGGAACCCTGCTTCAGTCTGATTATTCTCCATAATCAGTCCGAAGAAGGGTCCCGACCCGAAATGTCACCTGTCCATTCCTTTCACTGATGTTGCCCGAGATCTGCCAGCACTTTGTGTTTTGCTTATATTCCAGCATCCTCAGTTCCTTGTGTCTCCGTTTTATTGGTGTGGAATGCATGGTTAATGGTGCAACTTCCTAATGCGCCATAGAATGCATCCTGTCGAGATCCATCACGGCTTGGTTTGGGAACAGATCTGCCTGTCCCAGACCACAATAAATTGCAGAGTTGTGGATGTAACCCAGTGCACCACATAGACCAGACTCCCCACCATTGACTCCAACTATCCTTCATGCTGCCTCAGGAAAGCAGCCAGCATAACCACGATTTCTTCACCTCAGTCATTCCCTCCTCCTTGCACCTGTCGGGCTGCGAATAGAAAAGCTCCAAAGCGTTTGTACCAGCAGATTCAGGAATAGCTTCTTCCCCTCAGTTATCAGACTACGCAATCGTTCCTCCATAAGCCAGCGTTTAGTTTAGTTGAGTTTATTGTCACGTGTGCCGAGGTACAGTGAAAAGCTTCTGTTGCGTGCTAACCGGACAGCAGAACGACAAGACATGATTACAATCGAGCCATTCACAGTGCACAGATACATGATTACAGTCAAGAACCAAGAGTTCAAAAATGGAATGTTCACAGTGCACAGATACAGGGAATAACATTTCATGCAAGATAAACTCCAGTAAAGTCCAATTAAAGATAGTCTGAGGGTCTCCAGTGTGGAAGATGACCCCTCTCTAATTGTTGCTAGGATGGTTCACGGACACACAGATAAGATTTGTTCAACCAATTCTTCACACCTACCTCATTGCTGACATTCAACCTTTTCTTTTTAGTTTAGTTCAGTTTAGAGACACAGCGCGGAAACAGGCCCTTCGGCCCATCGGGTCCACGCCGACCAGCGTTGCCCGCACATTAATACCCGCCAGGGACAATTTTTACATTTACCAAGCCAATTAACCTCCAAACCTGTACGTCTTTGGAGTGTGGGAGGAAACCGAAGATCGCAGTGAAAACTCACGCCAGTCACGGGGAGAAGGTACAAACTCCGTACAGACAGCACCCGTAGTCGGGATCGAACCCGGGTCTCCGGTGCTGCATTCGCTGTAAGGCAGCAACTCTACCGCTGCGCCACTGTGACCGCACTGTAACATTAACACTGCAATACAATATTCTACACTCTGGTATTTTTCTCTTTGCCCTACTTGTGAAAGGCTTGATTGTAAGTGTGTACGGTATGATTTGATTTGACCGGATAGCACACAAACAAAAGCTTTTCACTGCACCTCAGTTCATGTGACAATGGTAAACCAAACCAATACTTAAATTAATCTTGAATGCTCAGAGTCCCAAACACTACCTGTCACGTTTGGGGCTGGTCGCAGGTGTCTTTGCTGAGCCCCCAACATCCAGGCTTCTCTGCAGTTCCCAAAGGTTAAAAAAGACACAAAGTGCTGGAGTAACATGTGAGGAACATGTGTACGTAATGGGTACACAAAAGTGCTGGAGAAACTCAGCGAGTGCAGCAGCATCTATGGAGCGAAGGAAATAGGCAACATTTCGGGCCGAAACACTTCGGTATCGGCCCGAAACGTTGCCTATTTCCTTCGCTCCATAGATGCTGCTGCACTCACTGAGTTTCTCCAGCACTTTTGTCTACCTTTGATTTTCCAGCATCTGCAGTTCCTTCTTAAACACATGTGTACGTAATGTTCCGGGTTGGGAATTCTGAAGGATCCCAACCTGAAACGTCACCTATCCATGTCCCCCAGAGATGCAGCCTGACCTGCCGAGTTACTCCAGCACTTGTTGGGGTTTTTTGTAAGCCAGATCTGCAGTTCCTTGTGTCCACCTATCACTTGCCAGGCTTTGCCTCGCCCCTACCTCTCCTTTGCAGTTTTCTCCCCCCTCCTTCATCTGTCTGAAGAAGGGTCCCGACCCGAAACATTGTCTGTCCATTCCCTCCACAGATGCTGCCAGACCAGCTGAGTTCCTCCAGTACTTTGTGTTGCTCAAGATCACGAGAGGAATACTGTAGATGAGGTAAAGGAACAGAGTAGAGGATCAACAATCAGAGGACAAAGGTTTACAGTGAGGGCAGGAAAGATTTAATAGGAATTAGAGGGGCAACTTTGTTTTACACAAAGGATGGTAGGTACATGGAATGAGCTGCCAGAGGGGGCAGTTGAGGCAGGTACTTCCAAAATAGTTTTAAAAATATTTGGACAGGTACATTGATAGGATAGTTTTAGAGGGTTATGGACAAACACAGGCTAGTGTAGATGGGGCAAGTTGGGCTGTATCACTAGACTGTATGACTATGATTCCAGCATCTGCAGCCTCTTGTGTCTCTGGTAGACTGATTTGGCTTAAGGCTCCTTATCTGCGGGGGAAATTGCCAGTAACTGATGTTCTTGGATATTATGGGAGAGAAAATTAATTTAGTAATATAAATTTATTAACTCCACTTCATGCCGAAGATTTCTTTTAAAAAAAGAAATGAATATTGTCTACTCACCATTTAATAAAGCCATCTCCTGCACCAGGCTGCCCCCTGGAGGCTTCATTTGATGCATTGCAGTCTTCATGTAACTTGGCTTTGCCTATATATGTGGGACATTGTACTTATTAGTGCTTTTACTTATGTAGACAAAGATATGTGTGTTCCTTGCTGTTAGTGTCTATGGTGGATCGTCTTTCTATAAGCTGCTTAAGCTGTTTAAGGGCCTGACCACCAACTTTACAGAAGCATTATTAGTTTAGTTTAGTTTAGTTTAGTTTAGTTTAGTTTACAGATACAGCATGGAAACAGGCCCGGTGCAGACTTGGTGGGCCAAATGGCCTGTTTCCGCACTGTATCTCTAAAGTAAACTAAACTAACCTATCATCTTTCAAGAGAGAGTTAGATTTAACTCTTAGGGCTAAAGGAATCAAGGGATATAGGGAGAAAGCGGGAATGGGGCACTGATTTTGGATGATCAGCCATGATCATATTGAATGGCGGTGCTGGCTCGAAGGGCTGAATGGCCTACTCCTGCACCTATTGTCTATGTTTTTATGTTTCCATGGACAGTCACTGGTTACAGTACTTTGGTTCTGCACTATTTTGATTATCTGGTATAACTGCTATTAATTTATTATATTACTGAATATTATATATTTATCTGTGTATTATTGTGTTAATGTGCCTGCAAACTGCAGCAAGTATGAATTCCATTTTTCTGTTAACGGTAAATATTATACTTAAATACTCTTGACTTGCAATTAGGATTCAATCATCCACATATGAAGTTAAACATGACCACTGTTAGCATCTCTCCACCTATTGATGTTAACATCATTAGCATGATCATAATGAACGGCGGTGCTGGCTCGAAGGGCTGAATGGCCTACCCCTGCACCTATTTTCTCTGTTTCTATCCCACAGGACATTTATAGGAGAAAACTCAGGCAATAATTGATAGAGCAAAAACAGATGTTCATCTAAGCAAATCAAAGCTTAGTCAAAGTGAAAATGTTCACATGGGACCCTAAAAGAGGAGGGAGGTGGAGTGAAGGCGTTAAGACAAGGAAAGATTCTCTCACCTTTCAATTTTGTGTCTATTTCTAATCAGCAAAATAAAAATCATTGGAGACACAAAAAACTGTAGATGCTACAATCCTAGTTTAATTCAGTTGAGTTTATTGTCACGTGTACCGAGGTACAGTGAAAAGCTTTTGTTGTGTGCTAGCCAGTCAGGAGAAAGACAATAGTTTCCTCAAGTGTCGCAACATTTGTTTTGTCGCCGCTGGATCTTGAAATGTTCAAAATCTTTCGGCAACCCTGATACGTCAGTCAATGACGCCGGCAGTCGCCGAAAAAATCACCAAGTGGGACAGGCCCTTTACAGTGTCAGGGACCCAGGTTCTATCCTGACCTGGGGTGCTGTCTCTGTTGAGTTTGCATGTTCTCCATGTGACTGCATTTGTTTCCTCCCAGCGCTCTGGTTTCCTCCCACATCCCAATCTCCCCAGTACCTTCTTGCTTTAGTAACCGCTCCAACAAATTCCCCCTCAGACTCTCCTGCCCCAAGGAAGACAAACCAGCCTCTCCACATAAGTGAAATTCTCCATCCCAGCCCACACCCTGGTGAATCTCCTCTCAGCCCTTTCAATGCAACCACGTATGGCCACCAAACTATACACAGTACTCCAGCTGTGGCCACACCAAACGTTCTCCCATAATGTTCCTTGTTTTTATATTCCCTGCAAGCATCTATATTCTTCTTTCATCACCTTGTCTGTGCTTCCTCCGTCAGAGATCAGTGGACTTGTACGAGGTCACTCTGATCCTCAGTGCCCCCCCCAAGGCCCTACAAGAGTCCAGAGAGTCAAGAGTGTTTAATTGTCATATGTACCGGCGACAGAGGAATTGTCAGCACCTTTGTGGCGACCCCTTTGTGTACTTTTATGTAGAAACAAAGAGTTTCACTGCACCTAGGCACATGAATGAATGAATAAATAAATCTGAATGAATGAATACATTTTATTAGCCAAGTATGTATACATACAAGGAATTTGCCTGGGTGCTTTGCTCGCAAGTAACAACACAATATACAGTAGACAATTAAAAATAAAACATTATTATTTAAACATGTGAAGAATGAAATAAAATGCCAGAGCAAAAGGAGGCTACAGACTTTTGGATGTTGAGTAGAGCTACTGCTCGTGGAAAAAACTTTGGCTGCGGCAGCTGGGACAGTCCGGAGTCGCCTTCCAGAGGGAAGTGCTTCGAAGAGTTTGTGGCCTGGGTGAGAGGGGTCAGAGATGATGTTACCCGCTCGCTTCCTGGCCCTTGCAGTGTACAGCTCGTCAATGGGGGGAAGGTTGCAGCCAACAACCTTGTCGGCTGATCGAACGATTCGCTGCAGCCTCCAGATGTCGTGCTTGGTGGCTGAGCCAAACCAGACCATGATGGAGAAGGTGAGGACAGACTCTACGATGGCAGTATAAAACTGGGCCATGTGACAATAAAGTATCATCATCGTCATCGGAAAGAATCAAACTGCTGGGGGAACTACAACATTTCTACAACATTTCGTCTGCTGGAGGAACTCAGTGGGTTCTGTGGGGGAAGGGAGACAGAAATTGTCAATGTTTCAAACCAAGACCTTGCATCGGGACTTTGATGAAGCCAGTTGACTTGCTAGGAATGTTGCCGCCCTACTAGAGTGAGTTGCAGTATCTTGGGATGACGTTTGTGTTGTAACATTCAGCCCGAGGTCCCACACTTCTGATACCATCTCTAGTCACTTGTAAACATCTGTAAAATCCCCCCTAGCTAAATTACAAATCCTAAAGAAAGCAGCGAGGGTCAGAAAAAGATGCCTTTTGTATTTCTATTTTGCAAAAACAAAGAGCAGGCTTTTAAGTCAGAATCAGCTGATTTCATGCAGATTAGCTACAAACATATGAGAAGCTTGCTTGTTTATATTCACGTGGGTGGAAAGATCAGAGAGGACTTGGTGTGTGTGCGTGCAAAAAGCCCATTATCGGAGAGATCCCAGAGGAGATGGGTCAGGAAAACTTGCATCATTAACTCATTAAAATCAGAAGCCCAACACAATTATTTTGGGGCTTCCATTCCAGTGCGATGTCCAGAGTAAAAATGAAACCACTGCTTCAAAGGAACTCGCAATAATGCATAGCGACCTTTGGATTGTTTCATTCTGAAGTTGCCCAAGACTAAGAGAACCAATTTGTTAACTATATCTTTGGAGATTGATTTTATACTTGTGTAACCTTGCCAGGAGGCTAAGGGATGACCTTATGCATGTTCATGTCTAATGAGCAGAATCAGGCCATTCAGCCCATTGAGTCCACTCCGCCAATCAATCGTGTCTGATTCTCTCCCTCTCAACCCCTCTATTGCCTTTTCCCCATAACCTTTGACACCCTTACTAATCAACAATCTACCAATCTCTGCTTTAACAATACCCAATGAATTGCCCACCTTATTGAGGTGTTCCAGAACATGAGGGGCATGGATAAAAGGAGCCCCCAATCTTTTCCCAAAGGATTCTAAAACTAAAGGGCATAGGTTTACTGTGAGAGGGGAGAGATTTAAGAGGAACTTCAGGGCTAATGTCTTCATCCAGAGGGTAGTCGATGTCTTGAATGACCTGCCAGAAGAGACGATAGAAGAAGATACAATTATGGCTTTAATATACATTAAACATAGAAAATAGGTGCAGGACGAGACCATTCGGCCCTTCGAGCCAGCACCGCCATTCATTGCGATCATGGCTAATCGTCCCCAATCAAAAACCCGTGCCTGCCTTCTCCCTATATCCCTTGATTCCACTAGCCCCTAGAGCTCTATCTAATAGATATATGGACAGGGTTTAAAGGGAGCTCTATAGATATATGGACAGGGTTTAAAGGGAATAAAAGACAAAGTGCTGGAGCAATTCAGTGGGTCAGGCACCATCTCTGGAGAAGACAAATCGGTTACGATTTGGGTTGGGACCCTTCTGCAGTCCCGAAACATCACCTATCCATGTTTTCCAGAGATGCTGCCTGACCTGCTGAGTCACTCCAGCACTGGCTTTTTTTTTACACCAGCATCTGTAGTTCCCTGTTTCCAGAGCTTAGAGAGATATGGGACAAATCCAGGCAAATGGGACCAGCCCAATATGCCAACTAAATTGGCATGGATTAGGTGGGCCGAAGGGCCTGTTTCTGTGCTGTACAGCTATATGATCTTATCTCAAGCTGAATAGCTAATTAAAAAACAATAATGTAGATAAACATTTGAGATCCACTTGTCATGTAAAATTAGCTTTTCCAAAGTCGATTTTAATTTATCAACTTACATTTTAATTTTAAAATTAGCATTTGCAAGAGTAGTTTGCTTTACTTTGGATATCACAGATGAAAGCGTAATCAGTTTGAGATCCTGATTTTAGCAATGGTAATTGTAAAGTTTGCCATATTCCATTATTGATATGTCAGTGAGTCCAAGCAGAGATCTTGTCATGTGAAAGGATTGCAGTTATTCAAGGTCGCAGTGATCCATCACTGCAGCCAGTATTGCATCCAAGTCACATTCATCACTGGTTGACAGATCCCAGTTACCGGGAGACCAGGGGCAGGTGATATTACTGAGGACAAAATTTTTCACCCATAGAGTTGCGAATCTGTAGAATTCTCTGCCACAGAAGGCAGCGGAGGCCAATTTGCTGGATGTTTTCAAGAGAGAGTTAGATTTAGCTCTTAGGGCTAACAGAATCAAGGGATATGAGAAAAAAGTAGATACAGGGTACTGATTTTGGATGATAAGCCATGATCGTATTGAATGGCGGTGCTGACTCGAAGGGCCAAATGGCCTACTCCTGCACCTAATTTCTATATTACTGAACATTTGACTCCGTGCTATCTATATAAAACAATTTTCATTATTTTATATCTCCAAATAACTAAAGATAAAAAGGTACAGCATAGACTGATACATTATGCTTCAACGAGTATCAAATTCATTGTTCTGTTTCGGTACATTTGACATTCAAACACTCGACTCTTGACTGGAACCCATTTCCCACGACATGGTGTTAATCTTAGTTGGAGGTGAAGGTATGGAAGAGAAACTGAGCTCAGAGTAATGATAACACCTCCAAGTTCCCAAGCTTCATCGATGAAAACTGAAAATCTTGATGGAAGGATGGTAGAGGGTTCAAAAACCAGTGGCATTTTTCTTCTTTGGAATTTAGGAGGTTGAGGGGTGTACAAGGACCTCATTCAGGTGTACACGGCCATGAGGTACACTAGACCAGAGGGCACAGGCTTCAGGAAGAGATTTAGCATTGACGTCAGGGGCAACTTTTGCACTCAGAGGGAAGTCAGCATAAGTGTATGAAGAAACTGCAGATGCTGGTTTAAACCAAAGATAGACACAAAATGCTGGAGTAACTCAGCGGGACAGGCAGCATCTCTGGAGAGAAGGAATGGGTGAAGGAGACTGAAGAAGGGTCTCAACCCGAAGTCACATGACAGGTGTGGATAGGAAGAGCTTAGAGGAATATGGGCCAAATGGGTATGCCATCTGTATGCCAACTTGGTTAGCATTGATAAGGTGGGCTGAGAGGCCCGTTTCTGCGATGTACCGCTCTATGACTATGAGTGCAGACAAATCCTCTGCTTGGCAAGGACCAGTAGACAAAAAACATATGATTCATGATGTGACCCAAGGGAGAGATGGGAAACAATTTCACTTCTCCTGGGACTCATTTATAAAAAAAGAAATGTGACGTTAATTCTGGGATCTCTCTGGCATTGAAGCCACATTGAAATCAAATGTCAAGGTTTTAAAAGCTCCATATAGTTCTTAGCCACTCAAAATGTCCCTGGATTATCAGCCCAAATGAGTAATTACCATCAACAAAACCTCATCGACTTGCCATTCCCATTGGATCTGTTCACAGATTTGGTTTCAAACTGAAGGAATTTCTGGTGAACTTTATTTTGGGATTCTGCACTTCACAGAACACCAACAGCAAAGCTTCTGAAGCCTCTTGTTTAGTTTAGAGATACAGCGCGGAAACAGGCTCTACAGCCCACTGGGTCCGCGCCGACCAACGATCCCCACACTAACACTATCCAACACACACTAGGGACAATTTACAACTTTACCAAGCCAATTAACCTAATTAGCCAAAACCAGCAGGATGCCACACAGCTTCTTCCCACAGGCAATAAGACTGGTTAACGGACTGTGTCCCCTCCCCATATATCATACACCAACACATCTAACCTCGCCCATACTTTGACAGCTAGGCACCTGTCAAAGCAAAGCCACTGTTCAGTCTGAATGTCTGTTTTTATTTCAATTATTAGGCCTAGTGTAAATATGGTCATTTTAATTTTTAAAGCTATACGTATTTATTCTGTTATTATTAACTGCACTGACGGGAACTGATTGAGAAACAATTTTTCGTTTCATCTGTGTATGTAAGTACTCAGTTAAAATGACATTAAAGTGAATACTGAATACTGAACCTACAGACCTGTAAGTCTTTGAAGTGTGGGAGGAAACCGGAGATACTGGAGGAAACCTACGCGGTTTCGAGGAGAACGTACAAACTCCGTACAGACAGCACCGTAGTCAGGATCGAACCCGGGTCTCTGGGGTTGTAAGGCAGCACTGCTACCTCTGCATCACCATGCCGCCCTCTGGTATTTGCTTTCAATGAAGCGATACATAACTCTGTGGTTCAGACAAGTGCCTTCCAGCATAAGAAATCCTTGCTCGTGAGGAACGGTGGCCATTCAGCCCATTACCACAAGGAATGAAGAACAATCTAATTCTGCCTGAATTTCCCTTGGTGTCTTAAGTTTTATTCTTCTGTGAATAAATTGAAATAGACTTTGGGGGTGGAGAAGAAAGGGAAGGTCAAGAACAAATTACAGGGATGTCACAGGGATGTATAGGAAGGAACTGCCGATGCTGGTTTGCACTGAAGATAGACACTAAATGCTGGAGTAACTCAGCAGGACAGGCAGAATCCGTGGAGAAAAGGAATAAGTGATGTTTCGGGTTAAGACTCTTCTTCAGACTGTCAGAATGTAATTTTGAAAAAGCAGAGAAAGAGGAAAGATTGGTGATTCCAGTGAGTTTAGTGATCTCAGTTAAATAACTTGAGTGGAAACTAGGGGAATGTTGGAAGATCATTGTATGTGGCCTGTAACTCACACATCCAGAGATCACCGAGGACATGTGAGGGCAGACACAAGCAATACCAGGGTTGGCAGCCTGTTGGTAACACAATGTGAAATATAGGGCACTGTCTAATGCAAGTTTGAGTCTCAATGACAGTGTAATAAGTTGCTCATACCAAATGGGGCCCACCATGACCTAGTGGTCCTGTAGTGCTCTCTTAAATCTTTAATGGTGGGAGGGGCTGGGGGAGTTTGGAGAGAAGAGATATTAGACACCAAGTGAAAAGTTTTTGTGAAGCGATGCTTGCTCTTCCAGGGGCCTCCAGAACCCCTTTGAAGAATAGCAATTAGTTCTCTCAAATTGGAGAAAAAGACAAGCTGCAGGACAGTTGCTGCTTTACAGCACCAGAGTGATGGGTTCGAACCGGTACGGGTGCTGCCTGTACGGAGTTTGTACGTTCTCCCTGTGACCACCTGGGTTTTCTCCGGGTGCTCTGGTTTCCTCCCACACTCCAAAGACGTGCAGGTTTGTAGGTTAATTGGCTTTGGTAAAATTTATAAATTGTCCCTAGTGTGTAGGATAGTGCTTGCGTACGGACGGGGTGATTGCTGGTCGGCACGGTGAGCCAAAGGGCCTGTTTACGCGCTGTATCTCTAAAGTCTATAAATGTGTCACCAATGTCAGTCATGGACGGATCTGTATCTAGATGACTGTCTGGCTGGTTTTACATGGAATGATTCCTGGTTGTCTATTTAAAGTCCTGCCTGAAACTTGATTTGAGGCTTAACTGCTGGCTCTTTATCAATGAGAATACAATAA
>CM075989.1:18999076-19064043 GCA_038087875.1 Malacoraja senta
GAGAGAAGTAAAATGTGACGCTGGGGGGGAGGGGTATGGGTGAAAGGGGACAGGGAGAGAGGAAAGAGGAGGATAACAGAAATGTTTCTTAGCTGCTTAATCTTTTAAAAAAATAACTTAATTCATTAACATTTCAAGCGGTATTTTCAAGACTTTGGAATCCAGACAAATCAATACAGAAAATGTGGAATTTAATTGCAAAGTGGTGTGCATTTGAAAGGTTAAAACTATCCGGGATTTTGAACAGAAAGTTACAAAATGATCAATTACCTCATTTTACTTGCATAACATTGGTTAAATTTGTCACAATTACCCAACACGTCATTGGTGACAGATTAGAGCAATTTCAGTTCCATGGCATGCAAACCCAAACAGTTCTCCAATGTAGCAATCAACTGCAGGAAAAAGTTTGTCCTAGTTTAGTTCAGAAATACAGCCCGGAAAGAGGCCCTTCGGCCCACCGAGTCCGCACCAACCAGCGATCCCCGCACACTAACATTATCCGACACACACAAGGGACAATTTCCATTTATACCAAGCCAATGAACCTACAAACCTGTACGTCTTTGGAATGTGGGAGGAAACTGAAGATCTCGGAGAAAACCCATGCGGGTCACGGGGTGAACGTACAAACTCCGTACAGACAGCTCCTGTAGACAGGATGGAACCCGGGTCTCTGGCGCTGTAAGGCAGCAACTCTACCGCTGTGCCACTGGAATATTGTTTGGAAAGTTAAGGGCCCAGCATTGATCCGCTCCTAATAGCATGTCAACCTGAGTGTACAACTACTCTCTCTAAACTTGGTTTGCAGCTGAGCATTAACATCTCAGACGACCTGTCCTGGGACCATCCGACGTGTCACACAAAGAGGCGCACCAGTGTCTGTTATTTCTTTGAAGTTTAAAGAGATTCAGCACTTCAGGCAATACTCCAACAAACTTCTGCTGATTTACTGTAGAAAGTATGCCGACTGGTTGTGTCATGGCCTGCTGGGACAATTTCATTGCACGGGAATGCAAAAGGCTGCAGAGAGACGGACTCAGCTGGGTCCATCACGGGCATAGCTCTGCCCACCATCAAAAGCATCGACATGAGGTGCTGGCTCAAGGTGGTGCCATTTATTACCAAGGATCCCCAGCCTATGGGCCATGCCTTCTTCTCGCTGCCACCATCAGGTAGGAGGTACACAAGCCTGAAGTCTCACACCACCAGCTACAGGAACACCTAGCTTCCTACAACTATCAGATGTTTTTAACCAATTTACACAATCCGATGCCAATTGTGGACTTTTCCTTCTAATTGTGTTTGGCACTAATGCCTTGTTTTTTTTGCAGTCATTTTGTTTCTTTTTACTATCTCGCACAATGTGTAGTTTATGTTTATTTTATATCTGTGCTGGTCTCTACAGGTGCCTGTGATGCTGCTGCAATCACGATTCTCAATGTACCTGTACCTCAGCGTAAAACACTTCAGCATCCAACAAAAACTTAACTTGACGTAGTTAACTAATTCTCTTTCCCATTAATGCTGCTCCCCAAAATCGTGTGCTCTTATCAATTTTTTTGTGTGTGCCATATCAAAAACCTGTGATTTTGAACGATAATTAAATGAGAAACAAACACGAGCTTAAGTATTAAAAACTTTATTATTCCCCCTCAGTTTTTTCGTAGAATGCTGTTCATGTTAAATACACACAGCACTTTTGTTACATGAACTTCCCTCATTTAACAGATCATTTCGGATATGCATTTTACTTTGATTGTAACCAATTATTAATCATTAAACACCTACATCATCTGCAAGGACATTTTGCCAGTTGTGAAATAAGGGTATGTGATACAATTACATCACACCATCCATTTTTAGTCGGTGAACAATTACTACCACAAGTCACATTCTCATTCATGATCAGACAAAATCTTTTGTAAGATTATGCTTAAATTTTAAACAGTTGAGCAGTTAACAACTTTCTTTATAAAATCCCACTATATGAATGAATGTTTGAAAGAACCATCACATTAATGCAATGCATTGGCTGACAGGGAAACCATTATACATGGGCCTACAAACAATGACATAGCTATTCATTGTGTTATCATAACATAGCTTAACCACACAAACACCAAGGGATAGCTAGCACGTTGTCACACAGCATTCACAAGTCGTTCCTTTGAGCAACCCATCACAAAATGTGGGCATGTGCATGGATTTTCTAGCATTCCGAATATTTCCTGTTATATTAGTCATGCTGCCACAGGGTTTTTATATATACAGTAGACGAACCTTAAAATAATGAGTCGATAAAAACTGTGAGGGCAAAAACTATTCTTTTTACTGCATACAGCTTTCAGTGCAGCTTGGCATGGATCTTTCTTTTAAACTAACCATTAACACCTGATGTGAGCATTGTTTAGATGTTTTCAAATACTATTAGCTTCATTAGTCCATACAACCCAACTTGCCCACAGGAAATATATGGAGCTTTCAATGCTTAATACATTAGGAGCATAAAACTGAAAAAGTCCAGATTTATTGATCTTTGGTTAAACAGTTATGACTTTTGCCAACTAACAGTCCATTCAGATTATCTACAAGTATTTTATTACTTTGTTTTAACAGTTTCCATTGATGCAAACCATCTTGGTCGTAAAATGCAATTTGCAGCACAGTATCAATGAATGTAAGATTTGTAAGTAACTTTTTTGGCAGCATGTCAGAAGAAATTATTCGCGTTAAGACTTTATTTGACTGTCTTTCCCACATTCAAGTGGAAAATCAATAGATACCTTCAGTGGTCATGGTTTAACTCCGCACAGTACAGTCAAATCAGCATCCCAGGACAAACTTCTTTACTGCTTTTAATTAATACAAAAATTAAAAAAAAAGTCTTTTGTCTTTGTAACATTGAAAGCTTAAGTGCAGTACAAAAAATGACACTTAACTGCACAAGATACTACAATTTTAGCATGATTTTAATTACAGTTTATAAAAGATTAAAAAATACTTGATGTTGGGCACAGTGCAAATTTCAAGTCAAACATTTTCCCTGTCCTGGATATTTTACTCTGATATATTTTTGCATAACAAGATAGTTTGGTGCTATGAGGTTCCATGAAAAAAAGTGAAAGAAAAGTGTTTGTGGGTAAAAGTTACTGTTAAAGTACTACTAGAACAGTGGAGGAGTTAAATTCCAGTCGTTTCCCTTCTACCCAGACAGCAAATATATGAATGCCTTGACCCAGGCTTGGCAACTTGCCCAACACACTGTAGTGGATCTTCCATAGGATGAAATAGAGCACCAGGCAGCCACAGGGTCCAGATTACTCCTAATATGCATCTTTTTCAATTCGTTTTTTGCGAACTGTAGTAAAAACAGAAAGAGTGTAACTGTAGAGGCTTAAAAAGACAATCGCAACACTTAGAACAGGCAGGCACTATTATCTTCTATAAGTTTATAACGTCTCTGGTCCACACAGTATTGGAACATGCATCCAAACAGCACCCAGTCTCAGATTTTCTAACTGGTCAGAAATATGTCAAGCAGTGAAGTTAAGATTAAGTAAAAAAAACACAAAATCAGTTAGTGCAATGTCAGAAAACTGGTGATTAGTTCAGTAATTCCAGTTTCATGCTCACACTTAATACCATTTGAAACTTTGTGGTTGGACAGCTGGAAAGGTGCGTGAAGTATAATTAACTCATTCCAGAAGAAGAATCAAGATGGCAGCAACTAGCAGAAACAAAAGTAATTCAGAATGTAAAAGTATATCCTTGCAGCTTGATTTCAAGAGGAGGTATATCACCTGTACAAGACACAAAATGTCTTTTGGGTAATTGCGTTGTTTATGGGAAATAAATTGAAGAAATCTAAAATTACAGTTTCATAGGTACGTTGTAACAGCAAAGATCCCTCAAGGTTTCCCATTCAAACAAACAGCACTAATGCTACCACAGGGTTTCTAAAGAGTACTTTTCCAATAACTGTACTTAAAGAAAACTTGCATGGTGAATCATAGAAAAGTACAGCACAAGAACCGGCCCTTCAACACACAATGCCAATGCGAAACATTATACCAAGATCAACTCTTATCTATGTGTAAGAAAGAACTGCAGATGCTGGTTAAAATCGAAGGTAGACACAGAATGCTGGAGTAACTCAGCAGGTGAGGCAGCATCTCAGGAGAGAAGGAATGGCGTTTGCCCATTCCTTCTCTCCTGAGATGCTGCCTCACCCGCTGAGTTACTCCAGTATTTTGTGTCTATCTTCGATTCTTAGCTACCTGCACATAACCAATATCCCTCCATTCCCTGAATATCCATGTGCCGATCCAAAAGTCTCTTATATGTCACGATTGTAGCTGCCTCAACCACCACCTCCAACAGATGTGCATGGCAAGTTCTTTCCACAGAGGATGGTGAGTGCCTGACCCAAACAATTGTGAGATGGGAATGGATTGTGGCAAAAGCATTTGATCATCAGAATTCAATTCAGCTAATCTAAGCTGTTATTGAACCAAAATACTTCCTGATGCCAGGTTTCATTTTTTTGTTGTGATTCTGAATGCTGAGCTTAAATATAGAATACATAGGTCAACATGACCTAAACTACTCAAACCAATTCCTAGGTGTCAATGTCTTCTGGAGTCATGAACTTGGGAGAGGAATGGCTTGACTGACTGCACTGTGAACACAAATTATATTCTCTTCCTGAATAGCCTGAATGCACACCAACAAGACCACGGCCAAGACCAAGAGGGCGGCCACGGTGGCACAGCGGTAGAGTTGCTGCCTTACAGTGTTTACAGTGCCAGAGACCCGGGTTCGATCCCGACTATGGGTGCTGTCTATACGGAGTTTGTACTTTCTCCCCGTGACCTGTGTGGGTTTTCTCAGAGATCTTCGGTTTCCTCCCACACTCCAAAGACGTACAGGTATGTAGGTTAATTGGCTTGGTGTATGTGAAAATTGTCCCTAGTGTGTGTAGGATACTGTTAGTGTGCGGGGATCGCTGGCCAGTGTGGACTTGGTGGGCCGAAGGGCCTGTTTCCGCGCTGTATCTCTCCAAAACTCTAAGATATACAGAAGTAAAATTTGTTGAGTATCTCACATTGTAAAAAAAACCATCTCATCAGAGGTCCTGAATGAGCCAAAGAGTATTTCTGGCGTTTTGCATTCATTGCAGATTTCCAGCAATTGCAGCACTTAGCTTTTATCGTCCATGATGAATGATCACTTAAGCAAGGATCCAGAGGATTCCCAGTTCTGAAGATGGGCTCTGAACCCATAATATTAACTGTTTCTTTCCAATGATACTGCCTGACCTGCTGAATGTTTCCAGCATTTTATGCTCTTAAACCAAACGTAGTTATGTTCCAAAGTGCACCATTATGGAATAAACATTGGTGGTTTTGTTTCCCAGAGTCGCCGTATCCCTGAGTTGCAAGGCACAGAAACAGGTCATTCAGCCCAACACGTTGGCATACTGGGATAGTTCCATTTTCCTGCATTTGGCCCACAGCCCTCTTAAGCCCTTCCTGTCTATACAGCTGTCCAAATATCTGGAGTGAATGTTCTATGTTATGGCGGACGGTGACTTGATCTTACTTACGTAAATCATTGTTTTTAGTTATGGCTGCAGCTGCCCGTGTCCGTGGACCTTGCTGCATAAACTGATACCCAAACTTCAAGACTGAGATGTTTGTTTCCAACATTTGTGCCATTTCCATTTCAACCGTTGCACCTAGCTGCTGGCGCTGGAAGCAGAAACATTATTTAAAAAATAAACCAAATTTGTAATAAAAAAATACAAAATAAACTAAACATTCTTCATGTGCCTCTAGTTTAGTTTAGAGATACAGTATGCAAACAGTGTCCACGCCAACCTGTTCACGCGAGTTCTACGTTATCCCACTTCCTCGTCTATTCCCTACACATCAAGGAAAATTTCCAGAGACCAATTAACCTACAAACCCGCACGTCTTTTGGACGTGGGAGAAAAATTGAGCACCTGGATGAAACCCACGCGGTCACAGGGAGAACATGCAAACTCCACACAGACAGCACCTGAGGTCAGGATCGAACACGGGTATCTGGGGCTGCGAGGCAGCAGCTCTGCCAGCTGCACCACTGTGCTGCTCTACATTCAGTATTGGTAGTGTTATACCCCGTTGTGTTATCACCTCCTTTACACACAGCACTACTGCCACTCATATGGCCCCCTGGGGTGGTCTCCCTTCCCTTGTTTGAGGGGTGCTCCCACCTCACTCAGTCCAGAGACGGACATCTCGCTGCACTGGGGGACCAACGAATTTCAGACAGACCAAAGAGTGTCACCGAATTGATGGTCTTCCTGCAACACTTGACGTCCATCTTGGAATGTGTCCCCAGAACAGCCCGCAGATGAGAGAGTAGTGTATTACGCAGCTGTTCACAATGAACCGTGACAAGGAAATCTTTACATCTTTCTCCAGACAGCAAATCCACAATCTGCAAAGGGGTGGGCAGCAGTCTCCTCTCCATAATGGAGTGTATTGGAGTGTCCCACCAAACTCCCATGGGACAGAAAGGATGACAAAAGGTGGTCATTCTGTATTTCTCGCTAGAAAGTGACAATATGCAGTTTCAATTTACATTTTCAGTGAGAGGGAGTAGAAAATGGCTTGGGATTACGTATAAAGCAGTTCGGTTTAGTAACTGAACATTACTGTTAACACGTAAAATACTTCAAATTTACAAATTGGCAGCTATTTTTCATAAATTGACATTTTTATGACATAAAATACTCAAATGAGTAAACTCATTCAGTTTGCATTTTTTTTAAATAGGACAATGTATTTTCCATATATCTTGACAAATCATACAGAGATACCCTAACAGGTTGGAGTGGAAAAGTTGATGCAATGTTTACTTCTTGGTAGAAAGCATGAACATTTTTTTTTAAAGATTGAAAATTTACATAACAAGATGCACAACAAATATGAGCAAAGGTACTGCTGGTTCACAATTGATGAAGACATTTTAGGCTATTTCAGTTAAGGTCCATGGGATCAGAAAACACTTCAGTGTTTTATCAGTACACCATAGATCATGATTTGTTAAAAAAAGCTTACCTGATTATCAATCTTCAACTCCATTAAGGTCTCATTTTCTTTCAGTGCATCTATGATCGACTGCATGCCAACACCAGTGACGAAGTTTGACTCAATATTTAAACTTCTAAGTGTTGTATTTACTCGCAGCATATCTGCTAAACTCTTTGAAAAGATTGATAAATGTTAGCAGATGCAGTCTCAATAACAAAGCTTCTAACGTGCACTAATAAACTCAGGCCCATTTGCATCCCGCAGCTTGGCATTCTCTCATTTGGATAACTTACCTGACAAATGGAATATAAGATGGGAAAATGAAATTTCAGTTTCCCATATCATATTCCATTTGCCAGAACTTGGCTCACTCACTTAACCCCTGTCTCCTTGTTGCCACCTCAGTTACTCCAGCACTTTGTGTCCTTTTCTGCTCAAATTTTTCTTCGTTCAATTCCGAGCCCAGGAGTCAAAGTGAACCTTCCCAAAACTGTTTCCTTCCTTAAATACAGGTTCCAAAACTGCAGGCTGCAGTTCAAATACAATCTCACCCACAATATGTAAACTCACACCAGTAAGTTCCCTTTTAAAAAAAAAATAATCTACACACCTTGTAATGAAGAGAAGCAATTAACTTTCCTGATAGACACAAAATGCTGGAGTAACTCAGCAGGACAGGCAGCATCTCTGGAGGGAAGGAATTGGTGACCTTTCCAGTCAAGACCCTTCTTCCTGATTGCCTGTTACTGAAATCCTATATTTCAGAGACCATGGCTTAAGGGCCTGTCCCACTTCCGCGTTTTTTTCGGCGTCTGCTGGCACCCGTCATAGTCGCAGTAGGTCGCCGAAAATGTTGGAAATCCAGTGGCGACCAGAAAAAGGTACGACTCTTTGGGCGACTACTCACGACCATACAAGCGTCTTTTTCTGTTCGCCACTGAATTTTCAACATTTTGACATTTTTCGCAGACTTGCTGTGACTATGACGGATGACGGGTGCCGGTAGTCGCCGAAAAAAATTGCGTAAGTGGGACAGGCCCTTTATAGATTCCTTTTTACTACAATATTGTGAAGTCTCACTCAATTTCAATTTTTTCCTATTCTTCCACTCGACTTACTCCAACACTCAGCTGTTTATTTGGATTAAAGGGAAAATCAATACTACACTTTGTTTTCTCAGATGAAAATGTGTTTAAAAACAAATTAACCCTATTGCTGAGGATTTAGTGTCAAATGGTGGCCAATTAGGAAAAGGGGAGATGCAACATGACCTGGGTGTCATGGTACACCAGTCATTGAAAGTAGGCATGCAGGTGCAGCAGGCAGTGAAGAAAGCGAATGGTATGTTAGCATTCATAGCAAAAGGATTTGAGTATAGGAGCAGGGAGGTTCTACTGCAGTTGTACAGGGCCTTGGTGAGACCACACCTGGAGTATTGCGTACAGTTTTGGTCTCCAAATCTGAGGAAATACATTCTTGCCATAGAGGGAGTACAGAGAAGGTTCACCAGACTGATTCCTGGGATGTCAGGACTTTCATATGAAGAAAGACTGGATAGACTCAGCTTGTACTCGCTAGAATTTAGAAGATTGAGGGGGGATCTTATAGAAACTTACAAAATTCTTAAGGGGTTGGACAGGCTAGATGCAGGAAGATTGTTCCCGATGTTGGGGAAGTCCAGGACAAGGGGTCACAGTTTAAGGATAAAGGGGAAATCCTTTAGGACCGAGATGAGAAAAACATTTTTCACACAGATAGTGGTGAATCTCTGGAACTCTCTGCCACAGAAGGTAGTTGAGGCCAGTTCATTGGTTATATTTAAGAGGGAGTTAGATGTGGCCCTTGTGGCTAAAGGGATCAGGGGGTATGGAGAGAAGGCAGGTACAGGATACTGAGTTGGATGATCAGCCATGATCATATTGAATGGCGGTGCAGGCTCGAAGGGCCGAATGGCCTACTCCTGCACCTATTTTCTATGTTTCTAAATATCATCCAACTAAACAAATCATTAAAAGAAACATGGTGCATACAGTACAGGCTGCCTAAGGTTTGACTGGTAATGTTGTTAAAAGACAAGGAATCATTGATGGCAGAGTCATCCATGCTCTGCTACCGAGTTTTCATATTCCTTCACTAGATCATAATATCAAGTTAATTCACCACAAACTAATCAAGAATATTTCTCACAAATACACAATAAATAAAATAACTTACGAAGGCAATGGGATCATTGCTCCGGGTCGCTGCCAAACTAAACTTCTTCAGATGAGAATTATTTTTCAAAGCTTCCGCAAAATCTTTTAACGTTGGAATTGGAATATTCTGAGGACAAATTCAAATAATTGAGTTCTTTCTCTGCTGTTAGTCCTCATTAGTTTCAACCAGTCAACCAATTTATTCGTGGACCAACGCAACCGTTTTCAAACATCGTAGCCATATTTACAAAACCTGACTATCTAGAAAATCTGCTTTTTAGATTTTGTTCGAATGTTAGTTTTTAGTTTTAGAGATACAGGCCTTTTGGCCCTCCGAATCCGCACCAACCAAAGATTCCCACACATAGCACTACCCTACACACTCTAGGGCCAATTTAAATTTATACTAAGCCAATGAACCTACAAACCCATACGTCGTTGGAGCAAACCGAAGGTCTCAAAGAAAATCCACGTGGTCACTGGGAGAACATACAAACTCTGTACAGATAATAACCGTAGTCGAGATCTATTTATTGACTGCATATTACTCATGGCTTTTACAGGTGTCCAACTTACCTCATATTAAATACTTAAGAAGGAACTGCAGATGCTGGAAAATCGAAGGTAGACAAAAATGCTGGAGAAAATCAGCGGGTGAGGCAGCATCTATGGAGCGAAGGAAATAGGTGCCTTTTCGGGTCGAGACACTTCTTCAGACTGAAGAAGGGTCTCGACCCGAAACGTCGCCTATTTCCTTCGCTCCATAGATGCTGCCTCACCCGCTGAGTTTCTCCAGCATTTTTGTCAACCTCATATTAAATACTGGTTTGTATAAGAGAGAAAGGAGCATCTTTTTCAAGTAATTACTTGGGTGTCATCCACTTGAAAAAAGATGGTCCTTTCTCTCTTACACAAACCAGTATTTAATATGAGCTAAGTTGGACACCTGTAAAAGGCATGAAAGGAGGAGAGCTTGTCAAGGAACAAGAGTCTGGCTGAAATCATCGGAACCAGTTTGAACAACTCAACCATGGCAAAGACTTGATGCCAAACTACAGTACACTATCTGCTAAAAATCTTAGGCCTGCTGCATTCAAGTTTAAATAGGTAATCATTAAACTGAAAAACAAGGGGTCTCCACAGCATACAACCTCTGCTAAATACATCATGGCTGAGGGGTGATGCTGGTGCTGAGTAACAGGCTGCTATAAGTACATCCTTACAAATCTAGCATGATTAGTAAAGTTAATAAATGAAAACATCATTGTGCCAAAAGATTATTAAAGTAGCTTTTCAGCTTTTATTGCAATAAGCCAGGATACATTGGTTATTGGTTTATTGTTGCCAAGTGTACTACCATAATTTTGTGCTATTGAGGCAAATCATATCATACACCAGTACATCAGGCAGTGCAAATGAGAACAGAGTGCAGAATATAGTGTTACAGCTACGGAGAAAGTGCAGATAAAAAAGTGCAAGGGTCGTAGGTAGATTGGAAGATCTAAAATACTTCAAGTCAATGCCTACTAAATGAAATTGCCATTTTTCAAAAACATTAATACCATGTCATTGAACAACAGGACTCTTACCTTTATGTTATTAAGATTAACTTCCACAAGCCCAGGATCATTGGCTTTTATTCGTTGTAAACTTTCTTCTACATTTGTTGGGTTGGGCGGTTCATCCAACACTGGTTTGACCTTCTCACCTTTGACAACATCTGGAAGGTACCATTCAAAGCAGGTCAGAGGCACGTTTTACTACAAGACATACGTATTGTAGCAACATTTGTTGCAACACTCGATCAGAAAGCACGTTATGAGGAGGGACATGGAACTTTAGATGAAGACAAATTGATAAAAGTAAAAACCAGGCTGGTGAATTAAATCCACCTTGGGAGGAACAACAGAAAAGCAGAATATAGTTTAAATTGAGACATTTTAGAATGCTGTTGGAAAGAGATTGAAATACACATTTTACAGAGGTACAACAAGTAATACACAAGGCAAATGTTGGCCTTTATTGTTGCGAAGATTGAGTAGACCAATTTGGAAGACTTACTAAAAAGTGTACAGGTCTTTGGCAAGACTAAACCTCCTTAGTTAAAGGGATATACCTGCATTGGAGAAGTTCAGAGAAGGCTCTTGGATGCAAGCAGAGAACAACTGATCCCGTAGTGCCTATACATATTGGAAGTTTAGAAGAACGACACATGACAGTGTTGGCAAGAATGGGGGAGTCCAGAAAACAGGGAGTACACGGATCAGAATAAGGGGTTGACAATTTCAAAATGAGATGAGGAATTTCTTCAGAAGATCATAAATCTATAAAATTCTCCCCCTCAAAGAGCTGAGTTGAGGCTGTCACTAAATGTGTTCAAGGCTGCAGTTTCGGTCTGGCCCAAGTCACTGGTAATGGAAGGGAAGCAGGTGGGAAAGTAGAGTTGAGGCCAAGATCAGAGCAGCTATGACCTGTAAGGAACGGCAAAAAAAACTCCAAATGCTGATGCAAGAGACTGTTTTGCTCAAGATTCCAGCATCCGCAATGTTGGAGGAATTTAGGAGGCAAGGCAGTTGCGGACAGAAATGGATAGACAATGGTTCAGGTAGGACTATGTCTGAAGAAGGATCCCAACCCAAAATATTGTCAGTCCATTTCCCTCGACAGATGCTGCCTGACCTGCTGAAGTCCTCCAGCAGCTTTTTTTGTTGCTCAAGCTCCAAAGGGATGTATACCCTAATCCTGCTCTTATGTCAGTTTACACAACATAATATTTTGTCTAGAATACCATGAAATCAGTAATGTTCTTTCAGCATGAAGGCCACAGTTAATTTTCAAGCAGATATTTAACAAGTTAAATTCTCCAACTTACTGTTCAACCTCCCTTTGATTCCACCAACTGAATCACAGTAATGCGTGTTGCTCAAAGTGTGCATTCCAAGAATGGCTGGAATTAAAAAAGATGAAATTAATAAAATCTTAACGACAGGTTTGATAACCTTTCAACAATGTCTGCTATGCTACAAAATAAATGTAACAAACTAGGAAGGTTGTAACTGATTAGTTCAATTACTGTCAGTGTGTTTTCCCTTGAATGATACACGAGGCACGCCACCGAAGAATGGAATGGATAATCTACCTTAATTGAAATTAGATCAATCATGTTTTCAAACATTTTATATGCTGCACAAAGTATGGATTTAAAAGTTTAATCTTGAAGTAAATTGCAGCTAAATGTAAGTGGCTGTGGTTCCTATAACGTGGCAAACTGCCGGAATTCACCATTTGCCACAAAGTCAGTCACACCGCTAATTATTCTCCAGATGCAAACAATGAATGTAAAGCTAAATGTAGATTTAGAATCATAATTTCAAAATCATGTACTATGGGAAAGAAATCAAAATATTTTTAAATTATACAGACCCTAGCCTACAAATGGATACAATTATGGTCCATGAAGACAGAGTCTGGGTATAGAAGATGTTTTGAGTGTATTTGAGATCATTGGAAAACATCCATGAACTGTACAATGATCAGTAAGATTTAGGGGAATACATTCTATTACTGTGGCATTGGGTGTTAATCTCCTGATTTTTATATACTGCCAACAATGTTCATATGAAAGACCACACAAACGCCACTTGTGCCGTAGATAATGATCAATAGCGTATCTAGAAATAGCACACTCCATGTTGGTCAATAGCCAGCCCAGACACTCAATGAACAATTTGGTTTTGGGGATTCTAATTACTGGATAAAGACTGGTTAAAGGTGGCATACCTTCTGTCGTTCTGTGGACATAATTACTCAGTAAGGACTTCTTTAAAATTCTAGATTATAAATCAAACTTCTCACAGAGAGTGGTGAGTCTGTGGATTCTCACAGAGAGTGGTGAGTCTGTGGATTCTCACAGAGAGTGGAGAGTATGTGGAATTCTCTGCCTCAGAGGGCGGTGGAGGCGGGTTCTCTGGATGCTTGCAAGAGAGAGCTAGATAGGGCTCTCAAAAACAGCGGAATCAGGGGATATGGGGAGAAGGCAGGAACGGAGTACTGATTGGGGATGATCAGCCATGATCACATTGAATGGCGGTGCTGGCTCAAAGGGCCGAATGGCCTACTCCTGCACCTATTGTCTATTGAACTGCTGAGTTTTAAATTCTGCAGCTGCCGTGGCAGGATTTGAATTGTTAGTTCAGGCCTCTGGATGACGTCTATTAACTACAGCAAATGAAAGCATCAAGCGGATGATGCAATTTATACAATGCAACAAAACTCTTGATAATCCAGTACCCAACACAAAGTGCTGGAGGACCTTGGCGGGTCAGGCAGAATCTGTGGAGGGAATGGACAAACGACGTTTCGGGCTGAGACTATTCTTGAGACCCAAAATATCATCTGCACAGTGCCTCCACTGATGCTGCCTGACCCGCTGAAGTTTTCCAGCACTTTGTATTCTACTCACGTTTCCAGCAACTAGGGTTTCTTGCGTCTTACTCTTTTGTCAACTTATTTACCAGGTCTGGTTACCCAAACTCCCTCCTAACTTACTGAGCTTTGCTTTCCCATTCTCCCTTTAAACTCATCTGATTCACTGGAAAATGTTATACTACTCCATAAACACTTGATAAAACTGAATTGGATTATATCCAACATTCTGGAAAAGCTCAGTCCCACAGCACCAAAGTCCTGAGGGTGGCAGAATAGCAGACTCGGGGGTTAGATTGCGCAAGTTATTAATTCATAAATTGGGGATAAAATTTCTAGTCAAAAAACTTGATATCCTACCCACCCAAGATAAATATATCCTCTAAATTTCCCCCCACCAGAAGTGAAATTTTGGTATTTGCTGCTTATTAAAATCAATTAAAGCCAAGTTTTAAATTACAAAAAACAAACCATATTTATTTTTGCACAAATGCCATCCATCGTCAAACCAAAGAGAGAAATGCAAAGTTCTGCTGGAGATGCTTTACCTGCAAGATCACAGAGCTCATTATCTGATGCACTGGTCAAAGCTTCTTCCAGTTCTGGATCCAGAATCACTTTCTCTTCTATACGTTGTTCCATCGGCTTGTGCTTGGGCAACCATGACTTTCCTGTGACAAATTATATTTCAATTAATCTTACATAAAACAAGTGCAGTGCAGGACATTAAGGAACAGTCCTTTCAGCCCACACTGTCCGTGCCGAACATGGTGCCAAGATGCATGTCCATGTGCCAATCTAAAAGCCTCAATACCATTATTGCATCTGCCTCCACAAGCACCCCTGGCAGCACATTCCAGGCACCCACCACCCTCTATATAGAAATACTTGGCCCACACACCTCCTTTAAACTTTGCCCCTCTCGCCTTAAAACTATGCCCTTAGATTTTGACATTTTCACTGTATGGAAAAGGGTCTATCTACCCTCAATTGCCCTCAAGGTGACATTGTTAAACTACCACCCTGAACTGCTGTAGTGTTCCAGATATAGGTACTCCCCACTTCACTAGATACTGGATAGAGGGACATCAAGGACCCAGACCCTGTGGTGGTGAAGACCGTATTTCCCCATCATATAAATCAACAAATTGGACCACCTGCAGGTGGCAGTATTCCAGTGCACTGCTACCTTTGTCCTTGGTGACAGGGATCATGTGTGTGGGAGGTGATTTATAAAGAAAATATCTTTATGGCACGGAATGAAACTATTATTGGGCTGCATTCTTTAACAAAGGTCAGAATTCAAAATACAAAATTCTCCAGGATTCAAACACCTTCACGGAACAGATGGCTTGTCATTATAGTCATAGAGTGATAGAGTGTGGAAACAGCCCCCTTGGCCCAACTTGCCCTCGCCGGCCAACATGTCCCAGCTACACTCGTCCCACCTGCCTGCGCTTGGTCCATATCCTTCCAAACTTGTCCTATCCATGTACCTGTCTAACTTTTTCTTAAATGTAGGGATAGCCTCTGCCTCAACTACTTTGGCAGCTCGTTCCATACACCCACCACCCTTTGTGTGAAAATGTTATCCCTCAGATTCCGATTAAATCTTTTCCCCTTCACCTTGAACCTATGTTTGGGCAGATTACACTATGGAGGATGCTTGTTTCATGATCTCTATTAATATAAGTTGCCCGACTTCTAGTTTAAGGGCTTTACAGGATGTTACTTATAAGAATGTGTAAAAGTATTTACATGCAATTGAAAAAAAAAGAACACACTCCCTCGGTATTTATTCTAACAGCTACATGTTTGATACATGTTTTTTTTTTCTTCTTGCAAATGTATCCAAAACTATGAAGTCCTTCGTAAGCAATGCCTTTACACAGCCAGCTAATAGTTTTAAGTATTACTTCAAATTATTATTATTATTATTATTACTTTTTATTTTATTTTTATTAGAAGTACAATAATGTAGTACATAAGTACTTAATACACACTGAGATATTACAGTTCATGTACAACTTCTTATTTTTAATTTAACAATAAAACAGAAAATGATAAAAGGAAAGATAGAAGAGAGAGTATCGTAAGAAGTGGTGATAGTGTTAGTGCGTGAAATAGTAAAGAAAGCCCGAAGAAAGAAACAGAAGGTAAACAAAAAGGTAGAAATGGGTGAAGAGAAAAAAAGAAAGGAGAGAAGAAAATAGAGAAAAAAAAGAAGAAAATAAAAGGAAAGAAATTGAGAGATATACCTATTTAATATCTTTACCCACCCCTGACTTATTTCTGACTGAACAATTTCTGCAGAAGATTACTATCAAATGCCATTTCCATGCAAGAAAATAAAATCAGGAAGAACAAATAGTAAATTCAGTGGAAATTATTTGTATCATTCCCATCTGTAGATTAAACAAAAAACACAATTATCCCTCATTGCAGGGACAAGAATGGATTACTAAACACTGCTCAGAATATAGTGAGACTTTTAGATAACTGAGTCTATCTGTTTTTCCGACCGAATAATGAAAGGCCTAGATGGAGTGGATGTGGAGAGAGTCTAAGACCAGAGGGCAGAGCCTCAGAATTAAAGGACATACGTTTAGAATGAAGGTGAGGAGGAATTTCTTAAGCCAGAGGGTGGTGAATTTGTGGAATTCATTGCCACAGACGGCAGTGGAGGCCGTCATTGGGTATTAAGTGGAGAATGATAGGTTCTTGATTAGTAAGGGTGTCAAATATTACAGGGAGAAGGCTGGAGAATGCGGTGGAGAGGGAAAAGTAAATTAGCCACAATGGAATGCAGAGAAGACTCGATGTGCCAAATGGCCGAATTCTGCTCCAATGTCTTTTGTCATCCAAAAAGGTCAAATCAATGCCACATCAACCCATTCCCCAGCTAATTCAGATTATACACTGAGCCCATATGTCAAATTGAACAGTAATCCTACAGTTACATAAGCAACTTGGAGCTGGCGTTATCATTGTAATTTATAAAATATTAAACAGAAGAGCATGTGTAGAAGCAGTAAACAACTAGCACAGGGCTCACTATTCAGAAATTTATAAATTTAAATTTCAAAACAAGCCATTTTTTGAAACACACAACACAACACAAAACACAGAATATAAAATTAAACAGCTTTTCTCCCCATAAGTAACACTGGCAAAGCCGTATTTTTTGTCCATCATGAAGTGTTTATTTCAATTGGTTTTCTAGATGAAGGTATTAGCAGCATGGGGAAGGCCACAGTACAGAGCAGATCATGTGGGAATGACAGTTTTCCTCGTGCACAGGGCTGTTGAACTATGGTGCTTTAAAAACAATGTATAACCAATTTAGTACTGTCAGTCAAAAAGCTCAAGATGGTTCGGTGTGGTTCAGCAATTTCATAACTTATGGAAGCAATTGAACCAGTCCACCTTCCTTAAACACCTGAAGTAAAAAAAGTTAAAAGTTAAATGCATTAACATCTGAAGAAGGGTTTCGGCCCGAAACGTTGCCTATTTCCTTCGCTCCATAGATGCTGCTGCACCTGCTGAGTTTCTCTAGCATTTTTGTGTACCTAGCATTAGCATTAGCAGGGTCCACCCTGTTTCGACTAATGCAATCAACCCAATGTGCACAAACAAAAGATCAAATAGAACAAGTTGTCCTACACCTTTAGGCTGTGCACGCCAAACGCAAGAAGAAGAAGGAGATCATTAAAATTACCTATTCGTTGACTACGGGACCAATAGTTTAAATCTAGATTAAAAATTTTTTTTTTTAAAGGAGTTACCCTTGCAACTGGTAACGTTATACATTAGGCAAAGACCTGGGTGTTACTGTTCACCACAGTTTATGGACTGTCTACAAATACTTCAGGATAACCTATTTTTGACCAGCTATTTTATGGCTACAACATAAAAGGCATCCTGCAACAAGTGTTACACCTCCCAGCAGTCCAAACCTGTTCCATTACCTACAATGCACAACTCAGGAAGCTCTGACATGAGATACACACCACCCATGACAAATCAGCCTAGTTGACTGGTACCACACCTAGCTCATTAAACATTCGTCCCATTCTTAGTCACGTGTGTGACCAAAACTATGGAAAATTGTGAACTACATCTCTTCTAATTCTGAAATCATTACAGGTATATTGTTTTGTGCTGTATATATATATATATATGATTCATATTTTTTTCAAAGTTTATCAAGTGACATTTTTATGGGATGGTGACAATGTTTGTTTAGGGTCAGAGATCAAATATGACTGGTCATGTGTGTGACCTCACACGGAAGCATTTTTCCCCATAAATTTTATCTTACAAACTCTGAATTTAAAAAAGCTAGAGTGTTCATATCTTTAGCAGACATGCATTATAATTCTGTGGGTAGGGAAATAGCAATGAATAAGATTAATCCCTTACAATAAATTTTTAATGTATTACTTTATGTGATGACATCTGGTCACGTGTGTGACATTTGGGTCCACTTTCCAACGAATGGCCCACTCCTTCTCTTCAACATTGATGAAGAAACAATCCATTTCTAAGTCAACCTCTTACCTGCACTGTCAAGTATTGTGCCAGGCATCATATACTCTCCACTAGTACTAATGATTTGGCAGAAAAGAGAAATATTTTCTTTGCTAATATTTCTGAAATGGATGCTGAAATGTTCCTATAAAAAATGGTGAAAATTACACAGAAGTGGGCAATGTGGTGAAATGAGTAGTAAACCTATTTCAAATTAGCAGTATAATTTCTTTATTCAGATTATTTTTGAATGAGATTTGGTATTAAAGACGTTAAATCTTTTTAATTCTTAAGTCACTATTTACTATCAGTTGATTTACCACATTCCAAATCTTAAACCTTAAAATTTAAAGCTTAATCCATTAAGAATTTATTCAGCTTACAAAAACTATTCCAGACCAATTAGTTTGCGGCACAAATGTCTCAATGTAATTTCCCCTAGCACCTTAAGTATTTATAAATAAAAGATATCAATGCCTCAATTTTTTTGCCATAACAGCAGCAGGGTGGTGCAGCGGTAGAGTTGCTGCCTTGCAGCGCCGGAGACCCGGGTTCGATCCCGAATGTAATGTCTGTATGGAGTTTGCACGTTCTCCGGTGACCGCGTGGGTTTTCTCCGAGGTCTTCGGTTTCTTCCCACACTCCCAAGACGTACAGGTTTGTAGGTTAATTGGCTTGGTATAGGTGTAAATTGTCCCTAGTGTGTGCAGGATAGTGTTAATGTGCGGGGATCGCTGGTCGGTGCGGACTCGGTGGGCCAAAGGGCCTGTTTCCGCGATGTATCTCTAAACTAAATTAAGCTAATCATTTGGCAAGAACTGCTTCCACCATTTAAAACCAGTGACCTCATTCATTCAGACGGATTCAAAACATGGGTTACCGGAATGCTAATTCTATACCTACAAACCATTTTTTAAGGGGCAGCATACTGCAGTGTTGGCTAAAAGCAGAGCTATTGCAAACAGCCAATCTTACATTTCTTTCAAATCCAATGTCACATTAAGTTTCAGAAATGTCGCTGGAAACAATTATTCTGCAACCCAATATCAAGATACCTGCAACATGAAATGCAAGGGTAGCTTCACATTAACAGCATATTATATTGATGACCACAGACATTTTATGGCAAACCTTCCAGTCATTTTGACAAGAGACGCATGGAACTGTGTAATAATCTTACCATTGTAGTTTAGTTTGCACCAAGTTATATTTAAACAAGGCATTAAGATTAGGTCCACATTTCTGATTTGATGCAAGTTCAGATGCAATACCACATACCACAAAAAAGAAACAAAAAATTATGGCCCAGTAAACTGTGGGAAAGGAATACGAAAACATTTGGAAATGAATTGAGGAAAGTTTCACATACCATGAACAATCCTTTAAACGTTAGGGGTAGAGATGAGAACAAACTCAAAAGCAAACAGAATATTCCCCATTAATTGAAGATGGATCCGTTTGTTAACCAACTGCAAAGGCAACTCATTTTAAATGTCAAAAAATCAGCTTCTCCAAATGAGAACCACAGGTTAATTAAGTTTTAATTCTAAACAGCCGTTTAGCAATATTTTTGAATAAAAGAAACTCAGTAAACTGGTGCATCATTATTTTCCTTATCTCACACCATTAAAGGTTGGAACAAGGTCACAATGTCACCAATAACTACAGAAGAAAACTTGGACATTAAAGTGGAAACCAAGAAGAATAAAAACAATTTGTTTGTCCCATGAGATTTTGAGTGTGGGCGTACATGATAGGAAAAATAATTGATCAGAAAGTCTTTCTTCCGAGGGATTTCTCACCTGAAGTAATGGCAGCTGCTGCTCCTGTGGTTGGCATTAGGGTGAGCAGCAGAGAGGACTGGTTAGCAAAAGCCAGCAAAAACGGTCAATAGAAAACACAGAGTAGCACAGCGTGCAAGGTTTGAGAAATAGAATATACTTTACATTAGAAATATTAAATATAAATACAGCAGTAACAGTGGACAGGCCATGCAACAATTGCAATCCATGTACAAAAAAACGCACCTGCATACATCTGGTCAAGGCATACAGCAATATTCTCAGATAGCCCATGCATCTCATGCCCTTTAATGCATGCAACAAGTTTCCATAATTCAGAGAGTCCATTCCAAGATTTTTCCTACACAACACATACTCTAGTTAAATCTGTGTTTTCTAGATGCTAGCACCAACGAAGGAGATGAGGAAGAATTTCTTTAGTAAGAGGGTGGAATCTATGGAATTGATTGCCACATAAGGATGTGGAGGTCGTCAATTGATATTTTTAAGGCAGAGATTGATAGATTCTTGATTAGTACGCATGTTAGGGGTTATGGGGCGAAGACTGGAGAATGGGGTTGAGAGGGAAAGATAGATCGGCCATGATTGAATGGCGAAGTAGACATGATGGGCCGAATTCTGTTCCTACCACTTATAAACTGTATGTTTTACCGTATGTTTTAAGATGTAAATCAGCTATAATCTATTTATGTGGGATACAGATTTGCAGATCAAAACCGTATGCATTTTGGAAGAAGAATAAGTAGTAAACTATTTAGTAGCTACACTATTTAAACCTAGTTTTCAAATGGAATTAACTATTTCTAAAATGTTCTCACAAATTTGGTATTTGATGCACATCCTTGGAAATAAACATGGTGCAATTATCGGAGAGATGGAGATTTAAAAAAAATCAAAAATGGATCCTGAGAGTATTTTAGAATGAAATAAGATGGAAAATTGAATTGAAAAAGCAAATTACGAACAAATACAGAAAAAAATAAAGGAATGAATGAATACTGGAGCTGCATTGTGGAATACTAGTAACAAAACAAATTGAGCGCTGCAATGGAGACAGGCTAACATTTCCCTTCTGTACTTGGTCAGAGATTTTAATAAACTAGGTTTTAATCTAACCTATTGATGATCTTGAAGGTCAAAATACCAACAGCACTAAGTAGAAAGTGTTGGTAACAAGAAATCACTTATGTGCAGGTGTCAAACACAATTAAAAAGATCAGGTCTTGCATACATGGCAAAGCAAGTGAGTAATGCTCTAACAAATACTACACAGGTAAATAAATAAGTCAATAGTGCACTGCAGTAAGTCACAAGCCATGGCAGCAGACAAACAGTTTAAGAAAAAGAATGGCAGTGTAGGTTACGGATAAAATAAAATATTGATGCTGCCTGTCCTGCTGAGTTACCCCAGCACATTGCGTCTTTCCTTGTTAAACCAGCAGCTACAGTTGCTTGTTTCTAGAAGATTAAAATACTGACCAACTTACTAAAATGAATTCCACTTTCAAAACTCCTGCAGTTTAAATAGCACCATGGAGTCTTTTAGATCTATTTGATTAGGCACATTTTATGACTTGATTCGAGATCTCAAAATGTACTTCAAATAATGCAACATTACCTCAGTACCCCATGAGATTATTAGACTGCTTATGCGCACAAATCCCACACCCACCAATTTAAATTGCTGCATATTGTTACTAAGCCGAATAGTCTACAAAACAGTAATAATAATGGATAGCACTAAATAATAGAAAAATCGGTCTAGACCACTTGAAAAGTTTGTCCCTGCTCATTTCCACATCGACTACAGGGGACATATTTTTTTAAATTAGATTTCCATTTTCCCTTTATCATTTTTCTGGTAATTCAATAAAGCTGAACATCAAGAATATATAAATCATCCATCCCAAATACCCCAAAATAACATTAGGCTATGAGTAAAACTAGTTAAAGTTAAATAAACATGAAAAATACTGTAAACATTTCCTGTTCTGATAAAGGTGCCAACCTCAAAACATTAAATATTTCTCTTTCCACAGATGCTGCCTGATCTGTTTAGTTTACAACATTTTTGGTTTTATTTCAGATTTCCAGCATCTGCAGCTTTTTGACAAACTTTTATTTCAGGTGTATCTTCAGTACTCAAGTTGAAGTGACATTAAATGTACATCAATATCCAAGTTCCATAAATTCATAAATTTGCGAGAAAAGAAAATGGGGGATAAAGAGGAGAAATGTAAAGACCCAAAGTAGCTGCTAAAACTATCAGCAAAATCCTTTCTAAATAAGAGAGAAAGAAAGGTAAGAAGAATGATCCATTAAAATAGATTTGTTAAATAAAAATGCTGCACGTTTGCATAATGGAGGAAGAGGAGGTGGTACAAAGAAAAGCAAATAGAGAAGCAAATGAAATCAAAATGTAAAAAATTTGCAAAGGGTTGAAGGAATTCAAAGTAAATCTTTAGAACCGCAGCTTTCACCAGCTTTAGTTTAGAGATACAGCGCAGAAACACGTCCTTCGGCCCACCTCGTCCGAGCCGACCAGCGATCCCCGCATATTAACATTATTCTACACACACCAGGGACAATTTTTACATTTACCAAGCCAAATTACTTACATACCTGTACGTCTTTGGAGTGTGGGAGGAAACAGAAGATCTCGGAGAAAACTTACGTAGGTCACGGGGAGAACGTACAAACTCCGTACAGACAGCACCCGTAATCGGGATCGAACCCGGGTCTCCGGCGTTGCAAGCGCTGGAAGGCAGCAACTCTACCGCTGCGCCACCGTGCCGCCCAGTTAGTACAAAACAGTTGAGGAAACCTCCAATTGTTTATTCAAACGAATGGAAAATTACAATTAGCATTTGAATGGTAAAGGAAGTGAGGTAATTGGAACAGTTTGCTCCTTCTATGAAAGGAACTGGAACCTAAGTGAAAGAACGTCTGAGTATTTGGTCATGCGTCTGCCCAATTAGAAGCACAAATGTGTGAAGGAAGAGGTTGTATGCAACTAATCCAACTGATATTTGGAGGGTGTCAGTAACATGGTAGGTGACGGGACGTTTATAAATTATGTCCATAAAAAACTATATGTGGACTTCCAAAAGTGAGATAATCCTATAATCCAAGTCAGTAGAAAGAAATTAAGGTGTATTCTCCACTTTGCTAGAAATGGGTATTCTATGTTGTCCTGGGGTTTCGGAGTTTTAATTTAGTTGTAATTATTTATATTTCGGGACTTGGGTGTTGCTGGTAAAACTGCATTTATTGGACACCCCTAAATACACTTGAACGGAATGCCCTGTTAGTCCATTTCATTCGGCTGCATTGATAGGTATGGGGAAATAGATCAAGTACAGCACAAACAATAACTTAACTATTACCACTTTCAATCCCAGAAAGATAAAATGGCACACTTTTTAAGTGGTGGGTTAGCCATACAAAACTAATAGGATTTACATCTTCATAAATTAAGAATAAATGCAATGTAAATACAAAAATTAAATTGTAAAGGCTAATGGTTTGCTAGTCTTGACATCATGGAAATTAGAATTTAAAGCAAGGAAACGAGGCTTCAGTTGCCCGCATCATTACAATTCCGAGTGTTAACATTTGGTCAAACTTCAGGGTAAAATCATTGGGCTTGGAAGGCAAAATTGCAAATATTACACCAAAATGCTAAGGATTGATTGAGGACCAGCTTCACCCATCTTACAATAAAGGGCCTGTCCCACATACGCGATTTTTTCGGCGACTGCCGGCACCCGTCATAGTCGTAGCAGGTCGCCTATGTAGTCGTGAGTAGTGAAGAAAGTAAATGGCATGTTGGCCGTTATAACAAGAGGAATCGAATATAGGAGCAAAGAGGTCCTTCTGCAGTCGTACAGAGCCCTAGTGAGACCACACCTGGATTATTGTGTGCAGTTTTGGTCCCCTAATTTGAGGAAGGACATTTTTGCTATTGAGGGAGTGCAGCGTAGGTTTACAAGGTTAATTCCCGGGATGGCGGGACTGTCATATGCTGAGAGAATGGAGCAGCTGGGCTTGAACACTCTGGAGTTTAGAAGGATGAGAGGGTATCTCATTGAAACATATAAGATTGTTAAGGGTTTGGACACGCTAGAGGCAGGAAACATGTTCCCGATGTTGGGGGAGTCTAGAACCGGGGCCACAGTTTAAGAATAAGGAGTAAGCCATGTAGAACGGAGTTGAGGAAACACTTTTTCTCACAGAGAGTGGTGAGTCTGAGGAATTCTCTGCCTCAGAGGGCGGTGGAGGCGGGTTCTCTGGATGCTTTCAAGAGAGAGCTATATAGGGCTCTTAAAAATAGCGGAGTCAGGGGATATGGGGAGAAGGCAGGAATGGGGTAATGATTGCGGTGCTGGCTCGAAGGGCTGAATGGCCTACTCCTGCACCTATTGTCTATTGTCTAGTCGCCCAAAGAGTCATACCTTTTTCTGGTCGCCGCTGGATTTTCAACATTTTGAAAATTTTCGGCGACCTGCTGGCAGTCGCCGAAAAAAAACGCGTAAGTGGGACATGGCCTTAAGATGTGTTCAGAATAACAAGTAGTTCAAAGATACACTTCAGGGTTCAACATTTGGATGTTACTAATGACAATGTGGACTACATTGCTATGGTCAGCTTTACAGTGAACTCTGCTTAAAGGAGACCCTACTTTTGAAATAACGTCATAGGAATCAATACAACATTGAGTCCCTTTGATAGTACCACTTCGAAACATAAAATGACAATATGGTTGCACATTCAAGATACGCAGAGGCTAGAGATGAGGAGAGCACTTTGCAAATCTTAAAACTTTTCTCCATTACTGAAATGTACTACTATTACACTACTACCTCTGCAGAAGAGCGAGACATTTTGACCTCAGGACAAATAATACAATTTTTGCCATTAATATATGACAGGTGTTCTGAATGTTTATCATACTAGGCCTTGCTATTCATGTCAGGAAAGACTGAGAATCTCATTGGCTTAATACCTTATATGTAGTATTCATTTCGGTGAAGCGCGGCGTCGCCGGAAGAGGGGACCGCACGGCAACCGCGAGAGCGCAGCACGGATGCTGCGCGGGGGCAGAGTGATCTCCGTACGGCTGGTTCCACGAGCTTGCGGCGTCGGGTGATGACGACATCACGCAACGCGACGCGCTACGCGATGACGTCATTTCGGATCGCGGGGCTGTGGCGGCGGTAGTGGTGATCGCGGCGCTGTGGCGGCGCCCGTGCCGCACACGTGCCTCACTGGCGGCGGCTGTGGCAGTGAAAGTTCGACTCACGGCGCTCGTGCCGCACTGGCGGCGGCTGTGGCGGTGCCCATGCCGCACTCGTGCCTCACTGGCGGCGGCTGTGCGGTAGGAATAGTTTTTTCGACATTGTTGGTTTTTTGTGAGCACCGTGCGGTGTTGGGACCAACACCGCACGGCCCCGGCGGTGTGCGTTGGACCGACCCCGCGGTCTCTGGCGGTCCACGAGCGGTAGAAACTTCCTGTTTCACCGCCAATGACCGCAAACTCGTGAGACAGGCCTTTAAAGCTTGCATCAGAACAGCTGCAGTCAACCCACACTTCAAATTGCATTAATAAGCTACAATAAAGTCAAATTCATCGAGGTACACGTTCCTAACATATCAGCAAGGAGACTGCTTGCTCTACAAGGCGAGTGAAGCCATTAATGTAACCTCTAAAAGTACCAACTACGGTCAATGTTAGAGCTTCAAAAACCTTTGACAGCTATTCTGCAGAGTTAATTCCAAAACCGAATACTTTTCACAAGTCTCAATTTGCGTAGTTGGGGATCAGTTGTGATACAGTAGCGCAAGAGGTGGCACAGTGTTGCAGCTGATGGAGCCATTGCCTCACAGTGCCAGAGACCTGGGATTGAACCACCGCTCGGGTACTGTGTGTGTGGAGTTTGCAGTTTCTCTTGTGACCGAGTGGGTTTCCTCCAGGTGCTCCAGTTTCTTCCCACATCCCAAAGACGTCAGGGTTTTGTAGGCTAATTGGCTGTTGTATGTTGCCCCTGGTATATAGGGAGTGGATGCGAAAGTGGGATAACATAGAACAGGGTTGTAAATATGTGGAGATCATTGCCACAGACTGCTGTGGAGGCCAAGTCTTGGGATATTTTTAAAGCAGATTCTTGATTAGTAAGGGTGTCAAAGGTTACAGGGAGAAGGCAGGAGAATGGGGTTGAGCGGAAAAGATAGATGGGCCATGATTGAATGACGAAGCAGACTCGATGAGTTGAATGGCCTAATTGTGCTCCTGTGTAATGAACTAATGTCAACGGGTGATCAATAGCCGGTGTGGACTCGGTGGGCAGATATGTTTTATAACACCAGGAATACGAATGCTGAATCCAATACATACTGGTACAGGTTATTAACTAACCAAGAAGTTAGTTAATATCCAAGCTCTGCTCCACTTCTTTATGATTGCACAAACCTAAGAATCACAAGGTATAATGAAATGAAGTGATCTAAAGTACACTGTTACTTCTAATGATTTGGAATTTATATGGTTCTCACAAATGCATTCAAATAAAATCAAAAAGCTAAATTAACATGATTTTGTATGGTGTAAGATATGATTCCAGCAGTTCTACTAGCCATGAAATTTAAGACCTAATTAGTCAAGAACTACTTGTAGGAAAGTCATTTTGGATTTTTTCTTTCCTCGACTTCAGATTTAGAGATTTACTTCTGTAGTAATACATTAGAAGTTTAAGCAAGCTCAAAAAACAATTCTAACGGTAAATACTGCTAATCTGCTGGCCAAAGGAAGTTGCAGGATTTCAAAGTGACGTTCTTAACAGGCTCATTACTGGAACATGGATTAAGCGGTAGAAGGTACAAATGGGGTGCAGAAGGTGAGATGGAGCAACGAGGAAGGCATGGAGTGCATAATAATTTATACTTTGTACCACTGCGTTTTAACCATTGAATTGTGTAAAATATGTTATTGATATCCTACAAATGAGGTGTTGAGCCCAAAAATCTGAATGGTTTTAAAGCTTGCATATTAAATTAATTTATATCCAAAACATCCTCAGGAAAAGCCCATAAAGACTTGCAATAATGTAAACTACAGTCAAAGTCAATGTTTAGGTGCACACTGCTTTTACTTCGGGAATCTAAAATTATGTAAAGTGAGATTTCCAATTAAAAAATAAAAATTGCCTTCAATCTCAACATTCTAACCAAATAATCTATTTTCTTGAGGATTGCAAAAAAAAACAAATGCCTGATCCCATCGTCCAAGTTTGCAATGAGAATTATGAATATTTGAATGTTTAGGAAAGTTACATACTATTACATCAATGTTCAGCATTCTTGAGAAATAAAAATTCTTTCATAATTATATTTATATATGCAAACACTTTTAATCTAAGATCATAGCTTGCAATGGCCTGCAATTCATTGTAAATAGACAGTTTCCATCCTTTCTTAGTTTTTAAATATATAATAAATGATAAACATGTGGTTTTAATTATGGTATTTGTGTCAGAGCCCTGAAATAGGAGCCTGTAAAGAATGCTCACTGTATACGTATTTACAAGAGCAGGGTACTGTCGTGGGAAGCTTACTCTCCATGCTAAGGAGTGCGGAGAACATCTGGCATGGTTACTAGCTGGAAATACCAATGTTATTTAACAGTCAGTAAGTACTTGGAAGAGCATTAAATATGCATTTAGATCAGCAATGTTTTGGCATTGCAATTCACCTCAAGGTAATAGTTTTACTTCTATGCAAACCCATCCAAGAGTTAAATACAAGACCCCAAATTGTTGCCAACAGAAAAATCCTAAATGAGAAGTAACCATACCAAGTCCCTTTAGCTTTATAAAAAATATTTTGCCTCAATTACAGCACATTTAAAGACTGCAATTAGCATGCCTGATGCATGACAGGAACGTACTACATTGAAATACTCTCATTTCAATTTTATTACAACGTCTTCAAGTTTGTTTCTTCTTCAAAAAAGAACAGCCGGAACCACCCATTTTCCATTAACAAAATATTTCAGTGATTTTACCCTTCCTGCAGTTTTGTTCCTTTTTCAGGGGTCTTTGATTAATGTCTTAAAAGACAAATGTCTACTGATTGTCTAAAAAACATCTAAAATGGACAGCAAAACTAATTGCAAGTCATTGCATCCTGTAAGATTTTAATTCTGAGTCGATGCTTTATTTTAATGTAAAAGTTAATAGTATAATAGATTTTTAGTTGCCAAATATGCTGAACATTAAAATAACTAATGCTGATATTTTGTAAATGTCACAATGGAAGATTTGAAATTTTTTTTTAAATCAAGAGTAAATGACTGAAGAAAACTTTAGCATTTGACCTAACCGCTGCACTCCCGCCTAATTTACACGCACTAGACTGAAAGTGTTAAGATTCAAAATCTTTTGTAATGCATCTTTTGTTAATTCCCTCAAAGACACAAACATGCAAACAATTAGTAAAAGCCTATGGACCCAAGTTTAGCATTGTACCTTTTTTCTCTCCAGTGAAAGGCACAAAATCTTCCCTATCCTTGTATTCCAAGGCCTCCTTCTCCAAGAACACGAGTAGCTGATCTCGATCAAAGGCGCCAGTTGGAGATTTGATAGTCTGGTCCTTCTGACGAAAGCCTGCTGGCAGCAGCGCATGCTAGAACAAGCGAGAGAAAATAAGTTTATGTCTAAACAGAAAACATATTACACATAAAGCTACTCCTTCCAAAAAAGATCAAAATGCCAGGGATCTTTCTAAATATACATTAACCTTAAGTAATGGAAGGAAATAATGACAGACAAAACATGAATCTGTCTCGAGTCAATTATATGATGTAAATGGCATGTGTAATAAGGCTGGTTTGCCTTTTGTTAAGTGTGCATGTTTTAGAATAAGATTTTAGACTTAGCTGAATGAATAAATGAGGATATCATGAATCAGGAGACATTTCTGGAAGATAGGAGTGATAAGAGACCAGTTGTTGTAAGCATAGGCGTTGAATATCACTGAGAATGGCCTCTAACTGAATATGTGCCTGATCACCAAGAGTCGCCTCTATCACCCAAACTTAATGTTCCTCAACTCATCTCAACTATGCAATTACACAAAGTGCTGGAGGAACTAAGCGAGTCAGGCAGCATCCTTGGGAGGAATGGATACGTGACATTTTGGCTCGGAAATAATCTTCAGGCCTTGGTGAAGCTTCCCAACCAGATTTGTTGCCTGCCAATTTCTTTTACAGATGCTTCCCCTTCACAGACCCCCGAGTTTCTCCAGCACTTTGTGTTTTGCTCAAGTTCCTTGTGCCTCCAACTACCATTACTCTTCCATCTTCTACTTACCATCAAAAGAAACACTTCAGTTTTGGTGACAACTAGTTCTGTTCACTCATCATGGAATTATTGTTCCATTCTCCCTTCCCCATCTCTAACTTTCAGTCTGACAAACATCAGGGTATCTACCCTCCAATAATTCAAGGCTCTCACCCCAACCTTCCCCCAGCAACACGTTGCTGAGAAAATATCCATGTCAGTCTCTAGAAATTAAGCGACATGAAAAAGCTGGATTCTTGACATAAATCAGAATATACACATGTGCAAACTTATACATGCATGGACAAACATTTGACCGATTATAGAGATGGGTCAGAAGAAAACAAGCCAAAAAACTCATGGTGCATTTTGACTAAGATCAGTGTATTAACTGTTTACTCAATAACATTATCCACTGTTTACACATCACCTCTACCCTGAGAAAGGTTTTTAGTGGATTAAATATCTAGAGGATCATTACGTCCACATACCTTGCACCCAAGGACACTTCTACATAAAAGCAAATTATTGACAAGTGAAATTTTCCATCATTGAAGTTAACTGCAACACCATTTCAAAAGTTATTTTCAAATATTACATTGCTAATTTTATTTACCCTCGTGAACAAAGGAAAATTTTCTGATAATTAATCTCTATTTTAGTCATAACATTCCCCAAAACTCCTCCAAGCTTCTCAATACATCCTTGGTCCCATTAGCACTTTAGGATGTGTTGGTGTCATACAGCGTGGTAACAGGCCCTCCAGCCCAACTTGCCTACACCAACCACCATGCCCCATCTACACAAGTCCCACCTGCCGGCATTTGGCCCATATCCCTCCATATCTATTCTATCCAGGTACCTGCCCAAATGCTTCTTAAACGTTGCAATAGTACCTGCCTCAACTATCTCCTCCGCCAGCTCGTTCCATACGCCCCCCCATCCTTTGTGTAAAAAAAGTGACAACCCCCCCCCTTCCACCCCCCCACCGTAAAACTATGTCTGGTTCTCGATTCCCTTACTTTGGCCAAAAGTGGGCATTTACCCTATCAATTCCGATCTATGCGTTACATTATACACACTCCTCTCCCCACTACTACCCCATCCATTCCTTTAACTTCATCGACAACACTCTAAGGCCTTCAATTCTGATAAAATGAAGATGATCAGAGGTAATACTGTTCTTTCATCGTGAACATTTGCAGGAAGGCGTAGGCAGATTTTGAACAAGTGAACAATATATATGTATAAACCACAGATTAAAACGGAACTCACCGACATGATTTAATTAAAACTTATAACTGAACCAATCTTGAGACAATGAAATGCCCGGAATAAGGCTTATCACTACAACATCAGCAATATGACATTTTCTTGCTGCACAATAATGTGGCATGCTTCTAGATGCTGGGTGATGAAGGCGTACACAAACAATTTTTCATGCTACTGAATTGTTTATTACAGATGTTGCTGTGGGAAAATGCCAAAATAAGATCTGGAAACCAGGTGGTTATAGTTGGAGATTGATAGAATGAGAACAGAACTATTATACAAGTTTTTTTATAAAGAACTCCTCTGCAGTCACACAAACCTGTTTTAACATCGCAACATACAAGCAGTAGTTGCAAAATTTAAAACAATTCCATGGTTATCAACAAGGCTTATATCTCAATTTCAAAATTCTACACGAATAAATATTTGTGGTAATTAAACATCACAAATTTTTCTCCCAAAAAACAGATGTTTTAGCTTTAAACTTGCAAACTAATTCTCTGGCAAATGTCAAACATTCCAGTCCCACCTCTGGGTCCAGTTCCTCAAGGGTGGTTTCCAGCTGCTTCAACTCTTCCTCACTCAGTTTGCCAAGAAGCTCATCCTCGTCAATATCTTTATACTTCTCCAGGTCCTTCTTGAATGGGAGGGCCATCTCTTCGGCAGCAATGATCTCACTTCACTCTGCAACAATAAAACAATGCAGACTTTACCAAACTAGACGCAAGAAAGTGTGCAGAGATATTTAAAACCAGTCCATAGTTTCCTCGGAATCATGGGTAGAAATCTGGGTGGTAGGGACAGGGGGAGGGGGGGGGCATGCCCCTTCCCATGATTTGAGCGGTGGGGGACAATCCCCCCCCCCCCCATAGATAGATAGATAAACATTTATTGTCACATACACCAATTGGTGTAGTGAAATTTGACTTGCCATGCAGCACACAAATAAAGATAACATTAAAGAATTTAACAATAACATAAAAACATGTTTTGTAATCCAGATTTTGAAACTCAGTGAAAAAAAAAATCTATTAAAAATCTCCGCTTTCCGCGTGAACGTGGGGGTGGGACTGATGATCGAGGGAGGGTGCCGATTGAACGTCGGTCAGCAGGCAGTGGGGGGGGGGGACATGATGATTCAGCGTGATGATTGGATGAGGGAGGTGTCGGTCAGAGGCGGAAGTAGGAGGGTGGGACTGAGGATAGAGTGCAGTGATTGGAGGAGGGAGACGTCCTGGTGGAGCAATGATAGAGTGGAGCTGGAATCGGCCCGTTCGCGGGGCTTTTTATCGCTTAAAATCGGCCGCGGGCAAATTGCTGCGTCGAGGCGGTCGAGGCTCCCAATGTTAAAGCCCCCGCCCGGGTGATGAAAGGCCCCGCGAACGTGCCGATTGAAGCCCCACGATTCGGGGCAGACAAAGCTGCTGTTGCTGGAGTTCGAGTCGGTCACCAACTAGGTCAGCTCCCGACGTTATCGTCCACAGGGCCCACTGCTGAAGCCTCCAAAGCCTTGCGCGCATGTGTGTGCGCGCACGCGCGGTGCTAAGAAATTGTGTCCCCCCCCCCCCCCATGTTTTGATAGTGATTTCCGCCCCTGCCCAGAATTGTCTCTGGGTTGCACGAATGCAATCAAAATTTAGCAAAATCCAAGAATATAAAGGGAGGGCAGAGCCACCTTGATACTAAGTCATTTGAAAATATGGTTGCACTTTAGCCACTATAAGGCCACACTCAAATGCTTCCAAATCCCAAATAGTCATTTCAAACATTTAGTTCTTCCAACCAAAGTGGTCATTTCTAACTTCACCACAGAACATCCCATCTGCCACCTTCTTGCCCATTTACTCATTCCATATCTTCCTTACAACTTGCTTTCTACCAAGCTATCTACAGAGGCTGAGTCAGACAACATGGACACATTGTCGAAAAGCTCAAGTATTACATATTCCTATCAAAGACTATGCAATTAGATAAAGTTTACATCAAACACCAATCCTTGACGAATTACCTAACAGCAGGTTAGTGATATATTCATGATTTGACATGAATAAGTCAATTTCCTATGATGAGACTGAACTGTATTATTTTGACTGTCAGAGCCTCACACCCCAATTCCCTTCGGAGTCCAAGAAATGTAATTAACTCACTCTTGAATTAGCACTCGTAGCCACATGGGTAGAATTCTAAAAATTCACAATTGTGTGAGTGATAAAGACTGCAACTAATGTCTGAACCATCGTAAAACTACAACCTCGAGTTCTAGATTTTCCTGCCGACTAACAAGCTTAGTGACAATGCTATCAAGGTCACTCACAAAAAAGAAACACGTTGCCTATTTCCTTCGCTCCATAGATGCTGCCTCACCTGCTGAGTTTCTCCAGCATTTATGTCTACCTTCGATTTTCCAACATCTGCAGTTCCTTCTTAAACATTTCATCACGATTAACCATTCTTCAGTGAACACGGGCCTATGAAAAGCCCTTTATCCAAAGGAATCTAGCCATAGAATCAAGCCACCAAATCTTGTACTCGAAGCACAATTCATGACTTAAAATACCAAGAATATTAACATTCTGTGTGGCCTTTACAACAGCTGTAAAATTTCTGTGTGATAATGGCTGTGAGTCTTTCTAACTGCTTGCAGTATGGGCATACCTTTTCTGCCCACGAGACTTTAAACAACAAAATCAGATGAGCCATAAAATAAGTGATGTATGAACTATAAAAGGTTCATTTTCAAGGTCAAGGTCAGTTTGTCACACTTACCAATTAAGGTACAGTGAAATTCAAATTCCAATGCATTACTTTAAATGGTACTAATTATTGCTGAACAAACTGCTTTTTACTATGGTCAAATTTACCAGTAAATTAATCATTCCATGTAAAAATGAAAAAAGTCATGTACTTTATACCATGTTGTCAAATAAAAAATTATACCAAATTTAGTGACTCCAAAAACAAAATGCTGGTTTAAATGTCTATGATGACTGCCAATTTAATCTTAAATCATTAGTTGGGAATTGAACAGCTGCCAGTACCTTAATACTCACTGCCGCAATAAACAGAAATAGCCTGCAAATTGTTAAATCTTAACCCCAGCATCTGGCATCATATCATAGCCAACTCTCACCTCCCATCCCAACATCTGTCCAATAAATGAATAAGCATTGCAATGGATAGAAGTCGGTGTATTGTTCCAAGTACACACTGGTGTCCTGTGGGGAGGTCATGTGGATCAGAACATTATACTTGGCTATTCAGTGAAGTTTTAGAGCTTGTGACAAAACTTGGGAGATAGTAACAGAGGAGTTGTGGAGCCAGTAGAAACATGGTCGGAACTATTTAACCCAAAGTCGTACATACACAAATCTCTACTGCAGAGGAAGAAAGATTTCTATGAAAAGGATACAGCATTACAGGATACAGTTACATGTAAGGAGAGAACCTAGTGCCCTTTGCTTTTCAGGAAGTAAAGGGATGTTTGGCCTAGGCACTCAAATCTGTTTTAAACCATTTTCTTTAGCACAGACTTACCAATAAGCAGAATTATTTTCAAAAGACATTAGAAAAATCTTAGGAATAAAAGTTCTGAAAAGAGCTAACAGAGTGAGGTATGATGTCAAATGGACTATTGTGATTATATATTGATGTTTATTCAGAATGTGAGAGAAACTGGAATATTAACATGCACGTCAAAGAATCTGATTGACCGAGAGATAGAATGAGCTCCTCAATGCCTGAAAATCTAATAGTGCAAGGATGGGAGAAATTTACCAGTAAATAACAAGCCAAAACAGAAAGACGACTTTGTTCACCAGCAGACTAACATGGGCTTCTTACTGGACTTAAATTAGTTTACTATAATTAGATTGGAAATGTAGGCAATCTTTCAATTAATGGTTCAAATCTTTTATTTTGCAAATAAGAGTCTCTCCAAAAGCACTTTCATACACTTTAAGATGACGATAGCAAAATCAAATAGCCCAACAAACACTTTGGCATTTACCCAAACAACCAACAAAACTAATACACATTGAAAATGCGGCTTCAAGATTGCTGCAATACTCTGCAGGAAGTGAACAGGAAGCTTTCAACAAAACTACATTCCTGCCTTAATTCTCTACTGCAGTTTATACTTCCATGAACATCAACAAATAGACATATAGTGCAGGACACCTTACTACTTCTGTTGAGAATTCAATGCAAAAATTAAAAAAATCCAACACTGTCACAACCAAGATCCAACCAGGAATTGTTTCACATGAACAATAATCAATACTCAGATGAGCGATTCAGTGTTTATACAAATTTAGAAAAAAAGCTTGCATGCTTTCATTCTCCAATGTCATTCAATAAACAGTCAAAAGATGTTCCTTTTGGGAAAATCCCATCTCACAACAAGTTTAAGTATTCATTACAAACCTGGAAATGCCTGCATCAGGCTTATGACAAAACATTCAGTAACCACACCCTTTGTGCCAATTCATCTGATTACATTACACATTAGCTCACTGAAATTTTGGTATTCACATTAGGTTTGAGGCAGTTTGCCAAATTCTTTAATAACTTTCATAATTTCCCATTTCAATTCACATTTAACCATTTTGAAAAAAATAAAGCCGACTGAGATTTGACTTTAAAAAAGAACATAAATCTACAAAACCCATCTACCTTCTAATTTCTAGTTATACAACTTCAAAGCTTCCAACAATACATTAATTTAGTGCCTTCTGTAAACTATGTAGACTTCCTGAATGGGTTTGGTAATATTGGATCCAAGATTGTAATATAAATAGCAGCACTGAAACTCTATACTTTAACTATGCTCAGATTTGTATTGCTGCACAATTAATATGCACAGGCTTCTCACATCCAAATTTCAACAATTTGAAATCCGGCAGATTCACTATGCATTAATTATCAGAGCCAAAAGGGGCTGTCCCACTGCGGCGACCTAATCCGCGAGTTCAGAAGAGTTTGCCCTCGACTCATACTCGCAGCATGGTCGACACGAGGTCCTAGGAGGTCTTTGTAACTCTCCTTCATGCTCGAGAGTAGTCGAGGCCTCAGCTAGGTCGTGGCGTTTTTTTCAACATGCTGAAAAATGCCCCTTAAAAAACACACAGGCGTCAGTTCCAAGGGGTTTTCAATTTAAGATGAAGCATTAAATACAAGATTACAGAACAGCAATTTAACCACACATAAACCCACATTAATTTGCTGGTAATGAAATGCATGCAGCTAGAACATGTGTTTTATTTTGTTTGTCTTGTGGAATGGAAGGTTGAAAAGTAGTTATGTGCAGAAATGGGTAAACATGTAAATATTAACATTCCTCAATTACTGACTGGCACAACATTTGGGTAAATGACAGATGGGAAATGCTCATATTGTAGATTAGATTTAAATGGGTAGTTTAACGGCTTGTACAATCCACCCTGCGCTACTTAAGAAGTTAACACAATCTTACTGAAATCATATCTACTTATCTCGCTTCCAATTCTCACCTCAATCCTCAACCATAAATTTCCTTGGGGGAGGTGGGGATTTGCCTGAAAGGATCATTTCACAGCATTTTTTTTCTTCAGCGAGAGCGGAGGGAAGGGAAAGGTTGGGAAGCCAAAAGGAAGATGCCCGTCTGTCTGTCGGATCAATTTCTTTTATCCAAAAGCAATCTTACTGCGATTCAATATTTTTGGTGAAGCGGGTTCTCCTTTTCTGTGCAAGTATTAAAAATCACCGGCTTGTTGGCTTGGCTCGTAGTTTGAAATAAATCACGCAATTGCAAGCTTTGATGCAAGTATCAAAGACGGTTTCAAAATATTAGTCATCCTCAATTTAAGGTATGTGCAGGTGATCTCCACATTACAGGAGGGTTGTGGTTCGGGACCGTGAAGCCGTATCTTGTGTGTGTTAAAAAATAATAATTTGTGTTGATTTATTTCCTCCTGCCCCACATAAATCCAGAAAATGTGGATTTTATGCTGCGTCTCAAATTTCTGTGTATTTATTTGTTGTATGCAAGGGCAAATTTCCATAACTGACAGACAAATTTCCACAAATGACAGTAGCACGTGGGTCGCCTGTATCTATTTAACAATTGAAACATAAATGTATCAGCTGGCAAGAATGAGAAAGGCTACATGTTAGATTCCTTTGGAGTTTGGGTTCATGCCAATAATCAGAAACAAACCCAATGACCACTAAGCAGGCATGAAACAGATGTGCAGTAGAATAAAACAGCTCAAAATGTTTGTTTGACGGGATTGTGCAAAATTTTAGTTAACAATGTATCTGACCTAATGGGCCTACCCCACTTAGGCGATTTTTTCGGCGACTGTCATAGTCGTAGCAGGTCGCCGAAAAACCGGCGACTGGACTCCCCAGTCGATGTCAAGCTACGGCAAGCTACCAACAACCGGCGACCCATTAGGTCGTCCACCTATGACCACATCTACGACAACCCACGTCCACCCTGTTGGCAACAACTGAAAACAATTCAGTTGCCTGTACCTGTCGCCGGTTGACGTAGGTAGTCGCCAATAGAATTCACCGAAGTCAGCACCAGCAACAACCTACATCACAAGACGACAACCTACGACAGCACCTACGTCAGGAGAAATCAAGCTACACTCATTGGCGTCAAGTCAACTGTCGCCGAAAAGATTTGAACATTTTAAAATCCAGCGGCGACCAGAAAAAACGCTACGATTCTTTGGGCGACTGAGGAGACTACTCACGACCATACTGGTGACACCCCAGCGACCATGTGGCGCACTGTACGTGAAATATAATCCAGAGAAATATGGAAACATAGGAGTCACAGCAGCAAGGAAGCAGACCCTTCGGCCCACATGATACATGCTGACCATTAAGTGCCAATTTATACCAATCCTACACTAATCACATTTTATTATTTCCAATTTTCAATCAACTCTCCCTACCAACCCTGATTCTACCTCTCACCTACACACAGTGGAATTTGCCATGGTCAACTAACCTTCCAAATACAAGATTATTAGGGGGTAGAACATGGAATGTTACGCAACACAATTCTAGAAAGGCTACAGGAATGCCAATATGGGGGTTATGTACACAAATCATTGAATGCAGCAGGGCAAGTTAAGAAAGTGATTAAAAGAGAATTATTTACTTCACGACACAATAGCGGCGGTCAGGATGCACTTTTAAGAGCCACAACTGGAGTACTGTGTCCAGTCCTGAACACCACACTAGGATGTGAAGAATTTACCACAGGTGGAAGAAATTTACAGGAGTAATTCCAGGGACAAAGAACGTTGATTCTATGAGGATCTAAGAAACTGGAATTGTTCTCCTTGGCTTCCTCCCACACTCCAAAGACGTACAGGTTTGTAGGTTAATTGACTTGGTATAAATGTAAAATTGTCCCTAGTGCGTGTAGGATAGTGTTGATGTGCGGGGATCACTGGCCAGTGCAGACTCGGTGGGCCGAAGGGCCTGTTTCCGCGCTGTCTCTCTAAACTAAACATGACGTCATAGAACTAGGCAGAATGAAAGTGGTAAATAAAAAGTGTTTTACCTTCTGTTTTTGGTTTTGAATAAAGTGAGTGGTTAGGGTCAGAATACATTGAAAGTAAAACAGTGGATTCAATGGTGATGGTCAAAAGGAATGGCAAAGGTACTTGAAAAGAAGGAAAAAAACAAAGGTAGAAAAAAATGCTGGAGAAACTCAGCGGGTGCAGCAGCATCTATGGAGCGAAGGAAATAGGCAACTTTTCGGGCCGAAACCCTTCTTCAGTCTGAAGAAGGGTTTCATCATGTAAGAGGTACAGAAGTTTGAAAACTCACACCTCCAGATTCAGGGACAGTTTCTTCCCAGCTGTTATCAGGCAACTGAACCGTCCTCTCACCAACTAGAGTGCTGACCTGACCTCCCATCGACCCCTTTGAAGACCTTTGAACTATTTTCAATCGTACTTCATCTTATAGTAAATGATGTCCCCTTGATCCTTTATCTATACACTCCGGATAGCTTGATAGTAATCATGTAATGTATTTTCTTTGACCGGACAGCACACAAAAAACTTTTCACTGTACACATAACAATGAACTAAACACTTGGATCAACAGGATTGCTCACGGATACACCCAGCAAAAAGTTGATGGGCAGAATGGGTTCCTGCCATTCAGTAACTTTTCATCAATTGTGCAATAGCAGATAAATCGGATTCCAGCACTGGGATGGCTTAGCTGAACAGATGTTACAGCTACAGAAAGCACAGAAATGAAACAGTGATTGCATGCATCAGTTCCCAAGTGGGAATCTGTTCTCAACTCAAAACATTTTCTGAAGTCCCACCCAACAGTAACGTTTTCAGAAAAGAATGTTTGGCTTAAAGAATGGTCTTTCACTTAACATAAGTGTTATTTTCAAACAACACTTCTCGTTTAAATAATCAACTGATGAAATCACTGGCTTTCCAACATTTGTTTTCAAGTGACCAAATTGTCTGACATTCCAGTCCAATTACAAAGGAATTCTGAGGAGTGAATACATACCAGGAGCCGTGTTGAGAAAAGGGTCTTTATTTACTGACATGTCACTGCTTTTACTGCTCAGATTTGAAGTCATAACTGCACACATTCAAGAAATATATTTAATGTACAATATGTAATCATTATGGCGATGTTTCTCATAACCTAAACCCACACATTTAAGGCAACTATTCAAGTTTAGATTTAGGTTTATTATTGCCATGTGTACCGAGGTACAGTGGAAGTTTTATTCCACATGTTCTCCAATCAAATTGGATCAGACTAAACATACATACAATCGACCCAAACTCAAGTACAATAGGCAGAGCAAAGGAAAAGAGAGTGCAGAATAAAGTTCTCAGCATTGTAGTGCAATTGTTTTTTTGTTTCTCCAAAGGGCGGAAGAGTTTGGAACTCTGATCCTCGTGCAGACAGGCTACAATCATAGTATTGAGCGGGTCAGGCAGCATCTCCAGAGAAAAGGAATTGGTGTTGTTTCGGGTTGAGACCCTTCATTATACTGAGAGTCAGGGGGAAGGGAAACGTGAGATTTAAGACAAATGAATGGAAGATATGCAAAAAGCAACGATAATGAAGGAAAATTGGAGCCCACAATGGTCCATTGTTTGCTGCGGGATAGATGATAATGAGATATACAGTGAGTTTCATCGTCTGTATATCTCATTATCATCTTTCTTTGATTATCATTGCTTTTCCTGGATTATCGTTACTCCAGCAGTTTGTATCTGTCGGTGTAAACCAGTATCTGCAGCTCCTCCCGACACAATCATACTATTGATGAACTTGAAGAACTGTGACTGGAAAGGTGCAGGCCAAGAGCTGTTAAGTGGGATTTGCCTCAATTCGTTTTGCTTGACAAGCTTAAAATGCGTGAAATGGCATCCTGTGCTATAAAATTTCAATGAACTGATATTTTTACTATCTAGTGTAAAGTGCTTGGGATCATAATTCCACCATGATCTGAAGTTTTCTACATAGTCCAAACTAAATTCAGATTCAGATTCAGATTCAGATTCAACTTTATTGTCATTGTGCAGTGTACAGTACATAGACAACGAAATGCAGTTAGCATCTCCCTAGAAGAGCGACATAAATATGAGCAGTAAATAAATAAATCTAATCTAATATTCAGCAGAGTTTGGAGGTTTTAAAGACCACTATACCACTCAAAGCAAGAATGATTATCCAACATGATTGAAAGAGAGACATGGGCAATTCAGCAAGCATAAATGAGTAAGCCTCTAAACTGTTAAACGCATGTGGGAAATATATGGTAACTTTTTAAACGGACTCAATTCTTCAGCAAAATTTCCACTTCACATTTTTAATAATTTAATGCAATTTCATTAGTGTAGTTTAGTTCAGAGATACAGCGCGGAAACAGGCCCTCCGGCTCACCGAGTTCGCGCGGACCAGTGACCCCCGTACATGAACACTATCCTACACAGACTAGGAACAATTCACATTTACACCAAGCCAATTCACCTACAAACCTGTGTGTCTTTGGAGTGTGGGAGGAAACCGAAGATCTCGGAGAAAACCCACATGGTCATGAGGAGAACGTACCAACTCCGTACAGACAAGCACCCAAAATCAGGATGGAACCCGGGTCTCTGGCGCTGTAAGGCAGCAACTCTACCGCTGCGTCACCGTGCCGTCAATAACATCTATAGTGTGACACATCTTGAATAGCACACAATTGTTGCTGAACTAAAGAACAAGCGTCTTAGTACAGGCAGAGTCACAGATCATGCCACTTTTAAATTGCAATTTTTAATATGATCCTTGTTTATTAGTCAATTTCTGGCCAGTAGAATCAGAGATGTATACACCATGGAGACAAGGCTAGATCCATTTAGCTGCGTTTGGTATAAATCCCTCCAAACCTTTCCAATATTTTGCATGCTATTGTACCTGCCTCAACCATTTTCTCTGGCAGCTCTTTCTATATACCTGCCGCCCTTTGTGAAAATGTTGCCCCTCGGATTACTTTTGAATCTTTCCCTTCTCGCCTTTACCCTGTCCCCTATCAGTTTTAATTCCCCTACCCTGGGGAAAAAAGGTGCATTCACCCTATCAATTCCCCTCATGATCTTATACACATCTAAAAGAACACCCTCCCATACTCATTAAGCTAGCCTATCCAGGGATAAAGCTTCAGTCTGTCCAACCTCTTCCTACTCAAGCCCTCCAGCCCCTATAACATCCTTGTGAAGCTTTATCTGCACCCATTGCAGCTTAATGACATCCTTCCTGTCACTGGGCGATCCGAACTGTGCATTATACGCCACGTTTGGTCATAGAATAACTAGAACAGTTGCAACATGACATCCCAACTCTTGTACTCAACGCCCTGACCAATGAAGGCAAATGTGTTATTAATAGCTAAATTCTGAAGAAGGGTCCCGACTCAAAATCTGCCCCATCCATGTTCTCCAGAAATGCCTCCTGAACCACTGAGTTACTCCACCATTTTGTCTTTTTTGGTAAACCAGCATCTGCAGTTCCTTGCTTCTAAATTCTTGACACTTTCTTGCTAAATAAACCGGATAAACCAGTTTAATGTGTAATATGTGGCACAACTTCACTATACCCAATTTAGAATGCACACAAAAGTGGTGAGGTAGTTTGCTGATCAGTACCTCTCTGTGTTCCAGCGATGACTCGTGTTGTGGCCTTTAATGGAAAAACCTTTTGTGCATATTCCACCAGTTGGTAAAGCATGCATCTCAAGTAGATCAAGCCACACAGCTCTCATCTTTCAGTGGAAGAATAGGCTAGCTTAATTAATGCAAATTATAGTACTTTCCAAAATGCCTGCAGGCATTATTACTACTTTACTGGACGGGTGGGATGGAGGGATGATACTGCACAAACTTCAAATTTAGTTTATTTTACTTTAGAGATACAGCACGGAAACAGGCCCTTCGGCCCAGAGTCCACATTGACCAGCGATCCCTGCACATCGACACTACCTACACACCTTAGGGACAATATACATTTATACCAAGGCAATTAACTTACAAACCTGTACATCTTTGGAGCGTGGGAGGAAACCGAAGATCTTGGAGAAAACCCATGCAGGTCATGGGGAGAACGTACAAACTCACAGAGTACCCATAGTCAGGATCGAACCTGGGACCCGGGTCTTTGGTAAGTGTAAGGCAGCAACTCTACCGCTGCGCCACTGTGCATTAAAATTACTGGAATCACATCTGGAAAACAATTTCTATTTGAAAGGGAATTGGATAAACTTTTGTTTTGTAGCCAGCAGAATTTGTTTGCTGACTCAACATACTAACTATATTCTATTGCCGCAATTTCACTTTAGTTAGTCACTAGACAAAGAGTTTGACTTCAATGAGCCTGACTGGGGAGTCAGAGTCTGAAGAAGGGTCTTGACCCGAAACATCACCCATTCCTTCTCTCCAGAGATGCTGCCTGACCCGCGGAGTTACTCCAGCTTTTTGTGTCTACCACAGTCCCAACAACATGTGTTTGACCATGTAGACACAAGGAACTGCAGATGCTGATTTGCAACAAAAAAAGACTGTGCTGGAGTAATAGCGGGTCAGGCAGCATCTCTGAACCTGGACAAACATTGCCTATCCATATTCTCCAAAGATAATGCCTGACCTATTGAGTTATTCTAGCACTTTGTAGCTTTAAAAGTTTGATCATGACTCCTGGCAGTTCCTCTGTGTAAATTGAAAGCTCCCTTTCCAGTTGCTCATTTCCCCTCTCATCACAATGATGTGCTGAAGGGTAGGTTAATTGGCCGTTGTAAATTATGTGTAGATAATGAGAATCAGAGTAATAGTAGAAAAAATGGTTACATTGGAAAGTGGCGTATGAAATTTATGGTACTGTTCTGAGAGTTGGCACAGACTTAATAAAGCAAAAGGCTTATATTAAAGAAAATACAATTATGAAATCTGACCACTTTTCAGAAATATACAGTAATGCTCCAAATGATTCAATACAAAAGATATGATGTGTGTAAGTATTAAGCAGTGTTAAATTATGATCTTACCCTTGATTTGAGACAAGAGCCATTGAGAACAAATGGCAGTCAGACTGCCATTAGTTTCTGACCAACTTGGAATGGAACACTACATCCCCAACTGAATTTTGGTTAAATATAATTAAAATACTGACAACACCAGCAGATCCAGTCAGAGCAGAAGCTTAAAAATGATCATTTGCAGTAATATGCACCCAAATAGCAGTGCTCTCTTTGGATCAGTGCAAAGTTGAATCCCCCAATCTTCTAAACTATGGTATAATGGGGGCTCTCTCCCCTCTCACCAGCTGCCGCTTCTTTCTGTCGGCGTGGCTTTGTCCATTCCCTGCTCCAGAACGCAACTGCAGGGGATGAGAAGGCAACGGAATGGACAAAAAGAGATGAAGAAGGCAGCCGTGGAGCGAGAGGCGGACAAAGCTAAGAAGTGGTCACTGGTGAGAGGGGAGAGAGCCCCGTGGTGACCAAACACGGCCTGACGTAAGCTGCAACAACAGCCGCATCAACTGGTGAAGGGCTCGCTGGTGCAGACCAGTGGCATCAGCACCTCGTATTAAGGTGAAACAACACAAAGTGCTGGAGTAACTCAGCAGACTGAGTCAGTCTGAAGAAGGGTCCCGATTTCCATGTTCTCCAGAGATGCTGCCTGACCCACTGAGTTACTCCAGCACCTTGTGTTCTTTTGTGTATTAGATCAGCATCTGCAGTTCTTTGTGTCATGGACAATCGGCAATGATGGACGCCATTTTCTCCCTCCTCACCACCACCCCCCCCCCCCCATGGTCCATTATAAGGAGGGTTTACTGCATTGCAAACTTAGTCCTATAGAATCACACATCTCAGCCCCGTGCATTAATTCCACTAAAAATTAAAATAAGCAAATATACACATTGCTGATTTTAGGAATAGAGATTCAAAGTCTCCAAAAACAAGCATTTTAAATTAATAAGTTGCATTGATTTCAGTTTTTCTTTTAATGGGTTCAGCACACACAGCTGCAGCCCACCACTAAATGTTGTGCATGGTTGAATGCCAAATTTTAAAGATAAATCACGTTGATGATTACCATGTGATTTTTTAAATCCTAATGGTTCAGATTAAATTGCAAATTCCCTTGAAGGCTAAAACTGCTGCGAATTGTTAGGAATGGTATACCTCTTCCAAATTATTCATAGTTATTTAAGCAGATTCAGTAATGGAAGTTGCAAGTCCACGATATGTCAGACACAGGCAGATACAGAAGAGAGAGCTGATACTTAGTTACTGCAGATCAACACTTACAACCACATTCTTGTGCTGATACTTTGTTCATATCTATCAAGGCACTCATCATAAAGTGTTTGGAGAATCTTATCAGCAATTCATTATTATTGACTATCAGAAACATAGTTTGGAACATCAGAAACACAGAGGATTTTAAACAAAAAAAGCAGGGAGAAAAACGGAATATGGCCTTTTAAACACAGCAATTGAAACAACCCTAATTTCCAAATGGACACACAAAAGACTGCAGATGCTGGAATCTTGTGTAAGAAACAAAGTACTGGAGGAAATCGGTGATGCAGCATCTGTGGAGGGATTGGACAGACGAGGTTTCTTCACAAGTCTGAAGAAAGGGGCCCGACCCGAAGTGTCATCAGTCCATTTCCCTCCACAGATGTTGCCTGACTGGCTGAGTTCCTCCTGTACCTTGTTTTTTTTTGCTCAACTTCCTAATTCTTTGCAATTACAGCCTGGCTACTTGACCCATGACTGACAGGGCCCAACTATGTATGTATGTTTTATAAAGTCTGGGTTTAGGTTTGGATGAAAGGGCCCGACTGGTCTGAGTCACCTAACCCAGGTCAGCGTGATTTGTTGAAATATCACTACGTGTCCGCAGTTACTAATTATTAGCAAAGCACATGCAGAAAATGAAGTCACTTCTGCCCTAGATCATGAAGGATATGATTAAAAACATTAATTACTCAGACTCTGGTTTAGGTTTATTGTTACATGTACTAAACTATAGTGAAAAGCTTTGTTTTGCACGCTAACCAATCAAATCAGATAATACTACACATAAATATAATCAAGGCAAACTCAAGTACAATAAATAGAGCTAAGAAAAAGATACAAAGTGCTTCGGTTGTGACCAAGTCAGGTTTTAATTTCATATCCAAACTGACCTCTATTTGTTATTTATTTTCTGTCGTGTTCAATATTATTGCCAAGGCACAACCCTCTATTTGATCAGAACAGTCATAAAAAATAACTATTTATGCAAATCATACCATACTAGTTATACTTCAGCCCACTTTTTCAAAACAAAAGGCTCCCGGACTTTAAAGCATATTATGGGAATCAAAGCATAATGATGTGTTGTGGAAAAGTGACACAGAAGAATCAGTTTAAATTCTAATGCAAACAGATATTTTGATGTGCAAGTCTGGAAAGTGAATGACAATAAACTATTTCACTGGAGGGGGAAAGAAACAATGAAGTCGTCAAATATGCATTCTTTCTAAAGAAGCACTGTTAACCACACAAACAAGAAATGGGAGATTTTTTTCATCAAAGCCATTTCAACAAATTGATCAAATATTTGACTTTAGCCCAATGCAATGAGTCCATTGTGGCAGCCACAGCCCACAACTTGCTCATGTGACTGTCAAGGGGAGAGTTCAAACCCCACTCAAGAGCTATGAACGCCTATCGACTGATACTGAAATGCAGCACTGTAAATGGAGGTACTATTTCAGTTTAGATATACAGCGCCAAAACAGGCCCTTCGGCCCACCAATTCCACGTTGACCAGCGGTCCCCGCACACTAACACCATCCTACACACACTGGGGACAATTTACAATTTTACCAATACAATTAGCCCTCAAACCTGTACGTCTTTGGAGTGTGGGAGGAAACCGGAGCTCCTGGAGAAAATCCACACAGGTCACGGGAAGAATGTACAGACTCTGTACAGCGTACACACTTCTTACTGTTGTCAGAGGAGATATTAAAACTTAGGCCTCATCTATTCACTCAGGTGCAAGTTTTAAAAACTTAAACTCTTGGAATTATCTTAGAGACCAAAGTTCACACTCTACCTTGGTGGATACCTTAAATAATTGGAAAACATTCTTGTAATACATTTGCTACATGAGATATTGCAGCACACAAACATTACCACAGCAACTACCCTTTAAAAGGTGTAGGAAGGAACTGCAGATGTTGGTTTAAACTGAAGATACTCAAAATGCTGGAGTAACTCAGTGGGACAGGCAACATCTCTGGAGAGAAGGAAAGGGTGACATTTTGGGTCGAGACCCTACTTCAAATTTTTTAAAGGGACTCCATATGTCATGCAATTTTTTAGGCCTTTGCAAAATATGCCACATAAATGTATTTTTCCTTTAGAATTGCAGCCTCCCAGAACTGCTGCAACTGGCCATGTTTGCTAATTAAGAATGATTTCCAAAAGCACACAATTAGGTGTCACTTAAAAGAGCTAACAATATGGAAATACACAAGCTTTAAAGTGCTATTATGAAATGTAATCATTGCAAAGAAGCTTACACACAAACACTGACACACTCATCCAGTCTACAATGCTGCCAACTGGCCACAGATGCTGCTACAGAAACATACTAAAAGTTGCCAGAAATGTGTAAGTGGGAGGTGGCCAACTTTAAAACAGATGTGAAGTTGTATCAGAATCAAGTTACAGTTGCCTTAACACAAAACAAAGTGAACAACTGATTTAGCCATCAGCAAAGCACAAATTACTGTAGGAACTCAGCGAGTCTGGCAGTATTTGAGGGGGAATGGACAAGCAACGTTGCAGGTGGACTGAAGGGTCCCAACCCCAAAGTCGCCAGTCCGTTCCCTCCACACTTGCTACCTGACTCGGTAAGTTCCTTCAGCAATGTGTTTTGCTCAAGATTCCAACATCTGATGTTCTTTGTATCTCTACAGTTCTTTTTATCCACCCTCAAACTGATGTGTTACCAGCACAAAATGTACATCGAAAATATTGGTCCATATTCCTGAAAGAAAATTCAATCTCAAGAATCAACACAATTTTTGCCACCATACATTCTGCTGAAAATTCCCCAGTTTAATTGTGATAAGAAACAAAACAATTTCCCTTCCAGAAAGGTTACTCCCAAAACAACGATTGGACAGTTTGTCAACACAAATGACTTCAAATGAAAGTCTTATTCTCTGCATTCAGAAAACTGCAAAAACTGTCTTCATAAATTAAAAAAGATTGAGGAACACAGTGCCACTATTCTTTAGCTTTTACATTTGAAAACACAGGTGAAAACCAATGACCAAACTATAAGCCTTAATGTGCAGAGCAATGGTTAAGCTAATAACCATATAATATACCCCCGTGTTAAGGACATTTCCCCTTATGGAATTCATGAATCACAACAACAAAAATTGAGATATGAAATGAAATTTGCTCTTTGGGAAGTTGTGCGAGAAAAAATAATTAAGATACTTTTCAAACGAAACAACAAATGTTGTCAATGTTCATCAAGAGTGTGTTATGGAAGAATCACAATGGGGATGGTTTCAATGAATGCATTTCCTCTAATGCATGGGTGAACTGTATTTAAAACTCAAACTCAAGCATTTTTAACAATCTGTGGAAATGTTCTGATTATTTTGCTTTAAAATTAATACCCCATGATTAACAATTTGTATTTTAGTGACTATTAAAATAAAAAGATATACAAACTGCATTTACCAACGGGATTACATATGCACTGTCTTAAGCAATAAATAACATTCCCAGTTTTTTAGCCAAGCTTACAGATGATTCATCCACACAACTAATTCACATACTAGATCCTCGAGATGAAGTGGCTTCCAAGACGATGTGCTATGAAATGGCTTTTTCAACCTAATGCCATCCCACGCACACCTACAATCGGATGGGTAATGCTGAATGCCATTTGTCAGACCTTGCCCCACCCTCACCTCACATTTCCAGCTTTCTTCCTTCCCCCTCCCTCTCCCCACTCCAACAGTCAGAAGCAGAGTTCTGATCCAAAATGTCACCTATCCATTCCTCCTCAGATGCTGCCTGGCCCACTGAGTTCCTCCATAGATGAAGTGCAGTGTGAGGGGTTCAAGGGCATTCATATCAACGTCTCAGGTGGGGAGATTCTTTGAAATACTCTATTCAGGGAATGCCAAGTGCCTTTCTGCACCCAAAAGGCTTTCTTTTCTTGGCTCTCAGAGGGGGATGTCCTCAGTATTTAGGCCGTATGTGGTCTTGGCGTAATTATAAGCTAGTTTAGTTTAGTGATACAGCGCAGAAACAGGCCCTTTGGCCCACCAAATCCACGCCAACCAGCAATCCTCGCACAATAACATTATTTTACGCACACTAGGGACAATTTTACCAAGCCAATTAGCCTACAAACCTGTACATCTTTGGAGTGTGGGAGGAATCCAGAGCACCCAGGGAAAACCCACAAGGTCACAAGGAGAACAAACAAAGACTGCACCTGCAGTCAGAAACAAATCTGGGTATCTGGCGCTGTAAGGCAGCAACTCGACCGCTGTGTCACACTGCCACCCCTAGTTCCTGGATCTCCTGCTCTCTTTCCATTGACATAAAGTCATAAGTTTGTAATCTTGGACCCATGCCTTCAGGTTCCTGCAAATCTATTTTTCTCCCCTCGAGACCCCGAGTTTTCAAGGATACCTTGTGTATGAGGTTTATTAGTTCCCAGATCTCCTGGTCATTCTTATCAAACCAATATGTGTTTTCTGGCAAAGACAAGATATTTTCCCAGGTGCTAATCATTGTGGATTTTAGTCCAAGCACTTGGGAGTTGTCAGATTGTCTGCCAGGTGTGAACTGAGAGAGCTTTCTTTGCAGGATCCTTGAAATATTCATTATTGATTTCCTTCAATTTCTTCCAGCAATGCTTTTGGCTGGTGTCCTGGGCTGATGTAAATAACAGATTAAGCAGTAGTCAATGCAGTATTCATCAGCACCAACATGGCACTAGTAGATGCACACATCCTTGGGATCTCTCGCTTGGATAACAACTACAAGTGCTGCACCCACATTGACAGTCTTACCAAAGTATCTTGTACTTGTGATGCTGACAAAACTGGGTGAAGGACACAAGGACTTTATCAGAAGAAAAACTCCAGTCCGAAGAAGGGTCCCAACCTGAAACATCACCCATCCTTTTTCTCTGTGCATGCGGCCTGACCTGCTGAGTAATTCCAGCACCTTATAGGGGCTGTCCCACTGCGGCGACCTAATTGGCGAGTTTAGAAGAGTTTGCCCTCGACTCATACTCGCAGCATGGTCGACACGAGGTCCTAGGAGGTCTTTGTAACTCTCCTTCATGCTCGAGTAGTTCCCGCGTACTCGAGGCCTCGGCTAGGTCGCGGCGTATTTTTTAACATGCTGGAAAATGCCATGGAAAAAAAATCATTTTTTTAAACTCTTAGGTTTAGTCGAAGTAGGTCATATTAGGTCGGCATGTTATTCGTAGGTAATCGAGGGTAGTCGAAGGTAATCGTAGATAGTCTTTAACATAGTCGAAGGGAGGTCGTCTTCACTCTCCACTATTCGGTGTCCAATTTTCCCGAAGCTAGTCGAAGCTAGTCTTCAACATGGTCGAAGGAGGTTTTCTACATAGTCGAAGGCGGTCTTCAACATGACACTTTTTCAAACTCTTCTAAACTCGCCAATTAGGTCGCCGCAGTGGGACAGCCCCTTATGTTTAACTTCACCATATAGAATTGTCCTGCTTTCTGTGATCAGGGCATTCCCGTGCAATTGTCCATATTGTTGGATAGATCTGTCTTGCAATCATGTTGGAACAGCTTGTCCAGAGATGCAATTGATTTTTGGAGCGCAGGATTTCATTTTTAAATCGCACTTAAATCTATAGGTCGATGCCCCTGTCAGACCTATAGATGAGAGATGCCAGGCTTGGGAAATGTGAATCCCTTATCTCTTTACAACATAGAAGGAAGCCATTCCATTTATGTCAGCTCACAAACAATCCCATTCCTGTCTATTTTTTCCACTGTAAACTATGTTCATAAGTTTTAGAATTAGGCCATTCAGCTCATCAATTCCGGAAGTGGCGGTGCTGTTGAACAGCTGCGGCTCGCCTGCAGTACGTCCGTTTTTACTTTTGTTGTTGTTTTCTTTTGTCCTGTTTTAGTTAAATTTTAGTTTATTGGGTTGTGTATGTGTGGGTGAGGGGGGTGAAACATGATTTTTGTCTCTTCCTTCGGGGGAATGCGACTTTTTCTTGTCGTATCCCCCTTCTCTGCCTCCGTCTGCGCTGAGGCCTAATGGCGGCCTCCAACTGCGACCGACCTCGAGGCTCCGGAGGCAGAGCCAGGACTTACCAACGCGAGGCTGGCTGACTTCGGGGCTGCGGTGGCGACCAAAGATACTGGTGGAGACCTGAATCCGGGGCTCGGCCGCGGCTGGCTCAGTGGATGACATCGTCGGGAGCTCGCAGGTCACAGGTGGGTGACCTGTTTTTCTGGAGCTCCCGCAGCTACAGCTGCGTCCGGTGGACTGGAGGGCGGCAGCTTCGGCCACCCTGGGCCGCGGAGTTTGAACCAGCCCGTCGCGGAGCACGGACGCAGCCGCGGGACTGACTTACCATCACCCGGCAGGGTCACAACATCAGAAGCCTTGATCGGCGCAGCGCAGAGGGAGAACAAAGAGGGAAGAGACAGAGACCTTAAGACTTTTACCTCCATCACAGTGAGGAGGTGCCTGGTGAACTCGCTGTGGTGGATGTTAATTTGTGTGTATTGTGTGTTTTGTTATTTATTATTATATGTATGACTGCAGGCAACGAAATTTTGTTCAGACCGAAAGGTCTGAATGACAAATAAAGGAATCTAATCTCATCTAATCTTATCAAGTCTATTCTGCCATTCAATCATGGCAGATTTATCTTTCCCCCTCAACCCCATTTTCCTGCCTTCTCCCCATAATACCCGACACCCGTACATCCCATCAACTCTTCCTCTCCAATTCTAATACTGGTCTAAAGTCCAACAACTTAGTGGCAATTTGTGTGCCAACCCTCACACCCTTGGGACAAGCAAACACAGAAGAAACCCAGTCACAGGGAGAACAGGCAAACTCCGCACACTCAGTGCATCAAATTGAATCCAGACTACCAACACCACAAGGTAGCTGCACCATTAGCTGTGGCATCCTGTGGGGAAGGCCTTAGCAAGGTACTAGTGTATCTGGCAGATAGTATCTACCCAAAACCACAGAGCACCAGTGACACAGCTGTCCAGCTGAATGAGACACTTCTGTTCTAGCTCGATGAAACTGCTCCCTTTGCCTAAACATTACAAGCCAGGCCCCACTATCAGAGCACTCGGAGACCACAGTCCACCATCCGACAGCATCAAGTTGACTGAAGTCTCTGCTTTGGCTTTCCCAGGCTGGGACTGAACCCACCCGTGCTCACTATTGAATACTCGTGTGCTTATAGATGCATCATGAAGCAGATGCTTAGAATGACACAGCAGCAATAGATCTCTGTGCAGCAAGTATGCAACAGTCTGAAAAACACCATTAACCACTGATAAGACAGCATATCCTTCCTGTCATTACCAAACTGATGATTTTTTTGTAATGAACCAATGGAAAAAAATTAAATACAAGGGCTTAAACTCATTTCAATGTAAAGCCCAGTCTGGCTCAAGGACATGCACATTTTCTGATGCATGCAATCTTTTAAATTGCACAATAACTGGTCAGATGAAAATTGAAAGAATTCATAAAGATTCTATGGACAAATGATGTGGAGAATATTTTTTGATTCATGCTTGCTAGAGAGTCCAAGAATAAAGGGCGGCACGGTGGTAGAGTTGCAGCCTTACAGTGCCAGTCACCTGGGTTTGATCCTGACTCTGGGGCTGTCTGTGCGGAGTTTGTACGTTCTCGCTATGACCGCGTGGGTTTTCTCTGGGTGCTCCGGTTTCCTCCCACATTCCAAAGACGTGCAGGTGAAGATTAATTGTCTTCTGTAAATTGCCCCTAACGTGTAGGATAAAACTATATGGTTGACTGCTGGTCGACGTTGATCCAGTGGATTCAAAAACAGTCCAACTGAACTCTGAGCATCAGAAAATTATTTTAAATACTTACGTACGTTTACATACAGGCATGTTGAAGTAGAGATTAATTTAATGGAAGGGGATGAAACACAAGTACGTGGAGGTGATGAAGCACATCTTTTTTTACATCATAGCATTTCAAATCATTTTAGACAAAGTTAACAATTTCAAAATTCAAAAGTTGAATGGAAAACTGGTTTTACCATAAACCACAGTAAAATGCACGTCCAGAGGTAAAACATTCTATCAATCAGCATCTACCTTCACAGGCCTGGCAAATTGCACCATGAAACATAAACTCATCATTATGGAGCTACTTTTTCCAGCTTAAAACATTTCAACAGAAAAATATTTGATCACTGTAACACTACTCAAAATTGAAATAAAATGGAAGTGGAGGAACTTAAAAAGACGTCTTAATCTGTAGCTGCTATTAGAAGAGGACCCATGTCAATGTACATGTTGTTGATATTATGGTACAACAGCATGTTTAATGATTTATCTTCATGTATCTTACATCATCTCAATTGTACCTCTAGGTTCCATACTCAATGCCTTCCTCAAAGTACGAATCACCACGACCCAAGTTTCTGCAGATCATGATGCTTCATTGAAAAGGTTAAACCTTCCTAACTCTATTGGCTACTAGGCTGCAGCTGTAGAAGCACTTTCCAGCTGCCCAGACCTTGACAAGTCTTAAAAAAGCCACAAATTCATCTGTCTTAATACCGGTGAACCAACATCATCCCATTCTGCTTTTGCCCAATTGCTCCAGCCGTTAATTTTTCCAAACCCTCAGGTACAGAAGTATCCTAATGAATCCCAAATTTGTTTTTTTCAGCCACTGTTTGCCCCTTTCCCAAAGCACAACTTTTCACTTCAAAATTCAGGGTTATTAGCTGCAAGATGTTAGACCAACTTGCCCTGTTTTCTCTAGAATGCCGTAGATTGAGGGGAGGCTTAACAGAAGTATACAAAATTGTTAGAACCATGGATAAGGTACAAAGTCAGAACCAAGACTGGATGGAAATGACAAAAATTAGGCAGCATAGCTTTAAGATGAAAGAGGCAAGGTATTTTTCCTCCAGTGGTGGTTGCCTGGAAGGGGTGATGGTGGTGGTGAAGACAGATCCGAAAGTGATGTTTAAGGGGCTGTTAGATAGGCATATGCATATGGAGGGAATGGGTGGGATATGGATCAGATGCAAGCATTAGAGATTAGTTTAACTTGGCATCAGGTTCAGCAGACATTATGGGCCAAATGGCCTGCTCCTATGCTGTGCTCTTCTATGTTGAATGTCCTCCAAATGTATGTTTTTCCTCCACAAGCACTGTAATCAATTGTTGCTTTTCCCAACGTTCCTCTAGCTTTTGCCTCAGATCGGGGTCAATGCGGCCCCAGTCAGCGTTGGCAGTATTTATATTTGGACAGTCAGCTGAAGCACAACACACAGTAAGGGTCAAATACAAGTGTTTAAATGCCAAGCTCACTCTGCCAGACTGAATGCGCAATTAAGTTGCAGTTGGCAGCAATAGTGATACAGTGCAGAAGCAGGCCTTTTGGCCCAACTCGTCTTTGCCAACCAAGATACCCCATCTAAGCTAGTCCCTTTTGCCCACACCTGGCACATATTCCTAGATCCATGCACCTGTTGTTACTGTACATGCCTCAACTACCTACACCGACAGCTCATTTGACATATCCATCACTCTGTGCGAAAAAGTTGCCCCTCTGGTTCCACTTATATTTTTCCCCTTTCATTTTAAACCTATGCCCTCTGGTCTGCAGTTCCCTTATATTGGGGAAAGACTCTGAGCATTCACCTTATCTATTCCCCTCATAATGTTATACACCTCCATAAGATCACCCCTCAGCCTCCTACACTCCAAGGAATAAAGTCCTGGCAACATCATCGTGAATCTTCTCTGCACTCTTTCCAGCTTTTGGCACCCTTCCTATTGCAGAGTGATTAAAACCAATAAGGTTTTATTGTGTAGGAAGGAACTGCAGATGTTGGTTTACACCGAAGATAGACACAAAATGCCAGAATAACTCAACTGTCCAGGCATCATCTCTGGATAGCAGGAATATGTGACGTTTCGGGTCGAGACCGAGACCTTCTTAAGACTGAGAGTCAGGGGAGAGGGAGACTAGAGATGTGGAAGGGTACAAAGAGCATGTCAGGTGTGAAAACGACAGATCAAAGCAGACGATGCTCAAGGAAATGTTGGCTCCTAAATCTTGCCTGCACTCTTTCCAGCTTAATGGCACCCTTCCTAGAGCAGGGTGACCAAAAACCAGTAAGGTTTTACTGATGGGCGTTAACAGGACATGTTTATGGGTGGGGGGAAGAGAAGGCCACGCCAGTGACTGCAGTCCAGGAGAAAGAGTGCATTGGGTAGAGAGGAGGACGGTGGCGGTGAGGGTGAGGACGCACCCGGACCCTCATCTCTACCCTCACCTCACCGCCCGCCGCCATCACCCAGCGGCGGCCGAGCTGAGGGGCGGCACAACCGGGCATCCCCTCCCTCCCTCCCTCCCTCGGCTGGGCCCACCCCAGAGCTGGATCCCCGGGCGCGGCCTGACTGACTGACTGACTCACCGGCGCGGCTCGAGCACCTCAGCGTCGCCGCCCTCCCTCGCTCCGTCCGTCCGTCCGCCTCGCTCACTCACTCGCCCCCGCGGCACTGACTGCCACTGCCGCAGCCTCGCTCTCCCGCCCCGCCCTGCCCGGCCCCATGGGGGGAGTGGCTAAAGATGGGGCGCGGCCTCCACAACACGTCACCTGAGCGACATCCACTTCCGCCAATCGCCACCGTGCCCGCCCACCTCCCCCCGACCGCCAATCGGAGCGCGGTCTGACAGGGCGAGGGCCGGCCGGGGCTGGAGAGCGCGCATGCGCTGTGCGACCGCTCGTTGCGCAAAGAGGGGGGGGGAAGCGGCTCGGCTCTGGAGCGACCTCTATGGGTGACGGCAGCTCCTGCAACAGGAGAGGCGGCGGGGAAGGGGCGAGGTCTCCGGGTCCGTCAACATTGCTGGAACGAGTTATTGTGTAGCAATAGCAAGCAACTGCAGATGCTGCTTTGCACCGAAGATAGACACAAAATCCTTCTCTCCACAGATGCTTTTCCCGTGACTTTCAGTCTGAAGAAGGGTCTCGACCCGAAACCTCACCCATTCCTTCTCTCCAGAGATGCTGCCTGTCCCGCTGAGTTACTCCAGCACTTTGCGCTTTTTGTAGATTAGAAAAAAATCTAGTTTTTGCTTTGATCGTCAAATTTATTTTTCACAATTCAAAGAAATGGTCTTTAACCTAAAACATTAACTCAGTTTCTCTTCCTACTGATGCAGTCTGACGTACTAAGTATTTCAAAATTTGTTGTCATTACTTCTTATTATTTTTCATAAACTCTTTACTTTCCCTATTTCCCTTTTGTTTGCACGTACATCTTCCAGGCTCCCTGCTACATTAAGTCCTTGGTGTTTGACATATGTCCCTTCCTGCCTTCTTCCCTCTGTGAACCATGTTACATGGCTCTAGGTACAGTATTTATTTGTAGAAATGTTTACCCTGAAGTCCTGAATCTCCTTCTGTGCTTTCCACTGCAATTTACTTTCAAGTAGTTCACCTTCCCACTTTTAGACAATAGACAATAGGTGCAGGAGTAGGCCATTCGGCCCTTCATGGCTGATCATCCACAATCAGTACCCCATTCCTGCCTTCACCCCATATCCCCTGACTCCGCCATCTTTTTTTTTATTTTTTTTATTTTTATTTTTTATTTTTATTTATTAGAAGTACATTACATTACAACCACATACATTAATACTCGTCATTTGTATCTTCTTACAATTAATGTACTCCCTTTATTTATTTATTTTTACACTAAAAAAGGAAAAGATTGAAAGAGAGAAGAAAGTGAAGGAAAAAGTGAAAGTGTAGAAAAGTGTAGAAAATGTAACAACAAAAAAGGACGAAGACCCTATGAGAGCGAAATTAAAAACAAAAGAAAAAGAGTTAAGAAATAGGCCCTAGGAAAATAAAAAGAGAAAAAGAGAGAGGAAAAAAAAAGAAAAACAAATATTTTTTTGAGCATTACGTAAATAGGACATACCAACTCTTCAACTATCATCCCCCCCTTACCCGACCTCAATTTTTAATTTTTTTTAAAGTACTTTTGCACCCTATGTTTGTAATAATTCTATAAATGCAGACCACGTCTGGTGGAAGTGATCTGGTTTACCTGCTAGGAGGAGTCTTATCTCTTCTAGGTGTAGTGTTTCAAACATATTTGAAATCCACATATTTATAGTTGGTATTGGAGCCTTCTTCCAAAATTTTAGAATTAGCTTTTTTCCAGTTATTAACCCATAGTCCATTAATTTCTTTTGAAACACATTTAGTTCTGGATCATCTTCCGTTATTCCGAAGATAATCCATTCTGCTTTGGGTATCAGTCTTGTTTTAAATAACTTTGTAAAGATTTCAAAAATTTCATTCCAAAATTTTTGAATTTTTGTACAGAAGACGAATGAGTGCGCTATAGTAGCTTCTTGGGATTGACATTTATCACAAATAGATGATACGTTTGGGAAAATTTTATGAATTTTAGTTTTCAAATAATATAATCTATGTAAAATTTTAAAATTGTATTAAAGTGTGTCTTACATTAATCGAGCATTTATGCACATTTAATAAGTATTCATTCCAACTTTCCTTTGAAATTTTAATAGCTAACTCTTGTTCCCAGTCTTTTCTGATACCCTCCGTAGGTGGTATTTGTACATTAAAATAATATTATACAAATATGATATTAAGTTTGCTGATTCCGCTTTTATCTGCATTGCCTCGTCCAATACATCTACTGGGTTATTATAATGATCTTTTGTATATTTTTTCAAATAGTCGCATATTTGAAAATATTTAAAATATTGATTATTTCCGAGTTTATATTTTATTTGTAATTGTTGAAATGAAAGTAATTTTCCAGTTTCATACAAGTCACCAAGCGTTTTAATTCCTAGTCTATCCCATTGTGTATAAGCTTTATCTATAATAGAAGGACTAAACGAAGGGTTATTGACTATAGGTAATAAAAGTGATAAATTTCTTAATTTTAAATTTTGTTTTATTTGTTTCCAAATACGGATTGTACTATGAATAATTGGGTTCTTATTATAATTTATGTTATTCAGTTTCATTGGAGAGAGGAGGATCGCTCCAATGTTTCTAGAGGAGCAATCCTCTTTCTCCATTACAATCCAGTCTACTTGCTGGGCGGAGTTATCCATCAGTTGAATCATGTTTTTAATATTTACTGACTCCGCCATCTTTAAGAACCCTATCTAGCTCTCTCTTGAAAGTATCCAGAGAACCGGCCTCCACTGGCTTCTAAGGCAGAGAATTCCACACTCACAACTCTCTGTGAGAAAAAGTGTTTCCTCGTCCCTGTTCTAAATGGCTTACCCCTAATTCTTAAACTGTGGCCCCTGGTTCTGGACTCCCCCAACATCGGGAACATGTTTCCTGCCTCTAGCGCGTCCAAACCCTTAACAATCTTATATGTTTCAATAAGATCCTCTCTCATCCTTCTAAACTCCAGTGTACAAGCCCAGCTGCTCCATTCTCTCAGCATATAACAGTCCCGCCATCCTGGGAATTAACCTTGTAAACCTACGCTGCACTCCCTCAATAGCAAGAATGTCCTCCCTCAAATTAGGGGACCAAAACTGCACACAATACTCCAGGTGTGGTCTCACTAGGGCCCTGTACAACTGCAGATGGACCTTTTTGCTCCTTTACTCGACTCCTCTTGTTATAAAGGCCAACATGCCATTCGCTTTCTTCGCTGCCTGCTGTACCCGCATGCTTACTTTTAGTTTGTAAAGTTGGCCTTGCCGTGGCTCCTATGTCTTGTGTTCTTTTCCATTACTGTGCTAAGTCTAACTGAATAATGATCATAAATGCAGCCATGCACCCCCACTGGTACCTCTTCCACCTGCCTAGTTTCATTACCTAAACCAAATCCAGAATTGACCCCAAACCCACCTTATTGGACATACTGTATGCTACTGAAAAATATTCGCCACAATGCAGTTTAAAATTCTGCGCCCTCTACACCCTCTATGCTGACTGCATTTTAAAATAATTGAAATATCCCACTATTACTGCCATAATGATTTTGCAGCTGTCAGAAATTTGCTTCCAAATTTGTTCTTCCATCTACTTTGGACTACGTGGAGTATTGTACAAAACTCCTAACTGTACGATCCATCACCCTCTTTTTGTTCTTTAGTTCAATCCTTATAGGAGTATTGAAAGTCCAGTGCTACTGCTTTAGTTTTAGAGATACAGTATGGAAACAGGCCCTTCAGCCCACCCAGTCCATACTGACCATTGATCACCCTTTCACACTAGTTCCTATGTCATCCACTTTCTCATTCACTCCCTACACACTAGGGACAAATTTGTGGAGGGTCAATTAACCTACAAACCCACACATCTTTGACATATGGAAGGAAACAGGAGCAGGTCTCTGTCGCTGTAAGACAGGAGCTCTACCAGTTGTGCCACTATACTGCAGCTCTTTAGGCTATGTGGCAGGGAGATGGGAATCCGAGCAAAGCTGCAGCAGAGACAAATGCAGAACCAGAAATGGAGGAAAGTAAATCGATGAGAGATTTTGAGACACACAGCTGTGTTATCATTTCAATACTTTAATTCAGTGAACAAAGTACTTACATGTAACAACGTAAAAGTAATTGATTAACAGGAAGGCTAGTATGGCTATTTTCTACAGAATAAAACCACTTCAATTTGTCAGGGGCAATGGGGAGAAGGCAGGAGAATGGGGTCAGGAGGGATAGATCAACCATGATTGAATGACAGAGTAGACTTGATGGGCCAAATGGGCTAATTCTGCTCCTATCACTTATGACCTTATGGGAGGTTTTCTTCTTCCTTTTGAGTCATTGAAATGAATCATTCTGTCCTCCTTGACAATGTATGAACATACGGTACTTACCTAGGACTGTCATACACATCTCACAAACCTCCCAAAGTCTTTCAGATCTTTTTTTGTGTGAGCGTTCACCATCCTTATGGAAACAAATGTTGAAGCACAATGGCAACATGAATGAACAGTTCACTGGTTTCTTGATGGTGTTGATTGAGAAAAGGATGTTGGTCATGGAATGGAGAAATTTAGTTTAGTTTAGAGATAATCAGCATGTCTTCAATGACTCTTACCATTTTCTACAGGTATACCTCAGAGAGGGTCATATCAGGTTGGTTGCATCACAGCTTGGTTTTGGAACAGCTCCATCCAAGACCACAAGAAATTGCATAGTTGTGGATGTAGCCCAGCCCCATCACACAGACCCCACCACTGATTCCAACTACACTTCACGGTGCCTCGGGAAAGCAGCCAACATAATCAAGGACCACTCGCATCCCGGTCAGTCCCTCTTCTCCTTGCTCCCCTTGGGCAGAAGATACGGAAGCTTGAAAGCGCACAGCACCAGATTTAGGAGCAGCCTCTTCCCTGCTGTTATCAGACTATTAAATGAATCTTTTGTAAGCTCAGGATATATTCCCCATCTGCCAATCTACCTTGTTGTACCCTTGCACTTTTTTTTATCTGCACTTTCTCTGTTGCTGCAACACTATATTCTCCACTCTCTTTTCTCTTTTGGCAATACCTGTTGTACGGTTTGGTTGTACTCATGTACTCCCTTGGTATGATTTGCCTGGATTTGCCTGGATAGCGTGCAAAACAATGTTTTTCACAGTATCTCAGTGCATGTAGCAATAATAAGCCAACGCCAATATCAAATAACCATTTCATTGAAGAGCAATAAAGCTAGATGTTGGAAAACCAAAATTTAAATAAATGCAAAGGATGCTCAGCAGTCAGGCATGAAGAGACAACTATAAAGAGACAGAGTAAACCTTTTGGGTGAATGACCTTTTGTAGAACTGGAAAAGTGAGAGTACGACACATTTTAGTTGCAAAGAAGGGGAAGAATGGAAACAGGGCAGAGACCAAAGCTTCCAAGGTCACACAGCTGTTTCCTCTGCAGACAAGGAGCCCTTCTTTCTAGAGCACATATATAGAGGTCAATGCTAAAAGGAAGGAGGGAGGGGGAGAGAGGAGAGAGAGAGAGAAAAAGAGAGTGAGAGAGGGAAAGAGGGATAGAGAGAGGGAGCGAGAGGGATGGAGAGAGGGAGGGAGTGGGAGAGAGAGAGACAAAGAGAGAGGGGGGGTCAGAGAGAGATGGAGAGAGATCAATGGATAGAGAGAGAGAGAGAGCGAAACAAAAAGACACGCTGATGCAGAACACAGCAGTTGCTAGAAATCGGAAATAAAAGAGGATGCTGGAAATATTTACTAGATCAACTATGGGGTTGGACAGGCTAGATGCAGGAAGATTGTTCCCGATGTTGGGGAAGTCCAGGACAAGGGGTCACAGCTTAAGGATAAGGGGGAAATCCTTTAAGACCGAGATGAGGAAAAACTTTTTCACACAGAGAGTGGTGAATCTCTGGAACTCTCTGCCACAGAGGGTAGTTGAGGCCAGTTCATTGGCTATATTTAAGAGGGAGTTAGATGTGGCCCTTGTGGCTAAGGGGATCAGGGTGTATGGAGAGAAGGCAGGTACGGGATACTGAGTTGGATGATCAGCCATGATCATATTGAATGGCGGTGCAGGCTCGAAGGGCCGAATGGCCTACTCCTGCACCTATTTTCTATGTATCTATGTATCTATAAATAGTATCCTGAATCCGAATTCAGTTCCAGTCCTCTCCACTGTCAAAGGGATCTATAGGAAGTGCTATCCCAAAAATGGAGCTGGTAACATCAAAGATTCACACCACCTTGGCCACACTCTCATCTCACGACTACCACGGTACATGAGCCTGAAAGCCGTGACCGACAGGTTCAAGCACAGCTTCTTCCCCGCAACCATCAGGCTCTTGAACATTGAAACTATGATCTTAGACAGACTTTATTTTGGTTGGACCACAAACTTCAGTTTTGCATTGTTACGGTTCAGTTACCCCGAGCCTGTTAAGCTGCAGCATGTAAGAATTTTATTATTCTGTTGCCAGTACGTATGACAACGGAAACCATTTTGACTTGGATTTATATTCTGTTTTTTCAGATCTTATTTTACACTATTGATTGAAGTACAGTTTATCTCAGCAGACTGATATGTAGTTAAATGCAGGAAGTCCTCTTTACCAGGAGTATGTTTCATACTAAATGTTCTCAAGTCTCTCTATAACACCCTCTAAGTGTCAGTGTTTGTCAAATCTTTCAATGCCTTTACTTACATGTTATTATGTATTTACGTAAGCTATATCTGACTGTATCAGATGGATTCTAATTTTTTTCCATTTTGTCTGAGCTATCAGTCATTTTTTATTTAGTTTAATTTAGAGATACAGCATGGAACCAGATCCTTTGGCTTACCTAATCCATGCTGATTATCGATCACCCATTTACACTAGTTCTCTGTTATCCCACTTTCTCATCCACTCCCTACACACGGGGGACAATTTTACAAAGGCATATTAATCTACAAACCTGCCTTTGAGATGTGGGAGGAATCCAGAGCACTCAGAGGAAACCCACTCGGTCTCGGGGAGAACATGCAAACTCCACACCTACAGTACCCGAGGTCAGAGCAAACGTGGGTCCCCGGCGCTGTGAGGCAGCAGCTCTACCAGCTGTGCCACCATGCTGCTCTTAAGACATCGAGCTATGTAGGAGAAAAACCTCCAATCTTCTTTACATTTCCGCCTGACTCTCTGTCTAACTCTCCTCCTGCTTGCCTCGTTAAGTATTGCTCATTTTTTCCCATCTACTGTCTGCATATTTTACCCTTCATGAGGAAAGGTTTCCATGAAAGCAGCAGTATCTACCTCTGGAGGAACAGACTTTGATTAATATTTATTCCTGATTTAATAATTCAGTACTTGTCTTGCTTTTGTCGATTTCTCCCCTCACCCACAGTCCCTGGTGTGTGCCTTATTTATATTCGCCGTTTTATCTGCATTTTAAACTCTCTTGTGTAAAGTTCTGTGGTCTATTGGCTCATATTACATTTCCTGAGCGTCACTCCAATGTCTTTGTTTTAAAATCCTAAACTTGGCAGTACTTCATGTTGAGAGTTCATGCTGTAAATGCCACTCCTGTTTTCAGGATGTTGATCCTTCATTGTAACTCGTCAACAGCCAAGAAAGCTGTTGTCTAGCAACTGCCCTGCATTTAATCAAAAATGAACAACAACAAAACTACTGCCAGTCCATTTATGATTTCAAAAACAAACCGGTGAATAGTATGGAACAGTGGCACCACTGATAAGGCTGTTGCCTTCACAGCACCAGAGACCCGCGTTTCGATCCTGATCCCAGGTGCTGTCTGTGTGGAGTTTGCGCGTTCTCCCTATGACCACGTGGGGCTACTCTGGGTGTGCCAGTTTCTTCCCCAAGTCCCAAAGACGTGCGGGTTTGTAGGCTAACTGGCCTCTAAGTGGATGAGAAAGTGGGATAACATAGAACTAGTGTGAACGGGGTGATCGATGGTCGGTGTGGACTCGAAGGACCTATTTCCATGCTGTATCTTTAAACTCAACTAAGCTGGGATCAATGTTTAAACCCAATGCTTGGGCAGTACCAAGAGAGAAACGTGTGCGAAACATGAGCATATATTTGTGACAGCCATGCGTACATTTTGTCAAATTCAGCAATTTAACTTCAATGCAATTGAAGTTTGATAGCGTCAGACAACATCCTTCAGGAAGTGGTACTGACTACACATGAATTTCTGGGCATCAGATTTGCTAATATAAAAACTAAATTGTGCCTTGCCTGTTTAACGGGCATTACAGGAGCATCAATTATAGATGACGTCTGTCCCCATTCCATGCCAGGAATACGTTGCCAACCATATCAGCTATAGTTCCTTTATAGTCAAATGCTAGAGGGCATAGACTTTAGGTGAGATGGGCAAAGTGTAAAGGAGATGTGCAGGGCAAATTATTTTACACTGAGAGTTGTGAGTGCCTGGAACATGCTGGTGGTGGTGGAGGCTGATACGACAGTGACATTTGAGAGGCTTTTGGATAGGCACATGGATATGCCGGGAATGGAGGGAAATGGATTACATGCAGGCTGATAGGAGTTGGTCTTGGCATCATGTTCGGCACAGACATTGTGGGCTGAAGGCCCTGTTCCTGCGTTGTGATGTTCTATATTCTATCTGTAAGCCCCTAGGCTACACACCTGAAAACCGTGTCTTTGTGTCTGCTTGACGACAGCATGAGGCGTTCAAGCTGCAATCAGCTTCTTTGGCACAGCAGCCTTGTGAGGAATTTTGCTGGGGGAATTTGACTGGTCAGATAGCATCTGTAGAGGGAATTAACAGATGACGTTTTGGGTCAGGATCCTTCTTCAGCCCAAAGGACAGAGAGAGAGTTTAATTGTTATATGAACTGACAATGAAACACTTGTCTTACTTGCAGCAGCATGACATGGCTCTAAACACAATATAGTGTATATTGTGATACATGGATAATATGCACAGATGGTCTGAAGAAGGATTCCCACCCAAAACATTGTCTATTCATTCCCTTCACAGATGCTGTCTGACCAGCTGCGTCCCTCCAGCACTTTGAGATTTGCACTAGATTCTGGCATCTGCAGTTCCTTTTGTCACCATGCCAGGAGTTCTTATTGCTAACTCTGAACTATTTTATTTACCTGAGCAGAAGTTTGCTCAGAAGAACAGTGTTGTCCTTCTCCTCTGCACATTCTCCAAAATGCTTCTAGTTTAGTTTACGATGTTAGCTTTGAGGTACAACATGAAACAAGCCCTTGGGCCCACCGAGTTTACACCGACCTGTTCGCACCAGTTCTATGTTATCCCACTTTCTCACCCACTCCCTGTACACTAGGGGCCATTTACAAAGGGCCAATTAACGTACAAACCTGCGTGTCTGTGGCTAGTGGGAGCACCCGTAGAAAACCCATGCAGTCACAGGGAGAACATGGAAACTCTGCATATACAGCACCTGAGGTTAGGATCGGACTTGGGTCTCTGCCGCTTTGAGGCAACATCTCTACCAGCTGCCCTTCTGTGCTGCCTGTAACTACCTCGGATTGTGTAGTTACCGAAGTCGGCTTCTGAACCAAGCTTGCCAATTTAGGAATCAGTCAGCTGTGACTGGGTTGTGCTGGGCTCCTGCATTTCCTCAGCAGGGTGCCATCCAATCCAAATTAAAGGTGATTTTCAAATACGTGGCAGAGAAAGCCACAAAACAAACATGTCCCCATAAACTGTGTTAATCGAAGCATGTGTAAGAAGGAACTGCAGATGCTGGTTTAAACCAAAGGTTTAAATGCTGGAGTAACTCATCGGGACAGGCAGAATGTCTGGAGAGAAGGAATAGCATTTTGGGTCGAGACCCTTCTTCAGACTTAATCTAAGCATAGTTACTGAAGAGGAAAACCCCCCAACATAACTGATAAAAAATTTGCAGTGTTCTTTGCAAACGTAACTTTTGACACACTATTAATAGTGTGTACCACACTATACCAAACTAATGATTTAAAGTTATTGGTAAAGAAAGATTAT
>CM075989.1:19064243-19107907 GCA_038087875.1 Malacoraja senta
TATCGTCAAACTCAAGCAATTGGGACTCTGCTTATCTTTATGCAACTGGATCCTCGAGTTCCCCATCAACAGATCTCAATCAGTATAGATTTCCTCCTTGATAACCATCAGTATAGGGACATCACAGGGTTGTGTGCTTAGCCTCCCCCCTCTTCTCACTCTACACCCATGACTGTATATGCAACCACAGCTCTACCACCATTTTTAAACTTGCAGATGATACCACTGTCGATGGACAAAAAATGGGTAACTTGAGCCAGAGTACAGGAACGAGATCAATAATCTAGTTTAGTTTAGTTTAGAGATACGGCGTGGAAACAGGACTTCAGCCCACCGAGTCCACGCTGACCAGCGATCCCCGCACACTAACACCATCCTATACACACTAGGGACAATGTACAATTATACCGTCAATTTACCTACAAACCTGCACGTCTTTGGAGTGGTTGAATGGGATTCATATAACAATCGTGCTCTTAACATTAGGAAGACCAAGGAGCTGATTGTTGTCTACAGGAAGGGAAAGCTGAGGGACCATGGACCTGTCTTCATCAGTGGGACCGCGGTGGTGAGTTAACAGGTTTAAGTTGCAGTTTCAAGGGTATACACATCTCTGAAGATCTGTCCAGGGCCCATCACATTCATGGAATCTCAAAGGCATCTACAAGAGATGCGCCAATATCATCAACCCCCCCCCCCCCCCCACCACCACCACCACCCCCCCCCCATTGTTTCACTACAATAAATCTTATGAAATATTGTAAGAAAATTAAATTTGAAAAAGCTCTTTCCAACAATGTCACCATTGAGCAATGACAACATGCAGAAAAAAAGAAAGCTAGTTATATTTCTGTGATCGAAACTGATAACAGAATATAAAGAATGCTGTTGGCAACAATTATTATAACTTGTAGAAACAAACAACGCAGCTGGTGTTTTATACGAAAGATAGACACAAAATGTTGGAGTAACTCAGCGGGTCAGGCAGCAGCTCTGGAGAAAAAAGATGGGTAACGTTTCGGGTCGGGACCCTTCTTTAGAGTGAAGAAGGGTCTTGACCCGAAACGTCGCCCATTCCTTGAAATTAGTTTAAGAAACTAATTAGAGTGTTAATTCTTGTTTTGGTTTTATGTGCGTGAAGCTGTTGAACATATTGATGACGTAACATTCCTATGATTCTTCTCAAGAAAGAAAACCTATTTATCTCTTCTGAGTGTCAACATGCTATCAAAAATGTAGGTGAATCAAGTTAGGTCAGCCTGATATGTTTCTATATTTAGCTCTACGGTGTAGAACCCGAGAATCACCCATCCCTGCCAAGAGTAAACCTACCCATTCCATCTCTTACCATCACCGGTGCCATCACTGTTCTTGATGTGCTCTCCAGCTTCTGCAACAGCTTCTTTCCAACAAACATCACTTTTGAACACAGCACAACACTAAACTCAGCAAAGATAGACACAAAATGCTGGAGTAACTCAGCGGGACAGGCAGCATCTCTGGAGAGAAGGAATTACTTCAGCATTTTTTGTCTATCTTCGATTTAAGCCAGCATCTGCAGTTCTTTCCTACACACTATACTCCACACTAACCTCAGCAACTTCGATCTTCTATGGACTTTGCTTTGGTTGCACTACGGATTTGGTTTTGCACTATCATGGTCTGGTTACCTTGTATTACTGATTATTAATTATTTGTATTATTGATTGTTGTATATTTATTTAGTATTATTCTGTTAATGGGCCTGTAAAGCTGCAGTAAGTAAAGGGCCTGTCCCACTTTCACGACCTAATTCATGACCTTTTATACTCGTGGACATTTTTCATCATGTTGAAAAAACGCCCCAACCTACTTGATGTCATGAGTACCTACGACTAACATCACGACCTACCTACGGCCTCCTATGACCTCGTGACGACCATGCTGCGAGTACGAGTCAAGGGCAAACTCGGCAGAGGTCGTGAATTAGGTCGTGAAAGTGGGACAGGCCCTTAAGAATCTCATTGTTCTATTGCCAGTACATGACAATTCAACACTCTTAACTCTTGAATTAATCTGTTGCTGGAACTATCATCTTTGCAACCTTAACTTGAATGAGTGCACTCTTGAGTAGAACCTACACCCTCTCCGCTGTACACCCAAAATCATCCAAAACTCTATTGTCCAAGTCTTTATTACCACCAAATCTTAATATCTCATCAGTCTCAATATCTGTGTACCTGACCTCTACTAATTCATGGTTAAGCAACACCTCCATTTTAAAATGCGTACTCTTATTTTTCATTTCATCCATGGCCTTGCCCTAACTTTCTCTGTAATTTCCTCCAGCCCTACATACTTTAGAAATCTCTAATTTGACCCTCTGCTTGCAATTCAAAGACGTGCGGGTCTCTAGGTTGGAAGAAGGGTTCCGACTCGAAACATCACCTCTCCTTTTTCGCCAGCAATGCTGCATGATCCACTGAGTTACTCCAGCACTTTGTGTGTCTATCTTCGGTATAAACCACCATCTGCAGTTCCTTCCTACACTTCCAGGTTAATTGGCCTCTGCAAATTGCCCCTAGTGTGTAAGGAGTGAATGAGAAAGTGGGATAACATAGAACTAGTGTGATCGATGGTTAGTGTGGACTTGGTGGGCCAAAAGGGCAGTTTCCAAGTTGTATCTTTCAATCAATCAACCTTATTTATGCTCGATGGTAGACACAAAATGCTGGAGTAACTCAGGCAGCAACTCTGGAGAATTTTGCTTGATTGTTGGGGTTGGGCTCTCAGCTATCAAGTGCCTAACACTGGAATACCCTCCATGAACTTCTCTGCCAAACCTCATTGTCTTCCTCTACTCTTCTGCTTGATATTTACCTCTTTACCTAATCTTTTGGCCCCCTGCCCAAATAATTCCATAAATGGCTTGGTGTCAAATTATATTTGATAACATTACAGCAAGGCATTTTGGGATGTTTTGCTAGGCTAACAATTGTCAGTTGTTATATATTTTTGTCTCAACCCATTTTGTGAGAACATGTGATGTATTGTGTTTGCATATACAATAGGTCATTGTGAATGGAAATCATTTTTACATGAGATCACCTGTACCTTATCCTTAAGATGATCTCAGTAAGTATGATACTAGTTATACACTGGTGATTCTGTCAGCACCATTCCATACAGCTCCAAGCTCAAAAGCAGTGCAATGCGTCAACAACCAGTAATGGAACAAGAACATTATTATGTGCTGCAGCTTAACAGGCTCCTTTAAGCAATAACGCACAAGTCAATATACGTATAATAATCACTCATGCAATAAATTAATCATCGCAATACTAGGGAACCATAATGATGCAAAGACTGAAGTCTGTAGTGCAACCAAAGACACAGTCCATAGTGGATTACAGTTGCTGAGGTTAGTGTTGTATACTGTTCAAGAGCCTGATGGTTGCTGGGTAGAAGCTATTCTTAAACCAGGAGGTCATGGTTTTCGGGCTTCTGTATGTTCTGGATGAGAGCGTGGCCAAGGTGGTGTGGGTGATATTGGCTGCTCTTTTAAAGAGTATTGGTTTCCTGGCTGAAAGAAAGGTATATCTACTTTAGAAATGGTAAGTTGAAGATTCACAAACTGACTCATAGGATGAGCTATGAGGACAGATTGAAACCGAACAACGATCTCATTAAAACCTATAAACGTCTCAGAGTTTTGACTGGGGAAATATGAGAGTTTAGAAACATAGAAAATAGGTGGAGTAGGCCATTCGGCCCTTCGAGCCAGCAGCGCCATTCAATATGATCATGGCTGGTCATCCAAAATCAGCACTTCGATCCGGCTTTTTCCCCATATCCCTTGATTCCTTTAGCCATAAAAGCTAAATCTAACTCTCTCTTGAAAACATCCAGTGAATTGGGCTCCACTGCCTTCTGTGGCAGAGAATTCCACAGATTCACAACTCTCTGGGTGAAAAAGTTTTTCCTCATATTATTTCAAATATCTATCAAATATTTCAAATTGCTACTAATGCAAACATGACTTTTCTGATATCTGTTCTGCAGATATTTCACATATCTGCATACTTCCATAATTCACATACTTCCAATGCAAAGATCTGAAATGGACCTCACCTAAGCAAAGATTCTGTTAAATTTCCTCACAGCTCAACTGGGCAAGATACCCCCTTGGTAGTTCAGGGGATTGATTCATTGCTGTCAATTCAGAACATCATTGATTTTCCAATTATTGTCGTGTATTGAATAGGCAGACAATTGCACATTCTCCCTGTGACCGCGTGGGTTTCCTCCGGGTGCTCGTTTCCTCCCACATCCCAAACACGTGTTGGTTTGGACGTTAATTGGCCTCTATAAATTGCTCCTAAAGTGTCGGGAGTGGATAAGAAAGTGGGATAACATAGAACTAGTGTGTGGTAGACAAAAGTGCTGGAGAAACGCAGCGGGTGCAGCAGCATCTATGGAGCAAAGAAATTAGGCTATTAGGATATAGGCTATTTAGAAATAGGAAATAGCCTATTTCCTTCGCTCCATAGATGCTGCTGCACCCGCTGAGTTTCTCCAGCACTTTTGTCTACCTTCGATTTTCCAGCATCTGCAGTTCCTTCTTAAACATAGAACTAGTGTGAATGGGTGATCAATGTTCAGCATGAATTTGGTGAACTGAAGGCCTGTTTCCATGCTCTATCTCTAAACTGAACATCCCACCTGATTCTCCCATCTCTACTGTTACACCCCACAGGGTTTACTAATGAAGGACAATGGGCCAAGTAATATCCTTTCTTTGATTCCATCTTATAGATACGTCCAGAGTGTCATCATTGTTGTCTATGAAATCAGTCCCATTTTCCTTTTCTTTACCCTTTCTCATATGTTTGAACGATCGGTGGCATCGTGGCCAGATACCTGTGTTCAAACCTGACCTTGGGTGCATTCTGTGTGGAGTTTGCATGTTCTCCCTGTGACTACATGTATTTCATCCGGGTGTTCTGGCTTCCTCCCACCGGGGAAAGGGAAAAGAGAGATATAGAACAAATGAATGAAAGATATGCAAAAAAGTAACGATGATCAAGGAAACGGTCCATTGTTGGCTGTGGGCTACGTGAAAACGAGTTGTACAAAGAATGAAACTCGCTGAGTTACTGAAGCTTTTTGTGTCTATCTTCGGTGTAAACCAGCATCTGCGGTTCCTTCCTACACCTTTTGTCCACCTATCACTTGCCAGACTTTACCCCACCACCATCCCCACCTCTCTTTTCCAGTTTTCTCCCCTACTCCATCAGTGTGAAGCAGGATCCCAGACCAAGGCGTTGTCTGTCCATTCCCTCCACTGATGCTGCCTGACCTGCTGAGTTCCTCCAGCACTTTGTGTTTTGTTCAAGATTCCAGCACTTGCAGTTCCTTGCGTCTCCGCGCCACCAGCCCAATGGCCGCTGCAGCGCCCCCTGGCGTCGCGGAGTACTTCACCGGCGTTCCCCTCCAGTCCCGGAGTACTTCACCAGCGCCCCCTGGCGTCGCGGAGTACTTCACCGGCGTTCCCCTCCAGTCCCGGAGTACTTCACCAGCGCCCCCTGGCGTCGCGGAGTACTTCACCGGCGTTCCCCTCCAGTCCCGGAGTACTTCACCAGCGCCCCCTGGCGTCGAGGAGTACTTCACCGGCGTTCCCCTCCAGTCCCGGAGTACTTCACCAGCGCCCCCCCTCCGCGTCGAGGAGTACTTCACCCACACCTCCGACATCGCGCCGCATCTGTTGTTGCCCAGCGACGCTTTGCCGTAAACGATCTTCCTCCGCCCAGCGGCTCGTCTTTGCGACCCGGCAACATGGCGGACATGACAGACTTGTTCGGCAGCGACGCGGACAGCGAGCCAGAGCAGAAAGGTAGCGCCGCCCTGCGAAGGGCTGACCACTGGTGGGTGGGTGGGTGGCTGGGTGCCCGCGGGGGTGGGCGAGCGGGCGGGAGCCCGGCCCAGGGACCGAGCCTAGTCACCCGGGTCAATCGACGACCCGGCTCAATCCCGGGGCCAGGGCCAGGGCCGCTGGTTTGTGACTTCACTGTAGAGAAACAAGAGCATCTTCAAAATGTATGTCTGCAGAGCAGTGCAGCGAGCAAGACAGATGCATGATTATATGGGATATTGTTAGGGCCTAGAATATACTGAGGAGAACGTCTTGGTAGTACAAAATTAATTGATCACAGCTGGAATATATATATTTATTGTCACCAAGGTAGACAAAAGTGCTGGAGAAACTCAGCGGGTGCAGCAGCATCTATGGAGCGAAGGAAATAGGTAACGTTTCGGCCCGAAACGTTGCCTATTTCCTTCGCTCCATAGATGCTGCTGCACCCGCTGAGTTTTTCCAGCACTTTTGTCCACCTTCGATTTTCCAGCATCTGCAGTTCCTTCTTAAACAATTTCTTGTCACCAAACTATGACAAGATCCTCCCTTACATAGAACAAACAGTACAGCGCAGGAACTGCCCCTTTGCTCGACAAAGTCCACGCAAAACAGGTTCATATTAAAGTTAAACTAACCTCCCTATAAGGTGAGAGGGAACAGATTTAATAGGAACTCGAGGGGCAACTTTAGTTTATTGTCACATGTACTGAGGTACAGTAAACAGGTTTTTGTTGCGTGCTATCCAGTCAGCCGAAAGGCTATACATGATTACGGTCGAGCCATCCACAGTGTACAGATACAAGATAAAGGGAATAATGTTTAGTGCAAGATAAAGTTCAGTAAAGTCTGTTTATAAATAGTCCGAGGGTCGCCAATGAAGTAGATGGTAGTACAGGACTAATTGTTGATGGGATCGTTCAGTTGTGTGATGATAGTTGGGAAGAAACTGTCCTTGAATCTGGAGGCATGCGTCTTCATACTTCTATACATCTTGCCTGATGGGAAAGGGAAAATGAGGGAGTGACTGGAGTGAGACTCGTCCTTGATTTTGCTGACGACGTTGCTGAGGCAGCGTGAAGTGTAGATGGAGTCAATGCAAGGGAGGTTGATTTGTGTGATCATCTGGGCTGCATCCGCAATTCTCTCCAATTTTGTGGGGTCTTGGATGGAGCTGTTCCCAAACCATTCTGTGATGCATCCTGATAAAACGTGTACCGCTTCACTTCCTGAAGTCGATCGCTATCTCTTTGTCTTGCTGACATTGAGAGTAAGATTATTGTTTTGACAATTGGGTACGAGGTTCTCAATCTGTCATTATTTGATATCTGGCTCACTGTGGAGGTGTTGTCTGCATTTTGTAAATTGAGTTGGATTTATACTTGGCTGCAGTCGTGGGTGTGTAAGGAGTAAGGTGGGGGGAGGCTGAGAACGTATCCTTGTGGAGCACCAGTGTTGAGGATTGTCGAAGAGGATGATTTGTCCCCTATCCTCACTGATTGTGGGCTGTTGGTCAGGAAGTCGAGGATCCAGATGCAAACATGAGTGCTGAGTTCCAAGTTCTACAAATTTGGTGATGAGCTTGGATGGGATAATGGTATTAAAAGCAGAGGTGTAGTGTATGAATAGAGGTCTGACATAGGTGTCTCTCTTATCCAGGTTTTTCCACACAGAGGGTAGTGGGTATATGGAATGAGCTGCCAGAGGAAATAGTTTAGGCAGCTATAATAATAGCAGTTAAAATACACTTTTGACAGGTGCGTGGATAGGAACAGTTTAGTGGTATATGGGCCAAAGTTGGGAAAATGGGGCTAACCTAGATGGAGCATTTGGTCGACATGGATCAGTTATGCCGAGTCTGAAGAAGGGTCTCGACACAAAACGTCGCCCATTCCTTCTCTCTATAGATGCTGCTTCACCCGCTGAGTTTCTCCAGCATTTTTTAAATCTATTTTCAGTTATGCCGAAGGGCCTGTTTCCATACTGTATGACTCCTCTGACTGCACGTCATCCATATTGCTCCATTCCCTGCATATCCATTTGCCTCTTAAATGCCACTATCGTAGCAACCTTCACCAACTCTGGTAGTACGTCCCAGGCTATAAGAAAACTTATCTCTCTTAGCTATATGGTGAGAGCATAGAAATTGGCATCTTTCCTTATCTGACACGCTTTGGTCTCCTTTTCACCTCTAGCTTTTATCTCTATTTCTACCCATCTGCCAATCAACCACCCCTCATCCATATCCAGCTATTACTTGCCAGGCTTTGGCCCATCCCTAACTCTCATTTCCAGCTTTCAACCCCCCACCCTCGCCTCCGCTACAGTCTGAAGAAGGGTCCGCACCCAATATGTCTTCTGTTCATTTCATCGACAGGTGGACACACAGTGCTGGAGTAACTCAGTTGGTCATGCAACAGCACCTTTTTTAGATTGGTCCTCATCACCTCTTTGCTCTATATAGAAGAAGGTTGCTGAATTTAATCATGCATTCGAGCAGGAAAAGCATTCCTGCTCTCCATCATTTGTGATAAATTCAGCTACAGAAGAAATAACAAATGTTCTAATTTTCCTTGTTCACTTGTGATATTCGGCACAGAGGCAACTTTTAGGTCTAGTGTGTGGGTCAAGCATGTGGAGCTAAATAAATTAATAATAAATATATCTCCTTTAAATTGGAAAGAAGGCAATTGTGAGGTAGTCAAACACATTTTTGGTTAATTGTTAGACTGCATAACTATTAGAGCAAGTATTATCTTTTCTACATTAGCACTGGAATAAATAAAATCCACCAATCTGAAAATTCTGACCTTAAATCATGAAACTTAGAGGAAACTATTGCTCGATCCTACGTATGAAAATTTAAAATAAAATATGTTATTCAACATTTCAGAAAAATTAAACTATTAGTTGTTGATTAGAGTGCATAGAAGTTGGGAATGAGACTAGTAGTAAGATAGTAATATCAAATGTCCAAACATCCTAACTCCAGAAATTGCAATTCAGAGGCTGCTGATTTAATCGAATTTTAAGTCCTCACCTGGCATAGTTTTCATTTGTCTTTTTTAATAAGGTAGCTGGAAAGGTGTTCATTGTGTACATTACAGGGTACAAGAATATCACAGTCTCACTAGGTGGGAAAATGATTGCCAGGTTCCAACAGGAGATTCTCTCCAGCTGTTAAGTGCACGGCACATGTTTATGCAATTTCTGATTACTCCTGACATTAATTTAAATTTCAGAACACTTATTGGAATGAATTTCTGCCTTTTTGGATTATTTCTTGATCTGTGGCCCGTTGCTCAAGAATACTCATTTCAGTGCCAATTCATTTCAAATCTGATTCAAACTTGGTATGATTGAATTCATTTGAAAGTTGTGTTTGAAAATGATATTGATTTATTTTTCTTCTATAAGAAAAATATCTGTAACCCCACCGTCTACTCCAACGCAGCTTCACAATAATTGTTGATGGGCTTAGTATCAGAAAAAAGTATTATTGTCTGAATTATTGAATAAAAAGAGTTACTTAATCAGTTCTTTGGCCATTGTTGCCATTGATGTCCAGTGAGTGAGTTAAATTGAAAACATTTGGAAATTGAACTCATTTCCTATCATGAATTAGTTTCTACAGACCACAAGTAATACTTCAGAACACTAAACACCTGAGCACATTGAGATGCTGATTTTGCAGAGTAAATGCACTGTTTTAAAACTAAATTACAGCAGTTCTTCTGTAACTACAGTTGCTGTGCTACATGCTCTTGATTTCTTTGCTTGAAACTGCCATATATTTTGGCCAATAAATAACCTCTATGTTAGTGAAATGATTAAAGTGCAATGCAAAGGTAGACAAGTGCAATGCAAGAATACTTTACAAAATTATAATGCAGTTTTTTGTAAAACACAAAGCCCGTGAGCAATTTGGTGGGTCAGGCAGCATCTGTAGAAGGAAATAGACAGACCACATTTCGGGTCTGGACCCTTCTTCAGATAAAATGCAGTGTTCCAAATGTAGTTTTGTGCTTATTTGTTCAGCGTATTTATTTCCTCAAATCAGGAACGGGGGAAAGTGCTGAAAATAGTACTTGTTCAAAAAAAAAGCTCGCAATATCTCTTGTGATAATTTAGCTCAAGAAATATTTTTAAATTATAAGGTGGCATGTTTTCCACACATCAATTGTCCAATATCTCAATTCAATGAACAACAACAAAAAGTCACTGTTCTGAAATATTAGTTTTTATCTTTCTCTTTGTGACTTACCGAGTACTTCTAACATTATTGGTTTTTAGCTTTTAGATTTCTACCTTCCACACATTTTTTTGGGATAAAACATATTGAGGCTGAGTTGTTTGTAATGAAGTGTCCAGGGTTTGCAAATGTATGAAATTGGTAGAAATAAAGGACTAGCTATTTCGTACATCATTGTATTAGAATAAGAAGGTCTTTATATTAATGTCAAATCTCCTTTTTACATGAATGGATTGATGCTAGCAGAATTAGATTAATTTGGTTACTTGTCTTTTATGTTTGCAGATTTTGATTCCAGATCTGGATCGGGCTCGGATTCTGAGCAGGAGCAAGCGGCCTCGGAAAGCAATCCTTCCAGGAGCGAGAGTGAAAGGGAAGACAGAAATGAGGATGAAGATGAGAGAGAAGCTACTAAACCTAGCAATAAAGAGCTGTTTGGGGAGGACAGCGAGGACGAAGGCTCGAGACACAATGGAAGTGAAGACATGTCCGAAAACCAGTCCATCGCTTTGGGGCAGTCTGACCAGGAGGACGTTCAGCATTCGGAAACAGAGCAACACAGTGGCTCAGAAGAGCATCAGTTTGAAAATGAAGATGACGACAATGTTTCTGATGCAGAGAGCATGCATTCGGACGCTGGCAGCGTTCGCTCCGACGCCGGTAGCGTGCACTCGGAGGCCGCAAGCGTTCACTCAGAAGCTGGAAGCGTGCACTCGGATGTCGCAAGTATCCGATCCCACTCCGAAGTTGGTAACGTCCATTCAGACGCTGGCAGTGTCCACTCCCGATCCGATGCCATGAGCAACCACTCACACTCTGATGCTGCCAGTAACCAGTCGGACGCTGAGGAATCTGGAAAGGAGGTGCACTCTGAGAATGAGAAGTGGGAGCGGGCTTCCAGGAGTGATCAATCAGACGAAGAGGAAAAAACTCACCATTCAGAAGAGGAGCAGCAACTGTCAGATGAAGAGCAAGAACGTAAATCAGGTATTCAAAAGCAAAAAATAAAAAACTTCAGATGCTGGAAATAGAAAATAAAAACAAAAAAGTGTGTACTCACAATGTCACACAGCATCCGTGTAATGAAGAAAGAGTTAACGTTTCAGGTCACTTGAAGGGTCATTCACCTGAAATGCCAGCTTTGTTGCTCTCTTCACAGATGCTGCCTGCACTGTTTTATATCTGGAGCCTTTGCTGGTTTTCTGACACAAATTAGGTGATTTATAAATAAAACAAATCTATGAGGCAAGACCTTTGCTTCCAATGGCAAAATAATATAAATTATTTCCCCAACTATAGAATTCACTTCTTTCACTTGCATGAAGGAATATAATTTGCTTTAATCAGCTATCAAAATTTTAAGTGGATAAAACTTGACTGCATTTTGTCATTTATAAACTCGTATTGAATTGGTCTCTCAAAATGTGATTGCAAGCAGCCTTGCATTTGTGATCGCTTTTGGTATTAAACTTTATTCCTGTGATTTTCCGTGAATTAAGCGAGCATTGATAGCGAGAGGTTCCTAAGTCTGATGCTAATCTTTTAAATCATTCTCAATTTCAGTTGCAGGATCTGCAAGAGGTAGTGATAGTGAAGAGGAAATAGTTCGACACAAGTCAAAAAAATTAATTGCTTCGGATTCTGACTCTGACACCAATATAAAGGATAAAGGTAACACTTTTCACGACGTTTTCACGCTGCTACATACATTTTGTACTTTATTGAAAGGATGACAATTTTATAGCATTACCAGCTACGGATGGTGCAATATTTTTTCTGAGGATGTTGGTGCTATGTCTGTGTTGCAGATAAAATAGATGGAGATGATCTTTTTGGAGGTGCAGATGATATTTCATCTGACAGTGAAGGTGAGAAACCTCCCACTCCAGGCCAACCTGCAGTAAGTATTTATTTGAAGCTGTATCATACATTCTTTTGATTGAATTTCCTAGAAATCTTATATAGCAATTGATTTTAAGATGTGCTTTACTAAGAAATCTGGACAGATGATGGACAAGTAGGTAAAAAAAAAAGAAAGAAATTAAACTGCAAGGAATGGATTCATCTACAATTGCATTATTGCAGCCAGAATAGGCTACTAAAAAGAAGTCATGTAATGGCCTTAATAAGATTACTCTCGTAGTTGGCATGGCATCAGTGGGTCGAATGGTGTTCTGTGTCTTGGGGGGAACATGAGAAATTAGATTTTAGTTTAGTTTAGAGAAACAGGGCAGAAACAGGCCCTTCGGCCCACCGAGCGCGTGCCAACCAAGGATCCCCACACATTAACGCTATGCACACGTGGGACAATTTACAATTATACCAAGCCAATTAACCTACAAAACTGTACGTCATAGAAGTGTGGGAGGAAACCGGAGACCCCGGAGAAAACCCGCGCAGGTTACGGGGCGACCGTACAGACAAGCACCCGTAGTCAGGTTCAAAACCCAGGTCTCTGGTGCTGTAAGGCCGCAACTCCACCGCTGCGTTGCCATGCCGCCCGTAACCAGATGTACCAAATACCTCATTGTAGGATGATTCTCTAAAACTGTATCCTGAGATTGTTATGAAGTAAAAAAAAAATTAATATCTAGTGAATATTTTTTGTAAAAATATTTCTAGTGAAATCGTTTTTGAGGCTATGAAAGTTTAAAAGGAAAATTTGTTTAATCGGTTGGTTAGAGTTAATGTATAGGGCATGGAATTGGGATCATCGCTACAAAAATCAAAATAAGTTCTTAGCCTGCCATTGCATAAGGTTACCGTGTTATTTTTCTTTTGTTAAACAATTGATTTGTTCATTTATCATTTTCATTGAAAGTTTGGTAATAGCATTTTAATTGGTTTAGTGATAATGACAATGATACCACTAAATGATGGCATTTACCATTTTGTGTTGTACACTTTTACATCCATCCCTTCCGCCTTTTACTAATTGTGTATTTGCTTTAGGATGATTATGACATGGATCATGATCATGCAGAAGAAGAACCAATTTCAGAGACACGGATAGAAGTCGAGATTCCCAAAGTGAACACTGATTTAGGAAATGATCTATACTTTGTTAAACTGCCTAACTTCCTCAGCGTGGAACCCAGGTACTTCAACTTGTGTTGTATCTAAAATATTGAAGTGAATACAAAGGTCAAGATCACACGGGGTTTAGATTGGATTACATTCCATCGTCTCCAAAAATGTTTCCCTCAGGATTTTATCTACCAAATCTTAAATAATATCAAGGATTTTGACTAATGTCTAAGAGACTCCCCTACCATCTACCAAAATCGGTTCAGTGTAGGGAATTACTGGAGATGATTCTTCTTAGTTCATTCTTTTCAAAGCTAAATGTCTTCACTTTTTTCATGTCTTTCAATGTTAGCGATTGGTCTGACTTTTCAAATTGCACCTCGATTTTCAGACTCCTTGCATATTGATGGCCAAAACTGAACATCGTACTTGTGTTGTGCTATATTTCGAGGGTGTGAACTCGGGTTTACACGGAATACATTAAGATTATGATACTTATTTTCTTTAAAGGCATATTTTAAAATCCATTGTGCCCATTTTTCAAACTTTAAGCTTTCTGTTTGTTTTCTTAAGACCATTCGATTCTCAGTACTATGAAGATGAATTTGAAGATGAAGAAATGCTGGATGAAGAGGGTAGAACAAGACTTAAATTAAAGGTAATGCCCACAAACCCTCCCATTCCCACTCCAAGGTAATTGGTAAATGTGTCTGATGGCTATGATTTTGCTGCATATATTTTTATATGCCGCCCTATTGGTAGCCACTGGGTAGAGAGAGAGAGAGAGAGAGAGATAGACTGGAGAACCATGGAGGTTAAATTCAACACTGATGGGAATCTTAAACCTTACAATTATTTGTCTTCTGATCGCAGGTGGAAAACACAATTCGCTGGCGAATACGCAAGGATGAAGAAGGAACTGACATTCGTGAAAGTAATGCGCGAATAGTAAAATGGTCAGATGGAAGGTTGGTAATATTTATTTACCAACTAAAGTGTCTCTAACAGATGATAAAAGCTGTAAGATTTACTTTTTCATAATGTAGCTTTAAAGTATTCTGATTTCTTGTGAGGATCTCGATTTAAGTTTGCTTATTAATTTATGTATCGTCTCACACCTTTGGAAAAATTACAGTGTGCTTAACTGGATATAGTTGTAACACCAGCAATGTGGAAGGGAAGCTTCCTTGCTTAGAAAATAAACATGTGCATGCTATATATTAAAAGGGAGAGTGGAAAAGAGAAGAAAACTTTAATTGATAGATTATTTGAATTCATTTTAACAGGCAAAATTGGGAGATAGGTTAAAATGTTTGGATTTGAGAAACATGAGATCTGCCTCTATTAGACAACTTTTGGATTTTACCGCAGAATATTGAATAGACCACCGATGCATTCTCAAAAGCTAGATGAGTTGGTTTTTTTTGGAGTGGGAGGTTCCTCAGGCTTAACTGATTACCTGGTGGATCTCTTGTTTTTTTTTGTAAATCCAGCAAGTAAAGGGAGGCAAGAGCAGCTTGGAAATACAATGGTTAGACGAGATCAATCACGTTCTCGAAGGTATAGATCTGTTAATCTGCAATGTGGGTGTTTGGAGATGCTGATGGTACGGTCCCTGTTTCCCATCCTCACGTTGAAGTGCTTTGGGCCCCCATTTGTTGTGCTTCCATTTCCTGCACTCCCTTTAAAGCCCACCAAGGTGCTATTTCCTGCACTCCGTTCAAACTTTCCAGGTTTAAAATGTATCCATTTCTTTGTAACATTTAAAAATAAAAGAATTGAGAGTGTATGGGATGTTAATGTGAATAGTCCAGAAAATCTGCCCGGCTAATATTACCAAATTCCCAAGTGTGATAGTTTATTGGAGTGTGTTTGAACTATTCTTGGGCTATTTTGTACTTACAGTAAAATTCAGTGGCTTGTGAATTTCTGTGATATTTAAAGAAACAAATCTCAAGAAACCGAACACTGCATATAGCATTTATGATCATTGAATTTTCTTTGTTGCAGTATGTCTTTGCACCTGGGAAATGAAGTGTTTGACGTCTACAAGGCTCCACTGCAAGGGGACCACAATCATCTCTTCATTAGGCAGGGAACTGGTTTGCAAGGTCAGGCAGTCTTCAAAACCAAGCTTACGTTCAGGTATGTTGAATCCTTAACAATTCACGATGCAAAGCTTTTAATTTGTATGAACTGATTATCTCAAACTGCTGTAAAAATGTTGCATAACTTATGAAATTGTTAAAGAGTGTTTATCTTTATCAGAAGTATTTGTTGGGAATGAACTCACTTTTTAAAAACTCTATGCCTGTTCTTGCAGTGGAAAATATGTTATTAAAATTGATCTTAAAAAAGATAATTCAAATTCTCTCTTTGTAATCAGAACAAAGTTATGTTGTAACTTTGAGTTTAGCTGTGAGAATTGACACAGATTTCAGTTGCCTTACTTCAACCCAGTTAATAAATGAAATCAACATCTTTACTCACTATTGCTTTCCTAATGATAACCAAAAGGAGACCCACCCCTTCTCCTCCCTCTCTCCCCTGCCCACCTCACCCCAATATGTACCAATCGCTTGTACCACCCCAGTTGCCCTCCTCTTTTCTCCCCTATACGCTCATTTCCCATCTCCTTGTTGCCTTTCACTCACCTTTTACCCCTCCCCATGTTCCCTTCCACCCGTAGCCTTCCCTCGGGCTTTATATTACACTCCTTGTCTCTTTATCTGATACCCTTTTATGTCCTTTTCACCTCTAGCCTTTGTCATTTACTCCACTCATCTGTCAATCACCCCCTCTTACCTCTATCTACCTATCACTTGCCAAGCTTTACCCCACTTCCACCTCCCTTTTCCAGCTTTTTGCCCCCTACTCCATCAGTCGAAAGAAAGGTCCAGAACACAAAATGTTATCTGTCCATTCCTCCATAGATGATACCTGACCCACTGAGTTCCTCCAGCACTTTGTGCTTTGCTGAAGATTCCAGCATCACAAGTTTCTCCTCTTTGTTTCACCACAGTCATTTGGGGTTTCTTTCTGGAATATAATTTTTTTTAAATGGTCATAGAAGCTCATAAACCATACTTGATGTTCAAATTGTTTGAAAATGTCATCTTAGTCCTACTTTATTTTAACCTTTCCACTTCATAAATAGCCAGCCGTCATTTTGGAATATTTTATAGCCACTGATGCCCTCTAGTGCTTGCCTAATGTCCACTCTTCATGTATGAACTGAAATAGCTTGTGTGGACAAGATAGGCACAAGAACCATAACCAAGTCTATTCTCAACTCTGCTTCTCAGTTCAGTTTAGTTTATTGTCACGTGTACCGAGGTAAGTGAAAAACATTTTTTGTGTGTGAACCAGCCAGCGGAAAGACAATACATGATTACAATCAAGCCTTTCACAGTGTACAGATACGCAATAAGGGAATAATGTTTAGTGCCAGATATAGCAAGCAAAGTCCGATCAAAGATAGTCCGAAGGTCCCCGATGAGGTAGATAGTAGTTCAGGACTGCTCTCTGGTTGCGGTAGGATGATTCAGTTGCCTGATAACAGCTGGGAAGAAACTGTCCCTGAATCTGGAGGTATGCGTTTTCACACTTCCATATCTTTTGCCCTATCGGAGATGGGAGAAGAGGGAGTGGCCAGGGTGTGACTCGTCCTTTCTCAGTGGATGACAATCTAGTGGAGTTCAGTATTTACCTCCATAAAGCCAGTTTATTATCACCCAATCTGAACATCAGTATCCTCCTGAGTATCATTCTATACATTGGAATTATCCCTGTGGCTCTCAAGTGAATGTACTGTTCTAAATGGTAAATATATATGTTTTATAAAAAGATTAGCTTAAACCAGCATTTGTCTTAATGTGCCACAGGCCTCATTCCACGGACAGTGCAACACACAGAAAGATGACTCTGTCTTTGGCAGACAGATGTTCAAAAACCCAAAAGATTCGAATCCTTCCTATAGCTGGCAGAGATCCCGAATCCCAGCGTTCAGAAATGATAAAGGTAAGCAAAACTGATGATGCCCCATTGCAAAGATATTGTAATGGAGACACCGTATTTTTAGGCACATACACAAACAGTGGTTTTGATTGAAAAGATTAAAGCAGACCCTTCAGCCCACTGAGTTCATGCCGACCATCGATCACCCATTCATTCTAGTTCTATGTTATCACATTTTCCCATCCACTCCATGCACACCTGGGGCAATTTACAGAGGCCAATCAACCTACAAACCCACACGTCTTCAGGATGTGGGAGAAAACTGGAGCACCCCGAAGAAACCCATGTGGTCAGAGGGAGGACGTGCAAACTCCACATAGACAGCACCTGAGGTCAGGATTGAACCCGGGTCTCTGGCGCTGTGAAGCAGCAGCTCTACCAGCTGCCTCACTGTGCCGCCAGTGTTGTACAATTACAATTGTTTGTAACTGCACCTAACTGCAAATTGTCTTCGATTGGCAGAAAGAGGAGGAGCGTCTCAAAGCTTCTATTAGAAGAGAATCTCAGCAACGTAGAATGAGAGAGAAGCAGAGCCAGCGAGGTCTGAGCTCCTCCTACCTGGAACCTGATCGTTACGATGAGGAGGAGGATGGCGATGATACCATCAGCCTTGCAGCCATCAAAAACAAGTTCAAAGGGATCAGAGGTATGTAGTCATAGTCATAGAGTGATACAGTGTTAAAACAGGCCCTTTGGCCCAACTCACCCACACCGGCCAACAATCCCTAGTCGCACTTGCCTGCGCTTGGTCCATAATCTTCTAAACCTGTCCTATCCATGTAGCTGTTCAACCGTTTCCTAAACAATGGGATAGTCCCAGCCCCAACTACCTCCTCTGGCAGCTTGTTCCATACACCCACCATCCTCTGTGTGAAAAAGTGACCTCTCGGATTCCTATTAAATCTTTTCCCCTTCACCTTGAACCTATGTACTCTGGTCCTTGATTCCCCTACTTTGGGCGAAAGACTCTGCATCTACCCGATCTATTCCTCTCATGATTGTGTATACATCTTCCCTCATCCTCCTACGCTGCATGGAATAGAGACTCAGCCTGCTCAACCTCTCCCTATAGTTCACACCCCCTAGCCCTGGCAACATCCTCGTAAATCTTTTCTGAACCCTTTCAAGCTTGACAATATATTCTCTATAACATGGTGCCCAGAACTGAACACAATATTCTAAATGCGGTCTCACCAACGTCTTATACAACTGCAACACGACCTCCCAACTTCGATACTCAATACACTGACTGATGAAGTCAGACTGTGGACTGTGACTCTGCACGCTGCCTCTACACTTCACGCTGCCTCGGGAAAGCAGCCGACATAATAATATACCTTTCCCAACCCGCTGTTTCTTAATGCATTGCATCATTTTCCATGTACTTTGTACCTCGATGTGTTTGTGTCAGATTACTGCTGTAAATCGCTTCCCAATTTCTGAATCTGTATCTCATTGTTTTCGATGTTTAATTTTGGTGAATTCTTTTTACATAGAGAATTTGGTAATACTTTCAGCTTCAAAGGAATCAGATAACAAGTATAACTTTTTTTTAAACTCTCAAAATTAGGGGCCTGTGGAAATTGCAGGAATATGTGCCTAATTTAACTTTGTTGGTAGGTTATTAATGGTGAGATATATTTGATAATTTTTGTTACGGTAGGAATCCTACCTCTACTTTCATGAGGAGCTTAATGTTAATAATAATAATACATTAATAGGAGACTAGTGATTATTTAGGGAACTAAGCATTTTTATTGCTGAGAAACACGTTAAGATGATACAACAGTTTTTAAAAGTTGAAATGACAATTTAAAAACCCAATTGAGGCTAAAGGTGGCAAGTATTGGAGAAAATGCACATAATCCTGATTTTTCAACGCAGTTTTTAGGTAGTCGTGTGGTAATGGCAGCCGAGAGTTTACAATCCTGTCCTTGCCATTTTTCTCATTGACATCCAGCCCATGATAATTTTAGAACAAAGTAGCTAGAAACCCACATTAAATATTGAACCAGATGGCTGTGCTCTATAATTGGGTATAATATGTAATATTATGATGTAATATTTTTCCAATAGGTGGCATGCACAGCACTGTAGGAAACCGAGTCAACAAACTGGTAACCTTTAGAGGTGAAAGATGCAGGCAGACAGAAAATAAGCTTTGCTGGGCCAGGAAGATCATTGCTGACAACACTTTCTAAACCTCTGTGTGCCACTTCTCCTCTCCACCCGAAAATTCCACTAATGCACAATTTTTGTCGTGGTTCCACAGATTTCTTGCTCCCATGACCATTCTATGAGTGGTTTCTCAACAGTAGCTTACAGATGTTAGTACAATGAGAATAGACACAAAATGCTGGAGTAACTCAACGGGTCAGGTAGCATCTCTGGAGAAAACAAATAGGTTTTTATTTCAGGTCGAGACCCTTCTTCGGTCTACTAGACTACTAAGGTCTGGAGAAGGGCCTGACCCAAAATGTCACCTATTCCTTTTCTCCAGAGATGCTGCCTGACCCACTGAGTTATTCCAATATTTTGTGCCTATCTTCAGTGTAAACCAGCGTCTGCAATTCCTTCCTACACATTATTACAATGAGACACACTCAGCATACTTCACTCATGCCAGTGTGCTCCATGCCTGATTCTGTATGCAAGTTCTTCCACAGCCTCGGCAGCATGTTTGTTCACACAAAGGTAGAAGCAATATTAGTGAGGACATTATGAGATTACAGGCGTTTAGCAATACTCCAAAATGTATCCTCAATTGAAATTCTGCTGTGTGACAGTTTGCGAGTCTTTAACAAACTCGTGAAATGTATCTCTCCCTTATATTAACCATAATCTGGTAATGCCCCACAGCGGAGTATGTATTCCATTCATACAGATACATTCTATTATAGACTTCTCTCTCCACTGCTAAAACCAAGCCAGTGAATTGTAAATCACACTATTTAGTATTGAAAGCTACAATATCTCTTTAAAAGTTGTCATGTTTTTGAACAAAGGTGAGTGCTATAAATATCTACTTTAATATCTGTGTTTAATATCTATTCCAGAGGAGCGCGCCCGTATTTATTCCTCAGATAGTGATGAAGGGTCTGATGATGACAAAGCACAGAGGCTCCTGAAAGCCAAGAAGCTTGACAGTGATGAGGTTAGTATGGAAAACCAACATGCAGATGTCTTCATTTTAAAATACAAATTTGGAATTGTGTTCACAGGTTTCTCTTGGAAGGTTGAAACGAATATTATCATTGATAGTGGAAAGATTTTAAACTTTATATATTAACAAAGTCATATATATGTCATCTTTAACTAAGATTTTACATTGAGAGCCAGAGTCATGGAGCACAGAAACTGGCCTTTCAACCCAACTAAATACCCCATCTAAGCTGGTCCCATTTTCCTCCGTTTGGCCCATATCCCTCTAAACCATTCCTGTCCATATATCTCTTCAAATGTCTTTTAATTGTTGTAATAGTACATGCCTTAGTTCTATCCTATCCAACCTCTCCCTGTTGCTCAGGCCCTCAAATCTTGGTAACATCCTCGTTAGTCATCTCTGCACTCTTTTCAGTTTAATGGCATCTTTACTTTGGTTGGGTGACCTAAACTGAGCACAATACCCCAAGTGCGGCCTTGCCAAATTTGGTCTGTTCAGACTTGCAGAAAATAATCCAGTTGATTAAAACTAAATTAAAATTTATAAATGACTAGGAAAGTTTCAGAGGAGTATGGACCAAATGCAGGAAGTCGGGCCCGGCATAGATGTGGCATCTTGATCGGTATGGACAAGTTGGGCCAAAGAGTCTGTTCCCCTGCAGTATGATTTTATGACTCTAAGTGCCTTCACTTGATGTGTAACATCTATTTGGTTGAAGATTTGTGAGAAAGCATTTAATAAATGCCGCAACATGTACAGCAAAATCGTGCTTTATTGGAACATCAAAAGCTGTATTTTAAGTTGTAGGAATGAGAAGTTTGTCCCTTGGGGTCATAAGTGATGTGAGCAGAATTAGGCCAGTTGGCCCATCAAGTCCACTCTGCCATTCAATCATGGCTGATCTATCTCTCCCTCCTAACCCAATTCTCCTGCCTTCTCCCCATAACCTCTGACTTCCATACTAATCAAGAATCTATCTATCTCTGCCTTCAAAATATCCATTGGCATCCTCCACAGCCTTCCGTGGCAAAGAATTTCACAGGTTCACCATCCTCATCTCCTTAAAGGAATGTCCTTTAGTTCTGAGGCTATGACCTCTAGTCCTAGATTCTCCCACTAGTGGAAACATCCTCCCCACATTCGCTCTATCCAAGCCTTTCACTATTCGGTAAGCTTCAATGAGGCCCCCCCTTATTCTTCTAAACTTCAGCGAGTACAGGCCCACTGCCGTCAAAGGGGATCAAAGTAAACTTTGATTTGTGAATGTTTAGTACTTGTCACGGTAAGGTGGATTTAAGTTGTAAGCATTTTTTTCCATTGTCAGTGTTATGATGACTGTGATTAGTGTATGAAATCATGATTGCTCTATTTTGGTAGGTGAGGGGAGGGGTGAGAAATAATTTAGTTGAAGCTTTGTGTTTCTCTGGGGAGGTGTTTCTCCTGCCTGAACAGACAATGAGCGAGTGGTTTGAGTGAGTGGGTGACCCACACCACTCTGCTGTGTGGTTAAGGATGTGGTGAGACGACTGCATAAGGAAACAAAATGGAAATAAATTGTGAAATGTAATGTTTTATCAACATTTAGAATTTAAAGAAAGGATCCATGGTTTGTGAAATGCTAAGTTTGATATTTAACCCAGAAGTTAGATTTTTAGTCAATTTCATTTGCATCCTAGTAAATAGTTTATTATTTAACGTGTTTAAACATTTTTATTAAAATGGATCAAGGATGGATTTTTTTTTTCTCAATAAAAGGTAGCTATACTTATTTGTATTGCTGGAGCACTGGAAGATGGTCCAAGTTGATACCTCCTGAGAATCTTCCAAGTACCTCTCAAATCTATTTCTGGAATCCCCGAGACAAATGATGGCAGACGTTGGTGTTACAGTGCCTAATGACTGCTCAGCAGAAGCTGCAGGGATGAAATAAGCAGCTAGACTAATTTTGCCCTGTATTTTATACATACGGACTTAAATTTCCTCTATCTTTTAACATGTAATGCCAAAATGAAATGTTTGACCATTGAAAGATGATGACCAGATGCAGTAAAGCTCTGAAGATTCTGATGGTGCAGCATATGCCTTATTCACAAGTCCAGGCAGAGAGCTGAGAGTCCCGAGTGCAGGCAGGGGTGCAGCCAGAGTCAGCGTATGCTGATGGGGCTGGAGTGAGGGTCCAGAACGCCAGGTAGAAGGAACGTGTGTCTGGGTCTGGGGTCTTTGAACTCTACACGTTAAAAAAACAAAACAAAAGTGTGCTTGTTTTTAATAGGAATAACACCCAATAGTGTTGAAGCTTTGATGGTAGACAAAAGTGCTGGAGAAACTCAGCGGGTGCGGCAGCATCAATGGAGCGAAGGAAATAGGCAACGTTTCGGCCCGAAACCTTGCCTATTTTCTTCGCTCCATAGATGCTGCCGCACCCGCTGAGTTTCTCCAGCACTTTTGTCTACCTTCGATTTTCCAACATCTGCAGTTCCTTCTTAAAAACAAAGTGTTGAAGCTTTGTCTGTCCGGCACATCCAAAGTCCAAAAGGTGATGCTTCTAGTGGGACTGGCTTGGTTAGACACTGGTCGGCATGGACGAGCTAGGCCAAAGGGCCTGTTTCCATGTTGTATAACTCTGAGTCTATAAAAATAAACCTTATCACACCTGTCAATACAATAATCATATTGGCAACTTATACTCTTTCTTTACTTTCTTTCCTTTCTCTTTTCTCCAAAACCACCTTCCCCCACATTAGGACGGTGAACATTCTGGAAAGAGAAAAGCGGAAAATGATGACAAAGGTTCCAGCAAAAGAGCAAAGAAGTATGTGATTAGTGATGAAGAGGACGATGAGTGAGATCGCCAGAGTCGGCTGGCTTGTGTCAACAAACATTAACTTGTACAGTTATTTTGTAAGTAGCTATGTTGTCTGAATTTTTTTGGGGAGATGACTTTGGTAATCATTTGAAATTTGGTGATTCATGTATGTACCAAGATTTAAAAATTAAATCTTTTATATAAATAAATTGCAGGGTTTTAATGATTTGTCCTTGGATGTTGAAGTAAAAGTTGTGACTAAACACAATTTTTAGAAGTCAGGGCTGCCAATGTAAAAGTAGTCATGGATCAACGTTGCTTTCCATTACTTAGTAGATCACAGTTCACATTTAGTTAAACATATACTGAATAAATAGAAGCCGGGGAAGAGCATATTGGCCTAGGGTGTGGTCTGCCATTTAGTGAAATCAGCTTGATCTGATCTTGGTCTCGATTCCACTTTCTGCCTAGTCCTTAAGTGGTTGTGATTGTTGTTCATCCATCTGTTATAGATACGTAAATGTGGCAAGGAACTGCAGGTGCTGCTTTACAGAAAATGCCTGAGTAATTCAGCGGGTCCGGTAGCATCTCTGGAAAACATGGATGGGTACCATGGGACGTCTTGGATTGGGACCCTTCCTCAGACTGATGGTGGTTGGGGGGGGGGGAGGAAGCTGGGCGAGATGAGGGACGGGACAAAGCCTGATGAGGTGAAGGAGGGTGGGGTGGTGGTATGGAAAGCAGTAGGTTGGACAAAGACTAGAAAGGGAAAGACAAAAACAGTGAGATAAGGACATAAGAAGTGCAAATTGTAAAGCCAGAGGAATTAATATAGGTGGAAGGGGAGAAATGGGTGCAAGTCCAGGTGGGACACAGGGAAGAGGGGAGGGAGGGGGTTATTTGTAGGTTAGTTACATAAAGTTGTAGAATTCAATGTACATGGAGAAACAAATGGGACAATTCTTCCTGTTTTCAAATTACTGGCTTATTTTACAGGGGAAAGATTTCTCTTTCCCCCATAGTTTTCTATGGCTTCCTCCCATTTAGCTTGACTCAACTGTTTTTCAACGTCTTCTTATTCCCTTCAGTGCTTCCAATTCTTGTCATTCATTCTTATACTGTCTCCTCAGTTTGATAAAAAACTAAGTATAAAATAGTACATGTTGGTAGAAAATTAATAATTATTTTGAGGTGTAGGTATAAAAAAATGAAGTGTAGCCTAAAGAGATCACAAGTTTGAGGTGCATCAGTGGAACAGCGGTAATGTTGCTGCCTTACAGCGACAGGTTAGATCCTGACTATGGGTGCTGTCTGTACGTTCTCCCAGTGATCATGTGGGTTTCCTCCCACACTCAAGACGTCCAGGTTTGTAGGTTAATTGGCCTTTGTAAGTTATTAAATTGTCCCTGGTGTTTAGGATAGCGTTAGTGCAAGGGGTGATTCCTGGTCGGCGCTGACTTGGTGGGCCATAGGGCTTGTCACCAAGCTGTATCTCTAAGGTACAAAACTTACATAATTCTTAAGGGGTTGGACAGGCTAGATGCAGGAAGATTGTTCCCGATGTTGGGGAAGTCCAGAACAAGGAGTCACAGTTTAAGGATAAAGGGGAAATCCTTTAGGACCGAGATGAGAAAAACATTTTTCACACAGAGAGTGGTGAATCTCTGGAACTCTCTGCCACAGAAGGTAGTTGAGGCCAGTTCATTGGCTATATTTAAGAGGGAGTTAGATGTGGCCCTTGTGGCTAAAGGGATCAGGGGGTATGGAGAGAAGGCAGGTACAGGATATTGAGTTGGATGATCAGCCATGATCATATTGAATGGCGGTGCAGGCTCGAAGGGCCGAATGGCCTACTCCTGCACCTATTTTCTATGTTTCTAAAAGTTATTGGATTTGAAACTTAAAATGTCCAGCCATCGGCAGGAAAAATAGAAAGTGAATGGAATCCAATTTGACATGTGTGAAAATGATGCAGTGCCTCACCTTGCTTGCAACTCAAGTACAATGTTCATAATGCAGAGAGGAATCTGCAGAAATGCCTTTCATTTGTGAAAATAGATAATTAAATAAGAACTCTTATTCAGGTGACGTGATTGAAATATCTTACTATAGCACAAAATATTAACCAACGTTCATAAGATACTAATTTTTCTGTTCAATTTAAATCTCTCACTTGGTGACTAAGTGTCATTGATACATTGTCTATTTATATCTGCAGTTCATGAATTAAACAAAAGCTAGTGATTTTGTTCAACTACAGTTTTCAAATTACAATGTTAACTGAAAGTTCTGTTTATTCAGGGCTAGACTGGTATCGCTTCATGCAATGAGTTGAGTGTTTTTAGTGCAACATGGCATCCCTTTATCTGCATATTTATTGGGGTTGTTTTCCACCTTCCGATGTTGGCGATGTAGATTTAAAGCAGTTTTGAGAAAAATGGCCAGCCTTAAATGTCTAAATGAAAATGTGAATTCCTATGTAATGGAGAATGGAATGCAGGTCAGTGTGACCTAGAGTGTCAGTGTCACGTTGATATCAGTCTGACGAAGGATCTTGACTTAAAACGCCGTCTGTCACTGCCTGACCTGCTGATTTATAGATTCATACCATCATACAGCACGGAAACAGGCCCTTCAGCCCAACTTGCCGATGCTGACCAAGATGCCCCATTATTTGGAGTATTGTGGGCAATTCTGGTCGCCTCATTTACAGGAAGGTGTGTTTTAAATTAATTAATCTTCTACTTCACCCAACATTCCCACTGATCTCCCAATGTGAACACTTTTCAGTACAATTCTCAAACACTATTAGGGCGGATGATTACATTGTCTCTATCTTTTCGGAATTATATTAAAGACCTTGAAAGATGACTAGTTAAAAACTACTATTGTAGTACAATACATAGAAAGTATCAAACATCAGATGAAACCATCTTTATTGCATTTTAGTAGAAAGACACTAACAGTAACAAATAATTGTCACATGAACGTAATACCGTTGAACTAATTTTATGACGCATTTATTTCTTTCTTTACAAATCCCTGATCAATCATTTGTGGAATGTGACAATTATATATGCCTGAGATTCAGTGATTGAGGTGACAATTGATCCTTTCCTGAGCTCATGCTATTTGTATGTGCCTTGATTTCGTAGTGAATGTCAGTACTGGTAAGAGACCCCATTCTCTTGCTTATTGCTCTACAACAAGGACAAAAGGATTAAAAAAAAATTATGCTTATACCCATGTTTTAAATTGACTATTTTTCTGAGGTGGATAAAAAGCACAGCACAACAGATTGTACCGTGCCAGTAGACCCAACTACTGATGGCACAGTTGTGGACTTTAAACATGTGTGAGAATGTATTAGCAGGGAAGCACAGGATCTGCATTCCACTGGCATATGAAGTGGGGCATGGTAACACACTAACAAACTGCGGCATCATGCCCATTAATGTACAAAGATACGCTGTTCTGCAGGTCACATTCACCACCCTCATGACTGCATTCCTCAGCTATCTCCGACCTTGAAATCTTTTGAGTTCATTAGCTCCTCTTTAAAAATAGATTGGGATAAATATGGGCAAGCTTCATGTGATCTGTGGAACGCATGCGGGTATTTGTGCAGTGGCTGTGGAGAACCTTCCCTATGAGAGTTTACTTGATGTGGAGCAGGATGAGATTACTTTTATTGGCAAGTCTCTTGACCCAGGAAATAATTAGCTTTCAAGGAAGTGATGGGCCAAATGGCTCGCTTCTGTGTCAAAAATTTCCACGAGTCCCTATAGTAAATTGGAGTCTAGTCACGAGAATTAGGCTGTCTGATGAAGGGTCTCGACCCGAAACGTCACCTATTCCTTTTCTCCGGAGATGCTGCCTGATCCGCTGAGTTACTCCAGCATTTTGTGTCTTATCTTCCGTATTAAGTTGTCATATGTACTGACGATGGAATAATGAAATTCGTACTTGCTGCAGCTTAGCAGGCAATAACACACACAGATATAATAATTCATAATATTTTTAAAAATTCTAACTGTAATACCAGGTAACCATAATATTGCAAAAATTGAAGTCCATATTGCACACAAAGACATAGTCCGTAGAAGATGATAGTTGCTGAGGTAGTGAATGTTGTGCTCTGTTCAAGAGAATGATGGTTGCTGGGGGAATCTGTTCTTGAACTTGGAGGTCAGGGTTTTCAAGATCCCGTACCTTCTTGCTGATGATAGGAGTGAGATAAGAGCCTGGCCAGGGTGGTGTTGGTCTTTGATGATAATACTGGCTTCCCTTTTTGAGGCGGTGCCTCATTCCATTATTAATCTTACGCAATGTTACAAAAAACATTTTGGTAATTTTCCCATTGTTTGTGGGATTGGGTACAATATTTATTACATTACAATAATTATTACACTTTAGTTTAGTTTAGAGCTACAGCGTGGAAACAGGCCCTTCGGCCCACCGAGTCCGCACCAACCAGTGATCCCCGCACATTAACACTATCCTACACTCGCTAGGGATAATTTATATTTACACCAAGCCAATTAACCTACAAACCTGTACGTCTTTGGAGTGTGAGAGGAAACCGAAGATCTCGGCGAAAACCCACGTGGCCACCGGGACAATGTAAAACTCCGTACAAACAAGCACCCATAATCGGGATCGAACCCAGGTCTCCGGCGCTGTAAGGCAGGCGCTCTACCTCTGTGCCACCTGTCTTCTCAGTCCCCCAATCATTCCTGGACTTTTAAAGTTTTGTTTAAATCAAGCAACCAAATATGTTTTTTGCCAGTGTATTCCCATATAACATTAGAGATTAGAGCCCAGGCACACCATGCTCCTGTGAGACGTGAAGACAGCCACCTTCTGGCTTTGGATGCATAGGTGGAACAGCTAGTTCAACGGTGCGTTTATTGTCACATGTGCAAAGTGCAAATGCACAGTGAGGTTATTTTCTTACAAACAGTCCAGTAGAGTATTGCCGTACCTAAACTCATCCCCGATTAGCAAGTGTACAGAAGTAGTCTATTGATTATGCAAGGGTCACCATTGTTTTGGTGCTATTTTCAGAGTCCAGTTCACACTCTATGTATCATGTGCAGTGCGCTTTCCAGGTAAGCCCCAGTCTGCAGCGAGGCCCCCAGCCATCACCTTCCCTCGGACGTGCGGGTCGCCCAGCTCCTCGCCCATCCACCTTTGTGCCTTGGGGCAGCCTCCAGCAGCCCACCTCAGGATCTGGAATTATGTGCTTTTAAATTATCGAGCATAATAAACTATGTTCCTCTCCATCTCAACCCTTCCGTGTTGTTTAGTTTAGAGATACAGCATGGATAGAGGCCTTTTCCCCTACCAAGTCCATGCTGACCATTGATCCCCCATTCACACTAGTTCTGTGTTATCCCACTTTCTCATCCATATCCCACACACTTGGGTCAATTTTACAGCAGCCAACTAGGTACAGGAGCCTGAAGACTGCAACGACCAGGTTCAGGAATAGCTACTTCCCCACAGCCATCAGGCTATTAAACTTGGCTCGGACAAAACTCTGAACATTAATAGCCCATTATCCATTTATTTGCACTTTATCAGTTTATTTATTCATGTGTGTATATATTTATATAATGGTATATGGACACACTGATCTGTTTTGTAGTCAATGCCTTCTCTGTTCTGTTGTGCTGAAGCAAAGCAAGAATTTCATTGTCCTATCAGGGACACATGACAATAAACTCTTGAACTTGAACTTGAACTAGAGGAAACTAGAGGCCCACGTGGTCACAGGGAGAAAGTGAAAACTGCACAGAGACAGCACCTGAAGTCAGGATCGAACCTGGGTATCTGGCGCTGGAGGCAGCAGCTCTACCAGCTGTGCTACTGTGCTATCCTTATTACAAAAGATGAACAACAGTTCCTGACCATAAAGCTGAGTGGAGCCAATGCTGCAGCCTCTCCAACTGGCAGCACAGTATTGACACTTGCTGTTTTATAATAACTGACGTCCCATGATGTTGCAGGGCTTTTTATCAGCTTTCTGGAATTGTGTTCCTCATAACTTAGCGCACATGGTTACGAGTCAACTGCAGATTATATTACGTGGGACTGCAGAATTTAAATTGTTGTGGAATTGCTCTGTGCCATTTCCTCAATCACCCAGTGAAATCTGCCCTTCAGTGGCCTTGAGAATCAGACGTGTATGGACTGCAGCAGTAGTTTGCTGTGGTGCCTCCAGGTGGCACTCTTGCATGCATTTCTCTCGACACTGCATCTTCCTGTATAATGCAATGCTGCTCAGATGCAATCAAGAGTATCACGCTACATCGATGACTGTTTTGGTGCCACCTCCTGCACCCACACACAACTGACTGACTTCATCCGCTTCACCACCAACTTCCATCCGGCAGTCAAATACACCTGGACCATTTCCGACACTTCCCTATCATTCCTTGACCTCACTATCTTCATCGCAGGTGATAGACTCCTTACCGACATCCACTACAAACCTACCGACTCCCATGGCTATCTGGACTGCACTTCTTCCCACCCTGCTTCCTGTAAGGACTCCATCCCCCACTCCCAATTCCTCCATCTACGCCGCATCTGCTCCCAGGATGAGGCGTTCCACACCAGGGCATCCGAAATGTCCTCATTCTTCAGGGAACGGGGGTTCCCCTCCTCCACCATAGATGAGGCTCGCACCAGGGTCTCTGCCATACCCCGCAACACTGCTCTCTCTCCCCATCCCCCCACTCACAACAAGGGCAGAGTCCCCCTAGTCCTCACCTTTCACCCCACCAGCCGTCACATACAAGAAGTGATCCTCCGTCAGTTTCGCCACCTCCAACGTGACCCCACCACTCGCCACATCTTCCCATTTCCCCCCATGTCTGCCTTCCGCAAAGACCGCTCCCTCCGTAACTCCCTTGTCAATTCTTCCCTTCCCTCCCGTACCACCCCCTCCGCGGGTACTTTCCCTTGCAACCGCAAGAGATGCAACACTTGTCCCTTCACCTCCCCCCTCGACTCCATTCAAGGACCTAAGCAGTCGTTCCAGGTGCGACAGAGGTTCACCTGCATCTCCTCCAACCTCATCTATTGCATCCGCTGCTCTAGATGCCAGCTGATCTACATCGGTGAGACCAAGCGGAGGCTTGGCGATTGTTTCTCCGAACACCTCCGGTCGGTCCGCAATAACCAACCTGACCTCCCGGTGGCTCAGCACTTCAACTCCCCCTCCCATTCCGTATCTGACCTCTCTGTCCTGGGTCTCCTCCATGGCCACAGCGAGCAACACCGGAAATTGGAGGAAATGCACCTCATATTCCGCTTGGGCAGTCTACATCCTGGTGGCCTGAACGTTGAATTCTCCCAATTCTGCTAGCCCTGGCTGTCCCCTCCCCTTCATCAGCCATCTGGTTGTCTCCTCCCCTCCCCCAGCCCTCGGGCTCCTCCTCCTCCTTTTCCTTTTTTCCTTTCTTCTCCCCACCCCCTATCAGTCTGAAGAAGGGTTTCGGCCCGAAACGTTACCTATTTCCTTCGCTCCATAGATGCTGCTGCACCCGCTGAGTTTCTCCAGCATTTTTGTGTACCTTCGATTTTCCAGCATCTGCAGTTCCTTCTTTAACACATACTTATTGGTTACTTAATTCTCTTTAAAAAAATGTAAGGTGAAGGGGAAAAGATTTAATAGGAATCTGAGGGGTAACATTTTCACACAAAGGATGGTGGATGTAAGGAACAAGCTGCCAGATGAGGTAGTTGAGGCTGGGACTATCCCAACTTTTAAGAAACAGTTAGACAGGTACATGGACAGACACAAAATGCTGGAATAACTCAGCGGGACAGGCAGCATCTCTGGAGAGAAGGAATGGGAGACGTTTCGGGTCGAGACCCTTCTTCAGACTGATCGAGAGGAGGAGAACGTCTTCAAAGTATACATATCTCTTGAGGAGATTTCGCAGTGGAGCAGACGAAATGTGTAAGAAAGAACTGCAGATGTTGGTTTAAACCAGCATCTGCAGTTCTTTCCGACACATCCAGTCCATGGATAGGACAGGCTTGGAGGGACATGGACCAAATGCAGGCAGGTGGGAGCTAGTGTAGCTGGGACATGTTGGCCGGTGTTGGTAAGTTGGGCTGAAGGGCCTGTATCACTCTACGTCTCTGACTCAAAATAATATATCCCATTGTGAAGGAAATGATTGCAACAGAAAGGCCCCGACACAATGAAGTCAAGAAATTCCACACGATGATTACATTGGCAAGTTTCCCAAATACGCCTGTTATTGCTCCACCCGTCCATGAATACTCAATGAATAAGGGTTTAGATTCGTGCGTTAACCTCTGTTGTGTTTAGATTGTCATCGGGTGTGTGCTTTCAGAATGCAAATACATCAGCCGCGACCTGCTCTAGCCTTCATCCCTAGATGTACACCGCATGTTTGTTGTATGAGCTCTACTAACCGATGGTGGTATCAAGGCGTTGTTTTATGAAACCAGCTTCCTTATGAATTAAATCCAGGTTGAGCAAGCATTGAACCCGAGGCATCAGTCTAATAGATCTTTCCACTGTATTACGGGTGGCAGACTACAAAGCCATTTTCATGCACATTATCATTTTATGCTGAGAAATAATTTTGCAAATCAAATCTGCACCAGTCGCAAATTTGATTAATTATTTCACACTTTATCCCCGGGAGTCTGATCATGCCTAGAGAGGCAAATAGTGGGGCATCAATGAATAATGTTTACTTGAGTAATCAATGAGGCAAATAGTGCCTTGAGGAGTATAGCATGTTGATGGAAGGAAAACAAGTTGTGCATTTATATGGCGCCTTCCATGATCTCGGGGCATTCCTAATGCTGTACAACCAATGTAGCAGACGTTAGGCTGTGAGCACCGCTGTAATGCGGAACTATGGCAGAAATGTACATACAACAGCTAATACTGGACCAACACTGACCCAGGCGTAAACATTTATTTCTATAATTCTGGGTTCCTGTGTTGAGTGGAAGAACTGAGACCACCTTGGCATCCCACGAAGCAATAAACAGTGAGAAGGAGATACAAGAAACTGCAGATGCTGGAATCCTGCGCAAAACACCGGAGGCCACAGTCCTGGAGGAACTCAGTGGGTCGGGCAACATGTGAGACAGACGACATTTTGGCTGGAGACCCTTTCGTCAGACTGTGAAGTCTTGAGTCTGAAAATGGATCCTGACCTGAAACGTCATTCACTTCCACTGATGCTGCCTGACACTGCGAGCAGGAAACTAGATCACATGAAGTTCAAGGTTACTTTTGTTTTACCCAGAAACGACCTTTATGCATCCATTGTGAAAGACATAAAGAATGCATTTTCATTTCATAGGATCACACAACACACGGACTGTTTGCCCATCGTACCTATGCCACCTCTTTAAGTCATCAGCTCTTTACCTGCAGCCCTATGTTATTTCTTTAAATGAAAATGGTCTTTAAATGAAACGGCGTTTTAGAAATAGAGCATGTTTTCTTACATAAAAGTTAGAAATTGGTGGCCTTTAAAATGCCAAATGTGAACCACAGATTAATGATGCACTCTGGCAACTGACTGCATCCATATTGGATTCTGCTGTGCTTAATAACTAAAAAGATGATCACGCCTTGAAGCATAATTGGACACTCGGCGAGCAAAGCAGATCTTTCAGCTTCACATGCTGAATTTGAACCACAGTATTTGAGCCACATTGGGAATAAGAGATTGAAGGATGTTTTATGGTGTCATGCTCTCGCAAGATGCTGCTATCTGCTGTTCTTTGTGAAAAATTGGAGGCTGTATAAAAGTATGAAAATGCACATCTATAGATTCAGGGTCCGTTTCTTCCCAGCTGTTATCAGGCAACTGAATCGTCCAACCACAACCCGAGAGCAGTGCTGAACGTCCATCTATCTCTTTGGTGACCTTCGGACTATCCTTGATTGGACTTTGCTGTCTTTATCTTGCACTAAACGTTATTCCCTTATCCTGTATCTATACACTGTAAATGGCTCGATTGTAATAATGTATTGTCTTTCTGCTGAGTAGATAGCACGCAACAAAAGCTTGTCACTGTACCTCGGTACACGTGACAATAAACTGAACTGAACTAATTCCTCACCGAGACCATCATTGTCTATTTTTCACAACATTATGAACAGCTGATATCTAGCACTGTTGGCAGAGGTGAGTCGAGTTAGTCCGCCCATCTGAAGAAGGGTCTCGACCCGAAACGTCACCCATTCCTTCTATCCAGAGGAGCTGCCTGTCCCGCATTTTGTGACTATCTTCAGTTTAAACCAGCATCTGCAGTTCCTTCTTACACACAGTCCGTCCATCGATGCTTTGATCATTTGTAGATTAAAGGAGAGCAACTCAGAGGCAAAAGAGAGACACAAGACCCTGCAGATACTGGAATCTTAACCAAAACACAAAGTACTGGAGGAAATCAGCTGGTCAGGCAGTATCTGTGGAGCAACTTCTTCAGACTGATGGGTTGTTGATTGCTTCATCAATCTGAAGAAGGATCCCAAGCCAACCATTTCCCACAACATATGCTGCCTGGCCCTGTATTCCTCCAACCTTTGCTTTTGGCTCAGGAGCAAAATAAGTCATTTCTGAGAAACACAACAACAAATTGCAGGAAATGAACAGTGGGATCATCAAATTTTGATAAAGTAAAAATGTACTCAAATGTTTAAATATATGCCTCTGTATACCACGTGAATATTGAATTACACCATCACAATCTGGAATGTGACATAATCGACTAATTTAATTTCTAATCGTTGAAGACCTACTTTCCTTTCTGAGGGGCCAATTATTCTTTGTATCTTCCCTTGAGTTATTAAGCTCAACAAAATGCAACAAGGATGCAGTCAGTTGCACTATCAATCTGCATTATTTGTCCATGGATTAAATATGTTACAAGCTGCATCTGAAAGAGTTTAGGTTAAAGCACAAAATAAAAAGACTAAGGTTCAAATGCTGGAGGTGGAAAAGAAACTACAAAACTAATATTCAGTAAGTTCTGATGATAGGTCTTTACGTTGGTTCAACATCACGTTGCCTTTCTATTTTCCATTTAGTGAATAATTACTGCTCTCTGTAAGTCTCTTTCTTTGTCTGAAGCAATCCCTTACGACCAGTGGAACAGCTGGTAGATCTGCTGCCTCAGACTGCTGGAGACCCAGGTTCCATCCTGTCCTCGGGTGCTGACTGTAGCGTTTGCACATTCTTTCTGTGACCGCGTGGGTTTCCTCTGGGTGCTCCGGTTTCCTCAAAATAATTTTCAGAGACCAGAGCAAATCTTTGACCGTCGAGAATTAATTCTTTTTTTTCAAGCTTATCAATCAGTCCTGGTTTATATGTTGTTGTTGAACTAACTGCACACTAACTGTATCTGTGCGGAGTTTTGTACATTCTCCTTGTGACTGTGTGGGTTTTCTCCAGGTGCTCCGGTTTCCTCCCACATTCCAAAGACGTGCAGGTTTGTAGGGTCATTGATTTCTGTAAATTGCCCCTAGTGTGTAGGATAGAACTAGTGTATGGGTGATTGGTTAGCATGGACTCTGGGCCGGAGGACATGTTTCTACGCTGTATCTCTAAACTGAACTAAATGTAGTGCTCATTGTTTTAAAACAAGTCCTCTTCCAATTGTGTCACTAGATGGCATGTTTGCACATCAGAAAAATTAGAAGTTACAAAGAGTCCCATTATGGAAACGCAAGAAACTGCAGTTGCTGGAACCTTGAGCTGAACACAAAGTGCTGGAGAAACTCAGCGGGCCTGGCACCATCGGTGGAGGGAATGGACAGGCGACGTTTTAGGTTGGGACTCTTCTATAGACTTGAATGGGGAGGAAGTGCTCTAATTAATGTTGGCATCCTTCAATGGTGGGAAAGATGCGGCCTTTCATAATGTATCAGGTTTAACATTAGCTTTATCATTACATTTAATGACCACCGAGTTGTGCAACGTGAAGATCTTCAGTTGGCCACTTTCTATGCTGGTCCGACGGCAATCAGATCTCCAGGGGAACAGCATTAGCGGCGGCGCGGATTACTGCAGCGGCCCCTACAGCCTGTCTGTCTTTTTTTTTTTTTTTGTCTAGTTAAATGTAGTTGTTTGTGTTTTTTTATACTGTTTTTAACTGTGTATATGTGGGGGGCGGGGGGGGGGAGGGGGAAACTTAAAAAATCTCTTCCCTGCACGGGAGACCCGACCTTTTCCCTGTCGGGTCTCCGTTGTCGTTGGGGCCTAGCTCCGTGGAACGGCCTCCGACCGGGACGACCTGGGGGCTCCAGTCGCGGAGCCTGCGGAGCTGCGGACTTACCATCGTGGGGCTGGCCGGCCTCGTAGCGTGAGGAGCGGTGGTGGCTCGCTGCTGCGGCCCGACTCCGGAGCTCCAGCTGCAGACCCGTGGACAGTGATATCGGGAGCTCGCGGGTCCGGGTGGGAGACCGCTTTCCGGAGCTCCCGCAACGCAACTTCTCCAGCCCATGTCGCGGGGTTGGAACGACCCGGAGCGGGGACGTAAATCGCCCGGCGCGGCTTTAATGGCCGCAGGACATTCCAGCGCCCGTTGGGGGCTCCAACTTTGTGACTTTTGGGCCTGGAGCGAGGCCGTATACAGCCCGGCGCGGCCTCAACGGCCGTGGGACTTAACATTGCCCGCCTGGGGCTTCAACATCAGGAGAAAAATGGTGCAGGGGAGAGAAAAGACTTTGCCTTCCATCACAGTGAGGAGGAGATTCACTGTGATGGATGTTTTTCTGTAAATTGAATTGTTTGTGTGTCGTGTAGGAATTGTTTTGTTTGTATGGCTGTGGAAATGGAGTTTCGTTTGAGCCTCTTTGAGGTTCAAATGACAAGAAATAAAATCTAATCTAATCTAATCTAGCAGCTGATGACATTCTCTTAACGACCAGAGCCCTCCACGTTTGCTAGTCTTGAAGGCCAAAGACTTAGTATAGACTCCTCGAGTGCTCATTGATGTTTGTATTCATATAAGGACAGAGAATACTTTTTCAAGTCATTAATCGTAGTCCTTTGATGTTGCCAGAAGTCCTTTTGCCTATCAGTTTTGGTCTTTGGTCAAGTTTATGTTCCCCAAAGCACACCATCTTAACTCAAAGAACAAGTAAAATGATTCAGATTTTCCTGGAGCCAAACATCATCTGGTCACCTGCTTGAAGCACCCGTCATCTGAAATTCATAGAGTCTTAGACTTAAACAGAGATACAGCGGGGAAACAGGCCCTTCTGCCCACTGAGTCCGCGCGGACCAGCGATCCTTGTACACTAACATTGTCCCTACACACTGGGGACAATGTGATAATTTTACTGGAGCCAACTAACCTACAACCTACAAATCTGTACATCTTTGGTGTGTGGGAGGAGACCAGAACAACCGGAGGGAACCCACATGGTCACAGGAAGAACATACAAACTCCATACCCGTAGTCAGAATCGAACCCGGGTCTCTGGTGCTGTAAGGCAACGACTCTACCTTTGCGCCATTGTGCCGAAAAGTCATAGAGCTGTTTCGCATGGAAACAGGCCTTTCAGCCCACCTTGACCATACTGATCATGTTGGCATATTGGGCTAGTCCCACTTGCCTACATTTGGCCTGTATCCCTTTAAACCCTCCCAATCCATGTATCTGCACAAATGTCTTTTAAAAGTCATAATTGAATCCGCTTCTATAGTTTCCTCTGGCAGCTCATTGCAGATACAGACTGCTCTATGAATGAAAAAGCTGTCCCCCTTAAAAATCTCCCCTCTCACTTTAAGCCTATGCTCTCTAGTTTTAGAACCCTCTACCTGGGAAAAGGACTGTGAGCGTTCACTTCATCCATGGCCCACATGATCTCAATCAGGTTGCCTCTCAGCCTCCTACACTCCAAAGAAAGAAGTCCCAGCCTATCCAACTCCTCCCTATACCTTGAGCCCACAAGCCCAGGTAACATCCTGATGAATCTCTTCTGTACCCTTTCCAACTTAATGACATCCTTCCTGTAGCCTGGCGATCAGAAAATTCCAGAATTTTTTAGTTTAGAGATACAGCGTGGAAACGAACCCTTCAGCCCGCACCTACCAGCGATCCCCGCACATTAAAACTACTCTACACACACTAGGGACAATTTACACATACACTAAGCCAAATAACCTACAAACCTGTACGTCTTCAGAGTGTGGGAGGAAACCGAAGATCTCGGAGAAAACTGACTCGGTCACGGGGAGAATGTACAAACTCCATACAGATAGCACTCGTAGTCAGGATCGAACCCGGGTCTCTGGCGTTGCAAGCACTGTAAGGCAGCAACTCCACCGCGCTGGGGCAAGTTTTTTACAGAGAGAACAAAACATATAAGATTGTTAAGGGTTAGGACACGCTAGAGGCAGAAAACATGTTCCCGATGTTGGGGGAGTCCAGAACCAGGGGCCACAGTTTAAGAATAAGGAGTAAGCCATTTAGAACGTAGACGAGGAAACACTTTTTCTCACAGAGAGTGGTGAGTCTGTGGAATTCTCTGCCTCAGAGGGTGGTGGAGGCAGGTTCTCTGGATGCTTTCAAGAGAGAGCTAGATAGGGCTCTTAAAAATAGTGGAGTCAGGGGATATGGGGAGAAGGCAGGAACGGGGTACTGATTGTGGATGATCAGCCATGATCACATTGAATGGCGGTGCTGGCTCGAAGAGCCGAATGGCCTACTCCTACACCTATTGTCTATTATTGAGAGTGGTGAGTGCCTGGAACATGCTGCCGGGGGTGGTGGTTGAGGCAGTTATGCTAGTGGCATTTTAAAGGCTTTTGGATTGGCATTTGGATATGCAGGTAATGAAGGGATATGGATCATGTGCAGGTAGATAAGCAACATGTGCGACAGACATTTTGGGCCAAAATGCCTGTTCATGTGTTGTACTGTTCCTATCTTCTATGTTAACTAGAGTGCTTAAGTTTAAGGTGAAAGGAGAAAGATTTGATAGGAACCTGAGGATCAACCTTTTCGCCCAGAGGGTGGTGGATTTATGGAAGGAGCTGCCAGAGGAGATAGTTGAGTCAGGTACGATAACAACATTTAAAAGACATTTGGACAGGTGCACAGATTGGAAAGGTTTAGACAGATATGGGCCAAATGCAGGCTACTGGGACTAGATGGGGCTTCTGGTTAACATGGACGAGCTGGGCCGAAGGGCCTGTTTCCATGTTGTATAACTCTCTGACAAGATCGGAGGTTGTTCAATTATTCAAAAAAAATTCCGGAAACTCCGTGAGACGTAAATAATTTTAAGTGACATGCGAACAATAACACAAACAGCGCAGTGTAGCTTTAATATCTGCCTGGACTCCAGCGAATGATGATGACCCTAGCACGCTGAGGGCCAGTCTCCTTTCCCTTTCTGCATTACACAGTGCAGTTAGATTTGCTGCATTAACTGCGTTCAGCTTTATCCTCAACTGTGCCGCCCGCAACAGTTTGAATAAAGGGATTATTTAGTAATTAGAGGCTCAGAAGATGCAGTGAATAGTGCCTTTTGTGTAGTGTAGGGGCAGTGTAGACTTTCTGGGTTTATCTTTTAATGAACGACCAAATAATTAATATTGTGTCCTAGATTTGCATATTATGCAAGCAAATTAACAAGTGGTTTAGCAGTCATTTGAACAAACTGCAAATTCTGGACATTTTCCATTGCTGGAACTGACAGCTTTAGGCATTGTTTTAATGTTTATGCTGACTGCAAATGAATTAAACTAAGGTCAGTTAATGATTGGTGCTTTTGTTCAAAGGAAGATATCATTCCAACACAGTCTGCTGAGGGTGCAGAATTATAGATCTATTTTCTGCCGAACTTAGTCGTTATCATGTTGCATAATATCATATCTGGATTGCAGTGCGTACAACAACCTTGATGATTAAGACCCTAATAAACCATAATGAGGAAATCACACTGAAAATAACATTGCTTTATTCCTCATAAAACCGAATGGATGGGAATGTTGGTGTGCTTCCTGTCTCAAATGAGGATCGGCGCGTTTCAATGGCTAAAACTCAGTCCAGTTATGGGCTGGGTTGAGAGGAGTTCAGAAGGTTTCAACTACAATTCGTGAACACAAGCGGCCAATTCAAGCTGCTTTTTCACCTGGATTCCTCCCCTCCCACTTTTACAGGTCACAGTCACAGACTCATACAGCGTGGAAACAGGCCCTTCGGCCTAACTTGCCCACGTCAACTAACATGTCCCATCAACACTAGTCCCACCTGCCTGCTTTTGGCCCATATCCCTCTAAACCTGTCCTATCCATATAACTGTCTGAATGTTTCTTAAACATTGTGATGACACCTGCCTTCACTACCTCCTCCAGAAACTTGTTCCATAAACCCACCCCCTTTGTTATCCCTCAGATTCCTAGTAAATCTTTCCCCCCCCTCACCTTGAACCTATGCCCTCTGCTTACCGATCTCCCTACTCTGGGCAAAAGATTCCAGTCCTAGGTTAGGCAGCATCTGCGGTGTTAATATTTTAGGCCAACAAACTTTCAACAGTTCATAAACGATAAGTGCTGGAGGAACTCAGCAGGTCAGGCAGCATCCGTGGAGGGAATGGACAGACGACATTGCGGGTTGGGACCCTCCTTCACACTCATGGAGTAGGGAGGAGAAAGCTGGAGAGGAGAGGTAGGGGTTAGGGGTGATAGATGGACACAGGTGAGAGGAGGGGGAGGGTTAGCAGATGGGTGGAGTAAATGACATGATTTCTCAAGATTCCAGCATCTCCATTTCTTTGCATCTCCTCTATTATATTTCCCAAGGCTGAAGAACGGTCCCAACCCAAAACATCGTCTGTCCATTTCCCCCATTGATGCTGCCTGACCCGCTGAGTTTGCTATTTGCTCAAGATGCTATCATCTGCAGTTTATTGTGTCTGAACTTTCACCAGAACTGGGCAAAGATAAAATTCTTTGGTATTGGTTCATTACCGTCACGTGTACCGAGATAACAGTGAAAAATGTGGGGTGGAAGATTGCGACCTTCACGTGGTCCGTCCGCCCTGTTTCGACTAATGCAATCAACTCGACGTGCACAAATGGAAGATCAAATAGAACAAGTTGTCCTACAACTTTAGGCTGTGCATACCACACGCAAGAAGAAGAAGTGAAAAACGTTTGTGCACTATCTGGTCAAGTCAATTCATACTATACTTAAGTACAATGAAGACATACATAAGTTCAACAGGTTGTGCAAAGAGAGAAAAATACCAGAGTGCAGAATATAATGTTACTGCATTGTGGTGTTATAGTTCCAGAGAAAAAGTCTAAGTTCCACAATGAGGGAGGTTGGAAGATCGGAACTACACACTAGCTAATGGAAGGATCGTTCAGTAGTCTGATAACAGCAGGGAAGAAGCTATTCCTGAGTCTGGTGGTGCGTGCATTCAAGGTTTTATATCTTTTGGGAGAGGGGAGAAGAGGGTGATAAAGGTCCCTGATTATGTTGACTGCTTTCCCAAGGCATCCATATTATATCCATAATTAGTGGGAGAGTCTAGGACCAGAGGCCATAGCCTCAGAATAAAAGGACGTACTTTTAGAAAGGAGATGAGGAATTTCTTTAGGCAGTGGGTGGTGAACCTGTGGAATTCATTGCCACAGACAGCTGTGGAGGCCGTCAATGGATATTTTTAAGACGGAGATTGACAGATTATTGATCACTACGGGTGTCGGATGATGGGGAGATGGCAGGAGAATGGGGTTGAGAGGGAAAGATAGATTGGCCACGATCGAATGGCGGAATGGACTTGATGGGCCGAATGGCCTATTTCTGCTCCTAGAACTTCTGAACATTATAAACTCATTCAATAATCTGCAGAGATACTACCTGACCTGCTGAGTAGTTCCTCTTTTAATTTCAGGTAAATTGCCCCTAGTGGATGAAATAGTGGGATAAGGTACTAGAACTAGTGTGAACAAACAGCTGCTCGATGGTCGATGTGGCGTCAGGCCCCGTTCCCATGCTGTGTCTTTCAATAAATCAATGAATTGATTTTGAGATCTGGTTCCATGCAGTATTAGCAGGTGGAAGTGGTTACATACCCAGATCTGGGTATGGGGAACGAAAGAGAGCGTGGGAGGAAACCGAAGATTTCGGAGAAAACCCACGGGGTCACGGGGAGAACTTACAAACTCTGTACAGTCAAGCACCTGTAGTCAGGATCGAACCTGGGTCCCTGGTGCTGTGAGGCCAGCAGGCAGCATATACATCTGCAGCCGGCGTTGAAAATGTTTCTCTTCACCAAGGCGGGTCTGTGGGTCTCTTGTCTCACCTGCCTTGCCTCTACCAGTGTTCGCCGTGGTCTCTCACAATAGCAGCCAGCAGACTCCCATCCTAACATCTCATCAGAGACACACCTGGCAAGCCGCAGTATAATCTGTCTGGGATAACCTGATATTATCTCCTTAGGTCGCCTTGTTTATGCAGAACCTCTGGGTAATTCTGTAACTGTGGGAGCAGCTGGAGGCATATTGTAGGTGTAGATGTGTGCTGTGGGGAGACTGCATGAGAACGTACTCTCAGACATAGTCTCACACGAGACGAACAAAAGCTTAACAAATAAATATACTGAACTCTATAGAAGTAATAACAAAATAATCAACAGGTAGAAACAGAGAACTGGTTGCTGGTTTATACCAAACATAGACAAAAAAGTGCTGGAATAAATCAGCAGGTCAGGAGGCATCTCTGGAGAAAATGGATAGGTGACATTTGACGTTTTTTTTTTCTCCACAGATGCTGCCTGACCGACAAAGTGATCATGTCAGGTCGAGTTCATTGTCATATGCGTGGGTACAGTGAGGTACAGGTATAATGAAAACCTTGCTTGCAGCAGCATCACGGACACACATGCAAACACATACATTATACACAAGTTACACATGAATTCCACAAGGGAGTGAGAAGCGAAAGACTCTGCAAAACACAAGACCTTGATGCTAAACACAATTAGTAAACAAGTCCGAGGTAGACACAAAATGCTGGAGTAACTCAGCGGGTGAGGCAGCATCTCTGGAGAGAAGGAATGGACAACGTCTCTGGAGAGAAGGAATGGGCGACGTTTCGGGTTGAGACCCGAAACGTCGCCCATTCCTTCTCTCCAGAGATGCTGCCTCATCTGCTGAGTTACTCCACCATTTGTGTCTACCTTCGATTTAAACCAGCATCTGCAGTTCTTACACATAGCGAACGTCCATGTTAGTGCAAGAGTTGGTCCCAAATGTGTTCCATTTTCAAGGCAAGGTTAGGGTTTCAAGAACCTGATGGTTGCAGGAAAGTTCCTGAACTTGGTGGTGTGGAACTTCAGGCTGCCATACCAACTGTCTGATGGTAGCTGTGGGAAGCGGGCACGGCCCAACTGGTGGGTATCATTGATGATAGATACCATCTTCTTGAGGCAGCGCCTCATGCAGATGCTTTTGATGGTGGGGAGGGCTGTGCCGGTGATGGACCGGGCTGAGTCCACCACTCCCTGAAGCCTCTCGGGTTCCTGTGTGTATTGGAATTGCCGTACCAGGCCCTGGTGGTGCAACCAGTCAGGATACTTTGTACAGTGTATTTGTAGAGGTTTGTTATGAGAATTCTTAAATCTCTTTAAATGTTAAAGAAAGTAGAGGTGCTGGGACACCTTCTTCATGATTGCATGTTGAGCAAGGCCCAAGACAGGTCACCTGATACATTAACGCCCAGAAATTTGACGCTTCTAACCAAAGATCCTATAGATGGTCCACTCGACGAAAAAGATGTAGTACGGTCATGGGCAGATTCATGGGTAATTTAAGGCCCCATTTCTGTAACCGGCTTCCGTCTCCGCACCAAAGATCCCATAGGATAATAGTGCGGAGACGGAAGCCGGTTACGGAGACATCCTCGTAAAAATAAAAGTTATTTGGTAAAAATCTTCTCCTCATTTTCAGAATTTAAATTTATTAACACAAACTGTTCCCCCGCAACGTTGATTACACTGCGAGTCGGATCGGGTCGGGTCGGGTCCGGTTACAGAAATGGATGAAAAAAAGGCTTCCGTTCCGTTGCGTACTACACTCGTCAGCCCATTGCATTTAGCAGGAGTGGCCTATCTTGCTCCACTATAGGATCTTTGCTTCTAACTCTCTCAGTGAAATCAACAAAACGTCTTCCAGGCAAAATGTGCAGGAAGGAACTGCAGATGCTGGCTTACACCGAAGATAGACACAAAATGTTGGAATAACTCAGCGGGTCGGGCAGCATCTCTGAAGAAGGGTCTCGGCCCAAAACATCACCCGTTCCTTCTCTCCAGAGATGCTGCCTGTCCCGCTGAGTTACTCCGGCATTCTGTGTCAAACATCTACAGGCAGTTCAGTACGATTAACATACGGATTCGAAATACCGGTTTCACAGAAAGGCTTGAAAGCACAAGCACTATCTCAGCATTAAAGCAGAGCCAGAAAGGTTTTCAGAA
>CM075989.1:19108107-19130607 GCA_038087875.1 Malacoraja senta
AACACTAGCACTATCCTACACACTAGGGACAATTTACAATTTTATTGGAGCTAATTGACCTACAAACCTGTAAAGGGCCTGTCCCACTTGGGTGTCATTTGCGTGTCATGCAGATGGCACGCGAAGATTTTGTACATCCCCAAATCCTGGGGCGCCGCTCGCGACCGCGCGTCACTGCCTACGTCACCACGCACCATGCGCACGTCGTGCGTCGTGACGCGTAAATTATGTCGCGTAAATGACGTGCAAATGACACCCATGTGGGACAGGCCCGTAAGTCTTTTGGAGTGTGGGAAGAAATCGGAGCACCCAGAGAAAACCCACGCAGTCACAGGGAGAACGTGCAAACTCCATACAGAAAGCACCCGTCATCAGGATCGAACTTGGGTCTCTGGCGTTGTAAGATAGATAGATAGATAGATTCCTTTATTGTCATTCAGACCTTTCGGTCTGAACGAAACTTTGTTGCCTGCAGTCATACATATAATAAATAACAAAACACACAATAACACAAATTAACATCCACCACAGTGAGTTGACCAGGCACCTCCTCACTGTGATGGAGGCAAAAGTCTTAAAGTCTCTGTCTCTTCCCTCTTTGTTCTCCCTCTGCGCTGAGGCGATCCAGGCTTCTGACGTTGTGACCCCCCGCCGGGTGATGGTAAGTCAGTCCCGCGGCTGAATCCGTGCTCCGTCCGCGGCGGGCCGGTTCAAACTCCGCGGCCGGGGTGGCCGAAGCTGCCGCCCTCCAGTCCAGCGGACGCAGCTGTAGTTGCGGGAGCCCCAGAAAATCAGGTCACCCACCTGTGACCTGCGAGCTCCCGACGATGTCGTCCACCGGGCCCGCGGCCGAGCCTCCGGACTCAGGTCGCCACCAGCGTCCTCGGTCGCCACCGCCAGAACGCCACCGCAGCCCCGAAGCCGGCCAGCCCCGCGCTGGTAAGTCCTGGCTCTGCCTCCGGAGCCTCGAGGTCGGTCGGTCGCAGTTGGAGTTGGAGGCCGGCAGCTCCGCCATTTTGGCCTCAGCGCAGACGGAGGCAGAGAAGGGGGATACGACAAGAAAAAGTCGCATTCCCCTGAAGGAAGAGACAAAAGTCATGTTTCACCCCCCCCCCCCCACCCCACCCCACCCCCACCCCACACATACACAACCCAATAAACTAAAATTTGACTAAAACAGGACAAAAGAAAAGTAAAAACAGACGGACTGCAGGCGAGCCGCAGCTGTGCAACAGCACCTCCACTTCCGCCACTGTAAGGCAGTACCTCTACCGCTGCATCACCGTGCCACCCTGGGTGTGTAAGCCTGACTCATACTGGGCTGTTCGCAGTTGAACTTCAAGAGTGTCGTGTCAATGTGACGTTCCTCGCTGTGGTAAGTGTATTTTCAGTTCAGGACCTGTGCAATAAACTGCACCACGCTATTTATTTTATAGGCATCATATCCTTCGGTAACAGCCTTCGGCAAACAATGCTTGTTTTACAAACAGTTTCACTATTTCCAAGGATAACTAGGGAGGATCAATAAATCCGGGCTGGCCTTTGATGTCAGCATTCTCAGCATGAGTTTACATTAAGAATTAATATGAATAATGATTTTTCTAATTTCTTTTTTTTTTGTTTTTTTTGTTTTTGTTTTTTTGTTTATTTTATTAGAAGTTAATACAATACAAAATAATACAGTGGCACCTAATTTTAGGTGCCAACTATGTCATAACATAATGCATTCTATGTACAACCTCTAGTTTTATGTTTTTGAAAAGGAGGTAAAAAATAAAAAAAATAAAGATTTTTCTAATTTCAAGTAACACTTGCATTTCCTCTCTCTCCACTCCCCTTCCCACCTGAGTCATCCTGCTAGTTTCACTGTTCGTATCCATTCGTCATCACCTCTTCCACAGCCAACAATGGACCATTGTGGACTCCACCTTTCCTTGGTCATCGGTGCCGGCTCCTATTTGTTCTGTACCTTTCTTTACCTCTAGTTTCCTTCCCCCCTGACTCTCAGTCTGAAAGAAGGGCCTCGACCCGAAACGTCACCCATTCCTTCTCTCCAGAGATGCTGCCTGTCCCGCTGAGTTACTCCAGCATTTTGTGTCTACCTTCGGTGTAAACCAGCGTCTGCAGTTCCTCCCTACACATGAGTTTGCAAGAGGCGTGGCTCGGGGTGGGGGTGTGAAACGGCGAGGCGAGAACCCTTCACACTTAGCTGCATGAGTGTTGCATGAGTCACAATGCGAGCTATAGAACACCGGCATCACAGCCATTGTGTTGCACCGATTGCATTAGTGTGACACATTCCTCTCGGGACGCTTTTGTGATGTGGTATAGGTCTTCCATTACTTGTGGTTATAAATAAAGTCATCAAGCCTTCAACACATTGAAACGTTTGACAAAACACGAGACATGATTCTGGGGCGGTGATGAAACCGTCTGCAACGAAGATTCAGATATAGACCCGGTTTATAATGTTCTATTCAACAAACACAGTGACTGCAGCCCTTGTATTTGAACCATGTTGTCTTCAGTTGCTGAGTTATTAACCTAATGATCCCTCTGCATTAATTCAATTGGAAACTCCAACACACCTGCAAGTTAGCTGATGCTTTCAAAACATCAGAGGCTCAGGAGAAGATTTTGAAATATTTCCTTTTTTTAAATTGAAAGATACATCATGGAAACAGGCCCTTCAGCCCACACCGACCATCGATCACCTGTTGATACTAGCTCTATGTTACCCCACGTTTGCATCCACTCTACCATCATTACCAGGGAGGTTGAGCAGGCTAGGATTTTATTCCTTGGAGCGCAGGAGGATGAGGGGATGATCTTATAGAGGTGTACAAAATCATGAGAGTAATAGATCGGGTAAACATACAGGTAGACAAAAATGCTGAAGAAACTCAGCGGGTGCAGCAGCATCTATGGAGCGAAGGAAATAGGCAACGTTTCGGGCCGAAACCCTTCTTCAGACTGATAGGGGGTGGGGAGAAGAAAGGAAAAAAGGAAAAAGACGGAGGAGGAGCCCGAGGGCTGGGGGAGGGGAGGAGACAACCAGAGGGCCGATGAAGGGGAGGGGACAGCAAGGGCTAGCAGAATTGGGAGAATTCAATGTTCAAGCCCCCAGGATGTAGACTGCCCAAGCGGAATATGAGGTGCATTTCCTCCAATCTGGGTAAACATACAGAGTCTATTGCCCAGAGCAGGGGAATCGAGAACCAGATGGCTTAGGTTTCAGGTGAGGGGAGAAAGATTTAATAGAAGCCTGAGGGGTAAAGTTTTTACTCAAAGGTGGGTGGGTGTTTGGAACGAACGAGCTGCCGGAGGAGGTGGTTGAGGCAGGCACTATTGCAACTTTTAAGAAACATTTAGACAGAAACTTGGTTGGGGAAGTTTAGAGGGATATGGGCCAAAAGCAGGCAGTGGTCTCGACCCGAAACGTCACCCATTCCTTCTCTCCATAGATGCTGCCTCACCCGCTGAGTTACTCCAGCATTTTGTGTCCACCTTTGGGCTTATTTCCTGCGCTGTACTGTTCTATGGTCAAGGGCTAGATGTAATTTTGGGGTACACAGTATTTGCCCCTCTTCTGTGAATGAGTCAAATCCAGTGCATCAAAGGGGCGGGGGAATGGTGGGGTGAAGAACATGTCCCTTGCACGTGATAAGCCATAGCTTCTTCTCCTCTGTATCAGGCTTATCGGGTTATCAGGCAAGACAAAAAGCTTTTCACTGCAACCAGGTCCATGTGACACTAAACTAAACTAAACTCGTCAAGTCAAGTTTATTCGTCACATACACATACGAGACGTGCAGTGAAATGAAAAGTGGCGATGCTCGCGAATTGTGCAAAAAAAACTACAAGACAGAATGGAACAGAATCACATATTCACATATTACATATTTGTGGGAGGGAAAAAAAGAAAAAACAGCAATTTTAAAAAGACACCACACAGTAGATTGGTACAGTAACGTTAGTCCCTGGTGAGATAGAGTTTAATGGCCTGTGGGAAGAAACTCCTTCTCATCCTCTCCGTTTTCACACCATGGCAACGGAGGCGTTTGCCTGACCGTAGCAGCTGGAACAGTCTGTTACTGGGGTGGAAGGGGTCTCCCCATGATATTGTTGGCCCTGTTACTGGGGTGGAAGGGGTCTCCCCATGATATTGTTGGCCCTGTTACTGGGGTGGAAGGGGTCCCCCATGATATTGTTGGCCCTGTTACTGGGGTGGAAGGGGTCCCCCATGATATTGTTCGCCCTGTTACTGGGGTGGAAGGGGTCCCCCATGATATTGTTCGCCCTGTTACTGGGGTGGAAGGGGTCCCCCATGATATTGTTAGCCCTGGAGCTGCACCTTCTGATGTATAGTTCCTGCAGGGGGGCAAGTGTAGTTCCCATAGTGCGTTCGGTCGAACGCACTAATCTCTGCAGAGCCTTCTTGGGGCTCATGTTGTCGACCTCCCCGTGGGTGAGCCCTGTCAACTGACCTCAGTCAGGCGAACGACAACAACCAGAGACAGCAGCAGCGTCGCAGCTTGGCGCCAACCCGGAGCATGCGCCCGTTTTAGGGCCGGCACCTACGGATGTCGACCCGGATGGCATCACTCTGCTGCGGACTTCTGCTGCCTCAAACGCAAGAAGAACAACTAAATAAACATTTTTTTTGCATAAGCTAGGATACTGTTCGATTCACCTCTGCCCCATGCTGCCTGGCGAAGCAGCTGACAAAATCAAAGACTTGTCCTACCTCAGTCATCCATTCTTCTCCCTGCTCCTGTCTGGCAGAAGATACATAAGCTCAAAAGCGTGCACCACCAGACTCAGGAACAGCTTCTTCCGCTCCATTATCAGGCTTCTCTGAATAGTCCTTCCCCCAGCTGCTTCATGGTACTGTCTGCTTCACCCTCTACCCCCATTAGGGACATTGTCCTTTGTCTCTGGATCTGATGCGCTACAATGCTGAGAACTATATTCTGCACTCTGTATATAATCCTTATTCTCTATCTCGTAGAATCATAGTCACACAGCGTGCAAACAGGCCCTTGGGCTCAACTTGGCCACACCGACCAACATGTCCCATCCACACTAGTCCCACCTGCCGACATTTGGTCCATATCCGTATTAGCCTGTCTTATCCTTGCACTTGTCTAAATGTTTCTTAAACGTTGCGATCGGACCTGCACGTTGTGCTAGCACCTGCTATTTTACTTGTTTGAATTGATTGTATCTATGTATGGCATATCTGATCTACTTGGATAGCATGTAAAACAAAGTCCTCCCGGTACAATTGACAATAATAAACCTGAACCTGCAGAGTTAGGACACTCAGTGTGAACGTTGGAACACAGAGACCTCCATACACAGTACCATGCATGTCAGCAACTCTGGCAAATGAACACCAGTCAATTTGCATGTCATCTGCTCCAGTCTCACATGATCGAGCTACAAATGACATGACTCAGTAAGGGTAGGAAAATTCTGCTGCGACGCGGTGACATAATGGGCCAAAGGGGACCAGTGACGTTATCTCCACCACAGATCAGGAGGTCAAAGGGCACGAGGGGCTTGTTGGAACCGATATCTTCCCAGCTCTTTGAGAAGGGGAAGGAGTATTGTTCGTACTGAACTGGCTTTGCCGAGCGCTGCTGCAAGGTCATCAACTCGGTGAAAGACGATCTTTGGTCAGCCCGAACCTTGTTGACCTCCCAGCGGAGTGAGATGTCCGTTGGGGAAAGTTGCCGACTGGCCCGCTCCAGACTGCAGGAGTACGTGCTGAGGGGCGCACTGAAGCTTGGTGGAGCCAACGCCAAGGCTCTGTGGGGGAGGACCACAGGCTGGGGTCCTTCCTCTGCTGGACATGGGGGGGGGGGGGGGGGGGGTTGTTGGGCAACCCATTTGGCCCATATCCCTCTAAACCATTTCTATCCATATCTCTGTCCAAATATCTTTTAATGTCATAATTGTATCCACTTAGATGACTTCCTCTGCCAGCTCATTCTAGATATGAACTACCCTCCGAGTGAAAAAGTTGCCCCTGAGGTCCCTCTTAAATCTCTCCCATCTCACCTTAAGTCTATGCCCTCTAGTTTTAGAATCAATGACCTTAGGGAAGAAGACTGTGAACAGTCACTTCATCCATGCCCCTCATGATGTTGTACTTGTCAGTAAGGTCACCCCTCAGCCTCCAAGGGAAAAATTCCCAGCCAAGGGTGGCACTGTGGCACAGTGGTAGAGTTGCTGCCTTACAGTGCCAGAGACCGGTCCGATCCTGACTACGGGTGCTATCTGTACGCCGTTCGTATGTTCTCTCCATGGCCAGCGTAGGTTTTCTCCGAAATCCTTGGTTTTATCCCACAAGCCAAAGACATACAATAGACAAAAGACAATAGGTGCAGGAGTAGGCCATTTGGCCCTTCGAGCCAGCACCGCCATTCAATGTGATCATGGCTGATCATCCCCAATCAGTACCCCGTTCCTGCCTTCTCCCCATATCCCCTGACTCCGCTATTTTTAAGAGCCCTATCTAGCTCTCTCTTGAAAGCATCCAGGTCTGTGGAATTCATGGCCACAGAAGGCTGTGAAGGCCAACTCAATGGATAATTTGAAGGCAGAGATGGGTAGATTCTTGATTAGTACGTGTGTCAGTGTTCATGGGAAAAGGCAGGAGAATGGGGTTGAGAGGGAAAGATACAGTAGATCACCCATAATTGAATAGCAGAACAGACTTGAATGGCCTAATTCTGCTCCGATCATCTATGAACTTAGTGATGACTTTGGGAAAATTCTTCTCATTGTCGACACTGTCATTTACTGGTAGACATGCTCAGTGAGATGAACACTGACGAGGGATCTCACATGAGGTAAATTCTTCCCCTTTGATACCAGCACTATCATTGCATGGTAACCACAAAGTAAGGAGATAGTTCCCTTTGAAGGAAAAGATATAATTTTATTTTAAAAAGGTAATAAAGTTATGGCCAGCAGTTGAAGATTAAACACATTTGGCAGTTCATCAATTTAACAATAAACTCTTTGAAGGTGAAAAAGACAGTTCATTCTTGCACTTGGAAAATGTCCAATTTAATCTATTTTTTTAATTTCCACTGTAATCGATCGCAATAGAAAGCCTTTCTAAATAGAAGGAAGGAAACCAATTCATTGCAAGGCAACGTTAATGCCCAGTAGTTCACTATAGTTTAGTTTAGTTTAGAGATACAGTGCAGAAACAGGCCCTTCGGCCCACCGAGTCCGTGCCGACCAGTGATCCTACACACACTCGGGACAATTTATAATTTTACCGAAGCCAATTCACCTACAAACCTGTACGTCTTTGGAGTGTGGTAGAACTCACGAGCCCTCGCAGGTCACGGGGAGAACGTACAAATTCCGTATGGACAGCAACCGTAGTCAGGATGGAACCCGGGTCTCTCGCGCTGTGAGGCAGCAACTCTACCGCGGCGCCACCGTGTTAGTTCTCTACCCCAGATGGGATGGAAGGCCAAATTAGATGGTTTAGGTTCAGGTTTAGGTTTATTATTGTCACAGAGACTGTTCCCAGAGGATTTGATAAATGGAACATGGTTGAAATCATGAACAAAACACCAAGTGCTGAAGCAAAGTAAGAATTTCATTGTCCTATCAGGGACACATGACAATAAACTCACTTGAACTTGAAGTGTTGGAAGAACTCAATGGGTCAGGCAGCATCTCCAGAGGGGTTATATTGATAATGATATGGATCGGAATGCTCTTCAGACTGATTGGAGAGAACTGGGAATCGCAGAGGGAGAGCAGTGAGAGATGGTCTCACAGAATTCTCGTTGTGGAGAGGAGGAGAAGTTCTTCAAAGTGGTGATACATTGAGGGAATTTTGCAGTGGAGCAGTAAAATGGAGACACAATAGACCGCAGATGCTGGAATCTTGAGAGAAACACAAAATACTGGAGGGACTCAACGGGTCAGGCAACATCTGTGGAGGGAATGGACAGACACCATTTCTTCGGACTTGCGTAGGAAGGAACTGCAGGTGCTGGTTTAAACCGAAGATAGACACAAAAAGCTGGAGTTACTCAGCGGGACAGGCAGCATCTCCGGAGAGAAAGAATAGGTGACGTGTCGGGTCTGAAGAAGGGTCTCGACCCGAAACATCACCCATTCCTTCTCTCCAGAGATGCTGCCTGTCCCGCTGAGTTACTCCAGCTTTTTTGTGTATTTCTTCACTTATTTTTTTCGCTCAGACTTGGATAGCTTTGTCTGGAACACCGACGTTCAGGGGAGATGATATATGTGTAATTATGAGAGGCGTAGACAGACAGAACATATTTTTCAGGTTGGAAATATCAAGTACGAGGGCACAGCTTTAAGGTGAGAAGGACAAAGTTTAAAGGAGATGTGCAGGGCATGTTTTTTTACACAGAGTGTGGTGGGTGCCTGGAACGCGCTGCCTGAGGTGGTGGTGGAGGTCGTGATGATAGTGGCATTTAATAGACCTTTGGATAGGCATATTCTGCATGGGATGGAGAGATGGATTATGTGCAGCAGATGAGAGTTGATCTTGGCATCCATCATGTTTGCCACAGTCATTGTGGGCCGAAGGATCGGTTAACTGTGCCACAGTAAGTCCTATCCTTTATTCCAGCTTCTGCAGTTTACAGATACAGCATGGAAGCAGGCCCTTCGGCCCACTAAGTCCACGCCGACGTGTGATAGCCTGTACGCTAGTTCTCTCTGACACACTGGGGGCAATTTACAGAAGCCATTTAACCTACAAACCTGCAAGTCTTTGGAATGTGAGTGGAATAATTATATCCACTTATATGACTTCCTCTGCCAGCTCATTCGAGATATGAACTGAGCACCCGGAGAAAACCCACGCAGTCACGGGGAGAACGTACAAACTCTGTACAGACAGCGCCCGAGGTCAGGGTCAGGCCCTGGTTTCTGGCGCGGTGAGGCAGCAACTCTACTGCTGCACCACCGTGCCGTCCGCCTCCTGGTGCCTCCACCGTTTACAGCCTGCTTGATGCCAGTTTACGGAGACACAGCGTTGGAAATGTAACTTTCACAACATTCAGGTTTTATGGAAAGTGTGGTGATACTGGAGGTCGTTCTGAAACTGAGAAGAGACAGGGACAAGAGCCGAGGCCCAGTAACGCTCATTGTTGGCAAGGACCTGCACGGTGACACAATGAAGCTTAAACAGATTAGCAAAGCAGCTGGGTGACTGGATCAGCAGAAATCCTCAACAATAGACATGGAACAGCAAAATAGATATTTAAACTTTCACATTATATTATCTATTCAACACAGTAGGCCTGGAAATACACCGATAACTGTGACACAGGCGTGTTTGTTCTTGTTGTCTTCAAAGGCACCTTTGAATGTGTTATTATTTCTTGTACTGTGGTATGCAAAGATTTGTGGCTTAGTTACAAATGCGTGATATTCATGACTCCCATTATTTAGTTTAGCTCCGTTTAGTCCTTTGTCCTTTGTCCTTCTGTGATACAGCGTGGAAAACGGCTCTGTGCCCCACCGAGTCCAGGCCGACCATCGATCACCCGCACACTAGTTCTATGTTATCCCAATTCCGCATCCTACACACTAGGGGTAATTTACAGACCAACGGTCATAAATCATATATCAATATGGACTAGATTTGAAGCTCTCTCAGAAATAGGAGTTTAAATCATTTTCTTATTAGATTAAACATAGAACATAGAAGAGTTCAGCACAGGGACAGGCCCTTTGCCCCACAATGTCTGTGCTGAACACGATGCCAAGCTAAACTAATCTCATCAGCCTGCACATGATCCATATCCCTCCATTCCCTGCATATCCATGTGCCTATCTAAAAGCCTATTAAACGCCACTAGCGTTTCTGCCTCCAAACCTACCCCAGCAGCGCGTTCCAGGCACCCAACACCACTCTCTGTGTAGAAAAGGCTGCTCTGTCCATCTCCTTTCAACTTTGCCCCTCTCACCTTAAAGTAATGCTCTCCCATCTTTGACATTTCCACCCTGGGGAAAAAGGTTCTGCCTGTCTATCCTAACTATGCCTCTCATAATTTTATAAACTTCTAACTGGCCTTCCCTCATCTCCCCACTACCTTCAGGTAGAAGGTACAGGAGCCTGAAGACTGCAACAACCAGGTTCAGTAATAGCTACTTCCCCACAGCCATCAGGCCATTAAACTTGGCTCGGACAAAAGGCTGAACATTAATAGCCCATTATCTGATATTTGCACTTTATCAGTTTATTTATTCATGTGTGTATATATTTATATGATGATATATGGACACATTGATCTGTTCTGTACTCAATGCCTACTATGTTCTGTTGTGCTGAAGCAAAGCAAGAATTTCATTGTCCTATCAGGGACACATGACAATAAACTCTCTTGAATCTTGAATCTCAGCATCCAACACAATAGAGAAAACAATCAAAGTTTGACCTCCTTGTAGCTAGTACCCTCTAATTCAGACAGTATCCTGGTAAATCTCTTTCGTTTAGCTAAGATTTAGTTTCGTTTCGATACACAGCGCGGGAACAGGCCCTTCGGCCCACCGAGTCCGCTTCCAACCAGCGATCCCCGCACACTGACACTTTCCCACACACACACGCGGGACAATTTACATTTATACCAAGGCAAATAAATAACCTGCAGATCCATACGTCTTTGGAGTGTGGGAGGAAACCGAAGATCACTGAGAAAACCCACGCAGGTCACGGGAGGAAAGTACAAACTCCGTACAGACAGCACCCATGGTCAGGATGGAACCTGGGTCTCTGGTGCTGTGAGGCAGCAACTCTACCGCTGCGCCACCGTCCCTCTCTTTTGCATCCCTTATGCCAACTCAGTCGAGGCATAATTTCCGGATCACTGAAGGCGTGAAGCATGTTGGTGTCCGATGCAAATATTTTTAATCAAAGGAACAGCCTGAGGTATTTTTTCTGTAATTAATGATCCAATGAGGGTGGTGTGGGAACATGCAGCACTGACACAGAGTTTCACAAGGAGCTATCAATTTACACTGTGATACTCTCCCACATTCTCTTCACAAGAGCCTGGAATTCTAGCCACTGAGTTTTATTTTCCAGTCACAGTGGTGGGTGGTTTTGGTGTCATGTTGCCACGACTATATTTATCTCTTGGAAATTAAACTTGTGGAGACAGTGATACTGTTGTAGGCGCAATTAAAACTACTGCTAGAGTGTTAGATCTAAAGCAGGCCCAACCGGGAGGCTGCAGAGCCCAGGGTAATGAACAAAACCCGGAGCAGGGTAAGGACGTGGAGGAATGGGAGCAATGGTAGGGTTCATAATCTGAAGAAGGATTTCGACCAGAAACGTCACCCATTCCTTCGATCCAGAGACGCTGCCTGACCCCAGCATCTTGTGTCTATGTTTGGTGTAAACCAGCATCTTCCTTCCTACACATGTGACTATCATGTTGATTTACTAGGAACAGAATTAGGCCATTCGGCCCATCAAGTCTACTCTGCCATTCAATCATGGCTGATCTATCTTTCGCTCTCAACCCCATTCTCCTGCCTTCTTCCCAGAATCCCTGACACCCGTTGTAATCAAGAACCTTAAAAATATCCATTGACTTGGTCTCCACAGCTTTCTGTGGCAATGAATTCCACAGACTCACCACCCTCTGACTAAAGAAATTCCTCCTCATCTCCTTTCTAAAAATACTGTACATCCTTTTATTCTGAGGCTCTGGTCCTACTCTCCCAGTTCAGATGTATAAAATCACATTGGGGACATCGTCTGTTTAATGCTCAGAAATGATATGGAAAGTCATTGCAAGTTGGTTATGGTAGCAGAATATACTAAGCTGTGTGGAATTAACTCTCACAGACTCCAACAACTCTTATCAACTTCTGAAGATGCACTGTGTTGAATGGATAATGTACATCACAGCTTGGTTTGGGAACAGTTCATCATCCCTGTTCCTAATCCCTGACACCCTTACTAACCAGTAAAGATCCGCACAATGTTTTTTATCTCTCTACACATTGTCTACATCTCTCGTTTCCCTTATCCCTAACAAGTCTGAAGAAGGGTCTCGACCCGAAACGTCACCCATTCCTTCTCTCCAGAGTTGCTGCCTGTCCCGCTGAGTTACTCCAGCTTTTTGTGTCTATCTTCGGTTTAAACCAGCATCTGCAGTTCCTTCCTGCACATTCTTACTGCTGGAACCTGACATATATTGGTTGCCAGCCAAGCTCTGATGATCAGCAAAAAGTTGCGATGCCAAATAAACAATAGAATGAGCTATCATTGTCCTATCGGTTACCTACTCAGGTGAGCACACCTTGAATACCGCATGACGTGATGGGCCCTGAAGCAAGTTGTGTGGCAAGGTTGTAAAGGATCTCACGCTAGGATCAGAGGACTGCTGTCAAAATAGAAAACGGGAAAACTCAGATTCATTTTCCTTGAAAGGGCAGGTGGTTAATCTGTGGAATTCATTGCCACAGACGGCTGAGGAGGCCAAGTCATTGGGTATTTTTAAAGTGGAGTTTGACAGGTTCTTAATTAGTAAAAAAATAGTCGTTTCAAACTTATTGATTCACGGCAACGTTTGTGCTGGCTGATAATTAGTGCTGCACGGTATGGAAAGAGGCCCTTCAGCCCACTTTGTCCATGCCAACCATTTGCCTGCATTTGGCCCATAGCCCCCTTATCCATGCTGTCCAAATGTCGTTTAAAATTGTATCTGCTTCTATAGCTTCCACTGGCAGCTCATTCCAGATACGGACTACTCCTGCACCTATTGTCTATCCTCTGAGTGAAAAAGTTGCCACTGAGGTCCCTCGTAAATCTCTTCCCCTCACCTCAAGTCTACGCCCCGTGGTTTTAGAATCCCCTGCCCAGGGAAAAAGACTGTGAGCTTTCACTGTATCCATGCCCATCATTGTCTTGTACACCTCAATAAGGTCACCTCTCTAACACCAACACGCCAAAGGAAAATGTCCCAGCCTAACCAACCTCTCCCGAAAACTCAAACCCGCAAGCCCAGGTAACACCCCAATGACTCTCTTCTGCACCCTTCCTAACCTTATGATAGTCTTGATCTTGCGGAATGTCAGGTTTTTATTCTTCATCAGATGTGTATTGGTTGCAAGCTGTTTTCTCTGGTGTTTATGGATTCCAACAATGCATTTTTAAGTGTTGAAGTCCATACAAATCGTAGTCTCATAACACGCATATGATTAAGGGCGCAGCGGATAGAGCTACTGCCTGACAGCGCCAGTGACCCGGGTTCGATCCTGACTACGGGTGCTGTCTGCACGGAGTTTGCATGTTCTCCCCGTGACCTGCGTGGGTTTTCTCCGGGTGCTCCGGTTTCCTCCCACACTCCAAAGACGTACAGGTTTGTAGGTTAATTGGCTCGGTGTAAATGTAAATTGTCGCTAGTGTGTGCAGGATAGTGTTAGTGTGTGGGTATCGCTGGTCGGTGCCGACTTTGGTTCAGACCGAAGGGCCTGTCTCTACGCTCTGTCTCTAAACTAAATAAACAACAATATAAATACAATGAGTTAAGGCTGAGAAACAAGATTGTGATGAACCAGGTTTAATCATTGCAGTGTTGCAGGTATAACAAAAGTGTTTGTTCATTTTGTACTGCAATTTTAGAGTTAATAATAATGGGTTCTGAGCTATTGTGAGCCTGTATGTTTGATAACATTTCCACAACTGCACACAATGGGGTCTCTGTGCTTTGCTGACCAAACTCCATTTACCTTGTCTGAATCTGACATCAGAACTGCTTTGATTCAGTGAAACAAGAACACAAAGAAATATTATTCATGTTCCAAAGAGAAACCTTGATAAATTGTTGTTTCATCAGACTTCGGACCATGTTTGTGAAGTACGGGAGAGGTGAGCTTTTCATTTTAGAGAGAAGGCCATTGTGGATGACATAGGTGCGGGTTCTTTGAAGTCCAGTCAGCTGTTTTCAATAACATTGTGTTTGTTGAAAACGGAAAGATGCTATCTGGAAAAAAATACACTGGAAAGAACGAGTTCCTTAATTTTCAAACTAAGAGTGTATAGAGTCATACAGTGTGGAAACAGGCCATTGCCCCTGCTGACCACCTATACGAGTCTCACCTGTCTGTGTTTGGCCCATATCGCACTAAACCTATCCCTGTCTGGCAACTTATTCCATATAACTACCACCCTTTGTGTAAAAAAAATGCCCCTCAGAACCCGATTAAATAATTCCCTCCTTATATGGCAACCAGAGACCTAAATCTTCTGGTTCTTGATTCCCTATTCTGGGTAAAAGACTGTGCATTTACCTGAGTGAATTTCTTGATTAGTACAGGCGTCAGAAGTTATGGGGAGGAGGTAGGAGAATGGGGTTCGAAGGGAGAGATAGATCAGCCATGATTGAATGGCGGGGTAGACTAGATGGGCCGAATGGTCTAAATCTACTCCTCTCACTTATGAACATATGACCCTATATGAAAAACTTAAATAAAGATCTTTATCATATCCTGTTGGTTAATTTTTTTTGATGGGGAACAAGTGTAAAAACAGTGTCTTAATGATTGGATTTTACAGTAATTTTAATCAGCTGTGATTCACCTTGGCAAAACATTATAAACACATGTTAGAATGCTTTGAAGTTCTAATGGGAGCTAGTGCTGATACGTAAGATTGCCCAATTGATTTTTGACCCTGAAATTCTTTTAAAAATCGCAGTAAATCATCCTTTGCTGTGAAGGTAATAATCATTGTGCAGAGAATGAAGCTTTGTTATTCCAGGAATCTAACTTCCCTGATCACTGGTGGGTGTTAGAGCTTGCACGTGCTATATTCAAACAACCTGGTACTGTGTTGAAGATTGGAGATGTGCAGCAGAGCTGCCAACTCTCACGCATTGAGCGTGAGACTCACGCATTTCGCCCAATTCTCACGCTCTCACAGAATTTCTCACGCTCTGTCGTGAGAAATTCTGTGATCAACGGGAATTTCAAAACTAATATCAACTGCATGGGTCGTGGGTGTTGGAGAGCTGGGCGGAGGGAGGGATGGAAGCAGAAGCAGCGGCGGGGACAGATGCGGACAGGGAGCCGGGGCTGGCGAGTGTTTTCTGGGCTGACGAGTGTTTTCCGGGCTGGCGTGTGTTTGCCGGGGCTGGCAAGTCGCAGATCCGGCCATGGAACAGCCTCAGTCAAAGAGTCCCGGGCCGTCAGAGGCGTCGGAAGTGTTGCGCCGTTGCCGTGAGAGTCTATGTGCCAAATTCGCCCTGGTAAACAGCATGGACCAGGCTGCGGCTCGGTGCATCCTGGAGGACAACCAGTGGCTGCTGGAAGTAGGTACCAAGCACTGGGTAGAAACGGTGGAAGATAGTGGCCCTTCAAATGGGGGTGGTTGGAGAAAGCATCCTGCTTGCCTGCTAGATTTTCACTTACTGTAACTGCAGGAAAAATGTGCCCGATGTTGGGGGAGTTCAGAACCAGGGTTCACACAGTTTAAGAATAAGGGCCAGGCCATTTAGGACGGAGATGAGGAAAAACTTTCTTCACCCAGAGTGTTGTGAATCTGTGGAATTCTCTGCCACAGAAGACAGTGGAGGCCAATTCACTGGATGTTTTCAAGAGAGTTACATTTAGCTCTTGGGGCATGCGAAATCAAGGGATATGGGGAAAAAATAGGAAAGAGGTACTGATTTTAGATGAACAGCCATGATCATATTGAATGGCAGTGGTGGCTCGAAGGGCCGAATGGCCTATTCCTGCACCTATTTTCTATGTTTCTATGCTTGAGTATATGGCAATAAAACTCGACCACTTGATTTTGAAGCATTCATGCATGGTGGAGGTAGAATGTAGTCATAGAGTGATACAGTGTGAAAACAGGCCCTTCGGCGCAACTTGTCCACATCCGCCAACATGTCACAGCTACACTACCTGCTTTTGGTCCATATCCCTCCAAACCTGTCCTATCCATGTATCAGTCTAACTGTTTCTTAAATGTTGGGACAGTCCCTGCCTCAACTACCTCTTCTGGCAGCTTGTTCCATACACCTTTGTGTGTAAAAAGTTACCCCTTAAAAAATTACCTCTTAAAAATACTTAAAACAAAAAACATTGAAATCATAGTTCTACAATGCACTAAAACATAATTTAATACATCAAACTTCAATAAGTCCCTACCGTGGGAGGGGGGAGCACCCTTCTCCCACACCCTCCTCCCACTTGGTTGCTCCACTTCCTCGCCGGGTTCCCCCAAGGCCAGTGATCAGTGATCGCTCAGCCCCCCCCCACTTTCAAAAACGCTCGGCGGCCCCTGGTTCAGACGGAGAGCACAGCCAGATGTGAGCGGGAACTGAGGCCAGTTGTCCGTGATGTCTGGATCCCAAAGCTCAGCGCTTCGTGTTTTGGAGTTGGCTAATGTTATTGATTTGTAATTAGCCTGATTTGTAATTAGTTGGCAAAACCTTAATTTATTAATCCGGAATATCCAGGGGGATGGGATAAGTGTAATATTAAAATGACATGCAAGGTGTCAGGCTGTCTGTCACAACATACAGCCCCGATAGCCCATTATTTCCTTCAGTTAAATATTGGGAAGGTAGCACTATTGTCATTTGCCACTCAACTATTATGTTTGTTTACCTCACTGACTATTTCTAAACCCCCTCCCCAAATTCCCTTGACAGGTTGAATAGAAATGTCCCCAATCTCGTTGTTTTATTAATTGAACATGTAGATGAACATCCTCAAGGAGTGTAATCAGATGGAAACTGATTCAGATGCGATGTTTAAGAGCTTGTTCAAAGAAGGGGTATATTTTTAAAAGGTGACAGAGATACTTGCAGGTGAATGTGTGAGGAGGTTTATTTTTCGCCTTTAGTTTTAGCTTGAAACAGGACAACTGAAGATTCAAAGTTTAATATAGTAATTGTGCTGATACTAACTCCAACCAACCACGTAATGAATATCATCCATTCCGGAGGTTTTCTTTTTCTGATGCCATTTAAACTTCACTTGGATTTCAATCACTTCAATGTAAAAGTAATTGGGAATGGGGAGCATTGGAACAAAAATTTGCCCTCGGTACATATTAACTGTAATATAATAATGTCTGCATGTTGGTAGGTGCAATCAAAACAAAGATCTTTTTTTTTAATCATTGTTGTGTTATGAATACCACAGAAAATATTATGTACTCTCAAGATCACATTAAGTAGAATATTATTGCTTAAATATATAGTTATTGGACTTTGCATTTCAGAAAAGTCCCAGCTGAGAGGAAGACAACAAAATACTGAAAATATTGGGGGTGAAAATGACTTCAGGACAGTTTGTTGGGAAAATGAAAGAAATGGTAACAGAATACTTATACAGCTGAGTGAGTATAATTTTATGGATGAGAAATTGTGTTCAACCAATTGATGACTTCTTTGACAAAGTAACTAGCTTGTTAGATAACAAGGATGTAGCAAATTTTGTTATACAAAATGCCCCATAAAAGATTACTGCATTAGATAAGCACCTATGGACTTGAACATAATAGGTTAAGTCCAGGGGGTCAGATATGGGGCTTTATGTGTGGGCCAGATATATTGTCAGTGCAGAGCGGCTAGGAGCAAGGCCACGTGTGCATCCAGAGCCAAGGCCTGGAATAGTACCAGGTATGCAGTCAAAGCTGGGACAATGGGAGTGTTCAGCACTGGGATCCTAAGCAGGTAAGCAGCTATGATCAGGGTAGAATAGGGGGCCAGGTGTAAGGCTGGACTCAGGGTCAGAAATGAGAGAAGGTATGCAATTGGAGTCAGGGTTAGTAGTACCAGGTGTGCAGAGACCCAGGTTGGTCAACATGGGCCAAGTGCTTGATTATAATCGGATTTCCATACATGAATACACTAAGATCATTCATGTGCTGCACCTGTTGATCAGAGCCTGGCTCTACTGTGGAATGTAATCAGGAATGTAATTTAACCTAACCTTATTCATAGCTAATCCAATTTAAAGCATAAATATTGCATTCAAGTGTAAGTTAAAAGACTCGCTACAGTATGCACCAGATTTCAAGCTGAAAAATGCAAAAGCTCCGTACCAATGAGATAGGGGACACCCCCCACCCACAACCTTCCCTCCCCCCTCTCGGTCGCTACGCTCCCTTGGGCTTGGTCTCTCGCAATTTCTCACTCCCAACTCTCACCCAATGTTGGCAGCCCTGTGTGTAGAGATCCATAAATTCTTGGAGTCATACAGCATGTAAACAGACCCTTGGACCCAACTTGCCCACATGCCCCATCTACACTAATCGCACCTGCTCGCATTTGGTCCAGATCCCTCTAAACCTGTCCTATCCATGTACCTGCCCAAATGTCTCTTAATCAGTGTAGTAGTACATCTACTGGCAGCTTGTTCCACATACCTACCATCCTTTGCGTAAAAACGTTACCCCTCAGGCTCCTATTAAATCTTTCCCCCCTCACCTTAAGTCTTGTTTTCGTTCCCCCACTCTGGGTTAAAGACTTTATGCATTTACCCGATCTATTCCTCTCCTGGTTTTGTGCACCTCTATAAGATCACCCATCACCCTCCTGCGCTCCAAGGAATAAAGTCCTAGCCTGCTCATTGAATTGACTACAAAGAGAATTTGGACAATTAGTCTATATATTGCCAGTACTTAATTAGCTTACTGAACTACAGAATTATCAACGGACCTTGGAAAAATACCAAGATACCAATTTAATACTATCCATGACTGGAGTGATCTCATCAAAAATGTATTGGAAGGTTCAGAGATTCTTTAGGGCCTCAAGCTAGATGATCCTCTGATCTGTCTGATAACTACCAATTTATTGAAACACCTGGGATGTATTCTCATGATTAAAAAGGTGTGTGTTTATGTTCTGCTTAAGGAAGCTGACCTAGTAAAAGCTTGGGGGCATTAAAGGAGAGGGTTTGTTTTCATCCTTGTTTTAAAACAGATATTTTCAGTCATTTGCAAGGAGGTTAATTCACACGGGGTCTGCCATTAAATTTTATTTTGATCTGTTTTCATCAAAATAACCGGTGCTTTTTCTCGAGAACAATAAGATTACGCACATCGATTAAAAATCAAGCTACATTTATCAACTATCTTTTCCATCAATATCCTCCCATCTTCTGTTTTGGTTTTGTGACCAGTCGACATGATTTAATAAACCAATAACTAAAAAAGTATAAAATCACACATTAAACATTTGTCATATTATTAAAATAATGTACAATTTAACAAACATGTGTCATGTTGCCGGAAAACAAAATAATTGTTAATATTCGCAGCCTTTGATACGTTCATGTGACATTCTTGCTGCTTAACGTCAAATAAATACATCCCAGTTACTGCTATGTCCACCTATAAGCTGCTTAAGCTGTTTCAGATGAAATGTGTAGGAGGGAACTGCAGATGCTGGTTTACACTGAAGACAGACACAAAGCGCAGACTGGACGATTGTTTCGCTGAACACTTTTGCTCAGTCCGCCTGGAGCTGATGCGGAAAGGGTCAACAGCGTGAAGTTCCTAGGACTCCACCTGTCAGATGACCTGACGTCCACGACCAACACCACAGCACTGGTCAAGAGAGCCCAGCAGCGACTACACCCTCTCCGAAGACTACGTAAAGCAGGTCTCCCCACTACACACCTACGAACTTTTTATAGGGGGACAATCGAGAGCACATTAACCTACGGCATCACTTCCTGGTTCGGGAGCTGCAAGGCGTACGAACGGCACCAACTAGACAGGATTGTGAAGACCGCCAGCAGGATTATTGGTGCTCCACTCCCTTTCCTGCTGGACATATACAGGAAGAGATGTATCAGCAGAGCCATCTCCATCATCAAAGACCCCTACCACCCATCGCATCACATATTCTCCATCCTGCCATCTGGGAAGAGGTACAGGAGCATTAGGTGCAAAACCGGCAGGATGCTCCTCAGCTTCTTCCCGCAGGTTATAAGACTGATAAACGGACTTTGTCCCCTGCCAAAGTATCGTGCACCAACCACCAACCTGGACACACTGCAGCAGAGCCACTGTCGTGCCGCTGCCGATCGGAACGCCTGTTGATGTTTAGTAGAGTGTTCATTTGTTCATGATATATGTATTTTTACTTCTATTTATTTTTTACTGCACACTGAAATGGACACTGGTTGAGGAACGTTTTTTTGTTTCCTCTGGGTATGCGAATACTCAGGAAATGACAATAAAGATATACAATACAATATACAATACCTACTTGATCTCCCGGTTGCCAAGCACTTTAACTCGCCCTCCCATTCCCACACTGACCTTTCTGTCCTGGGCCTCCTCCACTGTCAGAGTGAGGCCCAGCGCAAATTGGTGGTACAGCACCTCAGCTTACACCCCAGCGGTATGAATATCAGTTTCTCTGACTACAAGTAACCCTTGCTTTCCCTCCCTCAATCCCTCCCCCACCCCAGTTCTCTGACTAGTTTCACTGTCCTCCTGATAAATTCTACTGTTGTGTGACTAGTTTTTCCCCTCAGCCAACAATGAACCATTATACATTTTCTTGACCATCGTGTGCTTTGATCTGTCCTTTTCACACCTTACATGCTCTTTGTACCCTTCCATATCTTCAGTTTCCCTCTCCCCTGACCCTCAGTCTGGAGAAGGGTCTCGACCCGAAACGTTACCCATCCCTTCTCTCCAGAGATACTGCCTGTCCCGCTGAGTTACTCCAGCATTTTGTGTCTATGTAAGCTGTTTCAAACCTGACCACCTCATTTAATTAATTTATTTTATTTTTTAAACCAGCAATAGCCAAAATCAAATTGCAATAGTTAAGTTTAAGGTGGTCCTTACAACATGACACTTTCACCAAGTTTTGGGCACCAGTCGTATGACTTTTCATGTGTCTGAGTCAAATGTTGTTTTGTGACATCATTTGACATAAAGGTCAAATTGCACAAGATGATTGAGAATTTTTAGGCAGAGCCACTGCCTTACTGCGCCAGAGACCCGGGTTCGATCCCGACTACGGGTGCTTGTCCGTATGGAGTCTGTACGTTCTCCCCGTGACCTGCGTGGGTTTTCACCGAGATCTTTGATTTCCACCCACACTCCAAAGACATACAGGTTTGTAAGTAAATTGGCTTGGTAAATGTAAAAATTGTCCCTGGTGTGTGTAAGGTAGTGTAAATGTGCGGGGATCGCTGGCCGGCGCAGACCCAGTGGGCCGAAGTGCCTGTTTCCACGCTGTATCTCTAAATTAAACAAAACTAAGGGTCTCCACCCGAAACGTCACCTATTCCTTTTCTCCAGAGGTGCAGCCTGACCCACTGAGTTACTCCAGCTTTTTGTGTTATATTTCCCCTGATATCTCTTTGTGGGACTTTCAATGGTTCAATAGTTCTTTTACTGTCACGTGTACCGAGGTACAGTAAAATATATTTTTGCATATCAGTGAGATATTGCCATACACACAGACAATCCCCGATTAAGTACCTCATGCACGGAAACACCTATCTAAGTCCATATGAAATGGTCGCCAGATTTTGGCACCATTTTTCACTGATCAAGCTGCAGCTGGCCTTTAAGGCTCATTCTAAAGTTTAGTTTAGAGATACAGTGCAGAAACAAGTCCTTCGGCCCATTGAGTCCGCACCGACCAGCGATCCCCGCACACTAACACTATCCTACACACATGAGGGACAATTTACATTTATAGGAACTCAATTAACCTACAAACCTGTTTGTCTTTGGAGTGTGGGAGGAAACCGAAGATCTCGGAGAAAACCCACGCGGTCACGGGGAGAACATACAAACTCCGAGCAGACAGCACCCATAATCGGGATGGAACCCGGGTCTCTGGTGCTGCAAGGCAGCAACTCTACCGCTACGCCACCAAGCCGCCCAGAAACAAAAACCTTTCTAAAGTTGTTCATAATAAACTGATCTAATGGCAGGGGGAAGGGAGTGCCTGAGTAAAACCCACCTTGAGATTTTCTTATTATCATTACAATTCTTGTGATCCCCGCCCCTCACACCATGTTAACTCCTGTAATTATACAAATCGCTGTTATTAATCAGAAATGCTGAATTTCAAAGTAACATTATTGTGTGGCTGAATTTCCAAAGTGCCTGGGGGACTTACACCTGAGTGCTTGGAGTTCTGTTGTTTCTAGTTTAGAATGGGATAAAACTAAGGGGTTTGCATGGTCATGTTTTAAGATGTAAACAGATAAAAGTGCTTTCATCTCTTCCTTGCCTGTTGTCTATTAGCACAACCAGTTTAAAAAAAGGTCTTAATGCCTTCAATACAGCACTCCCATCAAGTACATGATAACAGGTTTGTTTCACCCATCAACATTCTGTTTGAAGGTACACAAAAATGCTGGAGAAACTCAGCGGGTGCAGCAGCATCTATGGAGCGAAGGAAAGGGTCTGAAGAAGGGTTTCGGCCCGAAACGTTGCCTATTTCCTTCGCTCCATAGATGCTGCTGCACCCG
>CM075989.1:19134381-19202743 GCA_038087875.1 Malacoraja senta
GTCAACCCATTCCCTCTCCAGATGCTGCCTAACCCACTGAGTTCCTCCAGCACTGTGTTTTGCTCAGGATTCCAGCATCAGCAGTTTCTTGTGTCTCCATTCAACAGTTTGGTTCATTATCTGCTCAGGAGATACACGTAATAACTCTCTGGAACGATATCAATCAGCGCACTGTTCCTGTTAGCACACAGTTAGATATAATAATAATAATAATAATAGATTTTATTTTAAGGGCGCCTAATACCGAGGTCTCTAGGACACCTTACAATTTAAGATATAGCCCTTAGGGCTAATGGAATCAAGGGATAGGGGGGAAAAAGCAGGAACAAGGTACTGATTCTGGAAGATCAGCCATGATCATATTGAATGGCGGGGTGCTGGCTCGAAGGGCCGAGTGTCCTACTCTCTATGTTTCTACTTCAGATCAATGTATTAGATTGTGGATCTCATTATGATGGGGCAGAATGGGTGGAAGGAATGACCTTCAATAGTTGGATCCATAGCCAACCTAAAAAGGAAGCCAATTGTGGTCACCGGCCAACCACTGCTGCCACAGGACATCACCGTGACGCCAGCAACTTCAATAGCCTTGGCTTTTATCGCCAGATCAGGAAAGACAAGCCCAACACCATGACCGTAGCCAATAGTGAGACCCCCAAATGTTCCCTACACCACACCAGGGTGTTGAAGGTGGTGAAGGGGAGTGGGGAGAGAGCTGGCAATAGGTATGGTCATTGAATGTCACAGGGAGAGAATGGCTGTTACTCATCACAACACACCTTGCCCGAGTCAAGAGAGGTTTAATTCTGTTATAGGAGCAGAATTAGGCCATTCGGACCAACAAGTCTACTCTGCCATTCAAGCAGGGCTGATCTATCTTTCCCTCTCAACCCCATTCTCCTGCCTTCTCCCCATAACCCCTGACACCCATACCAATCAAGAATCTACCAATCTCTGCCTTAAAAATATCAATTGACTTGGCCTCCACAACTGTCAGTGGCAATGAATTACACAGATTCACCACCCTTAATTGTCATATGTACTGGCAATGGGACTTCATTAAGTTCTTACTTCTTCAGTTTTACAGGCCCATGTTTCTTGGGGAACACAAATATATTTGAAGATTTAGCATTTAAGCATAGATCCTTCATTGACTTGTGCCAACCAAAGGTTTAGAGTCAATCTGAGAGATATGGCCTTGAAACGGGTGCTTCAAGCACTCATTGACACTGATCCTACCATTACTGGGACCAGTGTAAATGATATTCTTTCCACATTGAGACAGAGTTTATGGGATGGCTTCATTTTTCCAATTGTCATCTCCATGTTTTGTTGTGAAGACTCGTCTTTGTTTTGTTGCAGCTCTGCGGGTTAGAGCAGTGTGTCCAAACAAAATTCTCATCAATTCAATGGAGAAACACAGACCTGGATTCCTTCAAGTTGAGACAAGAGATGCTGGAGTCTTCAGCAAAACACAAAGTGCTGGAGAAACTCAGCAGTTTCGGCAGCATCTGGGGAGGTTAAAGACGGGCAACGTTTTGGTCGTGACACTTCTTCAGACTTGCGTTGGTTGATTCCTTCAAGTTGGTTTCGATATGGACTTCAATGACTGAGGGGGTTAAATGAGTTATAGGGCAAAGAACCCACACTATCGTTTTATGTTTTGCAAATTCCCCCTGCCTACGGATTACTCACAACAGGTTGGGTTTTGAGAGGGTGGGGAAAGTCGACATTTAAAAAAGCAAAAAGATTGCAAACCTCAGTTGTCAGAGATTATTTTCTTTAAAGAAAACATCCATAACTTGGGGCAAACAGCAATTTCTCCTTGCCAGAATCATATGGTATAGTTGCCTTCAACACATCAGAGTATTGAGTACAAGAGTCAGGCAGACATGATGCTGCTTGATAGGATTTTGCTTAGGCTGCATTTGGAGTATCGGGGGCAGTTCTGTTCATCTCATTACAGGAGGAATGTGGAGTGGGTGCAGAAGGGATTTAGCAGAATGCTGTTTGGATTAAGTCTCAGTCTGAAGGGTCTCAACCCAAAAAGTCAGCTATTTCCTTGTCTCCAGAAATGCTGCATGACCTGCCGATTTATTCCAGCATTTCATGTTTATCTTCGGTGCAAACCAGCATCTGCAGTTCCTTCCTACACATGCTGTTTGGATTAGAGACCATTAGCTATTAGAAGAGGTTGGACAAACTTGGATTGCTTTCTCTGGAGATTCAGAACCTGATATGTGTATACAATTATGAGATGTATAGATGCCGTAGATCATCAGGACTTTATCACAGGGTGGAAATGTCAAAGGCTAGAGCTTTACGGTGAGAGGCAAAATGTTTAAGGGACAAAAATATATATATTTTTATGTATATGTAAAATATATATATAAAACATACAGAGAGTGGTGGGTGCCTGCAACACACTGCCAGGGGTGGTGGTGGAGGAAGCAAATACAATAGTGACATTTAAGAGGATTTCAGATAAGCAAATCTTCTTATCGAGTCCTCACACAAGATTAGAAGTTGTTCAACCAGAGCTGAACACACTTCTCTGCATCTGCATACAATGGTGTCTGTCTTGTCGCTTCTTGTGCGTGGTGGTGGAAAGATTGGTGGAAACAGGGCCGCGGCGTGAACGCTCTTTCCTTGACCCCAGATAAGCAAATAAGCAAATGCAGGGAATGGAGGTACATAGTTCATGTTGAGGCAAAGGAGATTAGTTTAACTTGGCATCATATTTGGCATGGGCACTGTGGGGACATTCTTGTCCCATCATGTTCTATGCTCCAGGTAGCTACAAGCCTTCTCCTTTGTGTTCTAATCAGTCTGGTGGTTTGAATTTGGTTGAGGCCTGGAATGCAATTAAGCCAAGATTCTGAACTGATTTAATCAAATATGCCAAACAATGCATGTCACACAATGCAGTAATGGGTGGATCTGCTTTTTGTTCTTACATTGTCAAAATAGATCCAAGTAACAGCTGTAATAATTGTATCAATTGCAAAGACTGTGCCCAGTGGAATTGTATGGGCAGTGTTTTCTTTGATCACTATCAATAGAATCCCTGGCCAGCCCACCTGAAGCATTTAGGAATGGTCAAAGGATAATCCAATTTCCGCGCTGTATCTCTAAAGTCTAAAGTCAATCAACAGAATCTGCTCAAGCTTAGTAGTTTCAAAGGTAATAGATTGATAGCCAATCATTTCTGCAATCTTGCCAAACTAACTATTCTTTGTGCAGGTTGTAGATTGTAAACCCCACAAGGCTGAAGTTACACAATGCCACATGCAAGTAACAAAAGTGGTTGTTTTTTAAAATGCGTCATTGCTGACCAATAGGCAAGATAGCACATGGGTTGTAAGAGAAAGGTTACCGGGTTGTTGAAGAGTTTAAGTTGTATTTAGCGAAACTGCATGGAAACAGGCCCTCAGCCCACGCCGCCCAGCGACCACCCACTCACACTAGTTCTATGTTATCCCACTTTCTCATTCACTCCCTACAAACTTGGAGACATGTTTACAGCGACCAATTAACCTACAAACCCACGTGTCTTTGGGGTGTTGGGAGGAAAACCGGAGAACCCAGAAAAAAAACCCTGTGGTTGCAGGGAAAACGTGCAAACTCTACACAGACAGCACCCAAGGTCAGGATTGAACTTGGTGTCTCTGGTGCTGTGAGGCAGCAGCTCTACCAGCTGTGTGACCGTGCTACCACTGTGTTGAAGTGGGATTGTAAGGAACACGTGGCAATTTTGGGCAAGACTCTGACCAGCAAAAATTCTTCCAGCACAGTGTGCCAGGTCTGATGGGGCAATGTTTGTGCATCTTGGTTCTGTCAGCTGCACCGCTGTGCCACCCAGATGCAGGGTGTTGTGTCTACAAACAAACCAAGAGAGTTCTCACATTTCACATGGTGAATGGAAGGCCTCATTGTTTAGCAAACATTAAACTAAAATCATAAAGGGGCGAGTATTTTGCTTCAGTGCAAAGCAAATCAAGTGCTTGAAAGCATTCCATAATATGTACAGGCTAATTGATGGTCCTATCACCTGTACATACAAGTCAAAATGAAAGAGAATTCAGATGTTGTGAATAATTGGTCCAAATCATTCCCCACTCCACACCATACTCAATGGCCTATTTTCTGGAACTAAGCACAAAGAGCTTAGAGATACAGCTTGGAAACAGGCCCTTCGGCCCACTGAGTCCACGTCGATCATTGATCAGCCGTACACTAGTTCTATGCTATCCCATCGTACACACTAGGGGCAATGTACAGAAACCAATTATTTATAAACCTGTGGTAACTCAACGAGTCAGGCAGCATTTTTGGGGAAAAGGAAACGTTTTGAATCGAGGCCCTTCTTTTTGTGTGTCTTAAACCAGCATCTGCAGCTCCTTCCTACAAACCTATACGTCTTTGGAATATTGGAGGAAACTGGAGCACCCAGAGGAAACCCAAGTTGTCACAGGAGAACATGCAAAACATTTTACATCGATGGAAAAGATTAAGAGGGATCTGAGGTAAACGGGACTAGATATCTCTACTTCCTTCCATGAAGCCAATTCTCTATCCAGTCGGCTAGTTCTCCCTGGATCCCATACGATCTAATCTTCCAGAGCAGCCTACCATGTGGTACCTTATCAAATGTCTTCCTGAAGTCCATGTAGACAATGTCTACAGCTTTGCACTCAACGTTTTTGGCTACGTCTTCAAAAAACTCAGATTCGTAAGACATGATCTCCTGCATACAAAACTGCCCCTAATCTCCCAGTCTATTCAAATGCTTATATATCCCATCCCTCAAAATCCTCTCCAGTAATTTGCCAACCACAGATGTTAGGCTCACTGGCCCACAGTGTTCCCTGTCATCCGGCACCCGACTTGTATCAAATGATACACACAAAATGCTGGAGTAACTCAGCGGGACAGGCAGCATCTCTGGATCTCGACCCGAAACTTTACCCATTCCTTCGATCCAGAGATGCTGCCTGTCCCGCTGAGTTACTCCAGCATCTTTGGTGTAAACCAGCATCTGCAGTTCCTTCTTGCACACCGTGTCAAAAGATGATTTTTTTAATCTCTTAGCCAGGGTGCCTGCAATTTCTTCTCAAGCTTCCCACAATGTCTGAAATAGGACCAGGAGTTTTACTTACCTAATCTTGATTACATTTCTAATTTAAAAACTGCCATTACTCAAGGATGCAGGGTCATTTGCAGAAGCAAATGGCAGTTGCGGTGTAATTAGGAATCTTTCATGATTCTCTACTCACATTTCTCTGGACTTTTATCTCCACTCCCCAGCTCCCCCATATCTGAATGTTTCCAAACTCCATTTATACCAGGAGAAATTTTGCAAAAAGACCCTTCAAACAGCACAAGATAATTGCCACGGCAATTTTTAATGCTGTCAGTGGATGTTTAAAAAAACTCAAACTCCAGATAAATCTCCCCAGGCATTTTTTTGGAAGTTCCATGGGATTTTTATGTCTATCCATGGAGGTCAAAGAGCCTCTTGGTAAACATTCAGGTTTAACTCCTGTATGGTAAAAAAAAAAGCAGCTTCTGAAAAAGAAACGTGGTGAGATTCACAATTAGAGCTCACCTCCCTCTTGCAGCTTTCAAAATTACTTGCATGTTAGACTGGTTTTACTGCATTGGTGCACATTATAAATTACAAGTTTTTAAACGCAAGAAAGTAAAATGGACTAATTGTGCAGCACAGCATGAATGCCATGGCTGCATTGTTGAGCAAAGACATGTAGAGAAGTTTGTCACCACTTAGGCATTGATAAAAGAAAGTGCATTTCGATAGCTGAGACACATTTTGTTTGGATTTTAGTCTTTGGAGATACAGCCAAGGAAACAGGTCCTTCAACCCACCGAGTCCGCGCCGACCAGCGATCACCCCTTACACTAGCACCATCCTACACACTGGGGACAATTAACAGAAGCGAATTAACCTACAAACCTGTATGAATTTGAGTGTGGGAGAAAACCGGAACACCTGGAAAAACCCCCACGCTGTCACAGAGGGAACGTACAAACTCTGTACAGACAGCACCCGTAGTCAGGATCTAACCCGTGTCTCTGGCGCTGTAAGGCAGCAACTCTAACTATGCCACTATGCATAAACTGGACATGAATGACAATAAGCGGTATGGATTTCTACAGTTTAAAATAAGTTCATTTTGCAAGGCTGATTGAGATGAAAAAAATCCTTTTTTATATGCGAAATTTAAAAATACTCAGTTCAGACTTCCTGCCAGTTTGAACAGGTGAACTTCATGACTCGAGGCAAAATAATTCCATGCATGAGATGGGTAGTGAGATTCTAAGAAACTGGCTGCATTCAAGCATTTTATTATCCATGCAGACCTACATTTGCTCCTTTGTTATTTGTGCAAATTAAGAGAAGCAGCCATATACGCTTGAACAGTTAGAGTATTCTCGTGTGTAGCAAGGAACTGCAGGTGCTGGTTTAAATCGATAGACACAAAATGCTGGAGTAATTCAGCGGGACAAGCAGCAACTCTGGAGAGAAGCGTCTCAACCCGAAATGTCACACATTCCTTCTCTCCAGAGATGCTGCAATTCCCGCTGAGTCACTTTGGCATGTTGTGTCTATCTGCAGAATACTCTCTACAGGTGTACGGTAGAGAGCCTGGTTCAGCAACTTGAACGCCCAGGAGGATTACAAAAAGTGATGGATCAAGGGGACTGACCTCCCCACCATCGAAGGGATCTATAGGAGGCGCTGCCTCAAAAAGGCACCCAGCAACATCAAGGACCAATACCACCCTGGCCACACTCTTATTTCACTCTTGCCATTGGGAAGATATAAGCCTATGAAAACCATGACTTCCAGGTTTAGTTCCAGCTTCTTCCCAGTAACTATCATGCTATTGAACACTACAAAAACACCTACTAGACCACAAACCGTCTTGGTTGCAACCAGGAACTTTAGGTGCTGTTTTGTACACTAATATTGGGGTTTTCTTTCTTTATTGATTTTTTTGTTTGTTTTTATTATGTTATCTACTGAGTATTGTGTATGCAGACCTGTTATGCTGCTGCAAGTAAGAATTGCATTGTTCCGTTTCAGTACATACAACAATTAAACCCTCTTGACAGCTGGAATCCAACCAAACTTCTAGTACACACTAGAACTGTAAACAGAGCAAGCAGCAAGTTCTAACACATCATCAATTCGACAGCTGCTACAGAAAAGACCACTTTGGATGGATGACCAATGGATAGATTTAAAAAGTATGTTTCAAGGAACAGGATAGAAATGGGGGTGTGGAGGAAATAAACCGTTGATTTTGGGTGAAGGGAAAGACAAGGCAAGTAGGAATGAAGTTAAGCAAGGGATCATAAGGGAGAGAAGGTGCCATGAAATGCGTCAGATTAAAGAGAATCCCAAGAACTTTCATACATAAATTAAAAAACCAAGAGGATATACTAGTCATGAGAAAGAAATAAGAGGAAGCAAGCGCCCATTACAAACCATAAACACAATATGACAATCATTAGCAAGGAAAAGCAACTCATAATTTATTTAATGAAACTGTTATTTATCCTCTCCAGTAGAATGTCATCTTGGGGAGAACTTCTGAGCATTGATGCTGAGGGTCACCAACAACAGAATAAAATATATAAAGACTTTATCACACCAACATCAGAATGTTAGTGACCAACTGAAGTCATTTTTATTTAAAAGATGGCAGTCCTGCTTTGGGTCCACTTATATATTATGTACTTTAAGGCTTTCATTCCATAGTCACACAAATGATAGCTTTAACTTGGAATGCTTTCCAATTGGAATGTAATGGTTTTGCAGAAGAGCTCAGCTAATTGCTTGAACAATATAACAACTGTAGTGCTGCTAATCCATATTTTGGTCCTTATACCCAATTGACATTCTGGCTCAACACAAACAGCAATTCCATCTGGAGCTTCGACCACAGTACAGAATCACTTGCGTTGATGGTAAAATGCTAGTTGAAAACAAAGGATGATTTCAGCCTTCAAAAAAAAGTCTCATTTATTTACTTACAATGCACACCACTCTCACCTGACGCAGGCTGAGAAGTTATTCTATTAAAACAACTGGTCCAAAAATTACAGGAAGGATGCGGAGGCTTTGGAGAGAGTGCAGAAGAGGTTTACCAGAATGCTGCTTGCTGGGGTATTAGCTGCAAGGAGAGGTTGGACAAACTTAAGATTGTTTTCTCTGGAACGTTGGACCCTGAATGGATGCCCGACAGACGTATATAGAATTACGAGAGACATAGACAGTCAAAACCGTTTTCCAAGGTTGGAAATGTCAAAGAGGTCATAGCTTTAAGATGAGAGGGACGTTTAAAAGAGATGCACAGGGCAAGTTTTTCTTAACTTGGTGGCGGATGCCTGGTATGTGGTGGAGGAGGCAGATTAGATAGTGGCATTTAAGAAAGCTTTTAGATTGGCACATGGACATTCAGGGAATAGAGGAATATGAATCACAAGCAGGCAAATGGGACTAGCTTAGATGGGGCATCTTGGTCAGCATTGATGAGACTGCATTGAAGGGCCAGCTTCCATGCTTGTGTGACTATGGTCAATATTTCTCTGACTATGATAAATGAAACAGAACTGTATGTCAATTGCAACTGCACAAATTCACTCCTATAACTGTACAACAATGTGATCACATTTGTTTTAACCTGATTTCAATCTTTGAAAAAGACATTCTTCCTAAGTAATTTCTTCCCAAATGAAGCAATAAAACGTGACACTGCTTTGAAACCTAAATGACTCTCTCCAACTAGATATACTTTGCACATTTGTCCAACTGAGGGAATAGCTGCAAACCCAACCAGCATGTCAACCAGTGGAATTTTCATTGTGTATTTACATCTGTGATACACAACCTGCCGGCCACATTGACCAATCTAGGTTCCCTAAAAACTGCCCTTCCAAATTGACACTGGCTTTACCTTGCACTAAACGTTATTCCCTTATCATGTATCTGTACACTGTGACGGCTCGATTGTAATCATTGTCTTTCCACTGACTGGTCTTTCCACTGACTGGTTAGCACGAAACAAGCTTTTCACTATACTTTGGTACACGTGACAATAAACTAAACTAACAAACAGTACTTGTTGTGTAATAGTTCAAATTTGTATGGTGTTCTTCACAGACATCTCCAGGAAATATGGCCCAAGGTCTCGTTGGCCATTCAGCATAACCTATTCATTCTGGCTATGGATAGGGCAGGGTTTCCCTTTACATCTTAAAAATAATACGTCAATAATGTTAAGTTTTCTCAAGGGAATTACAACCCCTTATGCATATCATTTCAACCAAAAGTTTTTTTAAATACCCAATTCCAAAGCTCTCCTGCCCAAATATCAAATCCTCCACAAACAAACCATTAAGCATCTTGCATGAACCATCATCAAGTGAAATTAATCTCCAAATTCTTATCGCTCGCCATAGAAGATTGTAGATCCTCATATCCGAACTAAAAGTTGACCTGGCCATCATTTGCTGGTAAAAATCCTTATTTTCTACTTCAACTTGGACATACCAAATCCCTTGGCAGATGCTTTCATGTTTAGAATTGATAAAACCAAATCTGCAATACAAGATAGTACTCTGCAATACAAGAAATGATTTAAAAAAACCCACCTTCAGCTGACATCCCAGCCCAGAGAACAATTCATGGACCTGATCCCAAAAATAACATCTCACAAGTCGCCCAAGCAACCAAAGGATCTGATCAGCATTGTTAATTTCCAATTCTTGGTATCAAAGTCTTATATTTCTTCGACATAATAAAAAAGCCATTTTCCTGACAATTCTCCTCCAGTTTTAAAAAGAAAATCTCTTAATATTGTCACACCCATGTAGAACAATTCAAGGGCCACATCAGCCATTGCTAAGGCAGTACAACTTTAGTTTATTGTCATGCGAACCGAGGTAGTGAGAACACTCTTGTTGCATTCTAACCAGTCAACTTGCACCGTATGTAGATAAACTATTAAAAGGGAAATCAGATTGACCCACTCCACACTGTATCTTCCCCTGCCTCCTTCATCACCAGTAGGAATGGGCTCAATTTTCACGTTGTTGCGTTCAATTCTCATGGCCAAGTTTGAACATGTCCATGAAGAAATTGATAAAATCCATACCAAACTCATTCAACCCAAAACTCATTATTAGCGTGCATACCTCAGTCAGAATATTTGACAAGGTCACCAAACAACTACTGGATTTTTGTGATTCTTCATGGCTAACTTTTATAGCTGGGAGGTGGGGCAAGAAGAATTTCAAAAATCTCATGTATTGATTACCACCTGCGGTCGTTGCAGGAAGTTATTTTGACATTCAGGGTCACAGCCTCCATTAATCTCTTGGATAAAATCTTTGAAATAGAGTTAGCAAGTGCTCTTGTGTCAATGCATTGTAATTTGACCTGTTATATTATTTAGTACTTTGCCACAGTTAATGCAAAAAAAAAATTAAAAAAGATTGTGCTCTCTATATTCTTAACCATGTTTGAACTCGAGTCATCCAGATAGCTGTGTCCTTATAAATTCCTCTTATCTTGCCAATTTTCCAGAGTAATACATGGCTATGAACCTTTCAGGCAGATAGTTTTAGATCTCTGGTACATTCTGTGCTACCAATAAGTTCTTGTTAATCACTCTTATCTAGTCCTCGGTGTTACATACCTTCACTAAATTTCTTCAGCCTTCCCAATCTTCTTTCATATCTAACCTTTTCTAGTCATCATCGTATTCTTCCTAGGTAGACAAAAATGCTGGAGAAACTCAGCGGGTGAGGCAGCATCTATGGAGCGAAGGAAATAGGCGATGTTTCGGGTCGAGACCCTTCTTCAGACTGGTAAGGGTGGGGCGGGAAGAAGAAAGGAAGAGGCGGAGACAGAGGGCTAGGGAGAGCTGGGAAGGGTAGGAGAAAGCAGGGACAACCTGAAATTGGAGAAGTCAATGTTCATACCGCTGGGGTGTAAACTGTCCAAGCAAAATATGAGGTGCTGTTCCTCCAATTTACAGTGGGCCTCACTCTGGCCATGGAGGAGGCCCAGGACAGAAAGGTCGGATTCGGAATGGGAGGGGGAGTTGAAGTCCTGAGCCACCGGGAGATCAGGTTGGTTATTGTGAACTGAGCGGAGGTATTGGGCGAAGCGATCGCCAAGCCTACGCTTGGTCTCACCAATGTAGAGCATCTGTGTTGTGGTGAGAACTATAGGCAGCACTCATATTGGGATAGTAGTTATTACAGGTGAGGCAAGGCCTCCCTGCTCTTAGCTAATGTACATAATCACTGGATTCCAAGGTTTCACAAGACTTCCTTGCTGCAAACTTAGGAAAGCAGATTAAAGTTCAAAAGAACAAGACTGACAAAAATGTTGTTTTACACTGTCTGGCTGGTTTCTATCAGACAAGAGTGACTCACTGTAAATAGTCATAGGATCTCATAACCATCTTAAAACCCAAGCAAGATTGTTAATTTCTCATAGAAATACTGATCACGTCAATGAAGTGGGAAAGCACCCAAGGAAAACATGCAAACTCCACACAGTTAACTCCAGAGATTTGGACCGACTCTGGAGTTGCCAGTGGTGTAAGAACAGCAGTTTTGTTGGCCTTATCTCTGCTGAGAATTTTTACTGTTTTTTTACTGTGAAATGTACACTCAAGCAGCAGAAATTATCCATATAACTAAAAGTCTCATCTTGACCACTTCCTGTCTGCGCTGTATATTGATTTTAGAAAAAAACGTTACCGTATATTACAGATTTTTGGCCATCTTACACAGTCCTCCTCCGCTGAGGCAGCCCCGAGGATTTTTCCGATCGATGAAAAATAAAAGTTACGAGTGTTTAAAAAATCTTGAGATCAGCTGATTGGTCCTCTCGCCTGTCAATCGCCATTATGATGCCTGGACTCGAGTCAGTCGCTCTAGAAGATCATGAGGGAGAGGCTTGTGAATCAACTGAACTGTGAGTCTGCAATGTACTTGCAATAAATGATTTGTTTGCCCTTAATGAAAATGCAATGAGTTGTTTGGCCTGCCCTGTGCTTGAAACTGCAATGGAAATGGAAATGAAATGAAAATGCAATGAGCTGTTTGGCCTGGCCTGTGCTTGAAACTGCAATGGAAATGAAATGAAAATGCAATGAGCTGTTTGGCCTACCCTGCCGCTTGAAACTACAATGGAAATGAAATGAAAATGCAATGAGCTGTTTGGCCTGCCCTGTGCTTGAAACTGCAATGGAAATGAAATGAGTTGTTTGGCCTGCCCTGTGCTTGAAACTGCAATGGAAATGGAAACTAAAGTTTGCCTGACCATTTTTTCTGTGAAGTTCTGCCAGTTTCAAGATGTCTCAAAAGTGGTCCTTTTAACTGTGGAATACCATGAAAAAAAATTGATATAAAGTTAGGCCTTGTAGAGACATGACAATGCTTTGGAAAGTACAACTTTGCTTGATCATCTTGGTATACCAGTATACCATGCATAATTGCACACCGATCAACTATCTGTGGAATTAAGACCAAATTAAGACTTTGATTTAGCAATTAACCTTTTGAAGATATGTATGCTAATTTGTTAATGTAATGTGCGAAGATTACTTGTACATTCCAGGAAATAGAAAAGTCTTTGAAGATACAAATTTGACCATTTTAACTACACTGAAAGTTTCCCATTAACATGGGAAAATATTGATTAATTGATTATTCTAAACTCAATAGTTACATTTGAACCCGTAATGCTGAACTTTTAAATATTCTGCCGGATACGGCACCATTCTTCACATTATCCCGAAAACCAGTTTGTTAATGGAAATAGAAATAGGAATGGCTTTTATGAATAACATGGCATTAATGGTGGTATTCTCTGCAGAATTTTTAAAAAAGTCCAATGTTACAGGCTCAAGGGAGCCAAAATGTAAATAGTATAAAATTATCAATTCCTCAATATACACCATGCAGCAACTGTTTAATCATAGAATCATAATGTTTTCTGGAAGCGCTAATGAAAAATTCATTCAAATTAAATGAACAAGGAGAAAATATAACAGCTAATTTGAACACAAGGTACCATTATGGCAAAGAACAGAGTGTAGATTAGTTATGTTGACGTAGAAAAATTATTCAGTAGGACATCCTGGAGAGCACCTTCCTGAATATTTTATGTCAAAAGGACAACATTGGCACCAAAAACAACACAACATTTCCTAAATGTAACATTAGGAAATTCGAGATAGTACTTCATTATTTTTTTTCCAGAAGGGTTACAACAATAACTGCAGGAAAGCAAGCCAGCTGGGGGTGCCAAATGTTTTCCAAAAGCAGATTAACATTCAAGAACAAGGCAACAGCATGCACTGACATCTATAATCCAGTGGGCAATCACCGAGGAAAGAAGTTCCAAATATAATCAAGACTGTCGCAAACAAGAGCAACCTTGTTACGATTATTTGTTAGCCTCAAGAATTTTATGCTTTAAATCTTTTCTCTTCTTCCCCAATCTCTTCTATTCCCTAATTTCAGTTCTGAAGAAAGCGAGCCAACATTTTAAATCTTCAGATAAATGCAAGAGATTGCAGATGCTGGAATTGGGATGGAAAGAAGTGGTCAACATTTCAAGTCGAGAGCCTGCACAGATTGAAGGGTGCAATGCGATCATTCCTTCCCATCCAGAGTTGCTACTCAACCTGCTGAGTTCCTCTAGCAGATTGGTTCATAAGTGATAGCAGCAGAATTAGACCATTCGACCCATCAAGTTTACTCCACAATTCAATCATGGCTGATCTATCTTTCCCTCTTAACCCCATTCTCCTGCTTCTCCCCATAACCCGTGACACCCATACTAATCAAGAATCTATATCTGCCTTAAAAATATCCATTGACGGGCTCCACAGCCGTCTGTGGCAAAGAATTCTACAGATTCACCACCCTCTGACTAAAGAAATTCCTCCTCATCTCCTTCCTAAAGGAACTTCTTTTTATTCTGAGGCTATGATCTCTAGTCTTATATTCTTCCACTCTCCACATCCACTCTTATCCAGTCCCTTCACTATTCGGTAATTTTCAATGAGGCCCCCCTCATCTTTCTAAACTCCAGTGCCGTCAAACGGTTGTTGCTGTAATTCCCTAAACTCCTCAACCACCGAAGGTAATGGGAACTCCACTACTGATCAATCTCCCCACTTGGCTCTCTCCTTTGTACAAAGGAGAGATAGCAGGTACTGGTTCCCAGTACCTTTTCCAGTTGAGTTTTAAGTGAAATTAAGTGCACCCCGTGAAATCTCCTCAAAGCAAAAGCAAGCCACAACAAACATTTTAAAATAAATTAGTCACAACTGTAGATTTACTGACTACAATTCATAACTAAGGTTGACATTAGACATAATAAAACAAGTAGAAAAATACAAAGTATTAAAGATTAAAGTAAAACAGTCGTACTATAATACACAGGAAACTGCTGATCTTGGGCATCTTCAATTAATCGTACAGAAATAATTGTTGATCCTTTCAACATCCCATTTCAAAGAATTGAAAATAACATGCTTCACCCATTTAAATAGCAAGAGCATAGAGTATATATTATGATTTATGTACTACAAGGGTAAACAGTAACGGCTGCCAAAAGTTAAACAGACTGCAAAATGCCCATTTTAAATCATGGCTTGTTTCTAAATGCTTATTGTTATATTTATAATGTGACATTAATACAAATTGTACAAAAACTAACATGTCATTCAATCGCCTTTTCTTGCTTTAGTTTAAATAATGAACGAGCAATGCCAATAACTGACTTGGTACATGTGGGAGCCTTCTCTGCCACATTTGTATACGAGGCACCTTCATAGCTTGAAATCTACAGTAGAACGTTTAATATTTATGTTGGTTGGAAACATAAATGCAGATGGGTCGGTTAACAAGTTTCCAGACGACACCAAGATTGCTGGAGCTGCAGACAGTGAAGGAGGCTGTCAAAGTATACAATGGGGTATAGATCAGCTAGAGAAATGGCAGATGGAGTTTAATTTGAACAAGTCTGAGGTTGAGAGATTGAATGTATGGGGAAATATACTGTTAATGGCCAGATTCTTATCATCATTGATGTCTATAGCTCCCTGAAAGTAGCAAAAAAAAAGAGGCATGGTATCCTTGCTTTTATCAGGGCATTGAATCCAAGAATCAGCAGAGCACAATGCAGCTTTACACGACTTTGGTTGTACCGCATTTGGAGAATTGTGTGCAGTTCTGGTTGCTCCTTCAGGAAGGATGTGGAGGCTTTGGAGAGGGCGCACAGGTGGTTTACGAGAATGCTGCCTGGATAGAATGCACCAGCTACAATAAGAGGTTGGACATATCCAGACTGTTTTCTCTGGAACACCAGAGGTTGAGGGGGAGGCCTGTTAGAAGTATCTGGAATTATGAGAGACAAAGACAGGGAAGACAGTCAGAGCCTCTCTTCCCCCCCCCCCCCCCCCCCCAACTCAAGATAGGAGTCTAAGTCTAGAGGCGATAGCTTTAAGGCGAGTGGGGCAAAGTTCTGGAGGTGTCTGGAAGGTGCTGCCAGACATGATGCTGGAGGCAGGTGTGATAGAGGCATTTAAATAGGCACATGGATATGCAGAGAATGTTCCCGTTCGGCACACACATCTTGGGCTAATGGACCCGTCCCTGTGCTTTACTTTTATATGTGTTTGCACTCTGATGCAACATTTTCTTCTTTTGATACAAGTTTGCAGGATGGGTGCACCATTTTCCATCACTAGTTTGAAAACGGTACACGTGGAAATATCAGGTATGAGACGATTTACAGTTCACACCAAATGACCAGTGCCATTACAATGGCGTTTCATTATCAAATCCAATGGAAAGTGAGCCTTTCTGGTAAAGCTGTTTCTTTTAAGTCTGAAAAACACCGATAACACTCATTGCCATAAATGGACAAACTGTGGATTGTTAAGTTTAATTTCGACCAGGGCACAAAAGCTGGTTTCTGACTATAACACAGACACATACACACTGCCATAAACAAAAGCATCCAAATAGATTTGGTTATGCAATACTTTAGCCAATTTACTCCAACGATTAGTGCAATTCTTTTGTGATACTCAGTGGGACTAGAAGAAAGGATTCATAATTCTGCAGATACTTCCCCTCATTTTCCACCATCCCACAATAAATCAGACCTCCAATTATTCAAGCTCAATGCCTTCTGAAAACATTAAAGGATACTTCATTGTACTGTAGACCGTATACCTTTTAAAAAGTTTGTGTACATTAAACAAACTTAACACTAGCAAACTGCAGACAAAAGTTTGAGAATCTCCATACTGTTTTGCTGCTCTGTTCCATATGATGGCAACATCCAGATATATTATAAAAATGGAGATATAAAATTGGAAAACATTGTGCGTGAGAAATTTATATCTTCTAGGATGTTAGCAGCTGTTCCAATGAGTTTCTTGCAGTCTATCGGACGGCAAGAAGGCACGCTAATCCAGCTATACCAAAGCCAGCAACCGTTATCAGCATGTTTCGTACTGTTGACTCTTGCCAATGGTCATCGCTTCCAAAGAATCGGAGAAATCCTTCCTATCAAGGCAATAGAGAAATGGTTCAAGAAATCATTCATTTTTCAAAAGGCTAAATTAATGTTCAGGGGCAACTGCAAAGGATTCAAAAGATAGGTTTGCTGATGCATAAAATGGTAATTCCCTTGTGTAGATGCCCCAAGACAGGATGCTGTCCTTCCAATGAAAAATAATAAAGTCCAATTATAAATATTAATCCTAGTACATCCTGACCTAGCTTTTATAATTAAACCCCTAGGCGCAGGATCGATTGCAATCAATAAAGATACTTCAAATTTTAGCATCAGTTAAATCAATTCCAAACCTGTCTCAATCATAAGTAGGAAGGAACTGCAGATGCTGGTTTATACTGAAGATAGACACAAAACGCTGGAGTAACTCAGCGGCTCAGGAAGCATGTCTGGAGAAAAGGAATCGGTGTCTATCTTCAATCATAAAAAATATGATTTGAATGTGAATACATATCCGTGGCAGATTGCAGAACTACAGGGTCCATTCACAGCAGAAAGAATTCTTTCACTGAATATTTCAACCACATTTAGTTAAAAAAATATTGCTCAACTCTATTTTCAATTCCTGATCTTAAAAAAGTGGGAACAAAAACTCAGTACAATGCTGTAGCCGGATCATTTGCATGCTCGGAGATCAGTTTCAAAGCTTATGCATATCACTGCTCAATGCAGAAATCAACTTCATTCAAAAAAAAGGGGAAAGGCTGAGCAGCTGTGTTTGCTTCAAGAACCACTCAATATCATGCATTGTGTATGAATAAGCCCACCTGGTGCATTGATGCATCATCTGCCAGATGCCTATGTAAATTTGCCCAGCCCTTATTTCTTCAGGCACTTTATTCATTAATACTTCCAATCTACTTACTAGCACCATGGTAAAAAAAAATCTTGCTATATCTATTTAAATATGTTACTCAGATTCAGGTCCTTCAAAGGTGATCATTTAAATACTCACATTAACAATGAATTTTGATCAATATTACGTTAAAATTTTCCATTCTTTGTACTGAACAAGGTTTATAGTTACACCAATTGTTTTTTAGTCCCAAAATCCCGATTAAATTTGTATCTAGTCCACACTTTGGCAATGCGCTTTACCACATTTTCCACACTACCCTTATGACCCCGACTGGAGAAAAATGCAAAACATTTCCTGGCGGTATTTTACCGATGCCAAATTAACATTCTTCTTACACAGAACTTTTTATTCATGCCTAAACTCATAATAGCATTACAAAATAGGAGAAATGCAGCATGAATTTGTCAGTGTTTATACCTCCACCTACATTACAAGCAGGTTAAATAAAGCCTACATTCATAAAGGGCAAGGCTATAAATATCAGGTAACAGGAGGCAAACATTCAAAATAATTGCCTCAGCCTGGTTATTAATGCCTTAGTTATGACAGACTAGTGTCATAGTCATGCTTAATAGCCAGCAGGGACTTGAATGTTGAAATGCTGAGAGGGTGATGTGGCATTTCTGTACAAAGATCAGCGACAAGCAATGAGAACATGCTTTTATCTCGCCTTTTGGTGCATTTGTATTGACAAAGCTTCACTTACAAAGGGCCAGACTGCAGCCACTGAAGGCTCTGTGAGGGAGGACAACAGTACAGGGTCCTTCTGCTGTTGGGGGGGAATGGGGGGAGAAAGAAGAGGGAGGACTGAGACCAGTGGAGACACCCATCAAGCAAGGGAAGGGGACATCACCCCAGGGGGCCACACAAGTAGCAATGATGGGGACGTGCTAACACTAGTGTGGATAACACTGACAAGATAGAATATAGACACATACGAAGAAAGTATTAATGTTTTTTGTACAGTAGTTTTACATTAAAGATAGGTTTGATATTAACTTAGGGGTAGCAGCAACACACATCCCATACTCAGAACAACCCATGTGGAGAAGTAACATGGCATTTTCTCTTCACATCCCAGTTGAGAAAGTGGATGGGGGTGCATTAACAGTGTGATTGGAAAGGATGGAGGGGGTAAGAGACAGCCATGGTAGAAGGGGGTACGGTGTAAGGATGGGGAGAGACAGAGTGGAGGGGGGGAAACAGCTAGGGTAGGGGGGAGGGGAGGAGAAAGGAATGGAAAGAGACAACTGGGATGTGGAAGGAAAGGGGGACTGATGGGGTGAAAGAGGTGTTGGAGACAGCTGGGGTGTGGCAGGGAAGGAGAAGAGACAGCTGAGGAGGAAGGGGGAGAGGGCTGATGGGGAGGAAAAAAGGAGAAAGAAAGGATGTGGAAGGACACAGCTAAGTGTGGAAGGTGGGGGGGGGGGGAGACAGCTGGGGTGGGACGAGAGGCAACGGGGGGGGGGGGGGGGACGGGAGAAGGAGAAAGGAAGAAGAAATGAAGGTGGGAAGGCAGCTGGGGCGTGTAAAGGAAAGGGGAGACAGCTGGGGTGGAAGGGGAGCAGCTGAGGGGGAAGAGGAAAGAGGGGGAGGAGGCAAAGTGTTTAAGAAGGAACTGCAGATGCTGGAAAATCGAAGGTAGACAAAAGTGCTGGAGAAACTCAGCGGGTGCAGCAGCATCTATGGAGCGAAGGAAATAGGCAACGTTTCGGGTGCAGCAGCATCTATGGAGCGAAGGAAATAGGCAACGTTTCGGCCCGAAACGTTGCCTATTTCCTTCGCTCCATAGATGCTGCTGCACCCGCTGTGTTTCTCCAGCACTTTTGTCTACCAGGGGGAGGAGGCAGCCTGGTTAGAAGGGGGTTGAGAAACATGGAACTGCTGAGGCTGGTTAACAAAGGAAGACACAAAGCGCTGGAGTCACTCAGCGGGTCAGGCAGCATCTCTGCAGAGGGGGGGCCCCAGCTCCCTCTATCTCTCTCACCCAGCCTCCGTTCTGCTCCATCCAGTCGCGCCGCTCCTTGCCCAGGTAGTTGGCCACACTCTCGGCCAGCATGTCCAGCGGGCCGGGCCCGGCCTCGGGCCACATGGCGACGCCCGAGTCGCGGAGATGGCGGCCCAGCACGCCGGCGAAGGCGAAGATGCTCACCACCCGGCCCCAGTTCATCTTCTCGTCGGCCGACATCTCCTCCACCACCCGCCGCAGGAAGTCCGCCGCCGCCTGGGCCTGGGCCTCTGCCGCCTCCTGCTTGTCAGGCCCGGCTCCAGCTCCGGCTCCAGCTCCGGGCCCGCTCCTCGGCCTGGCGTAGACCTGCAGGCCGTTGTCCAGCCGGCTCTTCATGCTGCTGAAGGCGGCCTGGTGCTGCTCCACCATCTGGTCGGCCACCTTGCGCAGGGTGCAGGCCGTCTTGTCGGGCGGCCGCTGCTGCTGCTGCTGCTGCTGCTGCTGCTGCTGGCGACCCGACGAGCCCGAGCCCGAGCCTGCTGGGCCCGGGCCCAGGCAATGCTGCAGGTAGTCCTGGGCCAGTGCCAGCGCCTGTTCCCTCAGCGTGGCCTCCGGCATTGCCGCCTGTCCGTCCGCCCGCCCCGGCGACGGCCGCACGATGACCCCGAGCCCGGCCGCGGTTGCCTCGGCGACGGCCGCTCGTTGCCCCTGCGATCGCTCGCGCTCCGCTCCCTCCCCCCCCCCCTGCTTGCTCTTGCTCTGCGCTCGCGCCCTGTGCCCGTTCTCGCGCCGCGGCAGTTGCCCAGCGACGCCTCCCTTTCCCTCCGCCCGCAAACTGCCCGTCGCTCGCTGCGCCGTCCCTTTAACCCGCGTGGCGCCGCCCCCTTTGTGACGCCACCCGCGTCACCGTATTTTAAAGGGCCGGCCGCTGGCCGCTGACCACCCAGTCCCACGGCGGCGGCGCCGTGGGCAGCAGCGGGGCGGAGCCCTGTGTGAGTCAGTTCGTCTGACACCACCCTTACACTCATTATCCCGTCCATCTGAACCACCTCACACCCCGTCATCTCCTCCATTTGAACCACCTCAGACCCCGTCATCTCCTCCATTTGAACCACCTCACACCCCGTCATCTCCTCCATCTGAACCACCTCACACCCCGTCATCTCCTCCATTTGAACCACCTCACACCCCGTTATCCTCTCCATCTTAACCACCCAGATTCCATCTCCCATCTTTTTGAACCACACCAGACCCCATCCTCTGAACCACCCAGATCCCACCATCCCCTCCATTAGACACCAAGACCCCACCATCCCCTCCATTAGACACCAAGACCCCTCCATCCCCTCCATTAGACACCGACCCCATCATCCCCTCCATCGTAACCCACCCAGACACCATCATCCCGTCCACCTGCACCTCCTCAGACCCCATCTCTATCAGACACCATCACCATCATCATCGGCGGTCACTCTTTTGGGAGGACGCCTGTGCGTGACTTTGTTTAACGTGGGGAGACTGGTGTGCACAGATAGCCACCACACGGTTCTTGACAGATCTGGGTCAGGATCCAGTGGTATGGACACCAAGACCCCATCATCCCCGCTGTCTGAACCACCCAGATCTCATCTCCCCCTCCATCTGAACCTCCTCAGCCCCTATCAGTCACTGAACCACTCATCATCCCAGTCCCCCCATCTCAACCGAATCACCCTGCCCTCAGCCCAGACTGAGAGCCCAGACAATGTGTGCCCCTGCCAACCAATTCTCAGCACCCACCTCAGTAATCATCCCCGCATCTGAACCACTCCAGCCCCCACCCCGCTCCATCTGAACCATTCCAGCCCCCACCCCTGCTAAGTACCCAGATAGTGTGTGCTCTCCCACTCACCAATTTCTACAATCCCTTCCAAAGAATCCACACAATGCCACACTTCTCCTTCACTGCCCAATTCTCACCAACACAAAGGTCCATACAGTGCCATGCACAACCTTCACTACCCCAGTCCTCATCACCAAACAACCTGCATACTGCCGTGCATTCACACCTCCACGAGCTAATCGCCCGACCCCTGCCCCTCCCAGACCCACTCCAATGCCACCCATCCTGCCCCAATCCAGAGACGAGAGTGTTTAATTATCATAAGTAATGACAATGGAACAATAACATTCTTACTAGCTGCAGGTTAACACGCCCATAATTGCAATATGTAACGTCCGATTCACTTCTACCACATTGCAGACATTGGACTCTGTCTCTCAAACTGACACGTTACAATGCTGAGAACTAACTTCTGCATCCTGTATCTTCCCCTTTGCTCTACCTATTGTACTTGAATTTGACTTATTTCTATTTATGTATAGGAAGGAACTCGTTTATACCGAAGATATACACAAAATGCTGGAGTAACTCAGCATGTCATGCAGCATCTCTGGAGAAAAGGAATAGGTGACATTTTGGGTCGGAGCCCTTCTTCAGACTTTATAGTATTATTTGATCTTGGAGGGCAGCAAGCTAAACAAAGCTTTTCACTGTGCCTTGGTACATGCAACCTAAACCATAATAACCTAAACGTAATGAGGAGGAATTTCTTTAGTCAGAGGGGGGTGAATCCGTGGAATTCATTGCCACACACGGCTGTGGAGGACGTCAATGATATTTTTATGGTGGAGAGTGACACATTCTTGATTAGTATGGTGTCAGGGGTTATGGGGAGAAGGCAGGAGAATGGGTTGAGAGGGAAAGATAGATCAGCCATGATTGCATGGTGGAGTAGAATTGATGGGCCGAATGGCTTAATTCTGCTACTAGAACTTATTGTTTTGTTGATTAGTTCATAAGTTAACAACAGTAGTACTCGGTAACCATAATAGTGTGAAAACCAAAGACTGTAGTGCAACTGGGGACACATTCCGTGGTAGGTCATAGTTGCTGACATTAATGTTGTGTAGATTTCCACAGACTTATGGTTGCTCCCCATTCCTGCAAATGTCTGCACTGTACTTTGTACAAGAGTCAAGAGTGTTGTCATATGCACCAATAAAGGAACAATTAAATTCTTGCAGCAATGTAACAGTCTGTAAATGCAATAAGCATAGGTAATATATACTAAACAAAAATTCAATAAATTAGTAATCTAGCCCCTAGTTACTAGTGCAAAAAACCCCCAAAAACCCAAAGGCCTTAATGGAAACCAAGGACAGTACATAGAACTTTATAGTTCAGGTTAGTGTTGCATAGTGTCCATAAGCCAGCATTGGGCGGCAGTGGTAGAGTTGCAGCGCCAGAGACCTGGGTTCGATCCTGACCATGGGTGCTGTCTGTATGGAGTTTGTACATTCTCCCTGTGACCCCGTGGGTTTTCTCCAGGTGCTCCAGTTTCCTCCCACACAACAGAGACATGCAGGTTTGTAGGTTAATTGTCTTCTGTAAATTTGTTCCTAGGGTGTACGATATTGCTAGTGTACAGGATGGTCAGCGCGGACTCTTTACAGATTACTGCAACTCCCTTTACACTGGCATCAGCCAATCTTCCCTGTCCCACCTGCAACTGGTCCAAAACGCCGCAGCGAGACTCCTGACGGGCACCCGAAAAAGGGACCACATCACCCCGATCCTGGCCTCTCTCCACTGGCTCCCTGTGCGGTTCCGTATAAACTTCAAGATCCTCCTCCATGTCTACAAAGCCCTCAATGGGCTTGCCCCCACCTACATAAAAAGTCTTCTCACCCACCACTCCACCTCCAGGCCCCTCAGATCGGCCGACTTGGGGTTGCTGAATATCCCACGGTCTAGGCATAAGCTCAGGGGCGACCGCGCCTTTGCGGTTGCAGCCCCTAGACTGTGGAACAGCATCCCCTTTCCCATCAGAACTGCCCCCTCCATCGACTCTTTTAAGTCAAGACTAAAGACTTATCTATACTCCCAAGCCTTTCCTGACGTCCTGTGAGAGGGCTACATGTATATATGTATGTAGTTTGTTTTGTTGTGCTATTCTTATAACAAATGTAAAGCACTTTGGCCAACGAGAGTTGTTTTTTAAATGTGCTATATAAATAAATGTGCCTTGACTTGACTTGACTCTGGTCTGAAGGGTCTGTTTCCATGCTGTATCTCTAAAGTCTAAAGCCTGATAGTTGTCGTGAAATCTGTACTTGAATCTGGTGGTTGGTCAGTATTATGACTCCTGTACCTTCTTCCCTATGGTAGGCTAGATGAGAGCATATCCAGAGTAGCGTGTGCCATGATGATATTGGCTGCCGTTTGGAGGCAGTGCCTCCTGTAGATTTTCACCTTGTCTCAAACCTATCAACATACATATCTACCTAATGTCAAGCAAAGTCCTACACCAATTCTCACTGCTCTAAAGGTCCACTTGGCCATGCACATCCAACGTATTACCAAACCTTAAACTTCACCAATCCCACCTGCACCCCATACCCCTCCTTTATTCCTCATCTCCCCACCCAGTCTCATTCCTTGGCCCCATCCACCCACACCACCTTAGTTACAAAAGTGACTGCACATTAATGAACAAAAGGCTTCACCGGCTGGTTGGGACAATTTGGGCCTTGAACAGTGCCATATAAATGCATCTTAAGAGTCATGGTGTCAAGAGAGCTGTACAACACTGAAACAGGCCCTTCAACCCACCTTGTCCATGGCAAACAAGTGGGCATATTGGGCTAGTCACATTTTCCTGCATCTGCCTTATAGCCTTAAACCTCCCCTATCCATATATCTACCAAATGTCTTTTCAAAATTTGTTTCCACCTCTGTAGCTTCCTCGAGCAGCTCATTCCAGAATCAGATCACCCTCTGGGTTGCCACTGAAGTCCAGCTCAAATCTCTCCCCTCTTACCTTAACCTTCTGCCTTCTAATTTTAGAATCATTTACCCTGGGAGAAAAGATTGTGGGTGTTACTTTATATGAATGGGATGAATTCATAGAGAGACAGCACTTTATTTCAATGAGACATGATCATGAGTGCACACAATTATGAAAGGAATAGATCGGGCAAATGCAGAGTCTTTTGCAAAGAGTAGTGGAATCGAGAAACAGAGGACAAGGGCTTAAGGTGAGGAGGGAATTTTTTAATAGGAATCATTGGGGTAACCCTATTTACACAAAGGGTGGTGGGTGTGTGGAATGAGCTGCCGGAGGAGGTGCAGGTAGTTGAGGCAGGCAGATCACAGATTGGACAGGAACATGGATCGGATAGGTTTAGAGGGTTATGGACCAAGCACAGGCAGGTGGGACTAGTGTAGATGGGGCATGTTGGTCGGCGTGGGGAAGTTGGGCCAAAGGAATATTCTATGTATCAAACACCGTCCTGGTGAATCTTAGGCGTATAATAAGAGCTGGTGTTAAACACTAAATGCTCGAGTTATTCAGCGGGTCAGGCAGCATCTCTGTGGTAGATGATCCGAAACATCACCTATTCCTTTTCTCCAGAGATGCTGCCTGACCCCTTGAGTTACTACAGCATTTTGTGCCTATCTTTGGTGTAAACCAACATCTGCAGTTCCTTCTTACGGGCAGGGCTTTCAAATTAAATGCTTAACCAGGGCCACAGCTGCTGCTTCAAGGATTTTAAAAGATGCCACGCATCCTCACGATGTTGCAGATAATCGAGCAGATCAGCAGGAATTGTCACAAAGCATTGCATTTTGCCAGATGCTTGGTCCATCCACAAGATACATAATCAGCAACTTCCGAGGCCAAGAAGACTTGCAATCTTTTGCTTCTCTTTCCCTTCCTTTAAAAGTAGCATTTTGCTTAGTCATGGTGCGGATGAAGCGGATTTAGTTACAGAATTGCAAGTAAAAATCAATACAATCGAATATCCGGCCACAACATAAGCATCAGATCAGATTATTGAAAATGATTTCAAATTGTTAAAAAACAACATATGACAGTTTGAAGGCACAAGAAAATGCAGATGCTGGAGTCTTGAGCCAAAACCAAAAGGCTAGAGAATTCAGCGGGTCAGGCAGCATCTATTTAGATAATGGGCAGATGATGTTTCGGGTCAGGTTCCTTCTTCAGACCAGAGATAGCCAACCTGTCCAAGTTCTTCTGCAGCCTCAACACTATCTTCCCCTCCACCCATCTTCGTATTGTCTGCAAACTTGGCCACAAAGCCACCAATTACCTCATCCAGATCGTTAACATGTAATGTGAAAAGTAGCAGACCTTACACTCCTGACTCCTGCGAAACACCACTGGGCATCGGCAGCAAGCCAGAAAAAGCTCCCTTTATTCCAACTCTTTACCTCTCGCCTTAAAGCTATGTCCTCTAGCCTTTGACATTTTCAGCCTGGGAAAAAGGTTCTGACTGTTTGCCCCATCTATGCCTCTTCATAATTTTATAAACTTCCATCAGGTCTCCACTCATACTCTGACATTCGAGGGAAACCATCCAGCCTGTTAAGTTAAAGGTAGACAAAAATGCTGGAGAAACTCAGCGGGTGAGGCAGCATCTATGGTGCGAAGGAATAGGTATTAATAGGAATACCTATTCCTTCGCTCCATAGATGCTGCCTCACCCGCTGAGTTTCTCCAGCATTTTTGTCCACCTTTGATTTTTCCAGTTTTTTCTTAAACAACAGCCTGTTAAGTTAGACAAGTTTGTAAAATCCAAAAACATTTGCCATTATTTAAAATAGTATATGTGCCATTTATTATTTTTTGGTACATTTCAAAAGATTTACACAAGAACTGTTGAAGTAGTCACAAAACAGTTACAGAAAGAAAACCAAAAATTGTACAATTGGTCCTACACGAAGTAAGTGCTTTAACAAGGGATCCTATAAGAATTCAAAAGGCTTTAACTCTTTGCCGATATCTCAGTAATGTTGTAATAGTCCACTTCTTACGAAATGAATTAAAATCTTGAAAAGATCACAGTGCATTTAAATCTACTGCATTGGATAACATCAAACAAACCACTTGAAACGACAACTTTGATTACTTTTTTTCCTGCTGCAATATGTGGAGTTTTCAAACAGTCAATGTCTACAGACCTAACCCAGACTTGTCATCTGCTACTGAACATTAATTTACAATTCTGTGTATCAAAAACAAAAGAAAAATTCTGTCAAAATGAACATGCTGAACAAAAGAGAAATTTGCCACCTATTAATACTGCTACTATTCAGCGCAATTCATATTGTATAATATACCCACATATATTCTGGAAAAGGTTTGTTTAAATAGATTCTCTACATTGTATTCCACTGTCTAATCTATTAATTAACCATAAGAGTATCACGTGTAGTTATTCTTAGCAATAAAACATAAGTAGTGCTTTGTGACAATATTTCGAAGTGCCTGACCTCAATACACTGCCACTTGGACTCAAGAAAGCATTACAATTATTTTGTTCCACAGCTTAACTTTACGCCTATTTTTTTGTTAGACAAAAGGGGACTCAAAGGCATGGGAAAATGGAAGCTTTAATAAAAATGTCTATTTAATAACATTTAAAAATGGTGAAATAATTACGAAGTTGGGGAAATACCTACTAACGCGCATTGTGGAAAAGGCAGAGACCACGACTAAATATTTTGTGCGGTGCAAGTGCAACTGAATTATGAGACCAATCCATGATTACATGAAACCCTGCCAGGTTTCTTAAATAATGATATAGTCACTACAGACTCGTTTAAATGTTACAGTCCCCAGTATTTTCACATTTCCTAAAGCAGACACAAAATCTAGAAGTCGCGCCATCATACTGCAAATGTCAAGAAATCCCCAAATGGAAACTTCACTCTGAATTGGAGGATCAACTCCAGGACGTTTTAAGCCCAGATCTGCAAAACAAAATTACAATTAACAATCTAAGTTTAACGAGCAGAGACACAAGAAACTGCAGATGCTGGAATCTTGAGCAAAAAAACAAGTGTCGGAGGAATTTGACAAATCAGGCAGCGTCTGCGGAGGGAATAGACAGACAACGCTTTGGGTCAAGACGCTTCGTCAGACCGATGGAATAGTGGGGAGAAAGCAGGTAAAGAGAGGTGAGGCTGGGAGCGTTTGACGGCACTGGGGCTGTACTCGCTGGAGTTTAGAAGGATGAGGGGGGACCTCTTTGAAACCTAACGAATAGTGAAAGGCCTAGATGGAGTGGCTGTGGAGAGGATGTTTCCACTACTGTGACAGGCTAGGACCAGAGGCCATAGCCTCAGAATAAAAGGACGTACCTTTAGGAAGGAGATGAGGAATTTATTTAGTTAGAGGGTGGTGAATCTGTGGAATTCATTGCCACAGAAGGAGGCCAAATTAATGGATATTTTTTAAATGAAGATTGACAGATTCTTGATTAGTACAGGTGTCAGGGGTTATGGGGTGAAGGCAGGAGAATGCAGGTGAAAGGGAAAGATAATCAGCCATAATTGAATGGCGAAGTAGACTCCATGGGTTTAAGGGCCTAATTCTGCTCATAACATAAGAATTTATGGGACAAAACTTCAAGTGATAGGTTGATTCAGGTGGGGGGTGGGTGTTTGGGAGATGGGTGGAGTACGTGACAAGCGCTAGAGGTGAAAAGGAGACAAAGGGATGTCAGATAAGGAAAGTTTTACTACTTTTGTATTGGTAAAATAAAGAGGTGACGTTTTGGGTCGGGACCCTTCTTCAGATTGAAACGTCACCTATCCACGTTCTCCCGAGATGCTGCCTGATCTAATGAATTACTCCTGCACTTTGTGTATTGAACGATGTGCAAACATCATCAAACATATGTACGTTCATAATCATTTAAATCTGAAAATGCATCTGTCCGATGACAAATCTCTCAATGTTGGACTAAGAGGTGTGAATTGGGAAGCTGGAGGGAGTCAGGGGAGGTGGAGGGGAGAAAGAAGGGTGGGATAGGGGGAGAAATAGATGGAGTGAGGACATAGGAGACAGATTGGAAGACTGTTACTTAGAATTGGAGAATTCAATGTTCATAGCATTGGATTGTGAGCTACCCAAGCAAAATATAATAATAATAATAATAATAGATTTTATTTATATAGCGCTTTTCAGGACTCAAAGTAAAATATGAGATGCTGTCCCTCCAGTGTGAATGTGGCTTCACGCTGGCAACAGGGGAGGCCTGGGACAGATAGGTTGGCATGTGAATGGGAAGATGGGTTAAAATGGTTAGCAACCGGGAGCTCCTTCAGGCCTTGGCAGACATGCACCTTGATTTCAGTTTCTCCCCCTGGGCACAAAATAGAAACTTTCCCCATATAGTAAGTAGATTAAATATGGGGAACAAACTAGGTCAAACAAGTTATGCTGCTGATTGATGTACATAATACACAAATCTTGTACAGCGAATAATAAAACGCAAACCCTCAGCGTGTGATCCCACGATCCTGAGGAGAACGCAGTGCCGTCGGGCGAGACACGTAAAGTGCTGACTCTATTTTCATGGCCAAAGAGGATCGATACTCTGGTTCCCTTCAACACGTCCCACACGTTGATGGTGTAGTCGTTGTAGCCGGCGAACAGGAGACGGCCTGCAAAACAATTCCAAGTGTGTTTATTTAAGAAGGAACTGCATATGCTGGAAAATTGAAGGTAGACAAAAATGCTGGAGAAACTCAGCGGGTGAGGCAGCATCTATGGAGCGAAGGAAATAGGCAACGTTTCGGGTCGAAACCGTCTGAAGAAGGGTTTCGACCCGAAACGTTGCCTATTTCCTTCGCTCCATAGATGCTACCCCACCCGCTGAGTTTCTCCAGCATTTTTGTCTACCAAGTGTATTTATTATTTGGTTACATATCAGGAGCAGAGGTTGACACTTAATGAGTGATAGAAGGTTGCCACTGTGGAAGGCATCTACAGGAGGCGCTGCCTCAAAAAGGCAGCCAGCATCATCAAAGACCCACACCACCCTGGCCATGCTCTCGTTTCACACCTGCCATCGGGAGGAAGATATAGGAACTAAAGCGTGCATGTGCGTGTACCTTGATTCTGACCCATATATTTATTCACATACGTGGGCCAAGATGGCCAGTCTCCAGTACTTACTCCAGCACTTTGTGTCTTCTTTTATAAAGTTGCATGTGCAAGTCCTTGTTTCTCCAGTATTAACCCCTGTAGGTTATCTGTGCATAATTGTGTGAATAGGCCTGTAAAGCTGTGGCAAGTAAGAATTTCATTGTAGAAACAATGAACTACAGATGCTGGTTTGCCAAGGAAAGACACAAAGTGCTGGAGTAACTCAGCGGGTCAGGCAGCATCTCTGGAGAACATGGATAGGTGACGGTTCGGGTTGGCACTCTTCCTCAAACTGGTTCTGATGTTTGGTTCATTGTAATTGTAATTAATTCATGATTGTAATTAATTTGTTGGCCAAGTATGTAAAAACATACAAGGAATTTGATTTGCTATTCAGTCATACCAAAAAAAGCAACAAGATACACAACTACATAAAAATTAACATAAACATCCATCGCACTGTGATGGAAGGCAATAACATATTATCTTCTTCCCTTCTTTGCTCCTTTCATCGTTCCGTTGCTGGTACAATAGAATGAATGAATGAATGAATGAATGAATGAATGAATGAATGAAAACTTTATTGTCATTCAGATATACACCTATACACAGTGCACCTAGAACGAAATTTCGTTGCATTTGACTCTCCAGTTTTTTTTTTTTTAGAAGTGTCGATATTTAAAAAGTTCTAGCCTCGGTTTAATTGATTGTTCAATAATCTTATGGCCTGGGGGATGAAGCTGCTGCAGAACCTGGTTGTCCCGCTCTTCATGCTGCGGTACCTCCTCCCAGAGTTAAGCAGTATAAACAGTCCAAATTGTGGGTGTGTGGGGGCTTTGGTAATGCCCTTAGCTCTACTCAGACAGCGCTTGTACCCCATGTCCATGATGGAAGGAAGAGAAGTCCCAATGATTTTTTCCGCTGTCCTCACCACTCTCTGAAGGCACTTCCAGTCTGCAGCTGTACAGCTGCCGCACCACGTAGAGATACAGCCGGTCATGACCGACTCAATTGTGCTTCTGTAGAAAGTGGCGAGGATGGGAGGGTGGAGGTGTAAACTTCTCAACCTGCGGAGGAAGTACAACCGCTGATGTGCCCGTTTTGCCAGAGATGTAATGTTTGTGGACCAGTTTAAGGTGTCCGTTATATGCACCCCCAGGAACTTGATGCTTTTCACCTGCTCCACTGCTGAGTTGTTGATGCAAAGTGGAGTGTGACTGGGCTGAATTTTCCTTCTGAAATCGACTACAATCTCCTTGGTTTTGTTGCCATTTAGGAGAAGGTTGTTCCTGCTGCACCAGCTCACCAGCTGTTCCACCTCCTCTCTATATGCCTGGTCGTCGTTATTGCGGATGAGGCCCACTACTGTTGTGTCATCCGCGTATTTGATGATATGGTTAGTGGTGGACCTGGCGACACAGTCATGTGTCATCAATGTAAAGAGCAGCGGACTCAGGACACAGCCCTGAGGGGAGCCGGTGCTCAGTTTGATGACAGAGGAGGTGTTCTTCCCCACCCGCACAGACTGGGGTCTTTCGGAAAGGAAATCCAGGATCCAGTTGCATAGTATGGTATTGAAACCTAGGGGTGCCAGTTTGCTCACCAGATGCTGGGGGATTATCGTGTTAAATGCTGAGCTGAAATCAACAAACAGCATCCGCACTTGGGTATTCTTCTCCTCCAGGTGTTGTAGGCTCAGGTGGACTGCAGAGGAGATTGCATCCTCTGTGGAGCGGTTCGGGCGATAAGCAAACTGGAACGGGTCAAAACTGGAGGGGAGTTTAGAGACCATGTGCTGCTTAATAAGCCTCTCAAAGCACTTCATTATTATTGGTGTGAGTGCCACGGGGCGGTAATCATTTAGGCAGGTTATTGTAGACTTTTTGGGAACTGGTATGATGGTAGCTGTCTTGAAACATGATGGAACAATGGCCTGGTTCAAGGAGATGTTAAAAATGTTAGACAATAGACAATAGGTGCAGGAGTAGGCCATTCGCCCCTTCGAGCCAGCACCGCCATTCAATGTGATCATGGCTGATCATCCCCAATCAGTACCCCGTTCCTGCCTTCTCCCCATATCCCCCGACTCTGCTATTTTAAGAGCCCTATCTAGCTCTCTCTTGAAAGCATCCAGAGAACCTGCCTCCACCGCCCTCTGAGGCAGAGAATTCCACAGACTCACCACTCTCTGTGAGAAAAAGTGTTTCCTCATCTCCGTTCTAAATGGCTTACCCCTTATTCTTAAACTGTGGCCCCTGGTTCTGCACATATGACAAACTGCAACTCTCGACTGAAGTTTAAACAAACTACATCTACTATTAAACTTGAGCAAAATATAAAGTGCTGGAGGGACTGAGTGGGTTAGGCAGCATCTGTGGAGGGAATGGACAGACAATGTTTCGGGTCGGGATCCTTCTTCAGACCAATGAACTAGCACATCAACTCATCTGTGCTGTTGCACTACAGTAGATGGATCATTCCGAGAGAAACATCCAGCAAAATGAGTAGAGTTTTGTGTAACGATTCCAGTCTTTCTAAAATAAATAAATGTCGAGCGATTCTGCCTTGACTGTAGCTTCTGCTGAACCTCGCTATAGGTTATAAACAGTTCACCCCAGTTTGAGTAAATGACATTTCCTTTTCACCTCGATCATCAACATGTTTTTGTTCTCAGACACAGTTAAAGTGAACAAAAATATTTGGCTTGGAAACTCCCCGTAATGCTGAAATCCTGAGAACTATGAATAATATTTTCAATTGGATTGGCCATTTATGGGCTTTTGAGAATGTTTTCTCGTGCTCTATAGCAAGGTGGGCGTCAGATTTGCTTTGCAAATACATAGCACTTTCCACAATGTACAACCCAGCAGTTAATGGCCATAGAGCCATACAGTGGACAGTGGAACGTAGAGCATCATTTCCCCAGTGGAGGGGAATCAAGAACCAGATATCATCGGTTTAAGGTGAGAGGGGAAAGATTTAATAGGAACCCAAGGGGCAACCTTTTTGAACAGAGTGGGGTGGGTATCGGGAACGAGCTGCCAGTGGAAGTAGGTACAATAATAACATTTAAATGACTCTTGGGCAGGTACATGGATGGGAAAGGTTTGGAGGGATATGGAAAGGTTTAGAGGCCAAATGCGGGCCAACAGGACTAGCATAGATGGGGCACATTGGCAGACGTGGAGGAGTTGGACCTCTTTCAATGCTGTGCGACTCTGTGAAACTGCGGTCAGAATCACAGGCCGTTTTCATTTAATTCCATAAAATCTGTGATGACCAACCATTCTGTTCGGTGACAGAAGATGATGTATATTGCAATTTTCTGTAACATGATGCTGCATCATCTGCACATGCATCAGGAAGTGGGATTTGAGAAATAAATTGTGTAAATTGCGTAAATTCCGTAAGAACGGAATTTCATTCATCATCCCAGATTTTTTTGGTTTTGATTTGCATATTCCATAAGGGTGGATATCTATCATCCAAACAGTGTGGGGGTTGTCTGTACATTGTACCACAGACTCACCACTGAGGGAGAAGTCCACACTAGAGGCACCAAAGATGATGCTGTCCTTCGAATATATAGCAACCTCTCTGTCGGCGCGGAGATCATACAAGCGACACTACAAAAAAAAAGAAACAATCTCATTTAAACCTTGAATCTCAGGTTTGATTCATGGGCCTGTCCCACTTACGCGACTTTTTCGGCCACTGCCGGCACCCGTCATAGGTCGTTGCAGGTCGCTGAAAATTTTCAACATGTTGAAAATCCAGCAGGGACCAGAAAGACGCTACGACTCTTTGGGCGACTGAGGAGACGACTCACGACCATACAGGAGACACCCTAGCGACATGTCGCGGGGTGAAGCCTGTACGGTCATGAGTAGTCGCCCGTCGTACCTTGTTCTGGTCCCCGCAGGATTTTCAACATGTTGACATTTTTCGGCGACCTGCTGCGACTATGACGGGTGCTGGCAAGTTGCCGAAAATAAATCACGTAAGTGGGACAGGCCCATTAGTAAAACTCTGGGAATTCTCAGACCATTTCCAGCAGGACAACACTGAAGGTGTGTCATTATAAAACAGTCCAGTTCTTGGCAGAAGTGTTGCTTTGGCTATCTGATGATCACACGTTTCTTTCCCCTGTCTTCTCTCCCTTCAAACCGGTCTCAATACAATCCAGCGTGTCTCGGGTATTGCCCACATCCTTATAACTCTCCATGTGCTTGCTTTCATTGATTGGGGCTTTGAGTATAAGAGTCAGAAAGTCATGATGCAGCTTTGTCGAACTTTAGTTAAGCCACATTTGATTATTGCATACAGTTCTGGTTGCCCCATTACAGGAAGCATAGGGTGCAGTAGTGGTTTACCTGAACACTGCCTTCATTAGATAGTATTAGCTATACGGAGACGTTGGACACACTTGATTGTTTTGCCTGGAACGCCAGAGGTTGAGGGGAGACCTGATAGAGGTATGTCAAATTATGAGAGGCATAGATAGGGTAGACAGTCAGATCCTTTTTCCCAGACACCTATTCTTTTAATGTGGAGATACTGCCTGACCCGCTGAATTACTTCAGCACTTTGTATCTATCTTCGGAAATATTAAAAACCAGAAGGCATAGCTTTAAGGTGAGAGGGCCAATGTCTAAAGGAGATTTGCGGGGCAAGAGAGTGGTGTGCGCCTGGAATCTGCTGCCAGGGGTGGTGGTGGAGGCAGATACGATTGTGACCTTTAAGAGGCTTTTAGATAGGCACACGAGAACGGAGGGATATGGATCACGTGCAAGCAGATGAGATTAGTTAATCATGGCATTGTTGTGTTCAGCACAGACATCGTAGGCCAAAAGGCAATTTTCAGACGTTCTATGCCAGAGCTATGAATTTTGTGGTTTGGGTTTCTTGTTGGGGAAGTAACCCAAATAATATTAGGGAATCTTTGAACTAACATTTCAAATGAAAATGAATTTATATAGTTCTGTAAAATTCCAACCATTGTTGCTCAACCTTTGCATTGCGTGGCAGTTCTGTCTCCAAATCATCAAGATATTGGTCACACGGTGGCGCAGCGGTAGAGTTGCTGCCTTACATCGCCAGAGACCCGGGTTCGATCCTGACTACGGCCCCATTCCCACGCTTCCTTTAAACTCCCCAATAGCTTCTTTCTACAATCCTTTTAAAATCACTGCGGCCCTGTTCAGTTTAGGTTTATTATTGTTACATGTACCGAGGTACAGTGAAAGGTTTTGTTTTGCATGTTATCCAAACAGATCAAATACCATACATAAATACAGTCAAGCTAAACTCAAGTATAATAGGTGGAGCAAAGGGGAAGATACAGAGTGCAGAATATAGTTCCAGCGCACCAATTTCCATACTCTTTCTCAACACTTCAGATCCCTGTCCCAGCATTCCCCTTAAACTCACCAGGGTTGCAATTCCCATTAAACTCAATGAGTTCTCTTTAAACTCACTTAAGGGCCTGTCCCACTTGGCGATTTTTTCGGCGACTGCCGGCATCATTGACTGACGTATCAGGTCACCGAAAGGTTCGCAGCGGGATGACGTATGACGCGGTGTTTTTTCCAAGTGTCGCAACATTTTTTTTTTGTCGCTACTGGATTTTGAAATGTTCTAAATTTGGCGACACTGATATGACGCTGGCAGTCACCGAAAAAATCGCCAAGTGGGACAGGCCCTTTAGTTCTCTGAAAACATGATAACACTATCACGTAACCGGTAAGAAATCTTTAATTAGTACTTGGTTGGGGCATCAATAGGCTGTCAAATCTGCCAGTCCAGCACCACCGATGCATTAGAGTGATGGATTATTGGAGTTTCATTGTAATAGTTATGATTAAATCATTTCTTACCGTAGCATCATCTGAACCAGAGGCAAAAGCATCGCCGCTTGGAAAATACCTGTTGTAAGAGAAGATGCTTCAGTTCACTTTAGTTTATTGTCACGTGAACTGAGGTACAGTGAAAAGCGTTTGTGGTGTGCTAACCAGTCAGCGGAAAGGCAACACATGATTATAATCGAGCCATTTACAGCGCATAGATGCATAAGGGATCACATTTGCAAAATAACAGTGTAATATACTAACCCCGAGTCTCATATATTATATCCACACAACCTTACCTTCAATCTTAAATTGAAAAATAGTATAGAATAATTATGTCTTGTACAATGCACATTGTGAGGTTTACTGTGATAGATTTAACTTTATTATTATCTCGTGTCACAAGTCATAAGGTCATAAATGATAGGAGCAGAATTAGGCCATTTGGCCCATCAAGTCTGCTCCACCATTCAATCATGGCTGATCTATCTCTCCCTTCTAATCCCATTTTCCTGCCTTCTCCGCATAACCCCTGACACCCGACCCAATCTATCTCTGCTTTAAAAATATCCATTGACGGCCTCCACAGCCAGTGGCAAAGAAATCCACAGATTCACCACCCTCTGACTAAAGAAAAGTTGCATCATTTTATCCAATTTGATTGTATGATATCAAATCAATCAGATAATAGTATGCATAAATACAATGATGCTATACATAAGTACAACAGGTAAAGCAAAGAGAAAGATAGACTGCAGAATATAGTTTCTCAGCACCAGAGCTAGATAGGGCTCTTAAAAACAGTGGAGTCAGGGGGATATGGGGAGAAGGCAGGAACGGGGTACTGATTGGGGATGATCAGCCATGATCACATTGAATGGCGGTGCTGGCTCAAAGGGCCGAATGGCCTACTCCTGCATCTATTGTCTATAGTATCTATTGTATTGTAACAGTTCCTGAGAGAAGTCCAATGTCCGCCATGAGGTAGTTGGAGGATTGGGATTGCACCCTAGCTTTTGGCAGGACCATTCAGTAGCCTGATAACAGAGGGGAAGAAGCTGTTCCTAAGCCTGGTGATGTGTGCTTCTAAGCTTCTGCCTGACGGATCTTGGAGAGGAAGGAATGACTGGGACGGGGAAAGTCTTTGACTAAGAAGACTTAGTCTGAAGAAGGGTTTCGGCCCAAAACGTTGCCTATTTCCTTCGCTCCATAGGTGCTGCCGCACCCGCTGAGTTTCTCCAGCAATTTTGTCTACCCTAAAGTCTTTGACTATGTTGGCTGCTTTCCTGAGGCAGCCTGAAGCATAGATGATGCTAGTGGTCGGGAGTTCCGGCCTGTGTGATGGGCAGGGCAACACTCCGGAACATACAGTAGCACTAGTATAAGTGATGCAGTTTGCTACAACTTGTGATCAAGTTTGTTTCAAAACATTTGCACTTTAAAGCTTTCACTTTTAAGGTTTCTCAGAAGAAATCAGCCCATCTACTCACCGAACGCTGTTGATGTCAGAATCATGGGTCTCGAAGGATTGGATACACTGACCAGAACGCATATCCCAAACCATCGCTTTCTTATCACAACCCTGCAGGGGAAGGGGAACAAAAAAATAAACAAAAGAATGAATTGTGCAGAAATAAATTTAATTAACTTCTCAGCCGTTAATTACGTCCAAAAAGTACTCTTTACTGCTTGTTAATGCAGCATCATTCTTGTTGCAGGGTTGCCAAAACGGAACACAATACTCCAAGTGCGGCCTCATCAATGTCTTGTACGCAGTAACGTCATGTCCCAACTTCTGTACTCAATTCCCTGCCTGATGAAGGCCAGTGGGCCAAAGGCCGTCTTCACCACCCTATCTACCCGGACAACACTTTCAGGAAAGTTGTACTCTGATATCCTTCTGCTCCACAACACCCCCCCAGGGCCCTGTTATTCAAACAGTGCTGTTACAGGGGCACAATAAATTATTGTGACCTTTGTGACATTAATCCTAAGGTCGGGTCGGAGGAATGGAGTTGGGCCGAGAACAAAGGGGGAGGTTAGTGTGGGAGGGCTGCCAAGAACTATGGGGAACTATTGGGGGGGGGGGGGCGCTGAGAACAAAGGGAGACCCGGCGTGGGGGGGCCACCGACAACTGAGGGGGACACGGTGGGGGGGACGAAGAAGGGATAAGTGCTTTTTGTAACTTTATGGGTGCCTTTGTGGCGACTATTTTGTGTACTTTATATGCAAAAACAAAGAATTTCACTGTACCTAGCTAAGTACAAGTGACAATAAAGTATCATCATCAAATCTAGGCTCTTTATCGTTCTATCACGTGAATTAACTATGTTCCACTCGTTTATATTGGAAGGACAGGTACTTGTGTCCACGGATTTGATGTCTTTCCTACAGCAGAGGATGATTCCAAGGAACACTGTTCAACTGCCCTGCAACGTTACTTGATGTGGTACGGTGATTTCCCAGCTACATGAAATCTGAGAAGCAGGAAAGTACCTGGATCAGTCGGTTGGGAGTAGGCAAATCTCTGTGCTTGAAACAACAGAAAATATGTTTGACTGGAATTTTTAAACCAAAAAATATTACTAAAGAAAATCCCTCAGAATCCTTTTGGACTTTTATGGATGTGTGATGCAGAATATGTAAGGTAGATGAAAGCTGAATGGCAAACATTAGGCCGTCAGGAGTAGCCCCTATCAGAATTAAATCGAACTGAAAGCTACAGCATGGAAACAAGCCATTCAGCCCCTTTGAGTCCACGCCGACCATTGATATGTTGACACTGGTTGTATGTTAACTCAGTTTAGTTGGGGCAAGTTGGTCGGAATGAGCACGTTGGGCCGAAGGGCCTGTTTCCGTGCTGTATGACTATGAATGCATTTTTATTTCCTGAGCAAGTCACATTAACAAGGGAAAGGGCTGATGGGTACATGTGGTGCTTATTTGGCAGCAATATGCATCAGTATGAAGTATCGGCACCTCTAAAACGTTAAAAAATAGATTCCCTCATTTTTAGAATTTTCTTTCTTTCTTTTAAAATCTTTTTATTCGTTTTTTTTCCAAAAACAAAAACAAAGCAACAACAAAAAGAATAATGATAAACATAACAATAATATTGATACATAGGGATCAGGATTACATTAATAACAGGTATAACCTAAATATGAGTCCAGTCAAAATACACATTGAATATAGACCTCCTGGTCTCTATGCAAATATAGTTAAATATTTAAAAGAAAACATATATATCAAAAAAACAAAAAGATAACAAGAAAAAAAAGAAAAAAAAGAGAAAAAAGGAAAAAACAAAACCCCCTAAACTAGAAAAAAAAAGCAAAACAGAATCTGGGCTGCAAAGAATTTCAACAATTTAAGTCCCTGTAAGTCGTCAAGTCCGTTCCACCGTATAAAGCTAAAAGAATTATTATGACGGTTAGACGGGGGACAATTTATGTCGTGAATTTTCATTTGATTTTATACTTTTTAACTTGTGAGCTTATTAAATTAGAAGTTGATTGGTCACAAATCCAAAAACAGAAGCCGGGGGTATTTTACATAGAGCCGATCAGCACCTGAACTGGCCCTTCGGCCCACAATGTCCATGCTGAACAAGATGCCATGTTAAACGAATCTCCTCTGCCTCCATTTGATCCACATCCCTCCATTCCCTGCCTAGCTCAAAGCTTAAATGCTACTATCATATCTGTTTCTACCACGACCGCCTGGCGATGTGTTCCAGGCACCCACCACACATATTAATAGAAATAAAATGTTGATGAATGCGTCTTGGTTTTTAATTGATATGTTACAATTGAAATGTAGTGTAAAAGTTACAACTTTTTCCAACAATATACCCCCTCTTCTATTTTGTTAAGTGTACCGCTACCTTTTCGTCTCCACTGAGTACATGTGAAGGATAAGACTTGAAGGAGGCAAGTTTGTTTAGTTATTTATCCAATACGCACAAGGTTGTTTGATAGGCAGATGGGTGGTGTTGTAAAGAAGACAAAAGGGTGTGAGAGAAGGCAGGTGAAGTGTGGAGCAAAGGGATATCACCCATCTGCCATTCAAACCCCTTCACCTGTATCCACCTATCACTTGCCAGGCTTTGTCCTGCTCCTACCTCTCTTCCAGCTTTCGCCTCCCTACTACAATCAGGCCGAAGAAGGGTCCCGACCTGAAACAGCGACAGTCTATGTTCTCCTGACCCATTGGAGCTACTCCAGTACTTGGTGCCATTTTTTCATTTTACCAGCATCAGTGGTTCCTTGTGTCTTCCAATAGCTTCTGTTGTATGCTCCTTTGGAGACACTTACCCCTGACACAAACGTATGCCCTGTCTCCGAAGGTGCCAGGTCAAGGCAAAGGACATCGGCACCATGCCCATGGAAGCTCTGAAGCAACTGTCCACTCTCCACGTCCCAGAGGGCACAGGTTCCATCACCACTGGACGTCAGAATCTAAGGGGACCAAAGAAAAGTTTTAAAAAAAAAGTTATCATGGTGGTAGCAGTGAGACTGCACCGCACTTAAAAAATGGTGCCAAAACCTAGCGACTCTTGCATGCGGTCTCAGAGCACTATTTCTATGCTATTTGTACTAATCAGGGATTGTGCTTATTAGGTATGGCAATACTTTACTGAACTGTATACAAAAAAAGAATGTTACTCCACTGTACTTGATAATAAAGAACCATTGGACCATTGATATGGCTTTGCATTTTAAGCCACACAATAAGATTTTCACCCTTGTCATTCCCGCTACTCTCCTCTCCCGCCAGGTAGAAAATACAAGAGTTTGAAAGGTGGTACCACTAGATTCAAGAACAGCTTCTTCCCGGCTGCTTTCAGAATATTGAACGGTTCTCCCATAAGCTAGCATGTAGTCCCGATCTTCCAACCTACCTCATTGCAGACCTTGGACTTTTCCCTCTGTATCTGTAACACTATCATGCTGTAACATTATATTCTGCACTCTGATATTTTTACACTTGATTGTGGCTTAATTGCACTCTTGTCTAGCATGTTTGGACTTGACCTGGTTAGCACAGAAAGGAGAGCTTTTCACTGTCTCTTGGTACATATAACAAGAATAAGCCAACACCAATACCAAAGAGTACCATTAGCCTGAGGTAGAATAGATCATCCACACTTCTCAATAATACAACTCAAGCAAAGAATTATATCCATTACAAAAATCAGAGAGGGGTACAGAACAGGAACAGGCCCTTCAGCCCATCGAATCCATGCTAACCATCAACCATCAAATGGGTGATTGATGGTGGGCATGGACTTAGTGGGCCTGTTTCCATGCTGTATCTCTAAACCAAACTAATCTAAACTGAACTAAACTAAAACTAAACTGTCTTGGAACTGAATCCAGAACCTGCTGATCAAAAGGTACAGCATTACTGAGCCAAAGAGATCTCCGAGACATGGTTCCGACAACAGACCTAACCAAACAAAACAATAAATCATTGCCGGATGCCTTTCCGTGCACGACACGGGTTTGATGCACTGTTGGTACATAAAAAAATAGGTTTACAGGGATCTAATCTCTGGGGAATCATTTTGCAATTCCAACCTTTATGAAGCCATTTGATTGATTGAATTAATCGAAAGAAACAGCATGGAAACAGGCCCTTGGTCCGACCAAGTCCACGCTGACCATCGATCACACTAGTTCTATGTTATCCCACTTTCCCATCCACTCCCTGCACACTAGTGACAATTTACAGAGGGCCAATTAACCTACAAACCCATACGTCTTTGCGATGCGGGAGGAAACCGGAGCTCTGGGAAGAAACCCACGCGGTCACAGGGAAAACGTGCAAACTCCACGCAGACAGCATCCAAGGTCAGGGTGGAACCCGGGTCTCTAGCGCGGTGAAGCAGCAGCTCTACCCGCTGCGCCACTGCTTTGCCCGAACGGTTCTCAATTCCAGGAGCTCCAATTGTGTAACACATCATCTACACAGTTTTAGAGTCCAAGGAAGACTCTCTCCTCTGTAGAGAGGGGAGCAGTTAATTACAATGAATGCAGCGTATGCGCTTTATAGACAATGACAATGAACGCACCTCAAACAAGAATGATGCACCTGGACTATCTCCAGGGATGCTGCTGGGTTCCATGTGAATGCAAGGCCTCTTCAGCTGCCTCACGTTGAAGAGGGAGATGCACTGTTAACATTTCCTATACTCAGGTGCCATCTAGTGAAACAAATTCACTCATCCATCTTATCGTCTCTAACACTTGCACCAGAGAACGGTGGCTCAGCAGTAGAGTTGCTGCCTTACAGCGCCAGAGACCCGGGATCGATCCTCATTACAGGTGCCGCCTGTACGGGGTTTGTACGTTCTCCCCGTAGGTTCTCCCGATGGGTTTTCTCCGGGAGCTCCGGTTTCCTCCCACACTTCCAAAGATTTAGAGATTTTAGAGATTCCTTAATTTGTCATTCAGACCTTTCGGTCTGAACGAAATTTCGTTGCCTGCAGTCATACATATAACAATAAATGACAAAACACACAATAAACACAAATTAACATCCACCACAGTGAGTTCACCAGGCACCTCCTCACTGTGATGGAGGCAAAAGTCTTAAAGTCTCTGTCTCTTCCCGCTTTCTTCTCCCTCTGCGCTGAGGCGATCCAGGCTTCTGATGCTGTGGCCCCGCCGGGCGACGGTAAGCCAGTCCAGCGGCCGAATCCGTGCTCCGCGACGGGCTGGTTCAAACTCCGCGGCCCGGGGTGGTCGAAGCTGCCGAAGCTGCCGCCCTCCAGTCCAGCGGACGCAGCTGTAGTTGCGGGAGCCCCAGAAAAACAGGTCACCAACCTGTGACCTGCACGCTCCCGACGATGTCGTCCACTGGGCCCGCGGCCGAGCCTCGGATTCAGGTCGCCACCAGTGTCCTCGGTCGCCACCGCCGGAACGCCACCGCAGCCCCGAAGCCGGCCAGCCTCGCGCTCCCGAAGATGTCGTCCACCGGGCCCGCGGCCGAGCCTCCGGATTCAGGTCGCCACCAGTGTCCTCGGTCTGTACAGATGTACAGGTTTGTAGGCTAATTAGCTTGGTAAAATTGTAAATTGTTCCTATTGTGTTAGTGTGTGGGGATCGCTGGTCGGCACAGACTCGGTGGGCCGAAGGGTCTGTTTCCGTGCTGTATCTCTAAACTAAACTAAAGAAGCTGGTTTGCCAATTTCATGCTAAGGTCCACGTACATTTGACATCAAACCTGTGTGGCCAGTAGACAGAGGAAACTCAACTCATCAGGATGAGTCTGGATTTAAATCCATGAACCAAGATCATGAACATCCCCTCTGATTCTGAAGAAGGCACACTCCAAACACGTACAGGTTTGTAGGTTAATTGGCTTCTATCAATTATAAATTGTCCCTAGTGTGTAGGAAAGTGTTAGTGTACAATGTGATTGCTGGTTGGCGCGGACTCGGTGGGCTAAAGGGCCTGATTCCACGCTGTATCTCTAAAGTTTAAATGACAACATTTTGAATAAGTAAATGTTACCTTCCGAACAGAACGCTTGCTGAGGATCAAGCCACATCGCTCAAGGTAAGTAAGTAAATAAGTAAGTTTATTGGCCAAGTATTCACATACAAGGAATTTGCCTTGGTGCTCCGCCCACAAGTAACAACATGACATACAGTGACAGTTACGAATGACTCAGAAAACACTAAATATTAATAATAATAAAACATTAATGATAAAACACCATTGGTCAAGCATGTGAACCAACAAAATACCAGATCAAAGGGAGGCTACAGATTTTTGGCTGTTGAGTAGAGCAACTACTCGTGGATAAAAACTATTTTTATATCTGGCTGTGGCAGCTTTGACAGTCCGGAGTCGCCTTCCAGAGGGAAGTGATTCAAAGAGTTTGTGGCCAGGGTGAGAGGGGTCAGAGATGATCTTGCCCGCTCGCTTCCTGGCCCTTGCAGTGTACAGTTCATCAATGGAGGGAAGGTTGCAGCCAATAACCTTCTCTGCTGATCGGACGATTCGCTGCAGCCTCCAGGTGTCGTGCTTGGTGGCTGAGCCAAACCAGACCATGATGGAGAAGGTGAGAACAGACTCTACGATGGCCGTATAGAATTGGACCATCATTGCCTGTGGCAGATTGTGCTTCCTCAGCTGCCATAGGAAGTACATCCTCTGTTGTGCCTTTTTGATGGTGGTGAACTTCCCGGGAATTTCTCCCGGACACCAACATTTCAATGCCCTAAAGCTCCCCCCCCCCGCATACAATCTTCCTTCCTTCATATCTCTGCCCTTGAGGTTAAAGTGATGCCAAGCTATTAGTCACCCTGTTCCAACGTCCATGGCAAGTAATCATAATCATAATTTATTAGCCAAGTATGTTTTGCAACATACGAGGAATTTCATTTGCCATACAGTCATACCAATAAAAAGCAACAGAACACACAAAATACATTTTAACATAAACATCCACCACAGTGACTCCTCCACATTCCTCACTGTGATGGAAGGCGAAAAAACGTTCAATCTCTTCCCTCCTTTGTTCTCCTGCGGTCGGGGGCCTCGAGCCTTCCGTTGACGGGGCGATCTTGGCTCCCGTAGCCGGCGGCGTTTGCGCCCTCCGCGTCGGGGCGATCAAGCTCCTGCATTGGGGGGGAATCTCATCTCCCCCGCGCCGGGCAACCAGCTTCATGACAACAGTGGCTCTCTCACACTATGACATGGAGTTTGCATGCCATCTCACAACAGGGGTACAGCTGAGGTGAAGAAACAAAGCACGCATTGTGCAATGGTCCATTCACACTCAGGCGCTGTGTCCCATGATCTACTGGATGTCAGCCATGGTCCACTGGGTCATGCTCTCATCTCAAGTCAATGGGTCATAAGTTCACTCTGGATACATGGGCTCTGCAGAAGGAGCCGTAACTCTGGTGCAAGAGTTTAGAGACGATAAGACGGATGAGTGCTAACTTGCTGGCCACGTCCAAAAACGTAAACAGTGGCTTTGTGTGTGTGTTTACCTCCCCTGGGTGTAAAATATCACACAATTCTATTTCCAAGATGCAATGGTGGATACAAGGAACTGCAGATGCTGCTTTGCAAAAAACAAAGACACAAAGTGCTGGAGTAACTCCACGGGTCAGGCAGCATCTTGGAGAACATAGAAAGGTGACGCTTCGGGTCTTCAGACTGATTGTGGTCAGGGAGCTGGGGGCAGAAAGCTGGAAGAATGGAAGGGCAAAGTCTGGCGTGTGATAGGTGGATACTGGTGAGGGGGGTTTTGACAAGCAGATCGTTGGACAAAGTGAGGAGATGAAAAAGACAAAATGTGTGAGATCAGGATCAAAGAGGTACGAATTGTGAAGCCAGAGGAAGGCGTGAGGTGGAAGGGGGAGGTGAGGCGATCAGATGGGGCACACAGAAGGGGGGGGGGGGGTGGAGGGTTGGTAAAAGTGGTGGGATGTAGGTTAGTTACCTCCTAAACCTCTCCATGCCATGTATCCAAATATCTTTTAAATGTCGTTATTCTACCGCCCTCAACCATTTCCTCTGGCACCTCGTTCCATATCCCCACCACTCTCTGAGTGAAAAAGTTACCCCTCAAATTCTGATTAAATCTTTCCCCTCTCACCATAAAACTATGCCCTCTAGTTCTTGATTCATCTGCCCTGGGAAAAAGTCTGCATTCACCCTGTTTATTCCTCTCGTGATTTTATGCACCTCTCTAAGATCACCCCTCAGCCTCATGCGCTCCAGGGAATGAAGTCCTAGTCTGCCCACCCTCTCCCTGTAACTCAGGCCCTTGAGGTATGATTCATTTTGGACAGTGTGTGAGCACATGATGTTAAAGTGTTTAGCATTTGAACATTTTGCAGCAAATTGTGTAGATAATAGCGTGGCAAGAGTGATTCCTTAAACCCTCAGGAATGATTAAATCAGCCGCTTACTGTGAACGTCACACCGCTCACAGTGGTGGTCTCCGGATACATCATACACTTTCAGCTGCTGCCATGACAACTAGCTGCAGCACCATCAATTTATAAATGTAGGAACAGACAAGATTATGAATATGTCCCAAGGAAGACAGTGTTATATCAAACGGATGAGTAAAAGCAAATGGGTATTTCTGCAGAAATATAATTACATCCTGCACTAAGGGGAAGTGGGCTAAAGGGCCTGTTCCACTTTCACGACCTAATTCACGACCTTTTTTACTCGTGGACATTTTTCATCAGGCTAGAAAAAACGCCCCGACCTACTTGATGCCACGAGTACCTACGACTAGCATCACGGCCTGTTACGACCTACCTACGACCTCCTACGACCTTGTGACGACCATGCTGCGAGTATGAGTCGAGGGCAGAGGTCGTGAATTAGATCGTGCAAGTGGGACAGGCCCTTCAATCTTTTATAACAGACTTCATTCGAGCAAAAGGCTGCTCAGTGGGAAACGACCATTTAAAGGGCACCAGCTTGTTAGTTCGATAGGGACTATGTCATAAGATTTTTATGAAAAGGTCAAACTTAAAAGTAGAATTCCTCCCTGTACAGTTTCCAAATGACGAGCCGACTAACTCGAGTCACAGGTCCCTGCGTTTTTTTAAATGCTGAACCATTGAGATTTGAGCCTTGGTGGCAAAGGTTTTGTGTGATAATTGATGGGGCAAAATTATGCATCGTAATTGTGGCTGAACTGTCAGATCTATTGAAGTACAACATGGTGCTGGAGGAAATCAGCGTATTATAGAATCATAGAGTGATACTGTGTTGAAACAGGCCCTTCGACCCTCTTGCCCACACTGGCCAACATGTCCCAGCTACACTCGTCCAACCTGCCTGCGTTGGGCCCATATCCCTCCAAACCTGTCTTATCCATGTGCCTGTCTAAGTGTTTCTTAAATGTTGGGATAGTCCCTGCCTCAATTATTTCCTCTGGCAGCTTGTTCCATGCACCCACCACCCTTTGTGTGAAAATGTTACCCCTCAGATTCCTATTTAATCTTTTCCCCTTCACCTTAAACTTATTGGATCGAGCAGCATCTGTGGAGGGACGGGTCGGGACCCTTCTTCAAGTCAAGTCATATTTATTTATATAGCACATTTAAAAAACAACTCTCGTTGGCCAAAGTGCTTTACATTTGTTATAAGAATAGCACAACAAAACAAACTACATACATATATACATGTAGCCCTCACTCAGAGGACGTCAGGAAAGTCTTGGGTGTATAGATAAGTTTTTAGTCTTGACTTTAAAGAGTCGATGGAGGGGGCAGTTCTGATGGGAAAGCTGGAAAAGAGCATTCAGACTGATGGAGTAGTGGGAAAGCTGGAAAAGAGAGGCAAGTGAGGTGAGGGGAGGGGGGGATTGGCAGATGAGTGGAGTAAATTAGGTGAAAAGGAGGGAAATTAATGTCAGATGAGAGAAGCTGTGGGGTGATATAGATTTGTAGGTTAATTGGTCTCTGTAAATTGTCCCCAGAATGGAGGGAGTGGGTGAGAAAGTGGGATGACATAGAACTGTGAACAGGTGATCGATGGTCGGCATGGACTCGGTGGGCCGATGGGCCTGTTTCCGTAATGTATCTTCCCATCAATTAATCAATCCTGCCTCTCCAGGAACCACATGCGAATGACAACCCAAGCATTAAAGGGTAGTGCAGTGCAGTGAGCTGGGCAGAGTTGTTTGAGAAGCTCTCTGTACAAGACACCAAGCGTAATCTGAAGGGCACATTGGCCTGACCAGGATGATAAAGACAACATTACAAGATTTCCTCCTGTTTTCTTTCTCAGTTAGAAAGACTATGTCAGCTAGTGTTAAGCCAGTTGAGTTTAGTTTAGAAATACAGCATGGGAAAAAGGCCCTTCTGCCCACCGAGTCTGCACCCTCCAGCGATCCCCACACACTAACACCATCCTACACACTAGGGACAATTTATAATTTTACTAAAGCCAAATAACCTATAAACTTGTACGTCTTTAGAGTGTGGGAAGAAACCGGAGCACCCAGAGAAAACCCACGCAGGTCACGGGGAGAACGTGCAAACCCCATGCAGACAGCACCCGTAGTCTCTGGCGCTGTAAGGCAGCAACTCTACCGCTGCGACACCGTGCCGGCCAGGGCAACAGTTGGTGCACCCCCTGAAGTTCAGGATCAGCTGGCTACAGTCAAGCGGAGAGCGTCGAGCACCTGGGCTTTCTGCAGCACTGTGTCCAACTGACCGTGGCATCTAGAACCACAACGGTGCACACAGGCCGTCAGCCTGAACATACATGACAGGAAGGCAGACTAAACACAAGTCTCAGGTGCACCCCAGAGGGGGTTTAATGTATTATGATCACCTGATAAGAAAAAAGGCCGCAGTTGTTTTAAAGTTTCAAACTACATCAGATGCTTGCTGAAGATTAGTTGAAGACAAGAATGGTAAATGACAAGGTTGTTCGACTGAATTTTTACATTGGGTGCCAAGAAGAACAGTGAAAGCTCAGTTGGAGACACAAGGAACTGCAGATGTTTGCACTATTATGGTTACATGATATTATAGTTATCGATTTATTATATTATAGATCTTTTTAAAGCTGCAGGAAGTAGGAATTTCATTGCTCCGCTGCCAATAAAAATGACAAATTAAACATTCTTGTTTCTTCAATTCCACAAACTCTACAATTAAAAAGAAGGTAAACAGCAAGGAATACTCAGCAGGCCGGGCAGCATCTACAGGGAGTTTTGTTTAGTTCAGTTTAGAGATACAGTGGGGTAACAGCCCCTTCGGCCCACTGAGTCTGCACCGACCAGCAATCCCTGCAACATTAACACTATGCTACACACACTCGCGACAATTTACACTTACACATACCATTTTAACTTATACCAAGCTAATTAACCTACAAACAAACGTGTACGACTTTGGAGTGTGGAAGGAAACCGAAGATCTCGGAGAAAACCCACATGGTCACGGGGAGAACGTACAAAGTCCGTACCGACAAGGAGACAGGTACAGAGCTAGATAGGGCTCTTAAAAATAGCAGAGTCAGGGGATATGGGGAGAAGGCAGGAACGGGGTACTGATTGGGGATGATCAGCCATGATCACATTGAATGGCGGTGCTGGCTCGAAGGGCCGAATGGCCTACTCCTGCACCTATTGTCTATTGACAGCACCCATAGTCAGTTATAAATTTAACTCGGGGGCAACTCTACCACTGCGCCGCCCTAAAACAAAAGTTCAACGACCTTTCCCCTGATTCCGATCATCACAATCAAACTGTTCCTCAATCTGCTGGATATTCCCAGAGTTTTTATCCCTATCTTTGCCGCATTTTGCTTTTGGGAATTTCCATTGAAAGCCAAGCCTTACCTGCATGTCAGAATTAGTGAAGCTGCAGGCAGACAGGTAGTTTGTGTGCATCGCCACAGATTTCTTCTTGGCCGCCATGGTCTCATTTTTATCAAAGGTCAGTGGGTACACAGAGCACTTGTTGTCCAAACCTCTGGAAAAGTCAAAGAGAATTACAGGATGTAACTTGGGATTGTTTTCTCTGGAACGCCGGAGGTGGAGGGGAGACCTGACAGAAGTGTATAGAGAGGCGTAGACAGAGTAGACAGTCAGAACCTTTCTCCCAGGAGGGGAGATGTTGGAATCTTCAGCCAAACACAAAGTGCCGGAGGAACTTGTGGGGGATCTTATAGAAACATATAAAATTATAAAAGGCCTGGACAAGCTAGATGCAGGAAAAATGTTCCCAATGTTGGGCGAGTCCAGAACCAGGGGCCACAATCTTAGACTAAAGGGGAGGTAATTTAAGACTGAGGTGAGAAAAAATGTTTTCACCCAGAGAGTTGTGAATTTATGGAATTCCCTGCCACAGAGGGCAGTGGAGGCCAAGTCACTGGATGGATTTAAGAGGGAGTTAGATAGAGCTCTAGGGGCTAGTGGAGTCAAGGGATATGGGGAGAAGGCAGGCACGGGTTATTGATAGGGGAAGATCAGCCATGATCACAATGAATGGCGGTGCTGGCTGAAAGGGCCGAATGGCCTCCTCCTGCACCTATTTTCTAAGTTTCTATGAACACAGCGGGTCAGGCAGCTTCTGTGGAGGGAATGGGCAGGTGACATTTCAGGCCGCGCCCCTTCTTCTGTATGGGGGAGTAAGCTGGACAAGAGAGGTAGGTTGGGACAATACTTTAAAAGTGATAGGTGGATGCAGGAGAGGGTGGAGGAAGATGGGTGGAGTAAGTGGCAAAGGTTAGAGGTGAAAAGAAGACAAAAAAGGTGTCAGATAAGGAGAGTAGGAGTGAAATGTAAAACTGGAGGGAGGGATATGGGTGGAAGGGGACAGAGGGGAGTTGAAAGAGCGGAGGTAAAATGGAAATGGGGACTTGGGGGTGGGCAATGAGCGTACGGAGGAAGGGAAAGGGCAGTGTGGCTGGGGCGACGGGAGAAATAGGTGCACATTGGGGTGGGGACGGGCATTCTTCAAGATGGAGAATTCAAAGTTCATACTGTTGGGGTATAACCTACCCAAGCGGAATATGAGGTGTTGTTCCTCCGGTTTGCGTGTGGCGTGTCGCCTCACTCTGGCAATGGAGGAGGCCAAGGGCAGGTAGGTCAGTGTGGGATTGACACAAAATGCTGGAGTAACTCAGCGGGTCAGGCGGCATCACTGGAGAGAAGGAACGGGTGACGTTCTCGGGTCGGGACCCTTCTTCAGACTGAGAGTCGGGGGCGAGAAATATAGAAGGGTCAGGTGTGAAAACGCCAGATCAAGGCATATGGTGATAAGGACATGTAGAATGGTTCATTGCTAGCCGAGGGGAAGGTGACAACGGAATGGGAAGAGGAGTTAACATGGTTAGCAACTGAGAATTCCACAGATTCACAACCCACTGTGTGAAAAAGTGTTTCCTCATCTCCGTTCCAAATGGCTTACCCCTTATTCTTAAACTGTGGCCCCTGGTTCTGGGACTCCCCCAACATCTGGAACATGTTTCCTGCCTCTTGTTCCCTCTTATTTGTTTCAATAAGATCTGCCTCTCATCCTTCTAAAATACAGAGTATACAAGCCCAGTCGCTCCATTCTATCAACATATGACAGTCCTGCCATCCCCTGAATTAACCTGGTGAACCTACGCTGCACTCCCTCAATAGCAGATTCCACCCTAGCTTATGGAAGGACCGTTCAGTAGTCTGTTTAATGAAAAAAAGAGGAAAGGGGAAGTTGGACATCACGGAAAATACTGAGCAGGATCGGGCAAGGATGCAGGAAGGAGGGAAATCCTGTCCGTTCATGTTTTTTTAAATCCCGGGGGATTTTAACCAGAAAGTTTGCAGCGTCTGATAAAAGATGCAGTTACTAAAGTGGCGTTTAAGTGCTTTTAGACAGGCATATGGATATGCATGGAATGGAAAGATATGGACCATGTGGAGGCAGAGGAGATTAGGTTGGCATCATGTTCGGCCCAAGCATGTGGGCCGAAGGGCCTGTTCATGTGCTGTACTGTTCTGTAGAAACAAAGAACTGCAGATGCTGGTTTATATTAAAAATGGAGAGAGTTGGTATGTCCCATTTGCGTAATGCTCATAAAACTATTTGTTTTTCTCTTTTCCCTCTTTCTCTTTCTCTTCTTTTCTAGGGTCTATTTCTTAACTCTTTTTCTTTTGTTTTTAATTTTGTTCTTATAGGGTCTTCGTCCTTTCTTGTTGTCACATTTTCTACACTTTCTACACTTTCACTTTTTCCTTCACTTTCTTCTTTCTCTCAGTCTCGTCCTTTCCCTTTTCTAGTGTAAAAAACAAATGGAGTACATTAATTGTAAGAAGATATAAGTGACGAGTACTAATGTATGTGGTTGTAATGTAATGTACTTCTAATGAATAAAAAATAAAAAAATAAAAATAAAAAATATTAAAAATGGACACAATGTACCAGAGTAACTCAGCGGGTCAGGCAGCATCTCTGGAAAAAAAAGGAATAGGTGACATTCTGGGTATGGAGCAGAAGACGGGTCCTGACCCGAAACGTTATCCATTGTTTTTCTCCAGAGATGCTGCCTGAACCGCTGAGTTACTCCGTGTCTATCTTCTGTTCAGTTCTGTGATCGATGTTCTAAAATGGAAATGAAGTAGGACAGGCAGCGAGGAATCGCCCAATGCAACTGTACTCACCCGCATGCAATGGCGCAGCCCGATGGCGCATAGGCGCATGCCATCACCCAGGTGCAGGGCATGGTCACTGCGTGTTCCTGCAAAAATATACACCCTGGTCAACCCAGCACCACCTGGCAATGGTGGGTCCAACCCCACAGTCCCCACGCAAGCGCAGCGTGTGTTAAACTCAGCGAGTCTCCACAATACGGACGGGACCTCCAATTAACGGTAAACTTGTACCGAGACAGCTCTGGAAACAGAGTTCTCCAGGGAATCCCTGGGCAGTATCTGTGGGCTCGGTGGATTCAGTGTTGCAGCAGAGGGCACGTGTCCGCAGTGTGAGTTTGTCGTCCACCATGAACAGGAGGCTGTGAACCCACGTGGCTGTGTCTGTGGGTGCTGAGGCCAGTCACACATCACACATCTCAGCCCTCGTATCAGGGGCTGATCTGCTGGCCACATCCACCTCCTGATACTATTCAACATGGGACCACTGCAGGCTCAGCTCAGCACATGCTCAAAGTCCATTTGTGCTTCTTTTAAAGTACACACAAATTAAAAAAAAAAGAGAGAGAGAAAGAGAGAAAAGAGAGGGAAGAGGGGAGGAAAGAGAGGGGGGAAGAGAGGGGAAGAGAGAGGAAGAGAGGGGGAAGAGGGGGGGAAGAGAGGGGAAGGGGAGGGGGAAGAGAGGGGGAAGAGAGGGGGAAGAGAGGAGGAAGAGGGGGAAGAGGGGGAAGAGGGGGAAGAGAGAGGAAGAGGGGGAAGAGGGGGAAGAGGGGGAAGAGAGGGGAAGAGGGGAAGAGAGGGGGAAGAGAGGGGAAGAGAGGGGAAGAGAGGGGAAGAGAGGGGGAAGAGAGGGGGAAGAGAGGGGGAAGAGAGGGGGAAGAGAGGGGGAAGAGAGGGGGAAGAGAGGAGAAGAGAGTGGTACTTCCCTGGCATGTTTATGTGGGCATGTGTGACCCCCCCCCCCCTGTTGGCCCATGTGGCCCCGGCTGCCAATTAAATGGCAATTAGCCGTGGGTATCCGGCCTGCTCCTCCGGCAGAACTGAACGGTTTTCAGAAGCCGTTTCATTCTCAGATACACCACCAGGACAAGGACAATGTGTTGGTGCTCCATGCTACTCACCTTGTTGGTGGTGAAAGCATCCACACGATAACCTTTCCATCCTGGAAGCGGAAGAAAGATCAGTCAGCACATATTCTCAGGCCAGCTGTTTACAGGGAGCACAGGATTACACAACACAGACACAAATCCTTCCGGTCTCCAAAGCTGGCAGCTGGTGCTCAGACGTAGGAAGGAACTGCAGATGCTGGTTTAAATCGAAGGACGACACAAAATACTGGAGTAACCCAGCGGGACAGGCAGCATCTCTGGAGAGAAGGGTGGACGGCCTCGGGTCGAGACCCTTCGTCAGACTCTTCTTCTGACAAAGTCTCGACCCAAAACGTCACCCATTCCTTCTCTCCAGAGATGCTGCCTGTCCCGCTGGGTTACTCCAGTATTTTGTACTTGGTGTTCAGATCCTCTTTCTCCTGAACAATGGGGACAGATGTGTCCACAATACTCTCGCCCCAAACACAGAGAGAGATTCATTCCATTTAGAACGGAGACAAGGAAACATTTTTTCTCACAGAGAGTGGTGAGTCTGTGGAATTCTCTGCCTCAGAGGGCGGTGGAGGCAGGTTCTCTGGATGCTTTCAAGAGAGAGCTAGATAGGGCTCTTAAAAATAGTGGAGTCAGGGGATATGGGGAGAAGGCAGGAACGGGGTACTGATTGGGGATGATCAGCCATGATCACATTGAATGGCGGTGCTGGCTCGAAGGGCCGAATGGCCTACTCCTGCACCTATTGTCTATTGTCTATCTATTATTCCCACACGCTGACACTGATTTGACAGAAAATTTTCACAGAGTCATACAGCAGGGAAACAGGCCCTTTGGCCCATCGTGTCCATGCAGCCCAAATGTCCCATCTGCACTGGTCCCATTTACCCACATTTGGCCCCTAAGGGAGCAACTCTACCGCTGCGCTACTGTGATGCCTGAGGGATGCTCTCTTCACTGTTCATCGCTGGTGCTGCAGAAATGCAGCCCACACTCAAACTGTCTCCACAGTGACCTAGTTGCGCTGTAGCACGTCAACCCACACAGGGATCTGAACCAGAATGCAGGGAGGAGGAACTGGGGGAAACATTGCTGCCGCACACAACAAATAGGTTTTGGGAAAGACACGGAAGGATAATGGCGGCAGTTTGCTGTGGGGTCAAGGAAAGAGCGTTCATGTCTCGGCCCTGTTTCCTCCACCGCACAAGAAGCACAAGACAGACACCATTGTATGCAGATGCCGAGAAGTGTGTTCAGTTCTGGCTGAACAACTTCTAATCTTGTGTGTGGACTCGTTAAGAAGAAGCAGTTTGCTGCTACCGAAAAGTCATTGAAAACATCTCATTGAACTACACTTTGTTTCGAAGGATATATTTGCACACTATCGCACACACATCAAAAGCATGCACCACACACCCACCCTCTCTCTCCCTCTTTCTTTCCCTCGTTCCCTCTTTCTCTCTCTCTCTTAACCATTTGACTATCGACTTGAACTTACATAATGTGTCTGTGCCTGTGAACTGGCATGTCTATGTGGGCATACATGCGCCTATAGAGTCACACAGCACGGAAACAGGCCCTTCGGCCCAAACCGACCAAGTTGACATATCGGACGAGTCCCATTTGCCTGTGTTTGGCCCACAGCTCTCTAAACTCTTCACATTCACATAGCTGTCCAAATGTCCATTAAAAGTCATAATTGTGTCCGTTTCCAGAGGTTCCTCTGGCAGCTCAGTCCATATATGGAATACCTTCAGTGAAAATGTTGCCTCTCCTTAAATCTCTCCCCTCTCACTTTAAGCCTCTGCCCACTCATTTTAATATCCACCACTTGCATCCCCAAATGGGTTTGTGTACTCATGGGTGGTCATAGTCTATACTGGGATGAATGGACGAATGAATGAATGAATGGATGAATGAATGAATGAATGAATGAATACTTTATTGTCACATGTGACAAGTCACAGTGAAATTCTTCGCTTGCGTACCCAATGTACGCAAATAGTCGCCCATGAAAAGTGTTTGGATACGCTTGAGGCAGGAAACATGTTCCCGATGTTGGGGGAGTCCAGAACCAGGGGCCACAGTTTAAGAATAAGGAGTAAGCCATTTAGAACGGAGACGAGGAAACACTTTTTCTCACAGAGAGTTGTGAGTCTGTGGAATTCTCTGCCTCAGTGGGCAGTGGAGGCGGGTTCTCTGGATGCTTTCAAGAGAGAGCTAGATAGGGCTCTTAAAAACAGCGGAGGCAGGGGGATATGGGGAGAAGGCAGGAACGGGGTACTGATTGGAAATGATCAGCCATGATCACATTGAATGGCGGTGCTGGCTCGAAGGGTCGAATGGCCTACTCCTGCATCTATTGTCTATTGAAGGGCACTGACAAAGTTACAAAGTACCCACGGTCTAGGTCCCCCTTTGTTCTCCCCCCCTCCCTCACAGCTGTCCCCTCACGCTGGGTCCTCCTTTGTTCCTTCCCCCAGCAGTGGCGTCCTCACTTCCACGTGTCTATCCTCGTCCATCGGTTGGCTTCTGAGACACGGATTACCGACAGCATCTCACAGAGGTGCCATCAACACTGTCTCTGCAAAAACCCCCAACATCAGGTCAGGATAAGAGAACCAATCTCAGCGTCTCATCCCCAGCCAAACTCCAGGCATTGCAGTTCTAATTAAGCTTAGCCGACTCCATTGGGCATCCTCCATCATTCACATGCCTGACCCTGGAGCCTGCGCTCAGAGTTCCTCAATGACAATAGACAATAAACAATAGGTGCAGGAGTAGGCCATTCGGCCCTTCGAGCCAGCACCGCCATTCAATGTGATCATGGCTGATCATCCCCAATCAGTACCCCGTTCCTGCCTTCTCCCCATATCCCCCGACTCCGCTATTTTTAAGAGCCCTATCTAGCTCTCTCTTGAAAGCATCCAGAGAACCGGCCTCCACCGCCCTCTGAGGCAGAGAATTCCACAGACTCACCACTCTCTGTGAGAAAAAGTGTTTCCTCGTCTCCGTTCTAAATGGCTTACTCCTTATCCTTAAACTGTGGCCCCTGGCAAAATGGCAAGTGGCTACTTGGTGGTCAAAGGATACGATACCAGCGTGTCCTCAACACCTTCTCGAGAAACAGTGGCACAGTGGTAGAGCTGTTGCCTCACAGCGCCAGAGATCTGGTTCAATCCCGACTCCGGGTGCTGTCTGTACGTAGTTTGTACATTCTCCCCGTGACCTCGAGGGTTTTCTCCGGGTGTTCCGGTCTCCTTCCACACCCCAAAGACGTGCAGGCTTGTAGGTTAATTGGCTTCTGAAAATTGCCCTGAGTGCAAGGAATGGATGCAAGAGTGACCAGGTGACCCTGTATCTTTGCTGTATCTCTAAACTAAACTAATCCTTTCCAGTCTACACTCAATCGACAGAAGGTTCTATTCTCAAGACAGGCAGCGATTGTCAACAATTGCCATCCGCGCTAACAATGTCCACATTCTGTGAATGGAAACAAAATGTTCCAGTGTATCTCTGTAGTAGAAGAAGCTTGATCATTAGTGGGGAGAGTGAAGCACCCTGGAGATTGACCTTGTTACATTTAATTAACAGACCAGGTTGAGTCTGCAGCATGACATGCTAACACTACCACTGGGACGAGCCCATGGTCCACACACAAACATCCAGGCTGCCTCTCCACTCTGTCCCAGATCTGGCCCAGATCTCCAGTCAAAGACTTCAGCATCACTGTTCGGCAGCTTGCAGCGCCAGAGACCCGGGTTCGATCCTGACCACGGGTGCTGTCTGTGTGAAGTTTGTACGTTCTTACTGGGACCACGTGGGTTTTCTCCAGGTGCTCTGGTTACCCCCCCCCCACATTCCAAAGACGTGCAGGTTTGTAGGCTAATTGGCTTCTGTAAATTGTCCCTAATGTGTGGGATAGGTTTGGTGTACGGGTTATCATTGGTCGGCGCACACCTGGTGGGCTGAAGGTCTGAAGAATGGCCTCGACCCAAAACGTCAGTCTATCCATGTTCTCCAGCGGTGCTGCCTGACCCACTGTGTTACTCCAGCACTTTGTGTCCCTTTGTGTGTCAACCGGCATCTACAGTTCTTTGTTTCCATAGGAAAAAAATGTAGGTGTGCGTAAATAGGAATGGAAACGAGAGTCTGTTTAATTCTCAGCCGGAGTGAGCCACTTCAGACACGTGGTGTTAATAAAACAAATGAGCTTCCGCCTGCACTGCAGGGAGACATTATGTTGGGTTCTTTTGACAGACGTCACTCCTCTCCGGGGATTGAGGGGAACAGGTGCAGAGTCTGTGCCTGGAGTCTATTGATTGCCTGCACCCTGATAGTGAACCCAGTGGCAACTCTTCACATTAACCTCAATGATCAGTCATCACTTGAAGCAGAGAGGCAACATTATTTCTTTCCTCTTCAAAGTGAACAAAATGCTCTGGCTTGTGTAGGAAGGAACTGCAGATGCTGGTTTACACCGAAGATAGACACGGAACAAAATGCTGCAGTAACTCCGCGGGTCAGACTGTATTTCTGAAGAGAAGGTATAGGTGGTGTTTCGGCTAAAAACTTCACCTTCTCTCCAGAGATGCTGCCTGATCCGCTGAGTTACTCCAGCATTTTGTGTCTAAAATACTCTGGCTTTCCAGTCAGTTTGTAATCTCCCTCGCATAGACAAGCTGCATTATTTTTTTTCATCCAGATCTTGGAAGAATAAAGTGGAAGAAGAATTGGACTTTATTGCCTTCCATCACAGTGAGGAATGTGGGGAATCCGCTGTGGTGGATGTTTATGTTAACTTTTATGTAGTTGTGTGTCTTGTTGGGGGGGTTTCCGTACGGCTGTATGGTGATTCGCATAACACTTCAACTCCCCCTCCCATTCCGAATCCGACCTTTCTGTCCTGGGCCTCCTCCATGGCCAGAGTGAGGACCACCGTAAATTGGAGGAGCAGCACCTCATATTTCGCTTGGGTAGTTTACACCCCAGCGGTATGAACATTGACTTCTCCAATGTCAGGTAGTCCTCGCTTTCTCCCTCCTTCCCCTCCCCTTCCCAGATCTCCCACAGCCCACTGTCTCCGCCTCTTCCTTTCTTTCCCTCCCCCCCCCCCCGACATCAGCCTGAAGAAGGGTCTCGACCCGAAACGTCGCCTATTCCTTCGCTCCATAGATGCTGCCTCACCCGCTGAGTTTCTCCAGCTTTTTTGTCCACCTTTGATTTTTCCAGCATCTGCAGTTCTTTCTTAAACTGAACCTTAATTGGTACACGTGACAATAAAAGACCTCTGAAAGCTTTGAAGTTGGTCGTTCTCTCTGGGTGCATCGGTGCGGGGAGAGATAACAGATTGCCTCAGGAACGTTGCGGCAATCGGGGGGGATATCAGGGCACCACAGGGGCTTTGATCAGACGAGGTGGGGCTCTGAGATACAACAGACAGGCAGATGGACAACGGTGACGCAGGCAGCTTGTGCAACGGATCAGCGCACAAATCCTCAGCTGCGATTATATCCAGCCCTTCAGCCACACACTCACTGAGATACACAGCACGGAAACCGCCCCTCGGCCCTCCGAGTCCACGCCGATCGCCCGGCACCCATTTACACTAATCCCACATTATTCCCACTCTCATATTCTCCCTACATATTCATCCTCCTCCCCCATTCTACCACTCACCCACACACCAAGGGCGATTTACAGCAGTCAATTAATTCCTACAAACCCACACGTCTGTGGAGGAAACCAGAGAAGACCTACAGTCACAGGGAGGACGTGCCAACACCACATGGACAGCACTGGAGTGGACCCAGATCTTGGGCACTGTGAGGCAGTGGCTCTACCACAGTGCCACAAAGGTTAGGAAGCAACTGCAGGCAATGTAAGAACTCGTCTGACGTAGCACTATATTTGTGAAATGCCAACAGCCTTTCTCTCAGTCCCATGTGTCACTTACTCCTGTCCTACATTTTTCAGTGAAGGTTCTTCTAATTAGAGAAAAGAAATGCCCCAAAATGATATTTTCCATTAAGGCCCAATACCTGTACCAAGTACAAGCATGTTATACATCCACCTCATGACTGCTGTCTAACACTGATATTTAATCTACCAATTGTGTTACCATCGGGAAGAAGGTACATGAGCCTGAAAACCATGACCACCAAATTTGAGCACAGCTTCTTCTCAGCAACTATCAGGTTCCTGAACACTACACAACACTAAATTCAGCAACATTGACCTTCCATGGACTGTGTCTTTGGTTGCATTTTGGTTTTGCACAATTATGATTTCCTGGTGTTACAGTTATTAATTTGTTGTATTCTTATGGTTAGAAATGGATTTGCCTGTTAGGCCTGTAAGATGTATGAATGAAGGTCGATTATATTGGGCACAGAGTTTTTCGTAGTAACTCAGCGGGTCAGGTAGCATCTCTGGAGAACATAGATAGGCGACATAGATAGATGACCTATTCATGTTCTCCGGAAATGCTGCCCGATCTGCTGGGTTACTCCAGTACTTTGTGTCTTTTTTTGTAAACCAGCATCTGCAGTTCCTTGTGTCTACATCGATTCCAATGGCTTTTACACTCCTTATTTCCAAACAGGGATTTTACACTTGGCATGGCCACATCTTTTTCCACGCATTGAGAAGGTTATCCATATTTTTCATTACAAGAAACACAGCAATCGTCCCTCAAAGTATTTGAAATTAAACATTCCCATCCCAACTCTAAACTTGAGTTACACCGATCAGAACTTTTAATTCACAAATTTAAGGTGAGATCATTTTTTTTTTTAAATAGCAAAATCATAAATAGGCATTTATCAAATAGGAAATAGCTTAACGATAAAAACTAGCGTGTTGTCTGGAACATAGGTGTCCGGGGTTATGGGGAGAAGAATGGGGACAGGAGGGAGAGATAGACCAGCCATGATTGAATGGCGGAGTAAACACGATGGGCCGAATGGCCTAATTCTGCTCCTATCACATATGACCTCATGATTGCTGCTACCCTGAATCTTTCTCACACTTGCTACTCGTGTTCCTGACGCCAGCCCCCGTGATAAATGAATGAATGAATCATACTTTATCACATGTGACATGCCACAGTGAAGTTCTTTCTGTTGCATGCACAAGTGTGCAAAGAGTGGCCACATGTACGGTGCCGAGAAAGTTGCAAAGTATTCCACTTAGACCCCAATGGCCCCTCTTTGTTCTTGGTGTCCCCCCCCACGCTGGGTCCCTCTTTGTTCTCTGGGTGATGTTGTTACACAGTCTGACAACAAAAGAGTTATCCTTCTGCAGCATTTGCACAGTTGTGACCAGACCCTGGCGATGAATGAGTTTGAATGCAATGGGATGTTACAATGCCTCCACCACCACTCCCGGCTGTATGTCCCGCTCAACGGGTGAACATTTTCCCCGAAAACACCTTTACAGCGCACTGAAAATTCTAGACACACTTTGCAAACCTTTATTCTCCCCTGCATGCGAGAGCTCTCAGAATACAACCAATGGAGGGTTTCATGGTGGAGCGTTACAATCCCATTGATGCATTTGGAGGCAAGCATTGCCGATCACACCACGCTCCATACTGGGGTGGGAGATTGCAACCTTCACGTGGTCCGCCCTGTTTCAACGAATGCAATCAACCTGGCATGCACAATCAAATAAGATCGAATAGAACAAGTTGTCTTACAACTTTAGGGCTGTGCACGCCATACACAAGAAGAAGAAGATGCTCGATACTGATCTGACCTGTGAGGAACTGACGATTCTCCGCTTGTCCCTGCACCAGTCCATGCACAGCACTTTGTTTCCATGGCCTTTCAGAGTCCGCCTTGTCTTCATTACAAACTGTCCGAGCGCCTCTGTTCGCTCAGCCACCTGGTGAACTAAACCGAACAGCAGAAAAAATATATATATTATTGGTAACTTTTAAAACCCAGTCGCAAAGTGCAAGATTTCAAAATGGTTGACACCATCCACCTGAAGTGCATTGTTCCCATCAAGGGGCCACTATCGCAACATTTAAAAGACACTTGAATCAGGTTCGTGAATAGGAAAGGTTTAGAGGGATATGGACCAAATACAGGCAAATCAGATGAGCTGAGATGGGGCATCTTAGTCTACACAGACGAGTTGGGCCGATGGGCTTGTTTGACTCTGTGACACTGCCGTGAATAAATTACTAACTTGTTAACTTAAAGGTCTGGATATTGGTCTGACAAAAGACAATAGGTGCAGGAGTAGGCCATTCAGTCCTTCGAGCCAGCACCGCCATTCAAAGTGATCATGGCTGATCATCCACAATCAGTACCTGGTTCCTGCCTTATCCCCATATCCCCTGACTCCACTATCTTTAAGAGCTCTATCTAACTCTCTCTTGAAAACATCCAGATAACTGGCCTCCAACCGCTTTCTGAGGCAGAGAATTCCACAGACTCACAACCCTCTGTGTGAAAAGTTTTTCCTCATCTCCGTTCCTTACCCTTTATTCTTAAACTGTGGCCCCTGGTTCTGGACTCCCCCAACATCGGGAACATGTTTCCTGCCTCTAGCGTGTCCAAATAATAATCTTGTACGTTTCAATAAGATTCCCTCTCATCCTTCTAAATTCCAGAGTGTACAAGCCCAGCCACTCCATTCTATCAACACATAAATAATTTTAGATCATTATAGTCTCAGCGATGATGACCTATATTAGCCCCCTTATTTGTAGGGGGGGGGAGAGGGAAATATGGGACCTAGGGGTGGGAGATGAGTGTATTAAGGAGGGGGAAAGTGCAAGGTGTTCAGGATGATGGGAGGTGGTGGGAGAATTGTGTGCACAAGGTGGGAGAGTGTGTGTGTGCGTGTGTATATGGGGGGTATTTGAAACTGGGAGAACTCAATGTTCATATAAGCTGCCCAAGCAAAACAAAGTTGCATTCCTGATGCTGCATTTATTGGAGAAACTAATTTATTCTTTGTCATCAAGTCCAGGGAAAAATAATACAAGTTTAAATTGCCATTGGCTTCACTGTCAGAGTTATTTGGGTTGTTACCCATTAGCTCAGTATGAGGGTGGAATCAGTACATGGCCAATGAGAACAAACAGTTGCAAAAGGCTCAGACTTGTTTGAACTTGTCTAATACATCATCAGGGAAGAGACTGACCCCAAATAACAATCTGAAGTTGTTGCTTCAGTTTACTTTGTCATTCTTCAAATTTCCTTAATACTTTAAATGGAAGAATATTATATAAATAACTCTATCAGTTTGTGGTCATCTCGCCATTTTCCCCCCAAGGTTATGACTTAATGTGTTGGCTGGCTAATGTGCCAAAGGCTAATGTATCAAAGCTGATGTCTTTTAACAAAATGCGATTAGGAGGCGGTTTATCTAATCTGCCTGAGCATTCCGAGTTGGTTAGCAGTGAGATGTGGATCACCAGTGACCTAATGAGCAAATGAATATGGTCACTCGTGATCATATTTCGCAGAACATAGAACAGTACAGCACAGAAGCAGGCCCTTCGGCCCACAATGTCTGTGTTGAACATGATGCCAAAACCAACTCGTATCTGCCTGCACCTAATCCCTGTGCCTATCCAAAAATCTCTTAAACGCCACTATCATATCTGCCTCCACCACCACCCCTGGCAGCATGTTCCAGGCACCCACCACCCTCTGTCTGTGTATAAACTAGCCCCGCACAGCTCCTTTAAATTCTGCCCCTCTCACCCTATACCTCTGCCCCAGTGTTTAATTTTCCCATTTGATTTTGATTGTTTACCTTATCTATCCCTCTCATAATTCAATCAGATCCTTGTCTGATTGGGGAAAAGAGAAATCAGTCAGTCAGCAGACAGTCAGAACCTATCCCCTATGTTAAAGGCTAGAGCGCATAGCTTTATAGGTGAAAGGTGCAAAGCATAGGGAGATAAGCAGACATACACATACAGGGTGGTAGGTGCCTGGAACACAGTGGCTGGGGTGATGATGGAAACAGATATGATAGAGGCTTTTCGATAGACACATGGATGTGCAGGGAATGGAAGCATATGGATTATGTTCAGACAGAGGATATTAGTTTAACTTGGCATCATATCAGGTGGGAACTTCATGGGCCGAATGGGCTGTTCCTGTGTGGTACGTTTCTAGATTCTATCTTCTATGTTCATATCTTATTTCTAATAGAGTCTCGCTACATAATCCAATGGATAGGCCCACTGTACGGCCTATTGAATAAATCCTAATCTGATGATATTGCTCAATTATTCGGGTTTGTAAACTATCTTAATGAACATAGAACATGGAGCAGGAACTGGCCCTTCAGCTCACAATGCCTGTTCCGAACACGGTCAAGATCAAATCCCATCCCATTCCAGAGCCTCCCCTTGATGGGAGGAAGGAATGGGTGTAAAAGAGAACTGAGAATAACACAAAGTGCTGGAGGAACTCAGCAGGTCAGGCAACATTTGTGGAGGCAATGGACAGATGATCTCTCCAGCACCACAGTCACCCTATTGCGTTTGTACACGGATCTTCCAGCCCCGGGTCCCATGTTTCCCTGTAATCTCCCCCCTTTTCTCTCTGCTCTCCCCTTCCCCCCATATCCTCCCTCTGACTTTACATTCCACTCCTCTTCTCTCCTGAACTGATACCCTTTCATCCCTTTTTCACCTCTAATCTTTGTCACTTACTCCATCCATCTGCCAGTTATTTCCCCCTCCCCTCCCCCCCTTCTCCCTTCATTGTATCTGCCCATCACTTGCCAGGCTTTGTCCTGCACCATCCTCTCTTATCCTGCTTTCTCCCTCCCCCCCCCCCCTTCAGTCTGAAGAGTCCCAACCCAAAACATCATCTGTCCATTCCCTCCACAGATGCTGCCTGACCCGCTGAGTTCCCCAAGAACTTTGTGCTTGGCTCAAGATTGCAACATCTGCAGTCTCTTGTGTCTCTGAAAAAAAACAACCACACTTCTCTAAAAGAGGATACGTGAACAGACAGACCTGGGGCACCTCAACTTACAAATCTATGCATTACAATTGCTGCTAAACCCAGTTAACACACTGGCCTTTGAATGGATGATATGGCCAGTGTGTTAAACTTATCTATACTCCCAAGCCTTTCTTGACGTCCTCTGAGCGAGGGCTATATGTATATATATATATATATATATATATATATATATATATATATATGTATATATGTATGTAGTTTTTTTTTATACTATTCTTATAACAAATGTAAAGCACTTTGGCCAACGAGAGTTGTTTTTTAAATGTGCTATATAAATAAATGTGACCACTTGACTTGACAGTGTTTGAGTAGCTGCAATCTTTTTTTCTTGTTCATGTTTTGATTTAAAAATGACATCTATTTTTTTAGGTGGCATGATGGATATCTTTCATTGAAGACAATGGGTAATGTTGACTTTAGTCCACAGTGTGATATGTGTATGAAATGTCTGATGCAGAGGAGGAGCCAAACTACCAAAAGAGATAGACAGAAAATGCTGGAGGAACTCAGTGGGACAGGCAGCATCCCTGGAGAGAAGGAATAGGTGACGTTTCAGGTCGAGACCCTTCTTCAGACCGTCTGGAGAAAAGGAATAGGTGATTCCTCCAACTCTCCAAAGGATGTTTCTATTTTCAGCAAAAATAAAATGCTGGAAATGCACAGTAGAATGTAGGGACTGCAGATGCTGATTTACCAACGGGTCAGACAGCATCCCTAGAGAACATGGACAGGTGATGTTTTGGGTCGGGACCCTTTGTCAGTCCAATCCGAAACATCACCTATCCATGTTCTCCAGAGATGCTGCCTGAGCCGCTGAGTTACTCCAGCATTTTGTGCCTTTCCAGTTCAACTCACCACAAGGCAGCTGAAATAACTAGGACAACATTGGCCCTAGAAAATGGTATACACAATCATGAGAGGAATAGATCAGGTAGAAGCACAGCCTCTTGCCCAGAGGATGGGAATCAAGAACCAGAGGAAAAGGTTGAAAGTGAGGGGGGAAAGATTTAATAGGAACCAGAGGGGTAGCTTTTTTACACAAAGGGTGGTAGGTGTATGGAACGAGCTGCCGGAGGAGATAGTTGAGGCAGGGACTATCTCAACGTTTAAGAAGCATCTAGACAAGTACATGGGATAGGACAGGTTTAGAGGGATATGGGCCAAATGCAGGCAGGTAGGACTAGTATGGATGGGTCATGTTGGCTGGTGGGCAAGTTGGACCAAAGGTGTCCATGCTATATGACTCTAAAATGACCTTTGGAGACAGCTATGTTTCTATGAAGGTTTTTCGATCTTCTGTATTCATATCTTATTTCTAACAGCAACTTGCTACAAAATGCAAGGCCCAAATTGCTGGGGGCCTATTGAATGATGAAGGCATGCTTTCTTCAGGGTGTGAGTGAGAAGGGTTGCTCTCAAGACGTTGGTGGCCGATGCCAGCTTGAACCAACGCAGTTTGACACAGCGAGTTGATATGGCTTAGACAAAAGTGCTGGAGAAACTCAGCGGGTGCAGCAGCATCTATGGAGCGAAGGGTTTCGGTCCGAAACGTTGCCTATTTCCTTCACTCCATAGATGCTGCTGCACCCGCTGAGTTTCTCCAGCACTTTTGTCTACCTTCGATTTTCTAGCATCTGCAGTTCCTTCTTAAGCAGAGTTGATATGGCTTGCTGGGCTATTAGAGGGGGTAGGTAGAGGGGGTCAGAGACATTGCTGTAGCTCAAAGACCATATATCCCCACCAGGCAAACATAGAAAATAGGTGCAGAAGTAGGCCATTCAGCCCTTCGAGTCAGCACCGCCATTCAATATGATCATGGCTGATCATCCAAAATCAGTACCCCATTCCTGCTTTCTCCCCATATCCCTTGATTCCGTTAGCCCTAAGAGCTAAATCTAACTCTTTCTTGAATAAATCCAGTGCATTGGCCTCCACTGCCTCCTGCGGCAGAGAATTCCACAGAATTCAACGACATTACTGAGACAGATGGATTATCACAACAACCTTTCAGTTTCCTGGCCATTACCAACACCAGCCTTTTCTCCAGATTATTTGATTAACTGAGTTTAAATTCCCCAGCTGTCGAATTGGAATTTGAACTTGTGCTTCCTGATCTCTAGTCCACTCCCCTGGATTACTAGGTTAGTCATTTAATCACCGTGTTATTTTTCACTTTAATAATGCCAGAACCCTAACACAGTGAAAGGGAAGGATGATATACAAAGTACTTGTTGAACACAGTGTATATTACCAGGTTTAACAAGCTGAAGCCTCCAAACCATAATAATTGCTCTTTGCAGCACATTGGTCCTGTTAGATAGAGACATACTGCATGGAATCAGGCCCTTCAGCCCAACCTGTTCATGCCATCAGGTCTATCAGATGCTCCATCTAAACTAGTTCCACTTGCCCGCGTTTGGCCCATATCCATCTAAACCTGTCCTTAACATGTACAGGTGCAAATATTGTTGTTGCACTTGCCTCTTTCGATGCCACGTATTTTAGTGTCATCTGCAATACTCTTTCTGATTCCATTTTTTAAGTGAAGTTCCGGTTAAGTGCAAGGTCTGGTCCCTGTTCAGGGAGTAAAATATGAAGAGAATCTCCTGAATTTTAGACTTGTTTTCGATGCATTCACCCCCTGTGGTACGAGTGAACCTCACATGGTTTTGTTAAAAGATAGACACAAATAGCCGGAGTAGCTTTTCAGGTCAGGCAGCATCTCTGGAGAAAGCGAGTAGGCTGAAGAAGGGTTTAGACCCAAAACATCACCCATTCCTCCTCTCCAGAGATGCTGCCTGACCCATTGAGTTGCTCCAGCATTTTCTGCCTACCTTCGGTGTAAACCAGCATCTGCAGTTCCTTCTTACACATGGTCTGCTAACATCCTTCAAGTTGGGGACACTGAACAATCTGAATTAATGGAAACTGATGTCCATAAATCAATAGTGATCATGTTTAAGACAGGCGGAACACATAACCGTACAGCACTAGAACAGGCCCTTCAGCCCACAATGTCCTTCTGAGCATGATGCCAAGTTAAACTGATTTAGTTTAGATTTTAGTTTCAGTTTAGATATATAGAGTGCAGAAACAGGCCCTTCGGCCCCACCGAGTCCGCAGTGACTAGCGATCCCCGCACATTAACGCTATCCTACACACACTGGGGACAATTTACATTTATACCCGGCCAATAAACCTACAAACCAAAACGTCTTTGGACTGTGGGAGGACAAACCCAAGGAGGTCATAGGGAGAACGTACAAACTGCGTACAGATGTCAGACGAAGACATACAGACGCACTCGTAGTCAGGATTGAACCCGGGTCTCTGGCGCTGTTAGGCATGAGCGTTACCACTGCGCTACCGTGCCACCCTCCTCTGCCTGCATGTGATCCATATCCCTCCATTCCCTGCATATCCAAATTGCCTATCTAAAAGCATCAAGGCTTACCATGAATATCTTTGAAATGAATGGCAGAGCTGTGATGAGGGATTGGCGAGAGCAGAGAGAATTCCCATGCACTGAAGATGCTTTTACTAATATACTACCGACTGTAAACATTCTAACATTGTCTGAGAAACATATTGGTTAAATATACATTTTGTGTGTGTGTGTACATAGAGTTATAGAGCCATACAGCACAGAAACAGGCCCTTCGGCCCAACTCATCCATGCCAACCCAGATGCCCAATCACCGCTAGTATCACATACCAACATTTGGATACAGCATGGAAACAGGCCCTTCGGCCCAACTCATCCATGCTGACCAACATGCTCATCTATGCTTATGCAATTTACCCACATTTGGCCCAAATCCCTCTAAACCTTTCCAATCCATGACTCGGTCAAAATGTCATTACAATTTTTGATTAAATATTTTTAAAATGCTGTTATTGTACCTGCCTTAACCACTTTCTCCGGCATGCTTAATTATACATAAATTATGTACAGAAAACATTTAAATGCAATGCTACAATAGATTTTTATCTCTACTTCTCTGCATCTACTTCTCTACATCGGCGAGACCAAGCGCAGACTCGGTGATCATTTCACTGAACCCCCCCCCCCGCTCAGTCCGTCTTAACCTACCTGATCCCCCGGTGGCTCAGCACTTCAACTCCCCCTCCCATTCCCAATCTGACCTTTCTGTCCAGGGCCTCCTCCATTGCCAGAGTGAGGCCCAGCGCAAATTGGAGGAACAGCACCTCATATCAATTTCGCTTGGGTAGTTTACACCCCAGCGGTATGAACATTGACTTCTCCAACTTCAGATGGCCCTTGCTTTCTCTCTCCATCCCCTTCCCAGTTCTCCCACTAGCCTTACTATCTCCGACTACATTCTATCTTTGTCCCGCCCCCTCACTTGTCACCAGCCTGAAGAAGGGTCTCGACCCGAAACGCCGCCCGTTCCTTCTCTCCAGAGATGCTGCCTCCCCCGCTGAGTTACTCCAGCATTTTGTGTCTACCTTCGATTTAAACCAGCATCTGCAGTTCTTTCTTACAGATTTCTAATACATATTGACCCAATCACTGATATTCTATCTAGATTATATTTATGCATACAGATCATTTTGTGTCTATCTTTGGTGTAAAGCAGCATCTGCAGTTCCTTCCGACACATATACAGGTTAGATTTAGGTTGTGGTTTGTTACTGTACAAGTATGCAAATAGATATATGATTTATTTATTATATATATATATATATATATATATATATATAGATAATAGATCCATATTATCCATATACAATAGATATAGATATCTATCGATAGAGCTTTATTGTAGGACTATGATTCTACGACTAGTTTCAT
>CM075989.1:19202943-19283646 GCA_038087875.1 Malacoraja senta
TGGGGACTGTAGGCCTGTAGAGTCGTCCAACTGCAAGTCTCGAAGAAGGGTCTCGACCCGAAAAGTCACCCATTCCTTCTCTCCAGAAATGCTGCCTGTGCCGCTGAGTTACCCCAGCATTTTATGTCTATCTTCAGCGTAAATCAGCATCGGCAGTTTCCTCCTAGTTTAGTTCAGAGATAATGTGAAAACAGGCCCTTCGGTGTATGGAACAAGCTGCCAGAGGAGGTAGTTGAGGCTGGGACTATCCCATCGTTTAAGAAACAGTTAGACAGGTACATGGATAGGACAGGTTTGGAGGGATATGGGCCAAACGCAGGCTAGTGTAGCTGGGACATTGTTGGCCGGTGTGGGCGAGTTGGACCAAAGGGTCTGTTTCCACACTATATCACTCTATGAGTCTACTGTTCTGCCACTGTGCCCACCCTTCAGCTGTCTAAGATCATCCCTAAACCTCCTGCGCTACAAGGAATGAAGTCCTAGCCTGCCCAAACTCTTAGTATAGTTCAGGCTCTCAAGTCGTGGCAAAGATCCCCATGAATCCTCTCTGCACCCTTTCCAATTTGAAGGCATAAACAAGCATCTTAGAAACATAGAAAATAGGTGCAGGAAGAGGCCATTCGGCCCTTCGAGCCAGCACCGCCATTCAATGTGATCATGGCTGATCGTCCCCTATCAATAACCCGTGCCTGCCTTCTCCCATATCCCTTGATTCCACTAGCCCCTAGAGCTCTATCCAACTCTCTCTTAAACCCATCCAGTGACTTGGCCTCCACTGCCCTCTGTGGCAGGGAATTCCATAAATTCACAACTCTCTGGGTGAAAGAGTTTTTTCTCACCTCAGTCTTAAATGGCTTACCCTTTATTCTAAGACTGTGGCCCCCTGGTTCTGGACTCGCCCAACATTGGGAACATTTTTCCTGCATCTAGCTTGTCCAGTCCTTTTATAATTTTACATGTTTCTATCTTCTGCAGGAGGGTGACCTTACCGATCAGTGGCTGGAGGTTATCCTCCATCACTTTGATCACTTGCTGGTAGATGTGGATAGCCAAGTCGCTCAGAATCTGCCTGTACTCAGACAGGTCAAAGTTTTTCAGGCACTGATCGTTTTGCCGAGGAGAGTTGTGTTTCATAAATTCCTTCATTAAAAAAAAACAAAAAAAAACGTTAAAAATATGATACGATAGAACTTTATTTATCCCAGGAGGAAAATTGATCTGCCAACAGTCATTAAAACACAGAATACACAAAACACATGAGATTAAAGTGATGAGTGGAAAGGCTTGGGGGTTGTACAAAGGTTGGGGAGGGTGGGGGGGTCAGTCTCAGTCTACCCCACGGCAGAAGGGGGAGGAGTTGTACAGTTTGATAGCCACAGGGAAGAAGGATCTCCTGTGGCGTTCTATGCTGCATCTTGGTGGAACCAGTCTGTTGCTGAAGATGCTCCTCAGGTTGACCAGTGTGTCATGGAGGGGGTGAGCTATGAAATAATAAGATGGAAGGGAGACCATCCGGACTATATTGAATGCACTTGTAACGTTGTCGGCGCCCTATACGTGGCGACTCTTTGCATACTTGAATGCAAAACAAGAAATTAGTTTAGTTTAGTAGAGAGATACAGCGTGGAAACAGGCCCTTCGGCCCATTGAGTCCATGCCAACCAACGATCATTCGTTCACACTAGTTCTACGTTATCCCAGTTTCACATCCTACATACTAGGGGCAAACTTACAGAGGCCAAGTAGCCGACAAACCTGCACATCTCTGGAATGTGGAAGGAAACCTGGAGCACCCGGGGAAAACCCACGCAGTCACAGGGAGAACGTACGAGACAGCACCCGTAGTCAGGATCGAACCCGTGCCTCTGGCACTGTAAGGCAGCAACTGTGCCACCCCACTAATGGATTATAAAAGTGATGAATAATGTTTAAGAAAATTGGAACATAAACTTTAATATTCAAACAGAAAGTAAAGTTGTTTCTAATGGACATTGGGGATATAAAGAGTGAACCTGGGGTTCAGACACGAATGTTGTTCCTTACCTCCTCTCCACTGTACTGCTTGAGACAGTTCAGAAAGTGCACACTGTTTGAAAGCCAGAAAGACAGCATCTCAAAATCTTCATTGTGATTCTGCGAAATACAGCAAGATTTGTAAGATTAAACATTAGCAAAATCTCATCTAACTTTCTTTAAAAAAGAGACAAAAGGAACTGCAGATGCTGGAGTCTTGAACAAAAATCAAAGTGCTGCAGGAACTCAGCGGGTCAGGCAGCATCTGTGGAGGGAATGGACAGACGAGGTTTAGGGTCAGGATTCTGATTGGAATAACATGACCCCACCTCTCTTTTCCAGCTTTCTCCCCCCCCCCCCTCGGCTCCATCGGTCTGAAAAATCCTCAAACTGAAATGTTGTCTGTCCACAGATGATGTATGACTCACTGAATTCCACCAGCACTTTGTTTTATTCTAATATCATGTTATTTTTTCACAGAGAGAGACAGAGAGACAGAGATAGACATAGAGACACAGAGGGGGACACAGAGGGAGGGGGGACACAGAGGGAGGGGGACACAGAGGGAGGGGGGACACAGAGGGAGGGGGACACAGAGGGAGGGGGGACACAGAGGGAGGGGGGACACAGAGGGAGGGGGGACACAGAGGGAGGGGGGACACAGAGGGAGGGGGGACACAGAGGGAGGGGGGACACAGAGGGAGGGGGGACACAGAGGGAGGGGGGACACAGAGGGGGGGGACACAGAGGGGGGGGACACAGAGAGGGGGACAGAGAGAGGTGAGGGGGACAGAGAGGTGAGGGGGACAGAGAGGTGAGGGGGACAGAGAGGTGAGGGGGACAGAGAGGTGAGGGGGACAGAGAGGTGAGGGGGACAGAGAGGTGAGGGGGACAGAGAGGTGAGGGGGACAGAGAGGTGAGGGGGACAGAGAGGTGAGGGGGAGGGGGGGGAGGGGGGGGGGAGGGGAGGGGGGGGAGGGTTAAGTTTTAATGCATTGAATTAATTCATAATCCCATGCAATGATTTCAAAATTTCAGTTCCTAATATTAAATCTACAACAGGCTCGTTTTGCTTTATGGTTGAAGTTAAAGGTCTCTTTAAGTTAATTTAAAAAAAAAAAACAAATCATATCTTGTAATATTTTATCTACCTTGGTGACGTCTTTGATCCCACCGATGATGGAGTTCATCAGGGATTTCAACATGTCTGCATCGTTGCTGTCATCAGCGTAGCGTACACACATGAAGAGAAGGTATGCGGGCAGCCCCGGGATCATGCTCACCACCACACCCTGTGGCTTCAGCCCTAACAGTAAAACAAAGGAGAATAGTCAGTAATCCGAAGTAAAATAACTATTTAGTATTTCCAGTCAAACCTACAGCCACCAGAAAAACTGAATGTTAAAGCTAGATGTGACACCAATTACAATAACTCAGATGCCCAGGAACGAAAGAGGCTTCAGAGAGTGGTCGACAATGCTCAGTCCATCACATGTACTGACCTCCCCACCATCGAAGCGATCTACAGGAGGCTCTGCCTGAACAAGCCAGCAATATCATCCAAGACTCTCACCGCCCTGGACACGCTCTCATCTCGCCACTACCATCAGGAGTGCAGGAGCCTCAAACACCATGATCACTAGATTCAGGAACAGCTGCTTCCAGCAACTATTCGGGTCCTAAACACCATATATATGAACCTCAGCAACAATGGACTTCTATGGACTGTTGCTATTGAGGGAGTGCAGCGTAGGTTTACAAGGTTAATTCCCGGGATGGCGGGACTGTCATATGCTAAGAGAATGGAGCAGCTGGGCTTGTACACTCTGGAGTTTAGAAGGATGAGAGGATATCTCATTGAAACACATAAGATTGTTAAGGGTTTAGACACGCTAGAGGCAGGAAACCTGATCCCGATATTGGGGGAGTCCAGAACCAGGGGCCACAGTTTAAGAATAAGGAGTAAGCCATTTAGAATGGAGACGAGGAAACATTTTTTCTCACAGAGAGTGGTGAGTCTGTGGAATTCTCTGCCTCAGAGGGCAGTGGAGGCAGGTTCTCTGGATGCTTTCAAGAGAGACCTAGATAGGGCTCTTAAAGATAGCGGAGTCAGGGGATATGGGGAGAAGGCAGGAACGGGGTACTGATTGGGAATGATCAGCCATGATCACATTGAATGGCAGAGCTGGCTCGAAGGGCCGAATGGCCTACTCCTGCACCTGTTGTCTATTGTCTAAGGTTACACGACGGCCTTTGGTTTTGCGCTATTGTTATTTAATATTATTGATTATTCATTTATTGTGCAGGTCCATCACCGATTTTCTGGCAACTAGTGGTCTGGCACCTCCTCTAATCATGTCAAAATTACGAGAGCGTACATTAAACCCCCCCCCCCTCTGCCAGAAATCCCCCCCCAAAATGTGGTGCCAAGGCCGGGTGAGGCGGCCCATCTCGACCTCATCGGGACGTCCATGTTGAGCCGGGTGGAATCTGCTCCCTGCGGCCGAGGCTCTGGAACTCCAGCCTGGCCGGAGCCGGCAGATCCGTTCCCATTGCCGACTTCCACAGCCGACTTTGCGGGGCCAGTATCCCGGCCCCCCCCCGCGGCCTAGGCGGAACATTCCGGTGCTGTTGGACTCCTCTCGGAAGCCGTGACCTCTGTGGTCCAGCAAAACGGCTAATCCAGAAAAGCTCTGGAAAAGGGTGCCGGAAAATCGGTGGTGGACCTGTATCATATACTTACTACATTTAGTTTGTGAGATACCACATTAAACGACCTGCAAGCTGCAAGAATGTTATTGCTGGAGCTTTCAACAAATTCAATCAATCAATGCCGTGAAATGGTTAGGATTTTACAGGCTGAGAAAAGGCCGGGAAGTGACTCTTTTTAATTTTATTATATGATTGGTGGGACGGGAGAAGGGAATTATGATGGGAATTGTTTATTTACGTTCACCAACACCAATGTTTCTATCTCCTTCCGTTGGCAATCAAGAAGGAATTAATTTATGGGCGGCACAGCGGTAGAGTTGCAGCCTTACAGCGCCAGAGACCCGGGTTCCATCCCGACTACGGGTGCTGTCTGTACGGAGTTTGTACGTTCTCCCCGTGACCTGCGCGGGTTTTCTCAGAGATCTTCGGTTTCCTCCCACACTCCAAAGACGTGGGTCTTTGTAGGTTTGTAGGTTAATTGGCTTGGTATCAACGTAAAATTGTCACTAGTGTGTGCAGGATAGTGTCAATGTGCAGGTACGGACTAGAAGGGCCAAAGGGCCTGTTTCCGTGCTGTATCTCTAAACCAAACTTTACCCAGAATTAGATTTTTGATGAGTTTCTCTTCGTCTACGGTTTTGCATTCCAGCATTCCAAGATACTCCTTCCTCGAAACCAGACTGGCGTTCACATTGGTCTGATTGACTGTGGAAATGAGACAAACATTTACAGGCAAATCAAATTCTCCTGTTCAAGGCATTTATAATCCCTGCATCTCCCGTGACCGTGTGACCCAACTTTAGAGCTATTATCATGTTTGAAGTAGCAGCATTAATGCATCAAATGTCAACTGCAGAGAAATGAGACTGCAGATGCTGGAATCTTGGGAGAAAAACACAATGTGCTGGAGGAACTCGGCAGGTGAGGCAGCGTCTGTGGATGGAAATGGATACATGTCGAGACCCTTCTTCAGACTGATGGAGTGGGGTGGGGGGGGGAGGGGACTGGAATGGAGAGGTGGGGGTGGGGCAAAGCCTGGCAAGTGATAGGTGGATACAGGCAAGGTGGGTGATTGGCAGATGGGTGGAGTGAGTGACAAAGGCTAAAGGTGAATAGGAGACAAGAGGAATGAGGAAGCAGAGGATAGAGAATGAAATGGAATGAAATATGAAGCCAGGGGGAGGGATATGGGTGGAAGGAGACACCCTTCTACTTTCCCCTCCTCTACACGCTCATCTCCAACCCCCGATTCTTTCATTTCCCTTTCATCCACCATCTTTCCAGTCCCTCCCCCTCCATCAGTCAGAGAAGTTTCCTAACCCGAGATGTCGTCTGTCCATTCCCTTCACAGATGCTGCCTGACCTGTTGAGTCCCTCCAGCACTTTGTGTTTTACTCAGTTATCAACCGGGCTCTTCTTTTATCTTTAATAACTATCCCTTGATCACAAACGTCAAGGTAGATAATTACCATTTCCCCCCTACGACCTATAACTCGGTGGCGCAGCTGGCAGAGCCACTGCCTCACAGCGCCAGAGACCCAGGTTTGATCCTGACCTCGGGTGCTGTCTGTGCGGAGTTTGCACATTCTCCCTGTGACCAGGTGGGCTTCCTCCGGGTGCTCAGGTTTCCTCCCACATCCCGAAGACTTGCGTGTTTATAGGAGAATTGTCCTCTGCAAGTTTCCCCCGACTGATCAGGGAGGGGATGAGAAAGTGGGATAACAGAGAACTGGTGTGGACGGGCGATCGATGGTCAGTGGGGCTCGACAGGCCGAAGGGGCCGTTTCTGTGCTGTATCTCGAAACTAAAATTAACCATCATTTTGAGATGGAATCCTTGTTCCATACCTTTATCAGCTGTTTTGGTTAACGACTTGATCTGATTCTGTAACTTCTTTATTTGCCTATCTTTCTGCTCCAGTTGTTCCTCAAGATCCTTCAAAACAAAACAGAAGTAGGATTATTGCTCTGCTGATATTAATGTTCAGTGTCTGATTAATACAACACGGGTTCTCAGCGTGGTGCTACATGCAAGATATCTTCTCCAAAACCAAATGTAGTTTAATAGCAGAATTTATTGAGGATAAAATGAACTGTTCACTTTCAGATTAGTTGAAACACAGAAACATAGAAAATAGGTGCAGGAGGAGGACATTTGGCCCTTCGAGCCAGCACCGCCATTCATTGTGATCATGGCTGATCGTCCCCAATCAATAACCCGTGCCTGCCTTCTCCCCATATCCCTCGATTCCACTAGCCCCACTAGAAACAATTTATCGTCAAGTGAGTTTGACAGATTATTTTAACCTATTGTTATCCATATAGTTTTTACCCATAGAGATTCTAATCCAATAAAGATGTTTCTTAAATTTTAATGAAAACATTTAAAAAAGAAAATAATTCCTATTTATCTCCTAATTATTCGATTACTTTACAATTTATAATGCCATAAATATCTGCAATAAACATTTAATTTATCAGTCAAATTAAGAATGGCCTCTGTCTGTGACATATGTTCACCATCACTGGAGCATATCATACAGTACATGTTCTATGTTGTTGATAGGAGTATTGAAATGCCCATTGTATGTAGGACACAAGGGACTGCAGATGCTGGAATCTTCAGCAAAACAAAAAGTGCTGGAGGAACTCAGAGGGCCAGGCAGCATCCGGAGCGGAAATGTTGAAACATTGTCTGTCCATTCTCTCCCCAGATGCTGTCTGACCCGTTGAGCATCGTGTGTTCTGCCCTTTGTATTTAATCAAGTCCGAACCCCCCTAGAGGTGATGTTGAAATTCACACTAGTGAACACAAGGAACTGCAGAAGCTGGATTCTTGAGCAAATAATACAAAGTGCTGGAGTAACTCGGCAGTTCAGGCGATATCTCCAGAAACGTCACCTATTCCTTCTCTCACCGAGTTACTCCAGCATTTTGTGCCGGTCTTCAGAGGACATGGATCAGCGACGTTTTGGGTTGGGAACGGTCTGAAGAAGGTTCCCGATCTGAAACGTCGCCAATCCATGACCTCAAGTGATGCAGTAAAGGAGAAAGAATTAGAGTCTGGAAGATGATGAGAGAGAGTCAATGTTCATAAGTGATAGGAGCGGAATTAGGCCAATCGGCCCCATCAAGTATACTTCACCATTCAATCATGGCTGATTTATCTCTCCCTCCCAACCCCATTCTCCTGCCTTCTAACCATAACCTCTGACACCCTCTCTGATCCTCCAGCCTACCTCGCTGCAGGCGAGTGCACTTTGTTAACCTGCACTTTCCCTGTGGCTCTAACGCTATCACCTGCGCTATTTTCTACGTCTCGCTGCCTTACGCCCCCGGGTGCGGTCAGTCTGGTCTCCTCGTGGGGTAAACAGGACATAGTTTACCAGTGGATGTGGTGGGCATGGTTTCAATGCCCGCGAGTAATGGCAGAGTGCCAGGGCCAACATTATGCTGACTAACTCCAGCACTTTATGTTTTCATGCTTGGAACTCAGACCTTTTTGGTTCATTCTTCTTGTTAGGCTGCTGTGCGAGAAATTAAAATGTTTTTAAAGTTTTCCACCTACATCCACAAAGCACCCCAAAACTCACCGAGTTTTCCATGGTTAACTGCGATGCTTCCTTCTGCATCTTGCTGCTGATTGTGCTATCGGTTTTTGTACGATTCAGCAGCTGGTAATTCTCATTCTGAAGTTGTCTGAATTTTGCAACCAACTCCACATTCTCCTTTGCACTGTTATCTTTCTCAGACTCTAACAATCTATATATTGTTGACAAATTGAGAACAACATTTGTTACTGGGCTGCGTGGAATTAACGAACGCTGATATTTTCATTAGACACGGATGTTGGGGAATTTGCTGTTCGATTTAAATAGCAAGTGATTTAGTGCTCTGGGACTTCCTAGTGTGGTTATAAATAAGGAAACAAACAGAACGATTAACATTTGGGGCTGATTTCAGTTATAAAATAACGGAAGATGGTCCAGAACTAAATGTGTTTCAAAAGAAACTAATAGACTATGGGTTAATAACTGGAAAAAAAGCTAATTCTAAAATTTTGGAAGAAGGCCCCAATACCAACTATAAACATGTGGATTTCAAATAGGTTTGAAACATTACACCTAGAAGAGATAAGACTCCTCCTAGCAGGTAAACCAGATCACTTCCACCTGACGTGGTCTGCATTTATAGAATTATTACAAATATAGTGTGCAAAGGTACATTTAAAAAAAATTGAGGTCAGGTAAGGGGGGGATGATAGTTGAAGAGTTGGTATGTCCCATTTACGTAATGCTCATAAAAATATCTGTTTCTCTCTTTTTTCTCTTTCTCTTTCTCTTTCTTTTCTAGGGTCTATTTCTTAACTCTTTTTCTTTTGTTTTTAATTTTGCTCTTATAGGGTCTTCGTCCTTTTTTGTTGTCACATTTTCTACACTCTCACTTTTTCCTTCACTTTCTTCTTTCTTTCAATCTTTTCCTTTTCTAGTGTAAAAAATAAATGGAGTACATTAATTGTAAGAAGACATAAGTGACGAGTACTAATGTATGTGGTTGTAATGTAATGTACTTCTAATAAATAAAAAATAAAAATAAAATAATAATAAAAAAAAATAAAAAAAAATAACTGAAACTATTCATCATGAAAATCGAGTTAAACGGAAGTTAAAAATACCACTGAATCTCTGTGAGTTTTTATTCTTGGCATTGTCTCTTGCGAGTTATTGGCAAGGAACAAGCATTATAAATCATATCTCATTACTTAATTACCCTTCTAGAAGGAGAAAAAGCCTATAAATTGCACTAGTTTATGTCATATGTGGAGAATACACATGACAGCTTTTCAATTTAGATTTTACAAAAGATTTCTTGGAATCCGCTCAGAAATTTCTATTTTTATTTACAAAATCAAATCGAGCAGTGGTATCATTGAAGATTGGCTTTGGCACCACTGGAGGCTTTTAATTAAGACGCTGATCATGCATTTCAGCGGGAATGTCTGGAGAGCTTGCAAGCAACAGTATAATCTGAAGAAGGGTCTCGACCCGAAACGTCACCCATTGCTTCTCTCCAGAGACGACGCCTATCCCGCTGAGTTACTCCAGCTTTTTTTGGTGCCTATCTTGATCAATGGTATAATTTCAGGCACTTTCAGTGGAGAGAATATCTGCAGCAACTAGCATAGTAATCGATGCAAGACAAGGTTAAGCCCTAATGAAATGCACTAATATTAGACTTATCACACCTTCTTTGGGCGCCTTCATCTTCAAGACTGCCTTGCAATTGATCAGTAACTTCGTCCATTTTCTCTGCAAGTTGCAATTATTTGTAATTAATACATGCAAAGCTGGATTTTTTTTTTTTTTTTTTAAAAGAGATATTGATGACTGCAAAACTTTAATTGAAGTGTAAAAAGTCGACAAAGCACAACATTAAGTTGTGCGCTTGAGATGAACGCTGTGCGGCACATATAGTCACCTTTCATTTTCACAACCTGCCCCTTCAGGTGGCTCTCAATGTCTTGTTTCTCTTTGTGTAGCTCTAGGATCTGCAGTTTGAGTTCGGGAATAACCTGATGTACACAAAAATGGTTTACTCCAAAGAACATCAATTCAATACCATCAACAACATAGATTGTGCCGCAGCTCAGTGTGATCATCAGGTCATAAGTGATAGTGGAAGAATGAGGCCATTCGGCCCATCAAGTCTACTCCGCCACTCAATCGTGGCTGATTTATCTCTCCCTCTCAGCCCCATTCTCACCCTAACCCCAGACAACCGTATTAATCAAGAATCTATCTATCTCTGCCTTAAAAATACCCATTGACTAAATACTCCACAGCATCCTGTGGCAAAGAATTCCACAGATTCACCACCCTCTGACCAAAGAAATCAACGAGCCAATGCTGGAATAGCCCTGAGAAGGAAAATAGCTCTGCATTAATGATACTCTGGAGACACTGACACAGAGTCGGTTTGTGGGTTTGTAGCACATTGACAGGGCATTCATACATTCATTCTTTACACAGAGAGTGGCAAGCGCCTGGAATCGTTCCCAGGGATGGTGGTGGAGCCAATTCAAAAGCCTTTTTAACATTATATAGTGATGGTAAAAAAGGTTTTTAGATAGGCACATGGATACGCAGGGAATGGAGGGATATGGACCACGTGCAGGCAGGATTTAACGCGGACACTCTGGGCTGACGGGCCTGCTTTATGTCATATGCTCACGTTTATAAATCAATTTCTCTTTCATGCTCCCTGCATTTTTTTTTTTTTTTTTTTACACAGATCTACCACCGATTTTACGGTACCCTTGATTCCAGAGCTCTTTCTGGATTAGTCTGAAGAAGGGTCTCGACCCGAAACATCACCCACTCCTTCTCCCCAGAGATGCTGCCCAACCCGCTGAGTTACTCCAGCACTTTGTGTCTACCTTCGGTTTAAACCAGCATCTGCAGTTCCTTCCCACACTCTTTCTGGATTGCCCGTTTTTCCTGACCAACAGAGGTCACGGCCTTCGAGAGGAGTCCAACGGTACTGGAACGATCCGCCAACGCTGCTGAGGAGCCGAGACAAAGTGGACCTCAGACGATGGATGTGGGAACTGCCAAGTAGGAGTTCCAGAAGATGATGAGTTGGTAATTGGACAAGGGGAACTTCAGCTTATTTCCCCGTCGTATACCCTTACTATCCTTTCATCATATATTTCTTCGATCTCCCATGACATAGATGGCCGTTCGGCCCATCAAGACCCTGCTGGCTTTTAGAGCAATCACCCACCTTTTTTCCCCTGTCAGCTCTCTTTCTCCCACCATCCAACTACAGCAAGGGTTATTTAGAGTTCCAAGGAGTCCAACATATCTTTCAAACACGGGAGGAAACACGAGAAGCCGTGGGAAACCCACGTGGCTCCACTGGGTCTTGTGCCTGGAGTTTAGTTGATGAAGTGAATGGGTTGATTCAGATGGATCAGGCCACCAAACAGTGTCGCAGAGTCATACAGCATGGAAACAGGCCCCCTGGCCCAACTTGCCCCATCTACACTGGACCCACCTGCCTGCGTTTGGCCCATATCCCTCTAAACCTTTCCTATCCATGTACCTGTCGAAATGTTTCTTAAACGTTGTGATAGTCCCTGCATCAACTTTATCCTCCAGCATCTTGTTCCATACACCCACCACCCTTTGTGTAAAACAAGTCGCTCCTCAGGTTCTTAGACCTTACTCCTCACTTTAAACCTACGTTATCTGGTTCTTGACTCCCCTACTCTGGGTAAAAGATATGTGCATTTGCCCTATCTATTCCCCTCACGATCAGACACCTCTATCAGCTTCTGGCGCTCCAAGGAACGAAGTCATAGCCTGCTCAACTTAGCAAGATAGAAAATAGGTGCAGGAGTAGGCCATTCGGCCCTTCGAGCCAGCACCGTCATTCAATATGATCATGGCTGATCATCTAAAATCCCCATTCCTGCTTTCTCCCCATATCCCTTGATTCCATTAGCCCTAAGAGCTAAATCTAACTCTGTCTATAGCTTCTGTCTATCTAACTATTGTCTACAGCTCAGGCCCTTGAGTCCCCGCAACATCCTCGTTAATCTTCACTGCACCCTTTCCAGCTTACCAACATCTTGTACGGCCATATCATTGGACACAAACAGGAATGCTCACTGCTGCCTCATGAGACCAGGTTCGCAAACTCTCAACTAACCCAACTTGGATTTTGCTCAAAGGCTTGGGAGGGATTCACCTGCTTGGTCCCACCACTCAAGTCTCTTGCCCAGAGTAGGGGAATCGAGGACCAGAGGACATAGGTTCAAGGTGAAGGGGAAAAGATTTAATAGGAATCTGAGGGGTAACTTTTTCCACACAAAGGGTGGTGGGTGTATGGAACAAGCTTCCGGAGGAGGTAGTTGAGGCAGGGACTATCCCAATGTTTAAGAAACAGTTGGACCGGTACATGGATAGGACAGGTTTGGAGGGATATGGACCAAGTGCAGGCAGGTGGGGCTGGTGTAGCTGGGACATGTTGGCCAGTGATGGCAAGTTGGGCCGAAGGGCCTGTTTCCACACTGTATCACTCTATGACTCCAAGAAGATATTTAACGCACCATGTTGTCATTGGCCAGTCTTGTCATCTCTAGCCGAACGTTCTCATTGGTGCGATTCTCTTCTTGTAGCCTCTGCTGCAGCAGGGTTGTCTGCTCACAGAGATCTCCAATCTTGAAACTGAGGTCTTCGATTTCCTTCTCGTAGTTCTCCTTCTGCGACTGTATATGCATCTCCATCACTCTGTGTAAAGTGCAGGCCCACATTAAATAGAGTCACACCATGGGAATTACAAACGGCTCGTTAAATAACGCAAGACATAAAACTCTCCCGGAAGAGCCATCCATCAATAGTGTAAGGTCAGAAGAAGAAAGGTGAGTTTAGTTTGATAGCTCAGTCTGAAGAAGGGTCTCGACCCGAAACGTCAGCCATTCCTTCTCTCCAGAGATGCTGCCCGTCCCGCTGACTTACTCCAGCATTTTGTTATCTATCATCTATCGTTTAGTTTAGTTTCAAGAAACAGGTCCCACAGAGAAAACCCACACAGATGGGTGACCTTTCGGGTCAGGACCTGGTCATGGGGAGAACGTACAAACTCAGTGCAGACAGCATCCGTAGTCAGGATCGAACCCAGGTCTCTGGCGCTGTGAGGCAGCAGTCTGTGCTATCCTTCTTCAGACTGATTGTGGTGGGGGAGGGCGGGGGAAGAAAACTAGAAGAGAGGGGGGGCAGTACAAAGTGTGTCAAATATTACATGGATACAGGTTTGGGGGGGGGGGGGGTTAATTGGCAGATGTTTGGACAAAGGCTGGAGATCAAATGATTAAAAGTGTAAGGAGATAAGGATAGAAGAGGTGCGAATTGTGAAGCTGGAGGAAGGAATATACGTGGGAGGGGAGGGGGGGGGGGGGGGGTGAAATGGTTGTGAATCCAGGTGGGCCACAGAGAACAGGGGGGGAGGGGTAGGGGGGGGGATAAGCCAGGCTACAAATCCCTCTTCTGTATCCACTTATCACTTGCCAGTCTCCGTCCTGACCTCGCCTCCCTTCCAGCTTTCTTCCCCCCCCCCCCACCTACAAACAGTCTGAAGAAGGGTCCCGACCCGAAACATTACCAATCCATGTTCTCCGTTGATGCAGCCTGGCCCGCTGAGTTACTCCAGCACTTTGTGTTTTTCTTTGGTATAAATCAGCGTCTGCTGTTCCTTGTTATAGCCAATATTTCATTTTTATCCAATTGTACTTAAAGCCCAGTAATTAATGGATAGCTGCCACAGCAGCATAAGTGTATATCAAGAAGATTATACTCTGTCCATTACCATATACTCTATGAACATTAATATGAAGCACTTTACCAGAGTCAATGCTATAAGTGTACTGTTCTCACAATATTTACTCTGCTCTGGGAGACACAAGTACATCCATAATTGCCATATGCAGATATTAATGCCATGCTATTGCATAAAACACCAATAAATAAATCTGTAACATTATCATCATCTACTTAAAAAGGGATCTATTCATGTTATTACCTGCTGGCTCTTTTCAATCCTTCATAGGCCATCCAGAGTTCTCCGTCTTCATTCAGCTGCTCCACGTCCTCCGGAGAAAGCCTTCAATTAAACAGAATTTTACGAATCATGCACATTCTTTTGCAACATTTAATCATGTTTTTTAATCAAAACACCATGTGTGTAAGAAGGAACTGCAGATGCTGGTTGAAACCAAAGATAGACACAAAAAGCTGGAGTAACTCAGCGGGACAGGCAGCATCGCTGAGTTACTCCAGCATTTTGAGTCTATCTTTGGTTTAGTTTGGTCGGTCCGCAATAACCAACCTGACCTCCCGGTGGCTCAGCACTTCAACTCCCCCTCCCATTCCGTATCTGACCTCTCTGTCCTGGGTCTCCTCCATGGCCACAGCGAGCAACACCGTAAATTGGAGGAAATGCACCTCGTATTCCGCTTGGGCAGTCTACATCCTGGGGGCTTGAACATTGAATTCTCCCAATTCTGCTAGCCCTTGCTGTCCCCTCCCCTTCATCAGCCATCTGGTTGTCTCCTCCCCTCCCCCAGCCCTCGGGCTCCTCCTCCGCCTTTTTCCATTTTTCCTTTCTTCTCCCAACCCCCTATCAGTCTGAAGAAGGGTTTCGGCCCGAAACGTTACCCATTTCCTTCGCTCCATAGATGCTGCTGCACCCGCTGAGTTTCTCCAGCATTTTTGTTTACCTTTGGTTTAGTTTAGTTTAGTTTAGTGAAACAGCGTGGACACAGTCCCTTCGGCCCACCAGGTCCATGCCAACCATCGATTACCCATTCGCACTAGTTCTATACTATCCCACTTTCTCATCCCATTCCCTAAACATCAGTGGCAATTTGCAGAGGGCCAATAAACCCACAAATCCGCATGTCTTTGGGACGTGGGCGGAAACTGGAGCACCCGGAAGAAACCCACACGGTCGCAGGAAGAACGTGCAAACTCCACACAGACAGCACCAGAGGTCAGAGGCTCTTCCAGCTACGCCACTGCGCCGCCCACACAGTGCTTTGCTCAAGATTCCAGCATCCGCGGTCTCGTGCGTCTTGATGAAAATGTTTACCTCTTTCGTAACTCTTCACCCTCAAGGCCGCCGAGAAGTTGCTGCGTGATCTCTTCCACTTTTTCTGTGAAACAGCGAGATTTAGTTTAGAGATGCAGCGCGGAAACAGGCTCATCGGCCCGCCGAGTCCACGCTGACCAGCGATCCCCGTACACTAGCACTATCCTACACCCACTAGGGACAATTTACAATTGTTCCCAAGCCAATTAACCTACAAACCTGCACGTCCTTGGAGCGCGAGAGGAAACCAGAGCACCTGGAGAAAACCCACGCAGGTCACGGGGAGAACGTACAAATTCCACGCAGACAGCTCCCGTAGTCAGGATCGAACCTGGGTCTGTGCAGCTGTAAGGCAGCAACTCTACCAATACGCCACCCATGATAATTGTACAATTTCACAACAGGGCAAGTTTGCAAAGGTTTATAATATCGCATGCGGCACGTTACATTTGCAATTTTGCTGACGATTTAGAATCAAATAAAATGTCCAGTACAATTAGCACTACTTGCACCTAGGTCATCACCCTGAGAATCTCTGCATGGACAGCATCAGGGATTACGTTTATTATTGCTACGTGTACTGAGGTACAGCAAGTCAAGACACATTTATTTATATAGCACATTTAAAAAACAACTCTCGTTGGCCAAAGTGCTTTACATTTGTTATAAGAATAGCACAACAAAACAAACTACGTACATATATACATGTAGCCCTCTCACAGGACGTCAGGAAAGGCTTGGGAGTATAGATAAGTCTTTAGTCTTGACTTAAAAGAGTCGATGGAGGGGGCAGTTCTGATGGGAAAGGGGATGCTGTTCCACAGTCTAGGGGCTGCAACCGCAAAGGCGCGGTCGCCCCAGAACTTATACCTAGACCGCGGGATGTTCAGTAACCCCAAGTCGGCCGATCTGAGGGGCCTGGAGGTGGAATGATGGGTGAGAAGACTTTTTATGTAGGTGGGGGCAAGCCCATTGAGGGCTTTGTAGACATGGAGGAGGATCTTGAAGTTTATACAGGGACTTGAACCAGCGTTACCTCTCATTTCTCTCCTTTGATTTTGCAGGCACATTTCTAGACCTTGTTTCTTCAGTTCAAGTGTTGTGATATCCCCTTTCAGTTTGGGGATTATCTGTGGATAGATGAGTCACCTGTTAATTCATGTACAGATCTGATGGTCAGTCGTTGCCAGGTGTAAGTTGGCAACTGGGCCTGTAGTTACTGACATGTGTATTGAACGGTATGGCGTATTCTTTAATCACATCTGATGGGGAACAGCTCACTCTCGTCACCGTTTGACACTTGTTTCTGCCTTGTTTCATGGTAACGGTGTTCTTACACTAGGTGGAGACAAAAGGAACCTCCTTTGGCCATGTTGCTATGTAGGTCATAAGGGATAGGAGTAGAATTAGGTCATTCGGCCCATCAAGTCTACTCCGCCATTCAATCATGGCTGATCTATCTCTCCTAACTGCATTCTCCTGCCTTTTCCCCATAACCTCTGACACCCGTACTAATCAAAAATCTATCTATCTCTGGATAGAAGGTGGGCCTTCTGGCCTCCATGTTATGCAAGATGTCTCTCCTGGTTTATATTTTGTTGACCAAGACTCCCATATCCCTTCAAGTCACGATCATACAGCACAGAAACAGGCCTTCCTGCCCAACTTATCCCATTTGCCTGCGTTAGGCCCCTATCTATCTAAACCTTTCCTATCCACACACCTGAACAAATGTATTTTAAATGTTGTTATAGTATCTGCTCATCTCCTTCCTCTGCCATCTCACCTTAAACCTATGCCCTCTAGTCTTTGAAACCCCTATCCTGTTCATTAACCCTATCTATTCTACTCATGATTTTATCCACCTCTATAAAGATCACCCCTCAGCCTCCTGCGCTCCAAGGAATAGAGTCCTGGCCTGCACAACATCTCCCTATAGCTCAGGCCCTTGACTCCTGGTAACATCCTCGTAAATCTTCTCTGTACCCTTTCCAGCGCGGGGGCAATTTCCCTACGGCAGGGTGACCAAAATTGAACACAATACACCAAGTTGGCCTCTAGAACATCTTGTACAACTGTAAAATAACATCCCAACTCGCGTCTGAAGAAGGGCCTCGATCCGAAATGTTGCCTATTCCTTCGCTCCATAGATGCTGCCTCACCCGCTGAGTTTCTCCAGCGTTTTTGTCTACCTCCCAACTCCTCTACTCAGTTATCTGACTGTTTAAGGCCAGCGGGCCAAACACCTCTTCATTGACCAACCCAGCTGTGACTCCACTATCAGCGAACTATGTACTTGTATTCCTAGATCCCTCAGCTCTACAACGCTCCAAATCCATGAGTAAATTCAGGAGCTTCAGCCCTTCTCCCCTTCTCGCCGATCATGTAGTATCCTCCTGCATTATTCTGGTGGCCATGGTGATTGTCGCTTTAATGAAGAAGGGTCTCGACCCGAAACGTCACCCGTTCCTTCTCTCCAGAGACGCTGCCTGTCCCGCCGAGTTACTCCAGCATTTTGTGTCTATCTTCGATTTAAACCCGCAGCTGCAGTTCTTTCCTACACATTTGGCCGTCTGTCATTGTTGCTCTGAATCCATGAGGAACCTGCATCAGCACACCGCTTCTGGAGCAAAGATCCCCAGTGCTTTTTTAGTTTTCAAGTTACAGTGTGGAAACAGGCTCGTCATCCCACCGAACCTGCGCCGACCAGGGATCCCCTCCCCCCCCCACCACCACACACACAAACTCTATCCTACAGACTAGCGACAATTCACAAAAGCCAATTAGCCTCCAAGGCTGCCGCTTCGGAATATGGGAGGAAACCGGAGCGCCAGGAGAGAACTCACACGTTTACAGGGAGAACGTACAAACTCCACACCGACAGCACCTACAGACAGGATCGAACCCGGGTCTCTGGCGCTACAAGGCAGCGACTACCGCTGCGCCACAGTGCCACCCAGTGGGTGAACATTCTAGTTCAGTTCAGCTCCCAAATTGATTCAAAGACATGGAGTGTTGCAGGGTCGAGGTATCTAGGAGTACACGTGCATTGTTCCCTAAAGCTGTACAGAATTTGGGTTAATTTACCAATAGTTTATAGTGTTTAGTCTAGAGATACAGCGCGGAAACAGGCCCTTCGGCCCACTGAGTCTGCTGCGACCAACAGTCCCCGCACATGAACACTATCCTACAAACACTAGGGACAATTTTACATTGATACCAAGTCAATTAACCTAAAAACCTCCACGTCTTTGGAGCTTGGGAGGAAACCAAAGATCTTGGAGAAAAGCCACGCAGGTCATGGGGAGAACGTGCAAACTCCGCACGAACAAGCAGCCGTAGTCAAGATCGAACCTTACTTGCAGATGGATATTACTTGGCAATAGTGCTAATACAACAATATTTTCGAGGATCCAATCCAATTTTCAGGCCAAGGTCCTGTTGTACATACCAGCGCTTCGTTAGTCAGTACTGCCAGTTCCTTCCGTAGATCCTCGTTTGCTAAATACTCCTCGTGGACCTGCTCCTGCAGTTGGACTCGTTCCTCTCGGAGATGCTTCACTTCATCATTCAGCGCCTCAATTTGATTCTCATAGTCCTCCTTCTGGATCTGAAAATTGTTCTCCGATTTCCTAAAGGGAACAGAGGAGGAAAGAGCAGGATTAGCCTTGTCCACAGTTGTAAGCAAATCTCTTTCTCATGTAATGTAGACACAAAATGCTGGAGTAACTCAGCGGGACAGGCAGCATCTCTGGATAGAAGGAATGGGTGACGTTTCGGGTCGAGACCCTTCCACAGTTTGAAGAAGGTCTCGAGCGAAACGTCACCCGTTCCTTCTCTCCAGAGATGCTGCCTGTCCCGCTGAGTTACTCCAGCATTTTGTGCCTATCTTCGGTGTAAACCAGCATCTGCAGTTCCTTCCTACATATACCCCTTACTGGAGTACATTGTAGATCATTGAAAGTTACATTAGTCAAGTCAAGAGTGTTTTTTTTAAATTTTTTTATTAGAAGTACAATTGTATACAATCATATTTTCATAATACATTTTATGTACAGTTTCTTATTTTTTTTAATTTTGTAATAAAGAAGAAAAAGAAAAAGAAATTAGATAATGAAGAATAAAAAAATGTGAGATATATAGTGTGTGAAAAAGAAAAATAGAGAGTGAAAGAAGAAAGTTAAGAAATAGAAAATAGAAGAAAAAGAGTAAAAGAAGAAAAGAGAAGAAAAAGAAAAGAGAAGTAAGGAGATCGTGTTTAATAATAATAATAATGTATGAAGAGTTATGAAGATATTGCTGGTGCACATGTAGTTTATTTCTATCACCAAATCTTTAAGAACCTCAACTTTCTTTGAAATTCTCCTCAAGGTCCACTTTTTTAACCTAAGCTTTCATCAAGTATAATTTTCTTTAGTCCAATGTCTGCTTGTCTTTTTAAATTATAATTCTGATAATTCTTTTATCTTTTAAAGGCGCTACGTAAGTGTAAAAAGTTGCTATTATTGTTTTGTAGTATTTAACCTATTGTATTAATTTCTTGTTGGTTGCACTTTGTGTCTATTCTTGTAAAACAGCATCTGCAGTTCCTTGTTTCTACTGTACCTTCTTTGATGCTCGTCCCTTTCCAAATTGTCAAGATGCATCTGTGTAATTTGATCCACTTTGTCTGTAAAAAAAATAGAAATGATCAAATATGCATTGTGTAGTGGTTATAGAACTGGCTCGGTTCCAATCATCAGTTTCATTAATCAGTGTTAACAACATTGAGGATTCAATGTTACAGCAGGGACTTGATCAAAATGGGTGCACCGATTTGCTTTCGTTTTCTCATCTGAGAGTAAATTCTGGATGAAGGTCTCACTTCAAGATCTCCTCCAGAATCCTGTCTCACTGGAGCGTCATTTGCGTGTCACGCAGATGGCGCGCAAAGATTTTGTACATCCCAAAATCCTGGGGCGGCGGGCGTGTCACTGCCTACGTCACCACGCACCATGTAATGCACACCATGCGCGCGTCGTGACACGTAAATGATGTCGCGTAAATCACGCACAAATGACGCCCCAGTGGGACAGGCCCTTAAGTCTCCTCGGTCGCGCTAACTGCACTGTCAGAGGTGATGTTCAAAATGGTTGGTATCTATGTGCAGGTATGCACTCTTTACGCACCCTTCAGTTTACTTTATTTTAGAGATACATTGTGGAAACTGGCTCTTTGGCCCACCGAGTCCTCGCCGACCAGTGATCTCCGCACGATAACACTATCCTACACACACTAGGGACAATTTACAATTTTACCGAAGCCAATTAACCTACAAACTTGTATGTCTGGGAGTGTGGGAGGAAACCGGAGATCCCAGAGAAAACCCACACAGGTCACGGGGAGAACGTACAAACTCCGCACCCGTAGTCAGGATTGAACCTGGGACCCTGGCAATGTAAGGCAGCAACTCTACCGCTGTGCCACCGTGACTCCGTTTGGGGAGATTACCACCGTTTTTCTTCACGCCCAAAGACAGACAGAAGTCATCCAACACTTCTTGGCGGACCTAACACCTGGCGCCATTAATACTTGTGCACTAACATCTCTCGTGTTTGCCTTTCAAAATCTACTTCTGCAGAGAAAAACCATACCTTTCATTTCTTGGGTCTGATCTTGGTGTTGCTTCTTCAACTTCTCATTTTGGCCCCGCAGTGATAACGTTTCCTTTCGAAGCTCCGACAACACCTGCGAGAATTAAAAAAAAATAAAAGAAAGAATTAAGATAGAGGCACAAGGAAATGTAGATTCTGCAACCTCGAGCTGGAGGAACTCAGCGGGTCAGGCGGCGTCTGTGGAGGGAATGGACAGATGATGTTTCGGGGTCCAGATCCTTCTTCGAAGGAAGGCACAGTGGCGCAGCGGTAGAGTTGCTGCCTTACAGCGCCAGAGATCCGGGTTCGACCCTAACTAAGGGTGCTGTATGTACGGAGTTTGTACGTTCTCCCCGTGACCTGCGTGGGTTTTCTCTGGGATCTCTGGTTTCCTCCCACACTCCAAAGACGTACAGGTTTGTTGGCTTGGTGTAAATGTAAAATTGTCCCTAGTGCATGTAAGATAGCGTTAATGCGTGAGGATCGCTGGTCAGTGTGGACTCAAGGGGCCGAAGGGCCTGTTTCCACACTCTATCTCTAAACTAAAAACAAAAGTATTAAGTTGACCTGGCAGTAACTCTGTAGAAAATAGAAAGTTTGATTCTTCCGCATGCATCCCCTTGACAACAGTTCGTTAATCACTTGAATACGATTCGGTGTTGTTCCACAAACATAATCACCTGCTCTGTTTGTGACTTGCTTTTCTTCATTTGGTCTTCGATGAATTTCTTTTGCGTCATTGCTTTCTTCAACTCTTCCTCAACTTTGTGAAATTTACGCGCTTCGGTCGAGTGAAGCGTCGACAGGGAAGTCAAACGTTCCAGCAAGCCTTTGTTCTCTTTGCCCTGGCACCAGACACCACAGACAGGTTCACGAAGATTCAACAATTATTTTATCAACAACAAATTAAATAATCACCAGGTATCAAACAAGACACGGAGGAGTCAAAACCGTTCAGTTGTTGAAAAGATTGCATCCAAGTCATTTTAAACTTGCGCAAATAAACTCGAGCCGTGCTATGTTAAGACATAACCGGCACCACGGAACAGTCCAAAATAATTTTCTTGATATTCAAGTCAAGTCAAGTGAGTTTATTGTCATGTGTCCCTGGTAGGACAATGAAATTCTTGCTTTGCTTGAGCACAACAGAACATAGTAGGCATTTACTACAAGGCATTCTATAAATATATACACAATGGTCAATATACTGATAAAGTGCAAATAACAGTATTGGCTAGTAAAGTTCAGTGTTATGTCCGAGCCAGGTTTAATAGCCTGATGGCTGTGGGGAAGTAGCTGTTCCTGAACCTGGTGAATTTTGCTTATGAATCACATAATAATTCTTACCTTGGGGTAATTAAGATAGATAGAAACATATCACAAACCTGCTACTCAACTAATTTAATATTTCTGAAAAATTACTTGCATAACTCTACAACTGCATGGAAACAGGCCCTTCGGCTAAACTCGCCCATGAAAACCCTTCTATGTTAGTCCCATTTGCCTGCATTTGGCCCATATCCCTCTAAACCTGTCAAAATGTATTTTAGATGTTCTTATTGTAACTGCCCCAACTACCTCCTCTGGCAGCTCGTTCCCTACGCTCACCACTCTCTGAGTGCAAAGGCTGCCCCTCAGGTTCCCATGAAGGCGGACCTCAGAGATTTGAGGTTGCACAGAGCTGCTGCCCCTCTGTAGCAGAGACCCGGGTTCAATCCTGACCTCGGTTGCTGTCTGTGTGGAGGTTGCACATTCGCCCAGTGACGGCGTGGATTTTCTCTGGGTGCTCCGGTTGCCTAAACGCCCCCCCCCCCTCCCCCACTGTCAATCTCATCAAACCACTCCAGGTTCTCCTTGAAAAGCCAAGAGTCTCTGCACAGATGTGGGGTCATCTCAGATGGGTGCACAAAATCATGAGAGGAACAGATCGGAGTCTCTTGCCCAGAGGAGTGGAATTGAGAACCAGAGGACATAGGTTTAAGGTGAGGCGGGAAAGATTCAATAGGAATCTGAGGGGTAACTTTTTCACACATAGGGCGGTAGGTGTATGGAACGAGTTGAGTAGTTGAGACAGGTACAATTGCAATATTTAAGAAACATTTAGACACTTATATGTATAGGAAGGATTTAGATGGGCTAAATGCAGTCAGGTGGGACTAGTGTAAATGGGACATATTGGTCAGTGTGTGCAAGTTGGGCCGAAGGGCCTGTTTTCACCTTGTAAGACTCTATGCCTGCTTTGGATGCATTTTCAGGGCATCCCATGAAGCCTTCAACACTCCATGACTCCTGCCTCTGGGAATCAACAGGTTGTCTGCCTTCTGGGAAGAACCCCTGTCTTGGAGTCTTTAGCAGTTGCAACACAGACCTTTTCCCTGAACTACCAAAGTAACACGACACAAGTAGATAGAGTGGTGAAGAAAGCACTTGATATGGCCACCTTCATTGGCCAGGGTATTGAGTACAAGAGTCGGGATGTCATGATGCAGCTTTATAGGACGTTGGTTGGGCTACTTATGGAACACTGTTTGCAGTTCTGGGCACCCCATTTATATACTTTCCCCCCCATTGAAACATGCCAAATAGTGAAACTCCTGGATAGAGTGGATGTGGAGAGGATGTTTCCACTAGTGGGAGAGTCTGGGACCAAAGGCCATAGCCACAGAATAAAAGGACGTACCTTAAGAAAGGAGATGAGGAGGAATATCTTTAGTCAGAGTGTGGTGAATCTGTGGAATTCATTGCTGTGGAGGACAAGTCATTGGATGTTTTTAAGGCAGAGATAGATAGGTCCCTAATTAGTACTGGTGTTATGGGGAGAAGGCAGGAGAATGGGGTTAGGAGGGAGAGATAGATCAGCCGTGATTGAATGGCGGAGTAGACTTGATGGGCTGACGGACTCGATGGGCCGAATGGCCTAATTCTGCACCTACAACTTATGAACTTATGCAATATCTGTCTAGCTGGCGGGGAAACAGGAAACCCACCTGCTCGTCCAGTTTCCTGTGGAGTTGTTTCACACGAAACGTGAGCTGGATGTTTAAGACAAAACGGCGTATACTTTGGTACCTGCGTCTAACCAGCCAAGCGCGGACATGCTTTTGAATTATTACTGCTTTCTGGTCTTTCACCATCTGTAACAAATATTGAACAAAGTTAGGTCAACCTTCCATGGTGTCCTACATCAGCAATTGAGAAAATAAAATCTATTTAGTAGTTTCTTATATTTAAAAAAATGCTGTAGAAAAGTAGCAATGGGCTGTGTCCACCCACTCTCTGCAGGTTCAGGCTGACAAGAGCAGAGCTGTCGCCATGCCTGCTTGAGATTCAAATATGTTCTGTAGTGCATCTGCCGGTTTAGTTTAGAGATACGGTGCAGAAACAGGCCCTTCGGCCCACCGAGTCCGCACCGACCAGTGATCCCCGCGCGTTAACACTACCCTACACACACTGGGGACAATTTTACATTTATACCAAGCCAATTAACCTACAAACCTGTACGTCTTTGGAGTGTGGGAAGAAAACGAAGATCTCGGAGAAAACCCACGCAGGTCACGGGGAGAACGTACAAACTCCGTAGTCAGGATCAAACCGGGTCTCTGGCGCTGTAAGGGAGTACCTCTTACGCCCCTCCACAGTGCCGCCCAAAGTTCATGAGAATCCTACTTGGACATGCCGGATCTTCTCACAAGCCTAAGAAAGTGCACTTTGCTGATCACCGCGCCAGTGTGAAGGGCTCAGATCAGGTTGCTGGTCTGAAGAAGGGTCCCGACCCCGAACATCACCTAACCATGTTCTCCAGAGATGTTGTCCGATCCGTTGAGTTACTCCATCACCTTGTGTCCATGTTTAGGTTGCTGGTGACATAGATGCCTAGGAGCCTGAAGCTAGCGACCATCTCCACTGCAGCCCCATTGACAAGGACAAATGGCAGACCAACGCCCTCATGTCGGAGTTGAGCGGGTTGCTCGGCCGCTGGCTTTAGTCTTACCTTCCTGTAGCGTCTCCGGGCCAGCCATCCGCGGGTGTGGGACTGGATGACCACGATGGCCATCACGATGAGCTGGTAACGCCGCCGTACCAAGAAGCCGCGCCAATGCTTCTGGATAATGACGGTCGCCCACGCTTGCTTCAGGGTTGTGGCCGTCAACATGTGCCTTCAATGAAACAAACACATCCACACATTACTTGTGGAATTTCTCTGCCCCAGAAGGCAGTGGAGGCCAATTCACTGGACGAATTTAACAGAGTTAGTTAGAGCTCTTGGGGCTAACAGAATCAAGGGGTATGGGGAGAAGGCAGGCACGGGTTACTGATTGTGGATGATCAGCCATGATCACAATGAATGGCGGTGTTGGCTCGAAGGGTCGAATGGTCTCCTCCTGCACCTGTTGTCTATGTTCCTACATTAACCCTATCTATCCCTCTTATTTCAAGAGAGAGTTAGAAATAGCTCTAAGGGCTAATGGAATCAAGGAATATGGGGAAAAAGCAGGAACGGGGTAATGACTTTTGATGATCAGTCATGATCAATTGAATGACGGTGCTGGCTCGAAGGGCCGAAGGGCCGAATGGCCTACTCCTGCACCTACTTTCCATGTTTCTATGTTATAATTTTACATACTTTTATTAAATTTATTTTTTCTTAAATTTTGCAATTGTTTTATAAAGCAAGCAATAAATTCATTGTGGCGGGCAGTGTTCCTACCGTATGGTACGCTCTCCACGAACATACTGCTGTAGGATAATGGCAGCTCGTTTGAGTGTGAGGAACTTTTTTCGTTGAATCCAGCTGCGATAATTTTTCTGAATGGTGATCGATGCTGCCCTAAGTCTGTCTGCGCGGAGTTTTTCCAAATAGGCCACTTGCCCTGCTCGGAAGAAAATCTTTGTTTTACCAAAGTGAAATTGGTTTGGATCCTGCAGGGAACAAAACAATTATCATTCACTAAAGTGAAATAGAAAAACTAAAATCCAATATGCTTGGTGTACAGAGTACAACATTGAATCGAATGGACTTTCATATGAAGAAAGACTGGATAGACTCGGCTTGTACTCGCTAGAATTTAGAAGATTGAGGGGGGATCTTATAGAAACTTACAAAATTCTTAAGGGGTTGGACAGGCTAGATGCAGGAAGATTGTTCCCGATGTTGGGGAAGTCCAGAACAAGGGGTCACAGTTTAAGGATAAAGGGGAAATCTTTTAGGACTGAGATGAGAAAAACATTTTTTACACAGAGAGTGGTGAATCTGTGGAATTCTCTGCCACAGAAGGTAGTTGAGGCCAGTTCATTGGTTATATTTAAGAGGGAGTTAGATGTGGCCCTTGTGGCTAAAGGGATCAAGGGGTATGGAGAGAAAGCAGGTACAGGATACTGAGTTGGATGATCAGCCATGATCATATTGAATGGCGGTGCAGGCTCGAAGGGCCGAATGGCCTACTCCTGCACCTACTTTCTATGTTTCTATGTTTCTATGAAAGATACAACATGGAAACGGGCCCTTCAGCCCACCGAGTCCAAGCTGGCGAAATGTGTAGGCAGGAACTGCAGATGCTGGTTTACACCAAAGATAGACACAAAATACTGGAATAACTCTGCGGGACAGGCATCTCTGGAGAGAAGGGATGGGTGACGTTTCTCGTCCCGAAACATCACCTATTCCTTCTATCCAGAGATGCTGCCTGTCCCGCTGAGTTACCCCAGCATTTTGTGTCTATCTTTGAGTCCATGCTGACCATCGTTCACCCATTCACACTAAATCCACCTGATCACATTTTTTGCACCGTCTCTACACATCAGGAGCAAATTCCTAAGGCCCTACAAATGTACAGTGTCAGACATCACATGTTGGTCTGAATGGGGCAAGTATCAGAACTGTGATCAGTTAAGAAAAAAAGTGTTGTCACTGACAAGGGTTAATACTATGTAGACAAAAATGCTGGAGAAACTCAGCGGGTGAGGCAGCATCTATGGAGCGAAGGAATAGGTGACGTTTCGGGTCAAGACCCTTCTTCACGAAGGAATAGAACTCCAATACTAAGAACTCCAATACTAAGTTGGACGACAGTGTCCTTTGCATACCGACCTGGATTAAACGCTGCAAGACCCCTTTGCAAATCTGTTTTTTGTCGTTTATTGCCAAATCGTGTTGCGACATCAAAATACGATAACGGCCGAAGAACTCAAAGTATGTCCATCTGAAAATGAGATATTTACATTTCTGTTTTGCACAACTTCACTTGCTCCCACCCAGGGTAGAGGATTTTAAAGGACGTGGGCTGAAGAGGAGAGATTTGAGAGAGGTCTCAGGGGCAGTCTTTGGAGCAGAGGGTTGTCTGGATCTAGAACGAGCTGCCAGACACTTTTGAGATACAGCGTAGAAACAGGCCCTTCGGCCCACCAGTGATAGTACACCAGCACTATCCTGCGCACCAGGGACAATTTAACTACATTACCAAAGCCAATTAACCTACAAACCGGTCCATCATTGGAGTGTGGGAGGAAACCAGAGCGCCGGAAAAAACTCATGCGGTCACAGGGAGAATGTACAAACTCCATACAGACAGCACCCGTAGTCAGGATGGAACCCGGGTCTCTGCCGCAGTAAGGCATCAACTATGCCACTGAGCCACCCTATAGAAGTGACACAATTCCGACTTTTGAAAGACGTTTGAACAGATATATGGTTCAGAAGGGTTTAGATGGATGTGGGCCAAATGTAGGCAAATGGGACTAGCCCAACATGCCAACTTGGTCGGCATGAACAAGATGGGCCGAAGGGCTGGTTTCCCTGCTGTACAGCTCTGAGATTCACACAGTGATGGCAGGATGGCAAAGGCTGTTGTCTACCTGGAAGGATAACTCTGTGCGCTGATCCGGATCGTCTCCAGTACGCCACATGCTCTCAGCTGCTGGACCACTCTCTTGCAATCATATCTAAAATCACAAGTTCAGTTTAGTTTAGAGATACAGCACAGAAACAGGCCCTTCTGCCCACCGAGTCTGTTCCGACCAGTGATCTCCCGTACATTAGCGTTATCCTACATACTTGCGACAATTTACAATTTTTACCAAAGTCAACTAACCTACAAACTTGTAGGTCTTTGGAATGTGGGAGGAAACCAGAGCACCTGGAGAAAACCCATGCAGTCAAGTCTAGAGTGTTTTATTGTCATATGTCCCAGATAGAACAATGAAATTCGTACTTGCTGCAGCACAACAGAATATGTCATCATAATAAATAATAACAAAAATTAAGAAAAAAACAAACAAGCAATAACAGTGCAATAATAATAATACTTATTATTTATTTAATTAACGGGCAAACTCCGCACAGACAGCACCCGTAGTCAGGGTCGAACCAGGGTCTCTGGCGCTGTGAGGCAGCAACTCTACCGCTGCGCCACCCCGCCACGTCACACCATTGAACATGAAATTGATATTTTGCTCACGTCTTTAGATTATGTAATATTTTAATTTTGGAACCAACTTTAAGAAGTTGACAACTTACTCAAATGGGAGCTTAGAATCATTTGGCTTAATACATCGTACGTAGTGAGGGGTTGTGGCATTGAGGGTCTCCATCAGCAGATGCAGAGAACTACGAAACTGTGATTAATATAATTTAAAGAGGATTAGAAAGTCAAACATTTATTTCTGATTTATTAAATAATTTTAATATAATTTAAGCAGTATTTAAAAAGTTTTTTTTTAATTCACGACTATGTTAGAAGATCTTACTACAGAAGAAACAACTGTACCTTACTGCCGACTGTGGTCCTGTGTTGCTTGTTAAAGGATTTGAAGCCCGCTCTTGCCGCCCGGACTTTAATATTCGCATTTAGGTTCCCCGTGGTCGATTCATTGTCTTGGAAGAAATTAGCCAGTAGATGGATCTGTGTAATTTTTTTAAAAAGCAAAGACTAAAGCAAAGGCAGCACCTCTAAAATGGTAAACATCAAACAACATATGTTTGTCAATGGTGCGATCACCCTGTACACTCACCACCCACTAAGAACAATTTTACAACTTGTGAAATCCAATTAACCTTCAAAGCTGCACGTCTTTGGAGTGTAGGAGGAAACCGGAGCACCTGGAGAAACCCCCCGTGGTCACAGGGAGAACGTACAAATTCCACACGGACAGCTTCCGTAGTCAGGGTCAAACCCGGGTCTCTGCTGCTGTAAGGCAGCAACTCTACCCCTGCGCCATTATACTGTGCCGCCCCTAATCATTAATGTACTGTGTTATTGATCAGTGTATATTTATCTTTGTGTTATTGTGTTCATGGGCCTGTTAAGTTGCAGCAAGTTAAAAACTTCAATGAAATACTCCTGACTCTCTTAAACTATGTTACATTACAGAGATGGTCACAAACCTTACTTTTCTTCAGTACATTGATGAGTTCTTCATACAACGTATCTCTGTTTTTCTCCAGGAATCCTTCACATTCATATTGCACCTTGTCGAAATAAGATACTACCATTATTCCAAGCCTCTAAGTAAACAAATCTCATTTTAGTTTTAGTTTAGTTTAGAGATACAGCGCGGAAACAGACCCCCCCCCAAAGTCCGCACCGACCAGCGATCCCCACACACTAACACTATCCTACACACTAGGGACAATTTTACATTTATACCAAGCCAATTAACGTACAAACCTGTACGTCTTTGGAGTGCGGGAGGAAAGCGGCGATCTCAGAGAAAAGCCGCACGGTCACGGGGAGAACGTACAAACTCCGTACAGACAGCAGCCGTGGTCAGGATCGAACCCGGGTCTCTGGTGCTGTAAACGCTGCAAGGCAGCAACTTTACCGCTGCGCCACCGTGTTTTAGTTTAGATTGTTGCACCGAAGTACAGTGCGTAGCGTTTTTGTCATGCGCTATCCGGTCAGTGAAAAAACTGGATAGTACATCTCGTATGTGTATGTGACGAATAAACTTGACTTGACTATTCATGATTACATCAACCCGTCCACTGTTCAGTTCAGTTTATTGTCACGTGTACCGATCTACAGTGAAAAGCTCTCGTGCAGAATAAGTGCTATAATGTTTAGTGCAATCTTATGTTTGATACGTTGATGTTCGTGGAAATCATCAAGGGCAAGGCAGAGACATAGGCAGATCAGATAATACGATACATTCATACAATCATGCCCGACTCAAGTATAATAGATAGAACAATGGGGAAGATACAGAGTGCAGAATGTAGTTCTCAGCATTGTAGCCCATCAGTTCCATCGACACGAAGATAGACAAAAAATGCTGGAGTAACTCAGCGGATCAGGCAGCATCTCTGGAGAAAAGGAATAGGTGACGTTTCGGGTGGAGACCCAAACCTTCTGCAGTGAAGAAGGGTCTCGACCCAAACCTTCACCTATTCCTTCTCTCCGGAGATGCTGCCTGTCCCGCTGAGTTACTCCCCAGCATTTTGTGTCTATCTTTGGTGTAAACAAGCATCAGCAGCTCCTTGCTACACAGTTCCATAGACAGTGTGAGATGGGGTTGAGATAAATCGGAGAGTGCCCGATCTCGTGGAAGGACCATTCAGAAGCCTGATACCAGAGGTGAAGAATTTCCCAAGTCCGGTGGTGTGCGTTTTCAAGCTTCTGGACCTTCTGGCTGATGGGATCAGGGAGGAGGAGGAATGACCAGGGTGGGACAAGTCTTTGATTAGGTTGGCTGCTTCTCCAAGGCAGCGTGAAGTATTGACGGAGTGTATTGGAGCCACTCACCTTGTCAGCAAAGTGCTGGATGATGAAAGCCTTCCTCATCATTCTGGGCTTCTCAAAGAGAGGGTTCTTGTTCAAGTAGTTATTCTGTAGTTTCTGAAGCCAATTGTCCTCTGTTCCCTGCGGCAGCTGTGTAGACAATATGGAGAGACACGAACTTGGAGGATAGACAACAGGCCATTGGTATCTGCAAAGTGCTGGAGGAACTCAGCGGGTCAGGCAACCTCTGTGGTCAGACGATGTTTCGGGTCAGGACCCTTCTTCAGACTCATGTGCTCCTGGAATCCGAACCAAAACATCGTCTGTCCATTCCCTCCACAGATGCTGCCTGACCCGTTGAATTCCTCCAGTTCTCCCTTCGTGCTTTGTTCAAGATTGCAGCATCTGCTTGTGTCTCCAGCAGTAAGTTTACTAATAGCAGCCAGTTATGGTCTTCAATAGACAAAAATGTATTGTAAACTGCGGCAACAACAAGAATGACAGTGACATCATTTATGCTCTTCCCTTTGGACATCACAGCAGTTACTGTACAGTTCGTAACTGTCACTGTATGTCATGTTGTTACTTGTGGGCGGAGCACCAAGGCAAATTCCTTGTATGTGAATACTTGGCCAATAAACTTACTTACTTAACCAACCACAGTTCAATGGAATACAGACCATGACCACTCTTACATTGCAGTCCCCCACATATCCCGGAGCATGTTTTATGGTTCATTCCATCACACACCAACCTAGTTACCCGGATATACCTCACCGTTTCTCAGGGGTTCTTGAGTAAGCAAAACAATGCACAATACATCAATTTTAAAGTCCCATCATTTCCACACCAATCCACATTACAATAGAAAGTGAACTCGCGTTAACCTGAACCAGCGCAAAATATCCACTTAGTTTTGGAGACACAAGAAACTGCAGATGCTGGAATCTGGAGCAAGTCACAAAGTGCTGGAGGAAGACAGCTGGCCAGGCAGCGTTGGTGTAGGGAATGGGTAGGCAGTGTTTCAAGTCGGGAGAAAGGGTGGGGGGGGGAGAAAGTTGGATAAGAGAGGTGTGGGGGCAAGAGAAAGCCTGGCGAGGGGGTTGACAACTGGAAGCTGCGTGGTGTAAGTGACAAAGGTTACAAGTGAAAAGTAGACAAAAGGGTGTGAGATAAGGAGAGGAGGAGTGGAATGTGGAGCCGGAGGGAGAGAGATGGGTGAAAGTGGCATTGGGGTGGGAGGAACGAGAGTGGATGAAAGGGAAATGAGGGATGGTATGTGGAGGAGGGGGAAGGAGCAGGGTGACCAGGGTGGAGGGAGATGGTGGGTGCCATGTGTGAACACCAGAGTGGAGGGGGTGAGTGAGGTGAAATTGGAGATGTCAACATTTGTGTTGTGAGCTACCCAGGTGGAATATGGATTGCCAGCGTCTCTTAAGCAGTCAACAATTATTTAAGAACGTCCTACTTACCAGACATTCCTCATCGAGCAACTCCAATATGCCCATTTTAGCCTCTATCAAGTCAATGCACGGCTGGTTATCGTTGAACTCTATCAAGGTCCATGGGATGTCCTCCTTCATGTATTCATCTTGTTCCAGTTTAAACACATGCTGGAGAGATTAATATATTTATCAGGTCATAAGTGATAGGAGTAGAATTAGGCCATTCGGCCCATCAAGTCTACTCCGCCATTCAATCATGGCTGGTCTATCTCTCCCTCCTAACCCCATCCTCTTGCCTTCTCCCCATAACCTCTGACACCCGTACTAATCAAGAATCTATCTATCCCGGACTTAATCATATCCACTGTCTTGACCTCCACAAGCCTTCTGTGCCAAAGAATTCCGCAGATTCCCATTTAAAACGTTTAATCCTCATTTTGTTATATTATAGTCTGTTTAGCTTATTATTGTCACGTGTATCAAGATAGGGTGTAAAGTTTTTGTTTGCATGCTATCCAGTAAAAAAAAAAGACAATAGATAAATATAATTAAGTCGTCCACAGAGCATAGATAAAGGATAAAGAGTACAACAGCCTATTTAAAGCATTTAACCAGGAAACATCACAGCTTGTTTTGGAAACAGCACCATCCAAGACCACAAGATATTGCAGCAAATTGTGGACGTAGCCCAGACCGTCACACCAACCAACCTCCCTTCCACCAACACCCCACGCTGCCTCGTCAAGGGCAGCAGCATAATCAAGGACGAGCCACCTCCTGGTCTCTCTCTCTTCTCCCCTCTCCCATCGGGAAAAAGGTTCAGAAGTGTGAAAACGCACACCTCCCCAGCTGCTATCAGGCAACTGAATCATCCTACCACAATCAGAGCTCCAAACCAAGCTGTGATGTTTCCTGGTTCGCTGACGACACCACTGTTATGGGACGTATCACTGATGGTGATGAGTCAGAGTATAGAAGAGAGATCGAGCAACTGTCCATATGGTGCCAGCACAATAACCTGGCCCTCAACACCAGCAAAACCAAGGAACTGATTGTGGACTTTGGAAGGAGTAGGATGGGGACCCACAGTCCCGTTTATATCAATGGTTGAAAGGGTCAAGAGCTTCAAATTCCTGGGCGTGCACATCTCTGAAGATCTTTCCTGGTCCGAGAACAATGATGCCATTATTAAGAAAGCACATCAGCGCCTCTACTTCCTGAGAAGATTACGGAGAGTCGGTTTGTCAAGGAGGACTCTCTCTAACTTCTACAGGTGCACAGTAGAGAGCATGCTGACGAGTTGCATCGTGGCTTGGTTCGGCAACTTGAGTGCCCTGGAGAGGAAAAGACTACAAAAAGTAGTAAACACTGCCCAGTCCATCATCGGCTCTGACCTTCCTTCCATCGAGGGGATCTACCACAGTCGCTGCCTCAAAAAGGTTGGCAGCATCATCAAGGACCCACACCATCCTGGCCACACACTCATCTCCCTACTACCTTCAGGTAGAAGGTACAGGAGCCTGAAGACTGCAACAACCAGGTTCAGGAACAGCTACTTCCCCACAGCCATCAGGCTATTAAACCTGGCTCGGACATAACACTGAACTTTACTAGCCAATACTGTTATTTGCACTTTATCAGTATATTGACCATTGTGTATATATTTATAGAATGCCTTGTAGTAAATGCCTACTATGTTCTGTTGTGCTCAAGCAAAGCAAGAATTTCATTGTCCTACCAGGGACACATGACAATAAACTCACTTGACACTTGACTTGAGAGCAGTCCTGAACTACTATCTACCTTATTGATGACCCTCGGACTATCCCTTATCATGTATCTATACACTGTAAATGTGACCATGTATTATCTTTCCGCTGACTGGTTAGCACGCAACAAAATCTTTTCACTGTACCTCGGTACACGTGACAATAAACTAAACTGCAACGGTAACATTTAGTGCAAAGATATGGGTAGTTAAGTACAGTCATTACCTCTGTTAATCAAGGATAAAATTATAATCAAAATGACAAACATCATTCAAATGAAGCAGGCACTCCAAATACTCACCAAATTAAATTGCTGTTGCAGTTTCTCATTGGCATAATTTATACAGAACTGTTCAAAACTATTCATGTCAAAGGTTTCAAACCTAAAGGGATACAAATAACAACCTTTCTTGTCTTTTGAACGAACATGTTACAATAAAAACCCACGTCACACAGTCAGATTCACCAGCATTTGTGTCTTTTCTTGTAAACCAGCATACTTGTCGTCTACAGATTCACGTGCTTGCTGGTACAATGGAAACATTTAACCAAGGGTTAGAGGGTCCAATATTGAGCATCTTGTTGTTATGTCAACTAGAACACCAACTAGAACACGGTGTGGCACGATGGCACAGCGGTAGAGTTGCTGCCTTACAGCGCCAGAGACCCGGGTTCAATCCTAACTAAGGGTGCTTGTCTGTACAGAGTTTGTACGTTCTTCCCGTGACCTGCGTGGGTTTTCTCCGAGATCTTCGGTTTACTCCCACACTCCAAACACGTACAGGTTTGTAGGTTAATTGGCTTGGTGTAAATGTAAAATTGTCTCTTGTGTGTGTGTGTGTGTGTGTGTGTGTAGGGTAGTGTTAGTGATAGGAGTAGAATTAGGCCATTCGGCCGACTCGATGGGCCGAAGGGCCTGTTTCCATGCCGTATCTTTAAACCAAACTGAACTAAACACCGAGTGCGGTTCCACATTAGACGCCATGGACTGAGGAGAAATCATGTCTTTCATAAGGAGAGTTTAGAGGGCTATCGACCAAATAATCTACCGAATAATGAAAGCTCTAGATAGAGTGGATGTGAAGAGGATATTTCCAGCAGTGGAAGAGTCCAGGACTAAAGGCCACTGCCTCAGAGTGAAATGACGCACATTTAGAAAGATGAGGAGGATTTCTTTAGCTAGAGGATGATGACCTATGGAATTCATTCCCATAGACGGCTGTGGGGGCCAAGTCATTGGGTATTTTTTTAAACGGAGGTTGATAGGTTCTTGATTGGTAAGGGCATCAAAGATTTCAGAGGGAAGGCAGGAGAATGTGGTTGTGAGGGGAAAATAGATCATCCATTATCGAATGACAGCACAAATTTGATAGGCCAAAGGGCCTACCTGCTCCTATATTTTGTGGTTTTATACAGGTAAACTGGATTAGCCTGGAATGTCAACATGGTCGCCATGGACATGGCGGGCTGAAGGGCCGGTTTCCATGCTGTACAGCTCTATGACTTGAAGTATAGGTGGCACGGTAGCACAGCTGTAGTGCTGCTGCCTTACGGTGCCAGAGACCCGGGTTCGATCCTGACTACGGGTGCTTGTCTGTACGGAGTTTGTACGTTCTCCCTGTGACCACGTGGGTTTTCTCCGGGTGCTCCGGTTTCCTCCCACACTCCAACTACATACAGGTCTGTAGGTTAATTGGCTTGATACGATTGTCAATTGTCCCTAGCGTGTGTAGGATAGCGTTAGTTTGCGGGGATCCCTGGTCGGCGCGGATCGATGGGCCAAAGGGTCTGTTTCCGTGCCGTATCTCTAAACTAAAAAAAAAGCACCGATATCTTCCTGCAGAATGAACGCATCATACACGGTTGCCATTACCCATAAATGTCCAATACACCAATGAAGGTGTATTGCTTTCCGGAAAACTGCAGAGCCTTGTTGATGTGCTGCACGATGCAGCTGAAGAGGTTGGAGTAGATGTGCTTGGCCAATGCATCCCTGGCGTTGACCGCTTGAACTTTGGTCATGGGTTTGATCACAGTGTCTGAGCCGGTAGCAATCTTTCGGTGGCAGAGTCCGTAAGCCATCTCCTCCGCCTTCAGCTCAAGAAGTTCACTAAACACTCTAAGATGATGATCATCACGCTGTTTATGAGCAAACAAAGTAGGAGGATGATCATTACAAGTTCATTCTTTAGGGCCCGTCCCACTTGGTTGCCATTTACGCGACATCATTTACGCCTCACGACACACTCGTCGTGACGCGCACGTGCTGAGCGCATGGTTGGCATTACGCGCGCATGGTGCGTGGTGACGTAGGCAGTCGCGCGCGGCGCCCCAGGATTTTGGGATGTACAAAATCTTCGCGCGCCATCTGCGTGACGCGCAAATGACTCCCAAGTGGGACAGGCCCTTTAGACTTCAAAGCTCTATGGCCGTCTCCGTATTAATTTATTAATTAGTCATCGAGTCATACAATAGTTCAATAGTGCTTCATTTGTCGCAGATGCAACTGCACAGTCTAATCCTTCATGCATATATTACACATTAAGGTGCCGCCATTATTGGTACCATTATTATTAATCTAGCAAAATTTTAAATTGAATACAGTTTATAGAACGACAGTTACCGAAGGGATATGAACTCACTTTGTCCATCATATCTGCTCCAGGAGTTTGGAGCAGCAGTCTATATGCTTTTCGACAGGCACATGGATATGCAGGGAATGGAAGGGCATGGATCACATGCAGGCAGAGGAGGTTAGTTTATCTTGCATCATGTTCGGCCAGGACTTTGAAGAGCCCGTTCCCGTGCTGTACTGTTCTATATTCTATGCTCTGGTGCTCAGAGGGACCTGGATGCTTTTGTATATGAATGTGCAATTAAACGTGACATCTCCAAGTTTGCGGATGACACAAAACTGGATGGCAGTGTGAGCTGCGAGGAAATTGCTAGTAGGATGCAGGGTGACTTGGATAGGTTGGGCGAGTGGGCAGAAGCATGGCAGATGCAGTATAACGTGGATAAATGTGAGATTATCCACTTTGGTGGCAAGAACAGGAATGCAGATTATTATCTGAATGGTGTCAGATTAGGAAAAGGGGAGATGCAAAGAGACCCGTGTGTGCTTGTACATCAGTCACTGAAAGCAAGCATGCAGTTACAGCAGGCAGTGAAGAAAGCTGAGAGGATTTGAGTTTAGGAGCAAGGAGGTCCTACTGCAGTTGTACAGCGCCCTGGTGAGACCACACCTGGAGTATTGTGTGCAATTTTGGTCTCCTAATTTGAGGAAGGACATTATTGCTATTGAGGGAGTGCAGCGTAGGTTCACCAGGTTAATTCCCGGGATGGCGGGACTGACGTATGATGAAAGAATGGGTTGATTGTAATTCAGAAGGATGAGAGGGCATCTTATAGAAACATATAAAATCATTAAAAGATTGGCTAGATGCTGGAAATTATTTCCTGATGTTAGGGGAGTCCAGAACCAGGGGTCACAGTTTAAGAATAAGGGGTAGGCCATTTAAGACTGAGATGAGGAAATACTTTTTCACCCAGAGAGTTGTGAATCTGTGGAATTCTCTGCCACAGTAGGAGGCCAATTCACTGGATGTTTTCAAGAGAGTTGGATTTAGCTCTTAGGGCTAAGGGAATCAAGGGGAAAAAGCAGGAACGGGGGACTAATTTTTAGATGATCAGCCATGATCATATTGAATGGCGGTGCTGGCTCGAAGGGCCGAATGGCCTACTCATGCATCTATGTTTAGTAAGGCAAATGTCATGATCGGCTTTATTGCACAATGTTTTGAGTGGTGGAAGGAGATATATTGTTCTAATTACAGAGCCCTGTTGAGACTACATCAGGTAAGGAAGCATGACCCTAATAGAGGGAGAGTAACAAAGATTTACCAGACCATTCCTGGAATGGAGACTGTGGCAGCTCAGTGGCACCGCTGATAAAGCTGCGGCCTCACAGCGGCAGAGACCAGAGTTCATTCCTGACCTTGGGTGCTGTCTGTGTGGTGTTTGCACGTTCTCCCTGTGACTGTGTGGGTCTCCTACGGGTGTTCCGGATTCCTCCCGTATCCCCAAGACCAGCAGGTTTGTAGGTTAATTGGGCTCCGTAAAATTGCCTCTAGTGCGTAGGGAGTGGATGCGAAAATGGGATAGCATAGAAATAGTGTGAGCGCGTGATCGATGGTCGGCATGGACTCGATGGGCCGAAGGGCCCGTTTCATGCTGTTTCAATCAATCAATTACTCAATCAATCAATATCAGTGGAGCATCAATGTTAAACATACACAGTAATATTGTACAGGTCCACCACCGATTTTCCAGCAACTGGTGATCCTGCACCTCCTTTAATCTGGATGAAGTTACGCCAACGCAAGAGAAACCCCCCCGGGAATTCCCGCCTGAAAATGTGGTGCCTTGGTCTGGTGAGGCGGCCGATCTCGACCTCATCAGGATTTCCGCGGTCGATCGGCGGGTTGAATTTGTCGCCTGCGTCCAGAGCTCTGGAACTCCGGCCCAGCCGGAGCTGGCAGGTCCGTCCCCATAGCCGACCTCTGAGGCCGACTTTGTATCTCTGCCCCCCAAAGGCCCCGACCTCTGTCGGTCCGGCAAAACGGATAATGCAGCAAGGCTCTGGAACGGAAGTTGCCGGAAAATCAGCGGTGGACCCTACATCATAAATCACGATAGATTTAAATGCTGCAAACTTACTTTGACTTCAGATTTTTCTTCATTCAAAGATCTAATTTGTACATTTCCTAAGTGAAGAATTCCTGCCAATACTTTGAAGACATCCATTTGAAAGTCTTTGTTCATACCTGAAACACAGATTTCCATTTCCATTGACTGTTGCCGAGTTTCTTCTGTTTTATCACAAGGAACCTCAGCCAGAGCCACCTCAATCAGATTTTAGTTTTTTTTTTTTTTTAAAAAGAGATACAGCACGGAAACAGACCCTCCGCGCCGACCAGCGATCCCCGCACATTAACACTGTCTTACGCAAACTAGGGACAATTTACATTTGCACCAAGCCAATTAACCTACAAAACTGTACATCTTTGGAGTGTGGGAGGAAACCGAAGATCTCGGAGAAAACCCACGCAGGTCACGGGGAGAATGTACAGACAGCACCCGTAGTCGAGATCGAACCTGGGTCTTGCGAGCGCTGTAAGGCAGCAACTCTACCGCTGCGCCATTGTGCTGCCCTGACAGAAAGGGATAAGGGAGCAACATTGTTCCAAGGGCAGGGAACAATATTACAATAACACTAACCCACGTCAGAAGTTGTGCCAATCCCCCCCACACTTACCCAGCAGTGAAAACGTTTTTTGAGTTTCAATGAAATCCGTCTGGTCGTTGACGCCATCAATGACAGCATTTCCACCCTTGCTTACGTAACTGAAGTTTTCTGCAACATCTGTGAATAATTTAAATTCATCTCATTAGAAAAGGTGTAAGACAACACAGGGGAAACTTTAGTTCACAAATGTCGTAACAGAGAACTGCAGATGCTGGTTTATACCAAAGAGAGGCATAAAAGGCTGGAGGTTAGGCAGCATCTCTGGAGAAAATAGATAGGTGATGTTTTGGGTCAGGACTTTTCTCAGTCTAAAGAAAGGTCCCAACCTGAACAGCCAGCTATCTATGTTAGCTTAGTTTAGTTTAGACATACAATGTGGAAACAGGCCCTTCAGCCCATTGAGTCCACGCTGACCAAGGATCACCCATATACTGGTTCTATGTTAACCCCATTTCACATCCTACACACCAGGGGCAATTTACAGAAGCCAATTAACCTACAAACCTGCACGTCTTTAGAATGTGTGGAGGAAACTGGAGCACCTGGAGAAAACCCATAATGTGGATAAATGTGAGGTTATCCATTTTGGTGGCAAAAACAGGAAAGCAGACTATCTAAATGGTGGCCGACTAGGAAAAGGGGAGATGCAGCGAGACCTGGGTGTCATGGTACACCAGTCATTGAAAGTAGGCATGCAGGTGCAGGAGGCAGTGAAGAAAGCGAATGATATGTTAGCTTTCATAGCAAAAGGATTTGAGTATAGGAGCAGGGAGGTTCTACTGCAGTTGTACAGGGTCTTGGTGAGACCACACCTGGAGTATTGCGTACAGTTTTGGTCTCCAAATCTGAGGAAGGACATTATTGCCATAGAGGGAGTGCAGAGAAGGTTCACCAGACTGATTCCTGGGATGTCAGGACTGTCTTATGAAGAAAGACTGGATAGACTTGGTTTATACTCTCTTGAATTTAGGAGATTGAGAGGGGATCTTATAGAAACTTACAAAATTCTTAAGGGGTTGGACAGGCTAGATGCAGGAAGATTGCTCCCGATGTTGGGGAAGTCCAGGACAAGGGGTCACAGCTTAAGGATAAGGGGGAAATCCTTTAAAACCGAGATGAGAAGAACTTTTTTCACACAGAGAGTGGTGAATCTCTGGAACTCTCTGCCACAGAGGGTAGTCGAGGCCAGTTCATTGGCCATATTTAAGAGGGAGTTAGATGTGGCCCTTGTGGCTAAAGGGATCAGAGGGTATGGAGAGAAGGCAGGTACGGGATACTGAGTTGGATGATCAGCCATGATCATATTGAATGGCGGTGCAGGCTCGAAGGGCCGAATGGCCTATTCCTGCACCTAATTTCTATGTTTCTATGTTTCTATGTCACAGGGAGATCGTACAAACTCTGTACAGACAGCACCCTCCGTCAGAATTGAACCATGGTGAACTAGTGAACTAGTTGAACCAATTGAACTAGTGCTGTAAGGCAGCAACTCTACTGCTGTGCCATTGTGCCAACCTCTTCTCCAGAGATGCTGCCTGATCCGCTGAGTAACTCCAGCATTTTGTGTCTCTCTTTGGTACAAACCAGCATCTGCAGTTCCTTGTTATTACAGAGAAACTTTATTTCACTAATGTCGCCCTGATTGTATCACAGATTCTTTGTCAGCAGAATAAAACAACTTGCCAGGAAATAGACTTCATGAAGTAGGAAGCTGTCAAAACACCTACCCAATTTTAGATGCTCAAACTCCTTTCTGTCAGCGGATGCACAGAGTTGGTAGAATATATGATAATTCCTCTCATTTTCTGTCTAAATATAACAAATAGATATGGCAAAGTTATTGCAAAAGGGGTGGTATAATTGGAACATTGGTGTGGTTTATCATTTGATATCATGAGCCAACAATTCAGCGTGAAATAGGAATGGTGCGTAGAACTACGAGTGTGTTGGTTAATACGTGATGGTGCAGAAAAGAACATAAACTGGTACAGCTTTTTCACACGGTACACAGCGGGTGCAGCAGCATCTATGGAGCGAAGGAGATAGGCAACGTTTCGGGCCTATTTGTTATATTTTCACACAGAGAGTGGTGAATCTCTGGAACTCTCTGCCACAGAGGGTAGTTGAGGCCAGTTCATTGGCTATATTTAAGAGGGAGTTAGAAGTGGCCCTTGTGGATAAGGGGATCAGGGGGTATGGAGAGAAGGCAGGTACGGGATACTGAGTTGGATGAACAGCCATGATCATATTGAATGGCGGTGCAGGCTCGAAGGGCCGAATGGCCTACTCCTGCACCTATTTTATATGTATCTATGTATCTATGAAACCCTTCTTCAGACAAAGGGTGGTGGGTGTATGGAACAAGCTGCCAGAGGAGGTAGTTGAGGCAGGTAGTTGAGCATCCCAACATTTAAGAAACAGTTAGACAGGTACATGGATAGGACAGGTTTGGAGGGATACGAACCAAGCGCAGGCAGGTGGGACTAGTGTAGCTGGGGCATGTTAATCGGAGTGGGCAAGTTGGGCAGAAGGGCCTGTTTCCACACTGTATCACTCTATGACTCTAAAAACATACATTGTGTGCAGGAAGGAACTGCAGATGCTGGTTTAAACCGAAGATAGACACAAAATGCTGGGAGTAACTCAGCGGGACAGGAGGCATCTCTGGAGAGAAGGAAAGGGTGACATTTCGGGTCAAGACCTTTCTTCAGACGGATGTCAGGGGAGAGGGAGATACATAGATAAGGATGTGTAAGGTGTGAAACCAGGTCAAAGGGAATGGAGATGAAGGAACATGTAGAATAGATCATTGTTAGCTGGGAGAAGTAACAACTAAGCAAACAGAGATAAAATGTAGTTGGAGACAGTAAGACTGGTCGGAAAACTGGGAAGGGGGGAGGGATGGCTAGAGAGGGAAAGCAAGAGTTACTTGAAATTAGAGAAGTCAATGTTCATACCGCTGGGGTGTAAGCTGCCCAAGCGAAATATGAGGTGCTGTTCCTCCAATTTGCGCTGGACCTCACTCTGACAATGGAGGACAGAAAGGTCAGTGTGGAAATACATCAGTGTAACCCTTACCTGAAACACCACGCGAGACTTTTCCAGCAGGTACGTTCTCATGTTGGCGCCGATGATGCGGTACCGGTTATCGAAGCTGATCTCGGTATATTTACCGAAGCGGCTGCTGTTGTCATTACGGGTTGTCTTTGCATTTCCAATGGCCTGAAAACAAGGAGATATTGCTGCAAGTCTCTTGAGACAGAACATGCATTAATCATCCTGCAACCATTTAGGAATTGATGATTGGGAAACTTTAATATGAAACAAATGGTGTGTATTATTTATGGAAGCCTTAGAACATCGAACGTGGAACAGTACAGCACGGGAATAGGCCCTTCGGCCCACAATGTCCGTGCTGAACATGATGCCAAGGTAATCTCTTCTGCTTGCATGTGATCCGTATCCATGCACCTCTTAAAGCCTCTTAAATGCCAGTATTGTATCTGCCTCCACTAATACCCCTGGCAGCACATTCCAGGCACCGAACCCTCTCCGTCTAAAGAACTTGCCCCGCAGATCTCCTTGAAACTTTGGCCCCCTCACCTTAAAGCTGTGCCCTCTAGTCTTTGACATTTCCACCCTGGGGAATAGACTCTGACTCTCTACCCTATCTATGCCTCTCATAATCTTATTACTTCTATCAGGTCTCCCCTCAGCCTCTGACACTACAGAAAAAAACAATCCAATTTTTTCCATTTTAATGACGAAAATTTTTGAATTAAGGTATTGAGAGTTGCAAACTGCAGAATACCATTCACTAAATTTCAATTATTATATATGGACGGGAAAGGAATGGAGGGATATGGTCTGAGTGCAGGTAGATGGGACTAGGGAAGTAAGAAGAAAGAAGGGGGAAAAAAAAGAAGAAAAAAAGTGTTTGGCACGGACTTGAAGGGCCGAGATGGTCTGTTTCCGTGCTGTAATGGTTATATGGTTATATGGTTATTATAACTTTAGTTCCATTTAATATTACTCTAGTTCCTATCAGTTTTAACTGCTCTTAGTTAAAAAAGGATAGACTTTAATGTTTATTGCACAGGTGTCAACTTTAAATATGCATAAAGAGGGAAGTTTACCCGTTGTAATATTTAATAACAATAGAAGCAGACCATTGAATCGTAGAGTGGGAACTGCAAGGATAAGGCCCATCACCCCTTCAAAATCAGACTGGTTCTCTACAAAAGCAAGTTGCTTCACTGCCCACACCTGTTTTTTTAAATTCCACTTTCAACGTAAACAAAATCACGAGAGGAATAGATCGGATAGACACACAGAGTCTCGTACCCAGAGTATGGGAAAATCGAGAACCAGAGGCCATAGGTTTAAGGTGAGGGTGAAAAGATTTAATAGGTACCTGAGGGGTAACTTTTTCCACACAAAGGGTGGTGGGTGTATGGAATGAGCTGCCGGAGGAGGTAGTTGAAGCAGGGCCGATCGCAACGTTTAAGAAACATTTAGGCAGGTGCAAGTATAGGACAGGTTTGGAGGGATATGGGCCCAAAACAGGCAGGTGTGATTAGTGTAGATGGAACATATTGACCGGTGTGGGCAAGTTGGGCCGAAGGGGTTGTTTCCACGCTGTAAGATTCTATGACTTAGAACATAGAACAGAGCAGCACAGGAAACAGGCCCTTCGGCCCACATTGTCGGTGCCAAAGATGGTACCAAATTAAACTAATTGAAACTTATTCTGATCTAATTCCTTTTCGAAAGCAATGGCTAAATCTGTGTCTATCACACTGCATACCAACACATTCCACAACTCCAGATGGTAACCACCCTATGTGAAAAATGAATTTCTTCATCATCTTTGTTTCAATGCCAATTTTCTTTCATTTGTCTTTTCTGGTTTTCATTCATCTCTAACTACTTCATCTAGAAGGTCCTTTATTTTGAAATACCTTTAACACTTTCCCTCTCAACTTGCTCCAAGGATAATAATCTTAGCGTTACCAGATTTCGTTACATCACTAGAATGTACCCCGTCGCGAATCCCACAAATAATTCTAGATATCTCGCACTGGTCTGAAGAAGGGTCCCGACCTGAACCTGTCATCTGTCCACTCTCTCCACAGATGCTGCCTGACCTGCTGAGTTCCTCCAGCACTTTGTGCAAGAAGGAACTGCAGATGCTGGTTTACACCAAAGATAGACTCAAAATACTGGAATAACCCAGTGAGTCAGGGAGCATCTCTGAAGAAAAGGAACAGGTGATGTTTTGGGTCGAGACCCTTGTTCAGACTGATTAATTACCCCGTACACTCGCACTATCCTACACAAATTTACAATTTTATCGGTCAATTAACCTACAAACATCTTTGGAGTGCGAGAGGAAACCGGAGCAACCGGAGAAAACCCACACGGTAACAGGGAGAATGTGCACACAAGGTCACAGGGAGAGGGTCTGAGCTATAGGGAGAGGTTGAATAGGCTGGGGCTATATTCCTTGGAGCGCAGGAGGATGAGGGGTAATCTTATAGAGGCGTATAAGATCATGAGAGGAATAGATCAGTAGATGCACAGAATCTCTTGCCCAGAGTAGGGGAATCGAGGACCAGCGGACATAGATTCAAGGTGAAAGGGGAAAGATTTAATAGGAATCTGAGGGGCAACATTTTCACACAAAGGTACACAAAAATGCTGGAGAAACTCAGCGGGTGCAGCAGCATCTATGGAGCGAAGGAAATAGGTAACGTTTCGGGCCGAAACCCTTCTTCAGACCCTTTCACACAAAGGGTGGTGGGTGTATGGAACGAGCTGCCAGAGGAGGTAGTTGAGGCTGGGACTATCCCAACGTTAAAGAAACAGCTAGACAGGTACATGGATAGGACAGGTTTGGAGGGAAATGGACCAAACGCTGGCAGGTGGGACCAGTGTAACTGGGACATGTTGGCCAGTGCGGGCGAGTTGGGCCGAAGGGCCTGTTTCCACACTGTATCACTCTATGACTCTAAACTTTACCGCTGTGCCACCGTGCCACCCTATTTAGTTATTAGTTTATTGAATTAAAAGTTGATTGGTCACAAAATCAAAAAAGAGCACAGTATATTAATAGAAAAAATGTTGATAAACGCAGTTTAACTTTGAATTGATATGGAAATCAGCAACTTGTTGTCTACAATAAAAGCACTGATAAAAAATGATCAAAAATATAATTCATACTTTATACCAAACAATGGATTATCTGGTTAGCTTTTTAAAGTTGTTAAGGATTTTAATTGTTTCAAGATTATTGATTATTTAACTGCGGTACCACTTTGTCACTTCCTACCTCCGTTATAGGATTGGATGCAAGGACTTTATCTTCGACACAATCCTTGCTGCTGGATTTGCTGACAGTGGCAAAATATCTCATGGCATATCGGGCAGATACTGTCTTGCCTGCACCAGACTCTCCGCTCACGATGATAGACTGGTTCCGATTCTTCCTAACATTAGGAGGCATAGCATTTAGTTCCCCTTCAAGGAATCTTCATCTGCTTGAAACACAACTAAAATTAATAGTACATGACCTTGTGAGAAAACATTCATAAATTGAAGCCAGGGGAAGCTGTAGAAGTGGATGCAATTAAGACTTTTAAAAGACATTAATGATATAGGGACAGATATAGGGATAGGAAGGGTTTAGATGGCTATGGACCAAATAGGACTAGCTTATTTAGCATAGCCAAAATAGGTTGAAGGGCCTGTTTCCATGCTGTCCAGCTGTACATTGAAGAGGCAAACACATCCAACATATGGTGACTAGGATTGTTGGCATCCTAAAATAAGATTAGCACTTAGTCATTGTATCCAAATCTCAAATAACTATCAGCAGTTCTTGATTGAAAGATACAGCATGGAAAAAGGCCCTTCGGTCTACCAAGTCCATGCTGACCCGTTCTAATTAGTTCTTCTATGTTGTCCCATTTTCTCATTCACATCCTACACATTAGGGGCACGTTTATAAGCTAACTAACCTAAAAACCAGCACGTATTGTGTTATAAAAACCACATATTGGGGCAGGAAACCGGAGCACCCAGAGGAAGCCCACGTGGTCACAGGGAGAACGTGCAAACTCCGCACGGACAACACCAAAGGTCAGGATCGAACCCGGGTCTCCGGCGCCGTGAGGCAGCAGCTCTACCCTAAGGCAGTATCTTCCATTGGCCAACATTGAAAACACTTTATAAATACTAATCACATACAAAATGGCGGGGGATGGAAGGAGGAATGGTCAGGCCTTGGTAACATCCAAAAACCTGATGCACTTTTGAAACCCGGGATTTTCATTGAACAGTATCGGATTTCCGCTTGAAAGTGGAATGATTTAGATGGCATTTGTTGTGGTGCAATTACAATCTCACAGAAACGTTACACATGTCACCATAATTCATGGACATGGATCGGACTTTCATTTTGAACCCAGCGGATGGAGGGATTAACCTGGCCATTTGCTTGTACGCTTCCTCTGCCACTGCAAAGATATGAGGATCCATATCGCCCATGTTCCGCCCACAGTAGGCATGGATGATGACATCTCCATAGATGGGTAGCTGTTTGTATGGATTAATAGCCACAAGTATGATACCTAAAACAAATCAGAAACAACAGTTACCTTTATATACTAAAAGACAAGGGGGTGGGAAGGGGGGGTCACAGTGGCACAGCTGATAGAGCTGCTGCCTCACAGTGCTAGAGACCCAGGTTCGATCCTGATCTCAGTTGCTGTCCGTGTGGAGTTTGCACATTCTCCCTGTGCCTACATGGGTTTCCTCTGGGTGCTCCATTTTCCTCCCACATCCTAAAGATGTGCAGATTTGTAGGTTAATTGGCCTCTGCAAATTGCCCCTAGTGTGTAAGGAGTGGATGAGAAAGTGGGATAACATAGAACTATTGTGAGTGTGTGATCAATGGTCAACATGGAGCCTTTCCTGATTGAATGCTACATCTTTCATTCAATCACTAAAATTTGGACGGATATATGGACTGGAAGGATTTGGGGCCAAATGCTAGTAAATGGGACTAGCCAGCTTGCTAACTTGGTCGGAATGGGCAAGGACGGCTGAACGGCCTCTTACCATGCTAAACAGCTTTTAGTTTTAGATTTAGAGATACAGTGTGGAAACAGGCCCTCCGGCCCACCAAGTCCATGCCGACCAATGATCACCCGTACATTAGTTCTGTTCTACACACTCGGGAATATTTACAGAAGCCAATGAACCGACAAACCGAAATTTGGAATGTGGGTGGAAACCTGAGCACCAGGAGAAAACCCACACGGTCACGGGGAGAACGTACAAACACCGTACAGAGAGCACCCGTGCTCGGGACCAAACCCGGGTCTCTGGCGCTGTGAGGCATCAACTCTAGCAATGAGCCACTGTACCGCCCAAATGTTCACACTCAGAGCATGGCTGATTAAATACAGGATTTGATCTGTGAAACAATTTTTAACCTAGTATGTAAATCCACGGTTTATCGTGGTTAACTGGTAGGACTGAAACACAGACTGTCTACTTTAGTAACAGGTGCCGACTCACCCAAGGCCGAGTACATCCGTAGTCAGGATCAAACCTGGGTCACTGGCGCTGTAAGGCAGCAACTCCACCGCTTGCGCCACTGTGTTGCCCTCTATGACTCTATTTACCCTTTGCAGCTTCATTAGTTTAGTTTGGAGATACAACGCGGGAACAGGCCCTTCGTCCCACCAAGTCCGCGCCGATCAGCGATCCCCGCACACCAACGCTATCCAACACACACACTAGGGACAATTTACAATTTAACCTACAAACCTGCACCTCTTTGGAGTGTGGGAGGAAACTGGAGCACCTGGAGAAAACCCACGCTGGCCACGGGGAGAAGGTACAAACTGCGTTCAGACAAGCACCCGTGGTCAGGATCGAACCCGGGTCCTCGGTGCTGTAAGGCTGCAGCTCTACCGCTGCGCCACCGTGCTGCCCATAACTTACCACAGTAAGTGTAGATGAGTTTGGAATCCACGAAGCGGACCTTGAGGTTGTGTAGAACGGCGGGCTCGTGGAGGTAACTGAGCGCTGTGAGGTCATTCTCACCCACCAGGATCTCCGGGTTCCGCAGAGGCGGCAACAGTGACTTCACCGGATCCACCGGATATTTCAGCTCCTAAAATGCCCAAAACAAACAGTGAAAGAAAGGAATGTTTCCTTTTCAAATGTACTTGTTGGAATTATGCACTGATCTAGATTCGCCAGGATTACAACGACAGCGGAAATTTAGTATCAAACCAATTCCTCGACAGCATGAATCAGAGATGCCATGTTTTTATAAATGCCTTGTTTTCAAACTTGACAAACCTTTAGACTTTATTTTAAAGACACAGCACAGAAACAGGCTCTTCGGCCTACCGAGTCCGCGCCGACCAGTAATCACCCCGTACACTAGCACTATCCTACACACACTGGGGACAATTTACAATTTTACCGAAGCCAATTTACCTTCCAACCTGTACGTCTTTGGAGTGTGGGGGGAAACCGGAGCACCCGGGAAAACTCACGCGTTCACCCGGGATAATTTTTCAGCTCAGGACCTTCTTCAGCTGTGGGAGAACATAGGTTTGCAGTGAAAGTTTCAGGCTCGTCCATAACCCAAATGGTAATAGAAATATCCAAAAATGGAAGGGATGAGTTGGGGGTGAAGGAGAGGGAGGATGAAGAATTAGGCATGTCCCCCACAACTCTCACCCACTTCTACAGATGCGCCGTAGAAAGCATTTTATCGGGATGAATCACAGCATGGTTTGGAAACAGCTCCATCCAAGACAGCAGGAAATTGCAGCGAATTGTGGACGCAGCTCAGACCATCACACAAACCAACCTCCCTTCCATTGACTCCATTTATACCTCACTCTGCCTCGGCAAGGCCAGCAGCATAACCAAGAATGAGTCGCACCCTGGCCACTCCCTCTGCTCCCCTCTCCCATCAGGCAAAAGGTACAGAAGTGTGAAAACGCACACCTCCAGATTCAGGGACAATTTCTTCCCAGCTGTTATCAGGCAACTACTACAACTAGAGAGCAGTGCTGAACAACTATCTACCTTTCTGGTGACCCTCGGACTATCCTTGATCGGACTTTGCTGGCTTTACGATGCACTAAACGTTATTCCCTTATCATGTATCTATACACTGTAAATGGCTCGATTGTAATCGTGCATTGTCTTTCCGCTAACTGGATAGCACGCAACAAACGCTTTTCTCTGTACCTCGGCACACGTGACAATAAACTAAACTGAACTGAGCTGAACTGATCTCTACACAATAGGGACAAGTTATGTGTAAGAAGGAACTATAGATGCTGCTTTAAACCAAAGATAGAAACAATAAGCTGGAGTAACTCAGCGGACCAGGCAGCACCTCTGGAGAGAAGGAATGGGGGGGGGGGGGGGGCGTTTCGGGTCGAGACCCTTCTACAGACCGTCTCGACCCGAAACGTCACCCATTCCTTCCCTCCAGAGATGCTGCCTGTCCCGCAGAGTTACTCCAGAAATGGAAAGAATCTATCCAAAGGTTGAGTTTAGCCACATTCATATCTTTCTAAAGTTGTAATATTAGAAGTACAAACATGCTCATTAAATGCAGTCATATGTTAGCCTTTGTCACCACTGCGAAAAAGAATTTGAAGAATGTTCCCTCCTATATTCTCGATCCACGTGAAAGGCTTTTAGGCAAATGAAGAGCCAAGAGGGTGGAGAAACCTGTTTGACTGGCATCTCCATATTTAGTTTCAGGTACAATAGACATTCAAAACCATGCTTAAAAACAAATCAAATGAAATAATCAGGAGAATAGATGAAGCTCACAAAGAAATCAAGAGAACTGAAATAAATAAAGGAACTTGCATTCTTTCCCGTGAATGAAGGAACTGCAGATGCCAAAAATGTTCGCCGAAACGTTCTATCTCCTGAGCGGTAGAATTGCTGCCTTGCAGCGCCAGAGACCCGGGTTTGATCCTGACTACGGAGCTGACAGTAGGGAGTTTGTATGTTTCCCCCTGTCACCACGGGTTTTCTCCGGGTGCTCTGGTTTCCTCCCACACCCCAAAGACGTGCAGGTTTGTAGGTTAATTGGCCTCGTTAAAAATGATAATTTCCCCTAGTGTGTGTAGGATAGTGCTAGTGTACGGGGTGATCGCTGGTCTGCACGGAGTAGGTGGGCCGACGGGCCCAGTTTCAACGCTGTATCTCTAAAGTCTAAAGATTGCTCAGCTATTGATTATACACCAGACAGGAACAATAACTTGGGGGACTGCAGAAACCATGGTCTGTGGAAAATTGGAGGGAAAAGTGTAGCGATGACCGCAATGATGATGTGTTTAGACGTTGTTAGTTTAGAGACACAGCATGGAAACAGGCGTTCAGCACACCGAGTCCACGCTGACCAACAATCACCCATACACCAGTCCCACCCTGCATGTTAGGGACAATTTACAGAGCCAATTAACCGACAAACCTGGACAGCTTTGGAGAGTGGGAGGAAACCGGAGCATCCGGAAAAATCCCATGTGGTCACAGGGAGAACGTACAAACTCAATAGACAATAGGTGCAGGAGTAGGCCAATTCGGCCCTTCGAGCCAGCACCGCCATTCACAGTGATCACGGCTGATCATCCACAATCAGTACCCCATTCCTGCCTTCTCACCATATCCCCTGACTCCGCTATCTCGAAGAGCTCTATCTAACGCTCTCTTGAAAGAATCCAGAAAATTGGCCTCCACTGCCTTCTGAGATTCACAACCTTCTGTGTGAAAAAGTTTTTCCTCATCTCCGTTCTAAATGGCCTACCCCTTATACAGACTGCACCCGTAGTCAAGATGAAACCCGGGTCTCTGGCGCTGTAAGGCATCAACTCTACCGCTGCGCCACTGTGCGGCCCCAGTGTTGACTCAGTGCATGGCTGGCTTAACATATAATTTGGACTGTGAAACAATTTTTAACCCAGTATGTAAATCCACAGTTTATCTTGGTTAACTAGTAGGACTGAAACACAGGCTGTCCACTTCATTAACCAGGTGCTGACTCAGCTATGACTGATTTCCAACATTAGCAAGTTTGTTCCTTAATGTCACACTGAGTATAGAGAGTCATAGTGTGGAAGCATAGTGTGGAAACGGGCCCTTTGACCCAACTTGCCCAACATGTCCCAGCTACACTAGTCCCACCTGCCTGCGCTTGGTCCATATCCCTCCAAACCTGTCCTATCCATGTACCTGTCTAACTGTTTCTTAAACATTGGGATAGTCCCAGCCTTAACTACCTCATCTGGCAGCTTGTTCCATACACCCACCACCCTTTGTGTGGAAAAAGTTACCCCTTAGATTCCTATTAAATCTTTTCCCCTTCAACTTGAACCAATGTCCTCTGGTCCTCGATTCCCCTACTCTGGGCAAGAGACTCTGTCATCTCTGTCCATCTAACCAATCTATTCCTCTCATGACGCTGTACACCTCTATAAGATCACCCCTCTTCCTCCTGCGCTCCAAGGCATAGAGACCCAGCCTATTCAACCACTCCCTGTAGCTCACACCCTCTAGTCCTGGCAACATCCTCATAAATATCTATCAGGCCTTATTGCAAAATCTCTAATGGTAACCTCTCAACTGGTTTGGAGACTTCAAACACATCTTCTGTGGTGTGTTTGTCTGAATGCAGGTTATGAGAGCTCTTGGCAGCTCATGTCAAACACGCTAGTCACTGTTTGACAGAACAAAGGGAACAAATTGTACTGGAAACACTTTGAAAGAAATCGGTTGAGCATCTTTATGTGCCAAGCGTAGGCAAGGAGATTTACTCCAATACCAAACCTACAGCCGTTATATTCTAGAGAGATTCAAGGCACTGCAGATGCTGCAATCTTGAGCAAAGCACAAAGTGCTGGAGGAACTCAACAGATCCGGGAGCAACTGGAGGGCACGGTGGTGCAGCAGTAGAGTTGCTGCCTTACAGCACCAGAGACCCAGGTTCAATCCTGACTACATGTGCTGCCTCTATGGAGTTTGTACGTTCTCCCCGTGACCGCGTGGGTTTTCTCTGGATTTTCCTCCCACATTCCAAAGACGTACAGGTTTGTAAGTTAATTGGCTTTGGGAACAATTATAAATTGTCCCCAAGTGTGGAATGTGTGCTTGTATAATGGGGATCGCTGGTCGGCACGGTGGGCCGAAGAACCTGATTCCATCTCGAAACTAAACTAATCTGTGGAGGGAATGGACAGTTGACGTTTTGGGTCGGGACCCTTCTTCAGACTGACGGGGGAAGAAAGCTGGAGAAGAGAGGAGAGGGTGGGGCAAAGCCTGGTGAGCGATAGGTGGATACAGGTGAGGGGTGGGGGAGAGGGGTGATTAACGGATGGGTGGAGTAAGTGAGAAAGGCTGGAGGTGAAGAAGGGGTAAAAGGGGCTCGAATGACTAATGAGAGGGTGTCAGAGAACAAGGATGTGAACAAAGGAGTCGGAAGAAGCGTCTCGACCCGAAACATTCAGTCCAGAGATGCTGCCTGTTTCGCTGAGTTACTCCAGCATTTTGTGTCTATCTTCGATTTAAACCAGCATCTACAGTTCTTTCCTACACAAAGATGTGGAATATTCACTTTTACAAGGTGGGCCTTTGTACGCCTAAACTCCATTGAAATTAAAAGTTTAATTTAAAACCTCAGCCGGTACAGCAATGATGTGGAGCGTCAAGAGCGTTTCATTGTCAGTGAGTTTGTATCAGCAAGATGACAATGCAACGCTGCAACATAACAGGCCCATTAACCCAATGGCGCACAGATAAATAATCAATAACCCAATAAATTCATCACAGTAATACTACGTAACCATAACATTATAAAAGGACTGGACAAGCTAGATGCAGGAAAAATGTTCCCAATGTTGGGCGAGTCCAGAACCAGGGGCCACAGTCTTAGAATAAAGGGGAGGTCATTTAAGACTGAGGTGAGAAAAACTTTTTCACCCAGAGAGTTGTGAATTTGTGGAATTCCCTGCCACAGAGGGCAGTGGAGGCCAAGTCACTGGATGGATTTAAGAGAGAGTTAGATAGAGCTCATGGGGCTAGTGGAGTCAAGGGATATGGGGAGAAGGCAGGCACGGGTTATTGATAGGGGACGATCAGCCATGATCACAATGAATGGCGGTGCTGGCTCGAAGGGCCAAATGGCCTCCTCCTGCACCTATTTTCTATGTTTCTATAACAGTGCAAAACCAAAGTCCAAAGTGAAACTAAAGACACAGAATACCAAATCCAAGATGGTGCCCAAGCAAGGTCGCTCTTTGTGTCACAGGAGTGGATCTGCAATCACACATAACAATCGCTCCACTCTTTTAAATCTCTCCTCTGGCAGCAGCATTTTTAAACTTTAACTGTGCTCATGCCAGAGACCTGGGTTCAATCCCGACTACGGGTGCTGTCTGTACGAAGTAGGTGCGTTCTCCCCTGACCTGCGTGGGTTTTCTCCGGGAGCTCCAGTTTCCTCCCGCACTCCAAAGACCTGCAGGTTTGTCGGTTAATTGGCTTGGTTAAGATTGTAAATTGTCCCTAGTGGATGCGAGCTAGTGTTAGTGAACGGGGATCGCTGGTCAGCCTGGACTCTGTGGGCCAAAGGGCCTGTTTCCACACTGTGTCTCTAAACTGGGGTGGGAGATTGCAACCTTCACGTGGTCGACCCTGTTTCGACGAATGCAATCAACCCGACGTGCACAATCAAATAGAACAAGCTGTCCTACAACTTTAGGCTGTGCACGCCATACACAAGAAGAAGTCCTTGAAACTAAACTAAACATGGATCTCTAATGAGTAAAAGCAATAGTTGATTGATTTGGCAAGCTTTTCAAACTGTGCATCAAATAAAACCAGTTATATATTTCACTGCCAACTTACTGTGCCATCTTCCAGCTGCAGGAGTAGTACATCAGATCCCCTCTGATAGTCCTTGGCGATCTCTGCCGGGCACCAGACTTCATCAGGGTCAGGAATCCAAACACTATTGAACTGTGAAACAGAGCAAAGAAACCAGGTGTTACATTAATATGGGTTAACGTACGATTGAGGGAGTGCAGCATAGGTTCACCAGGTTAATTCCCGGGATGGCGGGACTGTCATATGTTGAACGAATGGAGCGACTGGGCTTGTATACACTAGAATTTAGAAGGATGAGAGGGAATCTTATTGAAACATATAAGATTATTAAGGGATTGGACATTCTAGAGGCAGCAAACATGTTTTCCATGTTGGGGGAGTGCAGAACCAGGGGGCCACAGTTTAAGAATAAGGGATAGGCCATTTAGAACAGAGATGAGGAAAAACTTTTTCAGCCAGAGAGTTGTGAATCTGTAGAATTCTCTGCCTCAGAAGGCAGTGGAGGCCAATTCCCTGGATGCTTTCAAGAGAGTTAGATAAAGATAGCAGAGTCATGGGATATGGGGAGAAGGCAGGAACGGGGTTCTGATTGTGGATGATCAGCCATGATCACAGTGAATGGCGGTGCTGGTTGGAAGGGCCAAATGGCCTACTCCTGCACATATTGTCTATTGAGTGTTTAACGGTGCTGGGCCTGTACCCGCTGGAGTTAAGAAGGATGAGGGGGGGGGGGGGGATCTCATTGAAACCGGATAGTGAAAGGCCTGGATAGTGGATGTGGAGAGCATGTTTCCACTAGTGGGAGAGTCTAGAACTAGAGGTCATAGCCTCAGAATTAAAGAACATACTTTTAGGAAGGAGACGAGGAGACATTTCTTTAGTCACAAGATGGTGAATCTGTAGAATTGATTGCCACAGAAGGCTGTGGAGGCCGTCAATAGATATTTTTAAGATGGAGATTTGCAGATTCTTGATTAGTACGGGTGTCAGGGTTTATGGGGAGAAGGCAGGAGAACGGGGTTAGGAGGGAGAGATAGATCAGCCATGATTGAATGGCAGCATAGGCTTGATGAGCTGAATGGCCTAATTATGCTCCTACCACTTCTTAATATTGGAGACATTTTCTCACGTGTATTTGACCTTTGGCGTTTTCTGCCTGTACGGTGTGATTTGAGCAATTATGATGTTAAGGAGGCCATACAGGTGCAGCTTTACAGGTCCATTAACACAATACATAAATAATATAAGAAAAAACATAATTAATTAATAATGATATGGTGACCACTGCAAGAGTAGAAACAACACTTGCGATTATGTTCGGTCATCATTTTTCAGTATAACCTGATAGAGTCATGCAGCCAAGAAACAGGCCCTTCGGCCCAACTTGCCCACTCCAATCAACAGGTCCCATCTACACTTAGATACATAGATACATAGAAAATAGGTGCAGGAGTAGGCCATTCGGCCCTTCGAGCCTGCACTGCCATTCAATATGATCATGGCTGATCATCCAACTCAGTATCCCGTACCTGCCTTCTCTCCATACCCCCTGATCCCTTTAGCCACAAGGGCCACATCTAACTCCCTCTTAAATATAGCCAATGAACTGGCCTCAACTACCCTCTGTGGCAGAGAGCTCCAGAGATTCACCACTCTCTGTGTGAAAAAGTTTTTCCTCATCTTGGTCTTAAAGGATTTCCCCCTTATCCTTAAGCTGTGACCCCTTGTCCTGGACTTCCCCAACATCGGGAACAATCTTCCTGCATCTAGCCTGTCCAACCCCATGCCTGCATTTGGGCCATATCCCTCTAAACCTGTCCTATCCATGTGCCTGTCTAACTGTTAGAGAGTGTAGCGTAGGTTTACAAGGTTAATTCCTGGGATGGCGGGACTGTCATATGCTGAGAGAATGGAGCAGCTGGGCTTGTACACTCTGGAGTTTAAAAGGATGAGAGGGGATCTCATTGAAACATATAAGATTGGTAAGGGCTTGGACACACTAGAGGCAGGAAACATGTTCCCGATGTTGGGGGAGTCCAGAACCATGGGCCACAGTTTAAGAATAAGGAGTAAGCCATTTAGAATGGAGACAAGGAAACACTTTTTCTCACAGAGGGTGGTGAGTCTGTGGACTTCTCTGCCTCAGAGGGCGGTGCAGGCAGGTTCTCTGGATGCTTTCAAGAGAGAGCTAGATAGGGCTCTTAAAAATAGCAGAGTTAGGGGATATGGGGAGAAGGCAGGAACGGGGTACTGATTGGGGATGATCAGCCATGATCACATTGAATGGCTGTGCTGGCTTGAAGGGCCAAATGGCCTACTCCTGCACCTATTGTCTATTGTTTCTTAAACGTTGGGATAGTCCCAGCCTCAACTACTTCCCTGGCAGCTCGTTCCATACCCCCACCACCCTTTGTGTGAAAAAGTTACCCCTCAGATTCCTATTATTATGTAATTATGAGAGATTATTAACTAATGATGACAACATAGACTGAAGATGCTGGAATCTGGAGCAAAAACAACAAACTACTTGGTAGAACTCATTGGATCAAGCAGCATCTGTGGAGACAGAGTGAGGATCGAATATCGGATCAAGTCTCTGCATCAGTTCTACAGATGGCACAGCGGTAGAGCTACTTACTGCCTTACAGCGCAGAGACTTGGGTTCAATTCTGACTACGGGTGCTTGTCTGCGCGGAGTTTGTACGTTCTCCCCGTGACCCGCGTGGGTTTCCTGTGAGATCTTCAATTTCCTCCCACACTCCAAAGACGTACGGGCGCATAGGTTAATTGGCTTGGTATAAAATGTACATTTGTCCCTAGTGTAGGGTGGTGTCAACGTGTGGGGATCGCTGGTCGGTGCGGACTCAGTGGGCCGACCGGCATGTTTCCGCGCTGTATCTCTAAACTAAACAAATCAGTTCTCTGCTTTTAGTGCAGTTAGCTTCTTTGGCCCAAAGTATTTTGCCTCTAACTAAACACAAGTTCACAAGTCATAGGAGTAGAATTAGGCCATTCGGCCCATCGAGTCTACTCCGCCATTCAATCATGGCTGATCTCTGCCTCCTAGTCCCATTCTCCTGCTCTTCTCCCCATACCCTCGACACCCGTACTAATCAAGAAACACAAGCCATGATATATTAGTACTGGGCAGTGGCGTGCATAGAAATGCCAATCATATGAGACACAATGAACTGCAGGTGCGAGGTTTACATAAAATGACTCAAGGTGCTGGAGTAACTAAGGCTATAATTAAGGACATTTCCTTAAACAAATCTACAGCAGTTTAAAAGTCTGGATTATATGTGGCACCTGAAATGATGTAATGGTTTACATTGTGGGATGACCTGATATCTTCACGTTGTCAACATTCCAATAATCTTACTGCAAACGCCTTATGTAAATATGCGTGTGGATCTGTTTTTCTCTCTTACCCCAATTTGGTTAACTCCCTCCTCCTTCAATACAAATCAATTCGGAGTCTAAGAGTTTAAGATTTGCTACCATATTTTATGCAATCGCTTCCTCTTCTGACAATTCTAGTTTGAGAAGAAGGACTGGACGCCTAAATAAACACAGGAATTAATATTTAGAATCAGCCGACTCTCCATCTCTAATTTCCCTGGCAACGTTTAGTTAACTTTAGGGTTCCCTCGGGCAGCTCACAACGCAGTGGGGGAAAAGAATTTCAAGCAAAGCAAGAATTTCATTGTCCTATCAGGGACACATGACAATAAACTCACTTGACTTGACCTGAACTGCAGATGCCAGTTTACACCGAAGAGTGATACAAATTGTTGGAGTCACCCGAAACGTCACCCAATCCTTCTCCAGAGATGCTGCCTGGGACAGGCAGCATCTCTGGAGAAGGATTGGGTGACGTTTCGGGTCGAGACCCTTCTTCAGACCGATGTCAGGGGAGAGGGAGATATAGAGATAAGGTAGTGTAAGGTGTGAAAATAGGACAAAGGGAATGCAGATCAAGGACAATGTCAAATAGATCATTGTTAGCTGGGAGAAGGTAACGACAGAGCAAACAGCGATAACATGTAGTCGGAGACAGTTGGAAAGCTGGGAAGGGGGAGTGATGGTGAGAGAGGGAAAGCAAGGGTTACTTGGTTAAAGAAGTCAATGTCCGGAAGCTGCCCAAGTGAAATATGAGGTGCTGTTCCTCAGCGGTATGAATATTGATTTCTCCAACTTCAAGTAACCCCGGCATTCCCTCTCTTTCCACCCCTCCCCCACCCAAGTCGCACCAGCTTCTCGTTTTCACCAAAAAAAAACAGCTAGCAATGGTCAGTTTCCTTTATCATCGTGATATTGTTTTGCATATCTTTCCTTCATTGTTCTACATCTCTCTACATCATCGTCTATATCTCTTGTTTCTCTTTCCCTTGACTATCAGTCTGAAGAAGGGTCTCGACCCGAAACGTCACCCAGTCCTCCCCTCCAGAGATGCTGCCTGTCCCGCTGAATTACTCCAGCTTTTTGTGTCCACCTTCAGCCATGATCAAATTCTTTTCCCCCACTGTGCAGGCTCGAAGGGCCGAATGGCCTACTCCTGCACCTATTTTCTATGTTTCTATGTTTCAGTGTGTAACTTCAGCATATGCAGTTCCTTCCTACACTTAAAGGTTCCCCAACTCCCTCGAGAGCCCAGCTCCCCCTTATTTCCACTCTAAGGGTACAATTCTACACTCCTCCACACCAGAAATCCCTTCTTCTCCCTGCTCCCATCCAGCAGAAGATACAGAAGTTAGCAAGCACGCACGATCAGACTCAGGGGCAGTTTCTTTCCCTCTGTTTGGCACGGACGTTACCCAATCATCACTGCTTATTACAGCTGATAGATACTAAATATTTAAATAGTGCAGCACGGTGGCGCAGTGGTAGAGTTGCTGCCACACAGCGCCAGGGACCCGGGTTCGATCCTGACCACGGGTGCTGTCTGTACGGAGTTTGTACTTTTTCCCTGTGACCGTGTGGGTTTTCTCCGGGTGCTCCGGCTTCCTCCCACACTCCAAAGACGTACAGGTTTGTAGGCCAATTGGCTTCTGTAAATTGTCCCTCGTGTGTAGGGTAGAACTAGGGCACGGGTGACCATTGGTCGCTGCGGAATAGGTGGGCCGAAGGGCAGGTTTCCACGCTGGAGCTCTAAACTAAAGATAGACACGAAAAGCTGAAGTGACTCAGTGGGTCAGACTGCATCTCTGGAGAAAAGGAATAGGTGGCGTTTCGGGTCGAGAAACTGAAGTCTGAAGAAGGGTCGCGACCCAAAAATGTCATCTATTCATTCTCTCCAGAGATGCTGCCTGTCCCGCTGAGTTACTCTAGCTTTTTGCATCTATCTTCGGTTTAAACCGGCGTCTGCAGTTCCTTCCGACACGTAAGATTTACAAGGATAGCCTGGTGTAATTCTAGTGTTGGTTCATTACCATGGTTACTAGACAAATAAAACGGAGGCCAAAGGAGAGGAGAGGTAGTGAGAAGCAGCAGCTGGCAGCTCGATCGATCGCCTGCCTTTACACTCTGTTCGTTGGAACTCAATCAGGTGACATTATTTACACGTCAGATACTAGAAAGATGCATTCTTTTAACTCATTATTTCAGGTACACGGGAACTCAATAAAGTCAAGGCTGCATCAAATCATTCAAAATATCTGTCTTTTAAAGTTCAAGCTACAATCTAGTGGACAGCGAGTCTCACCCTGGCCACTCACTCTTCCCCCCCTCACCCAGCAGGCAGAAGAGTATAGAAGTGTGAAAACACACATCTCCAGATTCAGGGACTATTCCTTGACTTCTCTAACTTCAAGTAACCCTTGCTTTTCCTCTCTCTCCATCCCTCCCCCTTCCCAGTTCTCCGACCAGTCTGACTGTCTCCAACTACATTTTATCTGTTTGTTTTGTTGTTACCTTCTCCCAGCTAACGATGATCTATTCAACATTTTCCTTGATCTCCATTCCCTTTGTCCTATTTCCACGCCTGACATTTCCTTATCTCCAGTAAGCATCTCCCCCTCCCCTGACATCAGTCTAAAGAAGGGTCTCAACCCAAAATGTCACCCATTTCTTCTCTCCAGAGATGCTGCCTGTCCCGCTGAGTTACTCCAGCATTTTGTGTCTATCTTCGGTTTAAATCATCATCTGCAGTTCCTTTCCTACACTGTTTCGTCCCAGCTGTTATCAGGCAACTGAATCATCCTACCACAACCAGAGAGCAGTGCTGAACTACCTCTTTGGTGACCCTCAGACTATCCTTGATCGGACTTTGCTAGCTTTACCTTGCACTAAACATTATATTACCTTATCGTGAATCTACACACTGTACATAGTTTGATTGTAATTGTGTATTGACCTTCTGCTGACTGGATAGCACGCAATAAAAGCTTTTCACTGTACCTTTAATACACGTGGCATTAATAATAATAATTATGAATAATAATAAACTAAATATTAAAGCAACAGGTAGAATATTGAAGGAAGGAACTGCAGATGCTGGCTTAAACCAAGATGCTGGAGTAACTGAGTGGGACAGGCAGCATCTCTGGTTGGAAGGAATGGGTGACGTTTCGGGTCAAGACAACAGAACTTTGAAATCTATTCAATCGCTCATATTAAAGTGTCTCTGCTTGAATCTGCTGACTCTTAAATACTTAAGCAAGTGTATTCCCAAGTGCAGTCTTCCAGTTGAGTTACGTGTTGGCCCAGAGAGCCTAGACTGTGCCAGGGGACACCCTCCGGAGTTCAATGGGGCAGTGGACACCTGTGTAGGTTGTTGGACCAGGTGCCAATACAGCAGGGACAGAGAAACCAATGTACTCCTGGGCCATTCTAATTACAAGCTGAAATGGGTACAGTGAAGATTAACGAGGATGTTGCCAGGACTCGAGGGCCTGGGCTATAGGGAGAGGTTGACTCTATTCCAAGGAGCGCAGGAGGATGAGGGGTGATCTTAAAGAGGTGTACAAAATCATGGGAGGAATAGATTGGGTAAATGCACAGTCTTTTACCCAGAGTTGGGAAATCGAGGACCAGAGGACAGAGGTTCACGGTGAGGGGGGAAAGATTTAATAGGAACCCAAGGGCTAACTTTTCTTTTACCTAAAAGGTGGTGGGTGTATGAAATGAGTTGCCAGAGGAGGCAGTTGAGGCAGGTGGTATCGCCATGTTTAAGAAACAGTTGGACAGGTACATGGATAGGACAGGCCGAGAGGGATATGGGCCACACGCAGGCAGGTGGGACTAGTGTAGATGGGGCAGGTTGGTCGATGTGGGCCGAATTACCTGTTTCCACGCTGTACGACTCGTTGACTCAAGTCAGGAAATAAAACCGTATTGAACATAGCCTCAAAGTGCTGGAGTAACTCAGCAGGTCAGGCAGCATCTCAGGAGGAAAAGGATGGGTGACGTGTCAGGTCAACGGGAAACAACACCTCACCTTTTTCTCCAGCGATGCTACCTGACCCACTGAGTTACTCCAGCACTTTGAGGCTATCTTTGGTATAAACCAGCATCTGCAGTTCTGTCTCTATAACAATGTATTGAACTGTTTCAACTAAATGCATTTTTAGTGCTTTCACTTTTTTATAGGTTTAAGATGAGAGGGGAGAGATTTAATACGAACCTGAGGGGCAACTTTTTTAGTTTAGAGATACTGCGTGGAAACAGGCCCTTTGGCCCACCAAGTCCATGCTGACCATCGATCACCCGTACACTAGTTGTATGTTATCCCACGTTTCTACCTTGCACACTGGGGACAATTTGACAGAAGCCAACTAACCTGCAGCTCTGTGGGAGGATATCGGAGCACATGGAGAAAACCCACGCTGTCACAGGGAGAACGTACAAACTTCGCACAGACAGCACCCGTAGTCAGGATCGAATCAGGGTCTCTAGTGCTGCAAGGCAGCTATTCTACCGCTGCACCACTGAGCTAGATAGGGCTCTTAAAGATAGCAGAGTCAGGGGATATGGGGAGTAGGCAGGAACGGGATACTGATCACAGCCATGATCACATTGAACAGCCGTGCTGGCTCGAAGGGCCGAATGGCCTACTCCTGCACCTATTGTCTATTGTCTGCCTAACAGAGTGATGTCACACAGAGAGTGCAATGAGCTACTGGAGAAGGGAGTTGAGAAAGATCCAATAAAAAAACATTTCAACAGGTGGATAGGAAAGGTTTAGAAAGATAATGGGCCAAATAGGAGAAATTGGAACTAACTTAGATGGGGCATCTTGGCCTGCATGGAGTTGGGCCGAAGGGCCTGTTACCGTGCAGTATGTCTCTATGCCCACTGACGTCATAGTTCACCCTCCTTATCCTAAGAGGGTGCATGTACTGAATCACTCTCTCCCATTCTCAGGGTGATAGGACCAAGCGGGGAGAAAACGCACACATCTGGTGCTCCTGAGAATGGTGACGTTTTCAACACAGAAAATCTAAAAAAGGAGTTAAAAACTATAAATAAAAAGTTTCGATCATTTTCAACATGAAGCTGTAGTTCAGATGTCGACAGTGAAGTCCAGGAAAGGAAGGTATTCGAGAACCAGAGCAAGATGTTCTTCTACCATTTAATTTCTCCAAAAAAATAAATCCTGGCACCTCTTGCGTGGGATTTGGAGCCGGGCCCTGGACGATGAAGCTCAGCGATTACGAAGTCGTATCTGACAGCGTTCCGGGCATTTATATGCGCTTGGAATGACCTTTAGGTCACTCCTTCAGAAGCAAGAATCCAATGATTCTCTACAGCCGATTTCCAGGCCACTTAAAGGACCCTCCAGACCAGCTATTAGTTTAGTTTAGTTGACAGATACAGCATGGAAACAGGCCCTTCAACCCACTGTGTCCATGCCGACCACGATCACCCCATTCACTAATTCTATCCTACGCATTAAGGGCAATTTACAGATGGCCAATTAACCTACAAACTGGAGGAAACTCATGCGGTCACAGGGAGAACGTGCAAACTCCGTACAGACCGCACCCATATTCAGGATCGAACCAGGGTCTCTGGTGCTGTAAGGCAGCAACTCAACCGCTGCGCCACCGTGCTGCCCTAAGGTGTTATCAGCACCTTAACGTATTTACTCATGAGTACACTGTATATTCACCGTATCCCCCACACCATCGCCAACTCCCACACCAAAAGCACCCAATACTTACCCACCACCCACCCACTGATCACCTCAGTGGTCCCCCCACCAAACAGCTGCACCTCAGTCTCCCCGTCCCCAACTCCAGACCCCAGTCCCTTGACTAAACCACAGCCTAGGACTCTCCTGCCATCCTTCGCTCTGCACCGTTGCAAGTGCACAAAGGTCTATTGCCAAGCGGCAGACACACAAACGGGAGCACTGTTGTACAACCACTGGTCTCCACCAGCCTGCTCAGTCAGTAATTACACAAGCAGTTTGCATGCCATCCAGTCAAATCAAATTAAGCCGCACAAAGGGACAACAGGTAGTGCAACGAGAAGAATTCCAGAGTGCAGAATATACCATTACATCATGGAAGCAAAACATTTACAGAGAAAAGGTCCAAGGTCCACAATGAGGTAGGGTGGAAGATCGGGACAACTCCCTAGCTTATGGGAGGGCCGTTCGGTAGTCTGATAACACTGGGGAAGAAGCTGTACTTGAATCTTTCTTGTTGGATCTTCATCCTAATACAGATCTAGATCCACGTACAGACCCACAACTAATTTTCCGGCACAACTTGGTTTCAGACGGTTGCTGGATTATCCATTTTGCCAGACCAACAGACATCACGTAATAATGAAAAAACCACACACTCCCGAGTCACTAATTGTACCCCTTCCCGTGTCTGCTAGAAACTTAAAGAAAACAAATATTAAATGTACATTAAACGTGCTTACGCTTGACACCACAACTGTCACCAGAATCAAAGCTTAAAAGCCATAGCTAGAGTTACATGTAAGCAAAATGGGCGACACAGTAGCGCAGCGGCAGAGTTAAAAAAAATTTTTTATTAGAAGCAATTGTACAAGGAGAAAGTAATCGACATAACAATTATACAATTTTCGTACAGCGTCAATTTTAACATTTTTATAAACTAATAACTTAATCGGAAAAAAAGAAAAAGGAAAAAAGGGAAAGAAAGAAGAAAAGAAAAAGAAAAGAAAGAATTTCGAGAAAGACACGAAAAAGAAAAAAGAAAACCCCCAGAACTAACGAAGACGTGAAAGAAGTGGAGATATATCCCACTGCCCTTCCATACCCCCGCTCACCCGACCCTAGCGTCGGTTTTGAGTTTGTGTTCAACCATTATGTTGTTGAAGAAATTCAATAAAAGGAGACCAATTTTTGGAAAATTGATCTGGTTTGTCAGTCAAGACGAGCCTTATTTTTTCAGCGGTGCAGCGGTAGAGTTGTTGCCTGACAGAGCTTGCAGCGCCGGTTCGATCCCAACTACGGTGCTGTCTGTACGGAGTTTGTACTTTCTCCCTGTGACCTGCGTGGGTTTTCTCCGAGGTCTTCGGTTTCCGGTGCAGGTTTGTAGGTTAATTTGCTTGGTTATAAATGTGAATTGTCCCTAGTGTGTGTAGGATAGTGTTAGTGTGCGGGGATCGCTGGTCGGTGCCGACTCGGCGGGCCTGTTTCCAGGCTCTATCTCCAAACTAAACTAAACTACAAACAAAATAAGCTAAGACTTTCACAAACCACTATCACCAACAACTGTAGATGTAAACAAATAACTCTTTCGAGACGGGGAGACACGGCCTGAAAGAGCAGCGCCACGCACAGCGCCACCTGTGGCTGCCCATGGGGTTTCAAGTGCGCTCTCGTCATTTTGTCCGGAGTAAGGGAGGTGCCGGACCACCAGTTGTCGGACAATCAGTGGTGGACCTGTAATGACTTCCCTCTCAGACAACGCCAACCATCTTTCTTGCCTGACAGCTTTAATGATGTGGAGAAACATCATCAGGATATTTGCTTCTCAATCGCTTAATTCAGGGACATTGAGGTGAAGCAAAAGGGTTTTTTTAGGGCCAGATAACTGGGACGTAAAAATCTTTTGCAGCAGAATATGCAGAGTCCTACAGTATGCAGAAAGGCCCTTCGGCCCAACTTGCTCACGCCAACCAACATGCCCCATCTGCACTAGTCCCCCTTGCCTGCATTTGGCCCATGTCCCTCTCAACCTGTCCTATCCATGTACCTGTCCAAATGCTTCTTAAACATTGCGATAGTCCCTGCCTCAACTATCCCCTCCGGCAGCCTCGTTCCATGCAGCCACCATTCTTTGTGTAAAATAGTTACCTCTCAGGTTCCCATTAAATCTTCCCTCCTTCACCTTAAACCCATGTCCCCTGGTTCATGATTCCCTTTCTCTAGGCAGAAGACTCCGTGCGTTTACCCGATCTAATCCTCGCATGACTTTGCGCACCTCTATAAGATCAACCCTCATCCTGCTGTGTCACATAAGGTCCTAGCCTGCTCAACCTATCCCAATAGCTCAATCCCTTGAATCCTGGCAACATCCTCGTAAATCTTCTCAGCCTTCCTTCTGGCTCGATAACATCTTTCCAATAACATGGTGACCAAAACTGAACACAATACACTCGCTAACGTCTTATATAACTGCAACATGACCTCCCAACAACTACTCAATACTCAACGCAGAGAAAGTTACATTGGGGAAAATTAAAATAACCACCCACTCAAATGTGTGACAGTGTGAATCACAGACATTTTCATCGTTGGGTGTGGTGCTCCCTGAGAATGAGGAAAGCAGGAATATTCTACAAATTTGTCTCGTGGCATCACACACAGAGAATGGTGGAGCCATTCAACTAACCCATTGGGCATCGACCAAGTTCATTATGTAAAATAAAGGCACAAAATGTTGGAGTAACTCAGCAGGTCAGGCAGCAGACCGAAGAGACCCGACCCGAAACGTCACCTATCCGTGTTCTTCAGATATGCTGCCTGACTTGCTGAGTTACTCCAGCACTTTGTGCCATTGCTATGCTGAATGACACTGACTCTAAAAGGTGCACCACTCTCTGTAGTTAACACGTATAGAAAGGAACTGCAGATGCTGGTTTAAACCGAAGACAGACACAAAAAGCTGGAGTAACTCAGCGAGACCGACAAGGAATGGGTTACGTTTTGGCTCTTCAGTCTGCTGCCTGGCCTACTGAGTTACTCCAGCGCTTTGTGCCTTTATTCTACATAATGAACTTGGTCGGAAACATCACCTATTGTTTCTCTCCAGAGTTGCTGCCTGTCCCCCTGAGTTACTCCAGCTTTTTGTGTCTATCTTCTGCAGTTAACATTACTGGGATTCATTTTTCATTCCAGAGTTTTGCAATGGCTTGGATTTAAATTATATCTCGTGGGGTTCAAGCTTTTGTCCTGAGATCAAGGGGGGCCCCAGACCTCTCAGAGGTTCCATACTTTATGTATGTATGCTATATGTATGTAATTATGTATGTACTTAATCTATGAACCACTGTTGTATAACGTTAGTACCTCCACCAATGTAAAGCACTTTGGTCAACGAGAGTTGTTTTTTTAAATGTGCTATAGAAATAAAAGTGACTTGACTTGATACTTTAACTGCTAACATAGTTACTGAGCAAGTTGGTGGAGATGCATGGCTGTACAACAGTGCTCCAGTTTGTGTGTCTTCAGCTTGGAGATAGAGTCGTGCGAGAGGCCTTTGTGCACTGCAGAGCGAAGGATGGCAGGAGAGTCCTAGGCTGTGGTTTAGTCCAGGGTCCAGGTGATGGAGGTAGGACGGAGAATTGGTACAGTTGTTTGGTGGTGGGGAGGGGGGGGGGGAAGTTTGCAGTAACCACTGGGGTGATCAGTGGGTGGGTGCTGGGTGCTTGGGTGAGCACTGCATGCTTTTGGTGTGGGAGATGGCGATGGAGTGACAATAGACAATAGACAAAAGGTGCAGGAGTAGGCCATTCGGCCCTTCGAGCCAGCACCGCCATTCAATGTGATCATCGCTGATCATCCCCAATCAGTACCCCATTCCTGCCTTCTCCCCATATCCCCTGACTCCGCTATTTTTAAGAGCTCTCTCTTGAAAGCATCCAGAGAACCTGCCTCCACCGCCCTCTGGGGCAGAGAATTCCACAGACTCACCACTCTCTGTGAGAAAAAGTGTTTCCTCGTCTCCGTTCTAAATGGCTTACTCCTTATTCTTAAAATGGTGGGGTGGGGGGGGAGATACAGTGACTATAAACAACAGCTAACTTAGTTACTAAACAAACTGGTGGACAATGGTAGTCAGAAAGCAATGGACACTAACCAAATAAATGAGATATGACCGATAGCTTCCTAACAAAAGGGATGGTTTTAAAAGGAGGAAAGAAGAATAAAGGGCGGCACAGTGGTGCAGCGGTAGAGTTGCTGCCTCACAGCCAGAGAGACCAGGGTTCGATCCTGACTATAGGTGCTCTCTGTACGGAGTTCGTACGTTCTCCCCGTGACCTGCGTGGGTTTTCTCCGGGATCCCCGGTTTCTTCCCACTCCAAAGACGTACAGGTTTTAGGTTAATTGGCTTCGGTAAAATTGTAAATTGTCCCTAGTTCGTGGATGGTGCTAGTGTGTGGGGACCGCTGGTCAGCAGGGACTCGGTGGGCCGAAGGGCCTGTTTCCGCGCTGTATCTCTAAAGAATGAAGAGCCTGCAGAGTTTGGGGCAGAAAGAATGAGATCTAGAGACTGCGGATAGAAAAGGGGGAGAGTTCAGAACGATGAAAAGTTGGAGTTCCGTGTACAATCATTTAATTTTGGACTGAAAGCTTAATCCCAGTCAGGCTTACTGATTATTTGAACTGGGTTTGAATTGTTTGAAGACCTGATGAGTTATAGAGCTGTGGAGCACGGTCTGAAGAAGGGTTCCGACTCGAAACGTCACCCATCCTTGTTCTCCAGAGTTGCTGCCCGACTTGCTGAATTACCCCAACACTGTGCGTATATCTTCAGCACGGAAACAGGCCCTTTGACCCACGTTGTCCGTGCCGACCTCTTTGGTACACTCGTTCTAACCCCATTTGCCTGCATTTGGCCCATAGCCATCTAAACCCTTCCTTTCAAAAGCTGTAATCGTATCTCTAATGCAATCCGCTTCTGCAGCCTCCTCTGGCAGTTCTTTCCAGATATGGACTACTCTACAATTGAAAAGGTTACCAAGTCAAGTTTATCAAGTCAAGTCAAGTTTATTCATCACATACACATACGAGATGTGCAGTGAAATGAAAAGTGGCAATGCTCGCGAATTGTGCAAAAAAAACAAACCCAAACAAACTACAAACAGAATGGAACAGAATCACACATTCTTTTTCATATTAAATATTGTGGGAGGAAGGAAAAAGGAAAAAAAACAGCAATTTCCCAGTTCCCTCTTTACTCTCTTCCCTTTCACTTTAAGCCTACGCCCTCGCATTTTAGAACCCTCTACTCCCGGGGGAAAAAGACTGTGAATGTGAGCGTTCACTTTATCCATTCCATGCCCCTCATGATCTTGCACACCTCAATCAGACCACCCCCTCAGCCTTCAGTGAAATAAGTCCCAGTCTATTCAACCTTTCCCTGACACTATAAGTCCAAGTAACATCCTGGTGAATGTCTTCTGCACCCTCTCCAACTTAATGGCTTCCTTCCTATATCTGGATGACCAGAACTCCACATAGTACTCCAAGTGTGGCCTCACCAACGACTTGTACATCACAATGTCCTGTATGTCCACGCGAGGTTACTGGGATGAGACCTCTGTGTGTGGGGATCCCTGGTCGGCATGGACTCAGTGGGCCGAAGGGCCTTTTTCTGCGCTGTATCTCTAAACTAAACTAAGTGACTGCCATAAATGTTTGGGAAAGTGGCCCCGTGCAGTCTGTGAATAGTGTCGCCTAGGTGTGGTTTGTAGATGAGTCATAGAAAAGTGGCAAGTGTAAAAGACTTGAGATCACCGCAGATGAAAAGGTGCAGTGATTGAGTGAGTCACCATTGCTAAACAGGCCGGGCTACAATGGGATGACAAGGTGAAACCATTCCACTTAGAAGATCGACAAGGAAAGGAACCTCAGTCGGCATGTCACTCATGTCATAGCAAGTTCTTCACAGCAAGGACTAGGTAGCACAGTGGTAGAGTTGCTGCCTTACAGCGCCAGAGACCTGGGTTCGATCCCGACCACAGGTGCTGTCTGTATGGAGTTTGTACATTCTCCTCGTGACCTGCGTGGGTTTTCTCAGGGACCTCCCTCCGGTTTTCTCCCACACTCCAAAGACGTCCAGGTTTGTAGGTTTATTGGCCTGGTATACCCGTAAAATTGTCTCTAGTGTGTATAGGATAGTGTTAGTGTACGGGGATGGCTGGTCTGCGTAGACTCGGTGGACCGAAGGGCCCGTTTCCACGCTATATTTCTAACCCAAACTAAACAAAGGAGGGTGCTCATCATGAACTTGAATAGGTACTCGTGATTGGGATGAGAAAATGTGTTTAAACAGTCTGAAGAAGGGTGAATATATATTAGCATCTGTGGAAGGAACATTTCGGGTCAGGACCCTTCTTCAGACTAAAGATTCTGAAAAGGGATCCTGACCTGAAACATCATCTCTTCATGTTCTCCAGAGATGCTGCCTGAACCACTGAGTTATCCCAGCATTTTTTGGCTTAAAACCCCCCCACAGCATCTGCAGTTCCTAGTGTCTATATGGGAGATAACATATCATAAAAATAAAATTAATTAATAAACCTAATGTTTGTGCAAAAAAACATCCAAAGTCCTTGGTGCCATTTTCACTGCCAAGTACCCTCCCTCCTTCACCTGTGCTAATCTATCACTTGCCAGGTGGACACAAAATGCTGGAGAAACTCAGCAGGTGAGGAAGCACCCATGGAGAGAAGGAATTCTGAGACCTATGGCCTCTGGTCCTAGACTCTCCCACTAGTGGAAACATCCTCTCCACGTCCACTCTATCCGGGCCTTTCACTATTCGGTGTATCAATGTGTTCCCCCCTCACCCTTCTAAAGTCCAGTGAGCAAAGGCCCAGTGCCATCAAACGCTCATCATACATTAACCCAATCATTCTTGGGATCATTCTCGTCAATCTCCTTTAGACCATCTCCAGCACCAGCACATCCTTCCTCAATATGGGGCCCAAAATTGCACACAATACTCCAAATGCAGTCTGACCAGCACCTTATAAAGCCTCAGCATTACATTCTAGTTATTTGGTTTAATTTAGAGATACAGCGCGGAAACAGGCCCTTCGGCCCACCGAGTCCGCACTGACCGACGATCCCCGCACACTAACACCATCCTACACATATTAGGGACAATTTACAATTATACCAAGCCAATTCTACCTGCACACCTGTATACTTGCGCACCTGTATACCTGCACACCTGCATACCTACACACCTGCATACCTGCACACCTGCACACCTGCATACCTACACACCTGCATAGCTACACACCTGCATACCTACACACCTGCATAGCTACACACCTGCATAGCTACACACCTGCATAGCTACACACCTGCATAGCTGCACACCTGCATAGCTGCACACCTGCATAGCTACACACCTGCATAGCTACACACCTGCATAGCTACACACCTGCATAGCTACACACCTGTATAGCTACACACCTGTATACCTACACACCTGTATACCTACACACCTGTATACCTACACACCTGTATGCTACCATCCTCTGTGTGAAAAACTCTGGTTCCTAGTAAATCTTTCCCCTCTCACCTTAAATCTGTGTTCTATGGACCACTATTTCCCCTATAATCTGCTACACCTTCATATGATCACCCCCTCAACCTCCTGCGCTTCCAGCAATCGGTGAGTGGAAATAGACCGATGGTATACCTACACACCTGTATGTCTTTGGAGTGTGGGATTTCTACCTGCCAATTCTACCTGCACACCTGTATACTTGCACACCTGCATACCTACACACCTGCATACCTACACACCTGCATAGCTACACACCTGCATAGCTACACACCTGCATAGCTACACACCTGCATAGCTACACACCTGCATAGCTACACACCTGCATAGCTACACACCTGCATAGCTACACACCTGCATAGCTACACACCTGCATAGCTACACACCTGCATAGCTACACACCTGCATAGCTACACACCTGTATACCTACACACCTGTATACCTACACACCTGTATACCTACACACCTGTATACCTACACACCTGTATACCTACACACCTGTATGCTACCATCCTCTGTGTGAAAAACTCTGGTTCCTAGTAAATCTTTCCCCTCTCACCTTAAATCTGTGTTCTATGGACCACTATTTCCCCTATAATCTGCTACACCTTCATATGATCACCCCCTCAACCTCCTGCGCTTCCAGCAATCGGTGAGTGGAAATAGACCGATGGTATACCTACACACCTGTATGTCTTTGGAGTGTGGGAGAAAACCAGGGATCCCGGGGAAAACCCACGCAGGTCACGGGGAGAACGTACAAAACTCCATACAGACGGCACCCGTGGTCAGGATCGAACCAACTTTACAGCCGCGCCCACCTCTCGAAAAATAAATGCTAGCATCCCATTCACCTTCCTTACTACCGAGTCGATTCGTATCAAATCTGTATTCGTATCGTATCGGATCTGGGGATCCTGGTTCATCAGTCTGAAGAAGGGTTTCGGCCCGAAACGTTACCTATTTCCTTCGCTCCATAGATGCTGCTGCACCCGCTGAGTTTCTCCAGCATTTTTGTGTACCTATGAAAGTAAGCATGCAGGTACAGCAGGCAGTGAAGAAAGCGAATGGCATGTTGGCCTTTATAACAAGAGGAATCAAATATAGGAGCAAAGAGGTCCTTCTGCAGTTGTACAGAGCCCTAGTGAGACCACACCTGGAGTATTGTGTGCAGCTTTGGTCCCCTAATTTGAGGAAGGACATTCTTGCTATTGAGGGAGTGCAGAGTAGGTTTACAAGGTTAATTCCCAGGATGGTGGGACTGGCATATGCTGAGAGAATGGAGCAGCTGGGCTTGTACACCCTGGAGTTTAGAAGGATGAGAGGGAATCTCATTGAAACATATAAGATTGTTAAGGGCTATGACACACTAGAGGCAGGAAACATGTTCCAGATGTTGGGGGAGTCCAGAACCAGGGGCCACAGTTTGAGAATAAGTAGTAAGCCATTTAGAACGGAGACCAGGAAACACTTTTTTTTTCCACAGAGTGGCGAGTCTGTGGAATTCTCTGCCCCAGAGGACGGTGGAGGCAGGTTCTCTGGATGCTTTCAAGAGAGAGGCTCTTAAAAATAGCGGAGTCAGGGGAAATGGGGAGAAGGCAGGAACGGGGTACTGATTGGGGATGATCAGCCATGATCACATTGAATGGCGGTGCTGGCTCCAAATGGCCTACTCCTACACCTGTTGTCTATTGATTCACAAATTAACTTTTTGGGGATCCTGCACCGGCGCTCCCAAGTCCCTTTTACACCCTCCCTCCCGTCAAACGAGGGCTCAATGTATTGTTGAACTGTCCATTCAGAGGGAAACAGCCGCTCGCTCTCACTGCTGCAGCATCCTGTTCCAGCAGCCAGCTAACGTCATGCCTCTGACTCTCTGCCAATGCACCCGAACACGCGTGAAAAGCCACCACTCTCCCCGACAGACAGTCACACCGACCACAGGGAAAGCCATGGATTAAAAAGTTGCTTTAACAACACCGAACCTTCAAACATAAAGACAACTTCACAGCCGCGTTGCATATGTCAGGTGAAATCGAGCACCTGACCCACTTCCCAGCAACAAGTTCAACTCACTTGGAAACTACATGGGGCAGTGTGGTTGGAAACGTTCCTTGCATTGCCACTTTAATGCAGGATTCAACTGTAAAGGTTTCTGTTCAATTGCTGTTTTATTGTCACCTACACCTGCTTGCAGTGAAATGCTTTGCGTTCCACACAAGCCAGTCAAATCATAAACACAATCATGCATAGGGGAATCAAAAACTTGTTTAGCTTTGGTGCGGGAGCGCAGAGGAAGTGCAGAGAATGGAGTTACCTTGGTGTACAGTTCAGCCACTGCCATGGTCACAGGGAAGGTTGTTCCAACAAGCGCCGGGGAGACTGGTTCATGGTCCGGGCTGGACGCTCAAATCCACCTGCCCCGCCTTCCCAGTCCCCTCTCTCTCTCTCTCTGTCCCTGCCTGTTTTAGACACACAAACACACGGAAAGCAATCCGGCTCAGCTTCCCCAAGTCTGAATCTCTCTCTTGCAGACACGACCTCGTGACCGAGGGAGTGCCTGTAACTAACTCCTGTAAGTGGCAGGTAGGTCGGAACAAGGCAGTGAGGGAAAAAAAACACTCGCATTTAACCCTTCAAACTTCTGATAAGGACACGGTGTGCAAGTGAGGCGTGAGATAAGGCAATTTAGCATTTAAAATATAACATATCACTCCAGATTAAATACACCACAGTCACACTTGCGTAACTTTGCAAGATCCATGCAAGTCCCACTAAATTGGCTGTAATGCTTTAAGTAACATTACAAAGTAACATTAGTAAGTCCCCAAAAGTTTATCGAATTTGTGTGTAAAAAGCTTAGCAGAGAGTATTTTAGCAGTAACTTGCTTTGTCTTCGTGCCGTTTAAATAGTCGTATTAAATCAATTTTAATAACATGTCATTCCATCTTCTTAAAAAGTCCACGACGCCTGTGCCTTGTATCCCGTTTACAAAGACCTCAAATCGGATAACAGTATTAACTTTCACAGCCCGCGAGTAGACCAGACACAGAAATACTGGAGTAACTCAGTGGGACAGGCAGCTTCTCTGGAGAGAAGGAATGGGTGACGTTTCGGGTCGAGACCCTTCTTCAGACCGTCTGAAACATCACCCATTCCTTCTCTCCAGAGATGCTGCCTGTCCCGCTGAGTTACTCCAGCATTTTCGAAATCTACCTTCGATTTAAACCAGCATCTGCAGTTCTTTCCGACACATTGAAAATAATGTCCTTCAAAAGAAAACACGATCTCTTTCTTTTAAGAAAGGCAACGTTTTTTTCTCTCATAAACATAATTTGTAAGATGTTACAGCAACATAACTTAGTGATCTTGCATCAACCTATTGCCACTTGGCAGTGTAATAATGAACAGCAAAGACAGACACAAAATGCTGGAGTAACTCAGCGGGTTAGGCAGCATTTCTGGAGAGAAGGATTAGGTGACCTTTCATCAGACAGAGTCAGGGAGTGGGAAACTAGAGGTATGGGAAGGTACAGAACAAAAGCAGAGCCTGCATCGATGAGCTACAAAAAGTAATGACCACTGCCCAGGCCATCACCGGCTCTGACCTCCCCACCATCGAAGGGATCTATCGTAGTCGCTGCCTCAAAAGGGCAGCCAAAATCATCAAGGACCCACACCATCCTCCTGGCCACACACTCATCTCACCACTGCCATCAGGAAGAAGGTACAGGAGCCTGAAAACTGTGATGTCCAGGTTCAGGAACAGTTTCTTCCCCACAGCCATCAGGCTATTAAACACAACGAATAAGCTCTGAGCTCTGAACTGCAAAACACTATATTATTATTGCACTATTTATTGAACTTTTTATTTTTTCCCCCATTATGAACTATGTTTACATATTCACATATTCTGTTGTGCTGCAGCAAGTAAGAATTTCATTGTCCCCGTCCGGGACATATGACATTAAAACACTCTTGACTCTTGGAAAGGTGGAGCCCACAATGGTCCATTGTTGGCTGGGTGGTGGTGCCAACAAAGGAATACAAATGGTGAAATTAGCAAGAGGACTATGGTGGGGCAGGGACAAAGAGAAAGGGGATGTAAGGGTTACTTGAAGCTGGATATAAAATCAATATTCATGCCACTGGGGTGTAAATACGAGGTGTTGTTCCTCCAATTTGAATTTGGCCTCACTCTGACAGTGGAGGAGGCCCAGGACAGAAAAGTCAGTGTGGGAGTGGGAAGGGGAGTTAAAATGTTTGGCAACTGGGAGGCCAAGGCAGACTGAGCGTAGGTGTTCAGTTGCCTAGTCAGAGTTTCATCTTAGTTCCCTTTGATCTCTCGTTTTCACACCTTACCCTTTCATATCCCTCATTTTCCTCTCCCCTGACTGTCTGAAGAAGGGTCTTGACCCAAAATGTCACCCACTTCTTCTATCCAGAGATGCTGCCTGTCCTGGTGAGTTACTCCAGCATTTTGTGTCTTTATTCAACATTGCTAAAGTGCAATATAATTTAAGGATGAGGTGTGCTTGAGTTGGGTATGTCAGCAAATTGGAGCAATTATCTGATGCCTTGGAGACTCTCTTAATGCGAGAAGTGTGGTGATTGGGTCCAGGACCCAAGCTGTCTGTTGTGGAGTGCATAGGTCAGGACGTGTTGTTAGTCAGGGGGGCAATTCACTGTCGTTGAAAAATTAAAACACTGCAGATGCTGAAACCCCCCCCACAAAATGGTGGAACATCCAGCAGATCAAGCAACATCTGTGGAAGGAGAAATAGAGATGATGTTTCAGGTCAGAGCCACTTTTGTTAGAATCGTCCCGTTTGCAATGAAGGGTGCGCAAGGAACTGTAGATGCTGGTTTATGCAACAACAACAAAAAGACAAAGTGCTGGAGTAACTCAGCGAGTCAGGCAGCATCTCTGGGGAACAATGATGGTTCATATGTTGTAGCAGCAGAATTGGTCCATTTGGCCCATCAAGTCTACTCCGCCATTCAAAACATGGTTGATCTATCTTTCCCTCTCAACTCCATTCTCCTGCCTTCACCCCACAACTCTTGACACCCGTACATCAAAGGTGACAATAGGTGACAATTTGTGTTAGGATCCTTCTTCACTGTGGTTGGGGTAAAGTTGGAAGGTTGGCAGATGGTTGGATAAAGGTCTCACACTTTTTGTCTTTTAATCTCTGGCTTTTGTCCAACCATCTACCAATCGAACCCCCCCGCACCTGTATCCACCTATCACTCACCAGGCTTCGTCCTGCCCCCATCTCTCTCTTCACCACAATAATCAGTCTGATGAAGGGTCATGAACCGAAACATCACCTATCCATGTTCTCCAGGGATGCTGCCTGACCCTCTGAGTTACTCCAGCACTTTGTGTCTTTTTTTGTTTGTTATGAAGGGTACCATGATTCTACAATGGGACATAGGCAGATGTAGATGGAGTGAGTGGACAGAATACTTGCAAATGGACTTTAATGTCGGGATGTGTAAGGTCAGAGAAGTCATAAAGGCAGATTATTATGTAGATGGCGAGAGGCTGCGACTGAATGAAGTGGAGGGATCTATGTGCACTGTCTAGTGCGTGAATTACAAAAACCTAGCGGGCAGGTTCAACGAGCTCAGGAAGCAAACTGCAATTTGGCCTTCATTGCAAAGGGATTAGAGTTTAAAGATAAAGAGGGGCTTTTTTGTTGTTTTACTGATTAGGAAAGAGGAGGGTACTGTAAAGCCAGATGGATGGATGTGGATGGAAAGGGGCGAGGGGAGAAGAGGAGAAAGAGGATGATAAAAGGGAAATAGAGGATTCCCATAGGGGATAAGGGAATTCTTATCTGATAACTTTTTGTTTCCTTTTCACCTCTACCCTTTGTCATTCACTCCACATCTGCCACCCCCCTCCCCCTCTCTGTATCCACCTATCACTTGAGGCTTTGCCCCACCCCCATCTCTCTTTTCCAACTTTCTCTTCCCCCCCCCCCATCTCCATCAGTCTGAAGAAGGGTTCCCAATCTGAAATATCAGCTGTCCATTCCCTCCACAGATTGCTGACTGACCCGCTGAGTTCCTCCACCCGGTTTTGTTGGGTTTTTTTTGCTAATTAATCTTATCGAGTCCATGTCACAAGATTAGAAATTGTTCAGCCAGAGCTGAACACACTTCTCGGCATCTGCATACAATGGCGTCTATCTTGCGCTTCTTGTGCGTGGAAAGATTGGTGGAAACAGGGCCGCGACGTGAACGCTCTTTCCTTGACCCCTCCTAATTAATGACCCACTCATGCATTACACACTAACTTCAGACTCAGTATCGACTTTAAATGTTCTGGTTAGGAAGCGGCCGTTCCAGACACCCCAAGCCGCTGAGAGGGTTCTCCCGACTCCGGAGCACCATCACCGGCGAGAGGGCCTGAAACATCGGGCCTCCGTAGCGGCGACTGTGGAGGCCTCAATAGGCCGACTATGGTGAACATGGGGATGGGACTGGACTTTGTGCCTTCCCCTACAGTGGGAACCATTGTGGGGGGATGTTTTTATGTTTAATGTTAAACTTCTTCTTTAATGCTATGTTGTATTTTTATTAGTGTGCTGCAAGGACATCTGAATTTCCCCTGAAAAGGGGATTAATAAAGTATTTATTATTATTATTATTATTATTATTATTTTAAATGCCACCTGAAATGACAATTCATTAGTATTGCAGCCAAGTAGTATTTTTCTGCAATGCTTGCATTCATAAATAAATTTACAAATTCGACAGATTTAAACCATAAAAAAGAAGCCAGTTCATAGTGTTGAAATTTTTATTTTACAAGTTGGACATTAATTTCCTAAGTCAATATACATTTGCCATAATGCACACAATGACTAATTGCTACAAACGGGAAAGACTAGTGTTTCTGAATTTTTCTGTACATCAATATCATACTCAGTGTTTACTACCTGGTTAAACACAATAGGTTTTCAGGTCAATGTCCCTCAACAACATACTATAGCAACACACGTTTTCTTCCATGACCACTGCCGATAATTTAAATATCTCTAGCTTCTTAACACTAACCGCGAGTAATGTACGTACGTTTTATGATACAAAGAAGTAAAAAGCCATATAAAGCAGAAAACTTGAGACGATATAATATGTGGGGCAAAACTATAAAGTGCATAAATGATATTTCAAAGGAATATGACCTTCATATTTTGTTCAGCAATTTAGTTACTCATCGTATTCTAAATCAATTCTAAAGTTTCACTTTCTAAACCCAGAATTTGTCAAAATGGCTTAAAATGAAAGTACTGGTTTTGGGAGGAGACAGTGTTGAGGAGCGGCAACCAGTAACTTGGACTTTACCAATTTCCCAGACAATGTTTTTTTTTAAACTTAAATCCGTTCTGTCTACGCAGTTTCTGCTCTCTTGACAAAAAGCCACTTTTTTTTTTTTTTAAAGATTGCCCAAAGCTTATTATGCTTTTGAAATATGTTATTTTCGGTGAATTGAGCAAACATCTGTAAGGCTCTGGGAACTTTGTCCGTTAAGACGTAAAGACTGAAATGTGTATAACTGCAAAATCCACTACATGTCATGAGCAAATCAAATATTCAGTATAGTTTCAGTCAATGTTTCAATCTGAAGAAGGGTCTCGACCCGAAATGTCACCCATTCTTTCTCTCCAGAGACGCTGCCTGTCCCGCTGAGTTACTTCAGCGTTTGGTGTCTATCTTTAATATATAGTCTGATTTGTTTTCAATAATCTTTGTGGATGAAATAAAGGACTCTGTAGATGTATACAGGGTATTATATTAACTTCTACCCTGTGAGACTTTGAAATACCATACACCTTTCAGTTATATATTACCAGGACTATAAATAGGCACATATAATACACCATAGAGACTTGTAAACCATTGTCCTGAAACCAGATTTCTGAAATTGGCTGGTTGGTTCATGAATTAAATAACTTAAAATATGTAAACAATGAAGGGTAGAACAAGTGTATACATTTTGGCCACCATGAAGTGACATTTTAAATCAAATTTATAATTCAGAGTACCTATTGTCCTTTAAAGTAAGACCTCCCAGAATTGATTCTATAGAACAACATCCGAAGCCATTGGGACAGTGGAATGAAAGCTGTCTAGTGAGATTGATGCCTGCATCTTAACTACTGCAACCTGCATGTAACTTGACTCGAACGTCACTAAATACTGAAAAATGCTGAAAATACTGGAGAAAAAAAAAATACTTCTACTCAGCTTGTTTACAATTGTCATCTTTAACCCTAATATACACAGTAACAAACAAATTAAAGAGCAAGTCCTGTATTGTGAAGTCTCCACAGATTCCAACAGGAGAGTATTTAAAAGGCCAAACGATATTGTGCCAAATACTGCAAAAAAAAAAAAAGTTTTTTTTCAACTGGCTATATTTTTAATCTGTTGCCAAATATCCATCTGAGAATTTGATTACTTTTCAGCGCTTTTGTGCTTTGCCAGAATTGGACCTTAAAATGTTAACTACATGTGAATCAGTTTAAAACGGGCTTGATAAATGCATAATGGAGACGTGTTATATTTTTAGTGACATCTTGACGTTACACTGTCTGCTGTCAAATGTGTGCAGCTCAACATATTAAAGGGACACTGGACAGATTACCATCATAATTGGCTATGTAAACACCAACAATGTAATCTCTAGATTATATTCTAACAGAGCTTTGTATTCTACATCATTTGTATATAGACCTTACATAAGAGTTATTCGACAAAATGATGCTATATCAGGCAGTTGTATTCCCCTTAGGTAGATATCTAACGGGTATGGTGTGACCTAATTTACAGTTGTAAATTTGAAGTATATTCACTGAAACTGCACAAGAGCAGTCATCACTGGATATTTACTGGAGTTGCATGAAAGTGTTTGGCATTTATTTTCAATGTACATTCCTTGTTAACAGATGCTTCGCCACTGCTCTAGCTGTGTGTAACGGATGGATGTGATCGCTAGTTTTCCAGAACCTTCTCCTCACACACGTAACAGGAAACCAAGGTTCATGCTGCCTGGAATCTGAATGCTTTCAAGCGCTAAAGAAGATGGATTGAACGGGAACGTGACGGGGAATATGTGTTTCGCATCCATTAGCAACTGCGGAGAGTCTTTTCGATTTTGTAAACGCACCTGGAGAGAGAGAGGGGATAAAAAAAAATTAATGGATTAGTATTGTCGGAGTCTTAACGCAATCGGAGTTTACAAATACTCCCCATAGGTTTCAGATCTCTGTACGTTTAAAAAAAAAAAAAAAAAAAAAATTCAGACATTGAAAGGAAGGTAAATAGAGTTGCTGTCTTACAGAGCCAGAGACCCGGGTTTGATCCTGACTATGGGTGCTGTCTTGTACGGAGCTTGTACAGTGTCCCTGTGACCGCGTGGGTTTTCTCCGGGTGCTCCGGTTTCCTCCCACATTCCAAAGACGTTCAGGTTTATAGGTTAATTGGCTTCTGTAAATTGCCCTTAGTGTGTAGGGTGGAATAGTAGGCATTGACTTGGCATTGACTCGGTGAGGGGGGGGGGTGTTTCCAAGCTGTACCTCTAAAAACTAAACTAATCTATAAATTCTGATGATTGTGAAAAACATACCAAAATACATACTTTTTAATTTCTAGTCAGAAGGGAACATGCAATATTACAAGGCTAACAGCATCATCAAGGACCCACACCATCCTGGCCACTCACTCATCTCCCGGCTGCCTTCAGGTAGAAGGTACAGGAGCCTGAAATCTGCAACATCCAGGT
>CM075989.1:19283846-19310148 GCA_038087875.1 Malacoraja senta
CACTGGAAAAGAAGACACAAGGCACTGGAATAACTCAGCGGGTCAGACACCAGCCCTGGAGAACATGGATAGGTGAGGTTTTGGGTCAGGACTGATTGTGGTGAGGGGGGGGGGGGGATTTGGGGGATAAGAAAGCTGGGAGTGAGGTGGGAGCAGGACAAAGTCGGGAGAGTGATAAAAAATGCTGGAGAAGCTCAGCGGGTGAGGCAGCATCTATGGAGAGAAGGAATAGGCGACGTTTCGGGTCGAGAGTCTCGACCCGAAACGCCGCCTATTCCTTCTCTCCATAGATGCTGCCTCACCCGCTGAGTTTCTCTAGCATTTTTTGTCTACCTTCGATTTTACCAGCATCTGCAGTTCTTTCTTAAACTGAAGAGTGATAGGTGGATACAGGCGGGGGGAGTTTGATAGGCAGATGGTTGGACAAAAGCCAGAGATGAAAAGACACAAAGTGTGAGTAAGGATAGGAGGGGTGGAAATTGTGAAGCCAGAGGAAGGAATTAAGCTGGAAGCAGAAAAAAAATTGCTGGAGGAACTTGGTGGGTCAGACAGCATCTGCGCTGTGTCTCAAACTAAACTAAACCAAAGCCTCCTATCCTTCCTGTGATGGTGCGACAAGAACTCCACAAACACTCCAAATAGGCTTGTTGGATTTTTGTACCACCGTTCTGAAATTAATACGTACTCCCTTCAAACCGCAGAACTGAAGCCTCGTGGCGTTGCTGTCAACTTGATCCCTGGACTGCCGGCTTACATCTTGTTTATGTGCGTACGCCACGCTGACTACATCAACGACGACCAAAGAGTGCGGTCGTTGCTGACGTCAACCATCAATGGCATCAAGAAGATCCTCAAGGTATGACGGCTCTATAGACAACAGGTGCAGGAGGAGGCCATTCGGCCCTGCGAGCCAGCACCGCCATTCAATGTGATCATGGCTGATCATCCCCAATCAGTACCCCGTTCCTGCCTTCTCCCCTGACTCTGCTATCTTTAAGAGCCCTATCTAGCTCTCTATTGAAAGCATCCAGAGAACCGTCCTCCACCGCCCTCTGAGGCAGAGAATTCCACAGACTCGCCACTCTCTGTGAGAAAAAGTGTTTCCTCGTCTCCGTTCTAAATGGCTTACTCCTTATTCTTAAACTGTGGCCCCTGGTTCTGGACTCCCCCAACATCGGGAACATGTTTCCTGCCTCTAGTGTGTCCAAGCCCTTAACAATCTTATATGTTTCAATGAGATTGCCTCTCATCCTTCTAAACTCCAGAGTGTACAAGCCCAGCCGCTCCATTCTCTCAGCATATGACAGTCCCGCCATCCCGGGAATTAACCTTGTAAATCTACGCTGCACTCCCTCAATAGCAAGAATGTCCTTCCTCAAATTAGGGGACCAAAACTGCACACAATACTCCAGGTGTGGTCTCCCTAGGGCCCCTTACAAGAACATTTACACATTGACCTAAATTGGGTCAATGATCTACTTAACCTATTCGTAAACCTTTCGGAATCAGAGAGGGTGACTTCTTGCCAGGGTGGGATTGATTTTTTTTTAAGGGCGGCTCAATGGCGCAGCGAAAGAGTTGCTGCCCCACAGTACCAGAGATCCGGGTTCGATCTTGACGATGGGTGTTAGTCTGCACGGAGTTTGTACGTTCTCCCCGTGACCGTGTGGGTTTTCCCCGGGTGCTCCGGTTTCTACCCACATTCCGACGACATGCAGCTTTGTAGGTGAATTGGCTTGTGTAAATTGTCCCCAGTGTGTAGGATAGGACCAGTATATGGGGACCGCTGGTGGGCGTGGATTCGCTGGGCCAAAGGGCCTGTTTCCACGCTGTATCTCTAAAACTAAAAACGAAAACTCTGAGAGATACAACATGGAAGAAGCCCTTCGGCCCATCGATTCCACGCCAGCCATCAATCACCTGTTCACACTAGTTCTATGCTGTTCCACTTTCTCATCCACTCCCTACACACAAGGGGAGATTTTCAGAGGCCAATTAACCTACAAACCTGCATATCTTTTGATGTGGGGTGGGGGGGGGGGGGGAACTGGAGCACCCTCTAAGCTGGAAAGGGTGCAGAGTGGATTCATGAGGATGTTGTCAGGACTCAAGGGCCTGAGCTATAGGGAGAGGTTGAGTGGGTTAGAACTTTATCCCTTGGAGCGGAAGAGGATGAGGGGTGATCTTATAGAGGTGTATAAGATTATGAGAGGGATTGATAGGGTGAATACACAGTGTTTTACCCAGAGTAGGGGAAACTAAAAACCACTTGACATAGATTTAAGGTGAGGGGGGGAAAGATGTAATAGGAACCTAAGGTGGAACTTTTTCGCACAAAGGGTGGTGGGTATGTAGAATGGATTCCAGAGGAGGTAGTTGAGGCAGGTACTGTCGTGTCATTTAAAAGACATTTGGACAGGTACATGGATAGGACTGGTTTAGAGGATATGGGCCAAATGCAGGCAGGTGGGACTAGTGTAGATGGGACATGTTGGTCGGCGTGGGCAAGTTGGGCCGAAGGCCCAGTTTCCACGCTGTATGACTCTGTCTCTATGACGCCCAGAGGAAACGCACGCAGTCGCGGGGAGAGCGTGCAAACTCCACACAGACAGCAGCCGAGGTCAGGGTTCGGTGATCTGATGTTTATCTGTTGAACTAGCTAACCTTTGTAAGATCCTTTCAAGCAATGATGCACCAGAGCGAGAGGTAAATGGTAAATAAACAATGTGTAACATGAACTTGCGGGATGTGATATTTATCCAACAGGTGGGCCAGATTGAAAAATGTGTGTGTGTCGGACTTTGCATTTGTCTCATTTGTTGGATTCAGTGGGATCTGGGTTATAGTTTGTTCAATATATTGTGAACAAAGATTATTGACTTAATTTTAAACCCAAGATAAATAACACTGCATGAAGGGATGAATGCAAGACAATGCAGCTTGCAGTTGGAAAAACATTTGCGTTTGAGTTTAGTTTAGTTTATTGTCACGTGTACCAAGATACAGTGAAAAGCTTTTGTTGCGTGCTAACCAGTCATGGGAAAGACAATACATGATTACAATCGAGCCGTCCACAGTGTACGGACACACGACAAAGGGAATAACGAGAATATTGTTTGTTGTAAGAGAAAGCCAGTAAAGTTCCATCCAAGGGTCTCCAATGAAGTAGTTCAGGTCTGCTTGAAAACCATGACCTCCAGGTTCAAGAACAGCTTCCTCCCAGCAATAGTCAACTATTAACAACCGTACAACACCAACCTCAACAACTATGATCTTCTGTGGACTATCTGTAGTTGCACAAAGGATTTTTTTTTTTTTGCATTAGTATTATGAACTTTAACGTTAAATGTTTTTGATTATTTGACTTTGCCTTTCCGGGCCTATTTAGCTTGTTTAATTGTTTCTGTTGGTACATTTGACAATGAAACACTCTTGGCCCTCGACTCTCTTCACACACGTTGAATAAGTAAACCGAACAGTTGTTAGAGTGAGAGCATCTTTCGTGAAAGATATTTAGAAACATAGAAACATAGATGCAGGAGGAGGCCATTCGGCCCTTCGAGCCAGCACCGCCATTCATTGTGATCATGGCTGATCGTCCCCTATCAATAACCCGTGCCTGCCTTCTCCCCATATCCCTTGATTCCACTAGCCCCTAGAGCTCTATCTAACACCCTCTTAAATCCATCCAGCGACTTGGCCTCCACTGCCTTCTGTGGCAGGGAATTCCACGAATTCACAACTCTCTGGGTGAAAAAGTTTTTTCTCACCTCAGTCTTAAATGGCCTCCCCTTTATTCTAAGACTGTGACCCCTGGTTCTGGACTCACCCAACATTGGGAACATTTTACCTGCATCTAGCTTGTCCAGTCCTTTTATAATTTTATATGTTTCTATAAGATCCCCCCCTCATCCTTCTAAACTCCAGTGAATACAAGCCTAGTCTTTTCAATCTTTCCTCATATGACAGTCCCGCCATCCCAGGGATCAATCTCGTGAACCTACGCTGCACTGCCTCAATCACAAGGATGTCCTTCCTCAAATTAGGAGACCAAAACTGTACGCAATACTCCAGATGTGGTCTTACCAGAGCCCTATACAACTGCAGAAGAACCTCTCTATTCCTATACTGAAATCCTCTTGTTATGTATTTTCACAAGAAAAAAATCCTCACGCTGACTTTAATATGTTTTCCTGATGTTCTTGTTTTTTCTCCTCGCCTTTCATTGCAGAAACGAAGTGATGATTTTGAAATTGTGTCGTTCTGGTTGTCCAACACGTCGCGTTTCTTGCACTGTCTGAAGCAATATAGTGGTGAAGAGGTACGTAGCGATTTGTACGATCAGTTGTGGAAATGTATCTAATAAATACACAATGACTCGGTTTACTTAAATGCTCTGACTGCCGTTGAATCACCTTGCTTATTAGCAATATTAGAAGATGGACACAGGATGCTGGAGTAACTCAGCGGGACAGGCAGCATCTCTGGAGTGAAGGAATGGGTGGCGTTTCAGGTCGAACCGCTTCTTCAGACGATATAAGATAAATCAGTCTGAAGACGGGTCCCAACCTGAAACGTCACCTATCCATGTTCTCCATGGATGCTGCTTGACCTGCTGACTCCAGCACTTTGTGTCTTTTTTGTGTATTATCCAGCAACTGCAGTTCTTCATTTCGAAGGCAAATTGGTGTAAGATTTCATACTGTGTAAGGATTGGTTCTTAATTCCTGACAAACTGTTGGGATTTAATGTTTGATCAGATGGATTATACGCAACCATGGGTATTAATAAGCACACATTTTAGTTAGACAAAAGTGCTGGAGAAACTCAGCGGGTGCAGCAGCATCTATGGAGTGAAGGAAATAGGCAACGTTTCGGGCCAAAACCCTTCTTCAGACTGCCCGAAACGTTGCCTATTTCCTTCGCTCCATAGATGCTGCTGCACCCGCTGAGTTTCTCCAGCACTTTTGTCTACCTTCGATTTTCCAGTTTCTGCAGTTCCTTCTTAAACACGTTTTGGTTACCTGTGAACTGTCGAATCAATTAGTGGATAGATTTGGATGTCCCCAGATTGTAGATGTTAGAAGATCCATTACATTACTCGATTATTCACTCTATCCTGTTCACAGCAACCGGGTAATGTGAATAAAGAGTTAATCCTATGGATCATAGAAACATAGAAAATACGTGCAGCAATAGGCTTCGAGCCAGCACCACCATTCAATATGATCATGGCTGATCATCCAGAATCAGTACCCGGTTCCTGCTTTCTCCCCATATCCCTTGATTCCGTTAGCCCTAAGAGCTATATCTAACTCTCTCTTGAAAACATCCAGTTAATTGGCCTCCACTGCCTTCTGTGGCAGAGAATTCCACAGATTCACAACTCTGGGTGAAAAAGTTTTTCCTCATTTCAGTCCTAAATGGCCGACCTCTCATTCTTAAACTGTGACCCCCTAGTTCTGGACTCCCCCAACATCAGGAACATTTTTCCTGCATCTAGCCTGTCCAATCCCTTAAGAATTTTATAAGTTTCTATAAGATGCCCTCTCATCCTTCTAAATTCCTGTGAATAATAAGCCCAGTCGATCCATTCTTTCATCATATGTCAGTCCCGCCATCCCGGGAATTAACCTGATGAATCTACGCTGCACTCCCTCAATAGCAAGAATGTCCTTCCTCAAACTAGGAGACCAAAGCTGCACACAATACTCCAGATGCAGTCTCCCAAGGGATCCCCCACCTTCTACAATGTAACGTGGTATTTTACACAGATGAGTTAAAAATTGAGCTATCAATGAACACCAGATCCAAATGTCTTTTAAAATAGCGTTCATGTTAAAATATATATATTTTTATTTTATTGATGGATAACTTCAATGCGACTGTTTATAGTCTGTGGCATGGTTTTCTTTTTTCTGGGTGAGTTGAATAGTGTGGTGAAGAATCTATTGTCAATGCAAGGCAGAATCTGTGGTCATGAGAATTGAACTAACAGTGATGTCTTTTCCATAATATTTAGGCATTCATGAAGCACAATACTCCACGACAGAATGACCATTGCTTGAGGAATTTTGACCTTGCTGAATACCGGCAGGTCATAAGTGATCTCGCAATTCAGATCTACCAGCAGCTTACCAAGGTGCTGGAGAATGCTCTACAGCCGATGATTGGTGAGTCGAGGCAGTTTAGAGACAAGAAAGTGAAAATGAGTTTTAAGTACAAATATTCTTACCAGTGTTTGGCGGCCCAGTGGCACAGCGGCACAGTTGCTGCCTCTCAGCGCCAGAGACCTGGGTTCAATCCTGCGTATAGGTGCTGTCTGTACGGAGTTTGTACGTTCTCCTTGTGACCGCATGAGTTTTCTCCAGGCGCTCCAGTTCCCCCCCACACTCCGAAGACATACAGCCATTGTAAGTTAATTGGCTTTGGTAACATTTTAAATTGTCCCTCGTGCGTATGATAGTGTTAGTGTACGGGGTGAAACTGAATGGACAAGGACACATTTAAGTTCTTTCATTTTAAGCGGGGCAACTGTCTCAGGCGTGGAAGCAGGTCATTCGGCCCACCGAGTCCACATCGACCATCGATCACCCGTCCACACTAGATCTGTGTTATTCCACTTTCGCGTCCACTCCCTACACACTAGGGCCAATTAACCTACAAACCCGCGCGTCTTTGGGACGTGGGAGGAAACCGGAGCACCCGAAGGAAACCCGTGTGATCGATCACAGGGAGAACGTGCAAACTCCGCACAAACAGCACCCGTAGTCAGGATCGAACCTGGGACTCTGGCGCTGTGCGGCGGCAGCTTTAACGGCCGCGCCAATGTTTGTATCGACCTTCATTATTTTTCTGCAATGGGAAAATTGGAATGAAAGCCTCGTTACTAACAGTCTCGTGTCACAAATAGTTTCAGGTATGTTGGAACACGAGACTATCCAGGGAGTGTCGGGACTGAAGCCCACAGGTCTGCGGAAGAGGACCTCCAGTGTTGCAGATGAAGGGATGTACACTCTGGACTCCATCGTTCGTCAGCTCAATAACTTCCATTCAATTATGTGCCAGCATGGCATGGACCCTGAACTCATCAAGCAAATCGTCAAGCAGATGTTCTACATCATTGGCTCGGTCACCCTGAATAACCTGCTGCTCCGCAAGGATATGTGTTCCTGGAGCAAAGGAATGCAAATCAGGTGAGTCATTAGAGTCGTACAGCACGGAAACAGGCCATTCGGCCCAACTTGTCCATGCCAACCAAGATACCCTATCTACACTAGACATCCCAGTATTTGGCCCATATCCCTCTAAACCTTTGTTTAAGAACTTAAGAGTTGAAGTGCTCAGCACTTCAACTCCCCCTCCCATTCCAAATCTAATCTTTCTGTTCTGGGCCTCCTCCCTGGCCAGAGTGAGTCCCACTGCAAATTGGAGGAGCAGCACCTCATATTTCGCTTGGGTAGTTTACACCCCAGCGGTATGAACATTGACCTCCAATTTCAGGTAGTCCTTGCTTTCTCCCTCCTTCCCCTTCCCCTTCACAGCTCTCCCACAGCCTACTGTCTCCACCTCTTCCTTTCTTCTTCCCGCCCCCACCCCCACATCAGTCTGAAGAAGGGTCTCGACCCGAAACCTCACCTATTCCTTCGCTCCATAGATGCTGCTTCACCCGCTGAGTTTCTCCAGCATTTTTGTCTACCCTCTAAACCTTTCCTATCTATATACGGTCCAAATGTCTTTTAAATATTGTGACAGTGCCTGCCTCAACCAACTCCCCCGGCAGCTTGTTCCATATACCCACCACCCTCTGTATAAAAAAAAAAAAAATTCCCCTCGGGTTCCTTTTAAATCTTACCTTAAACCCAAATCCTTAATTCTTGATTCCCCTTTTCTATTCGCGCTATCTATTCCCCTCGTGATTTTGTACACCTCTATACGATCATCCCTCACTCCTATTCTCCAAGGAATTAAGTCCTAGCCTGCCCACCCTCTCCATATAGCTCACGTCCTTGAGTCCTGGCAACATCCTCATAAATCTTCTCTGCTCTCTTTCCAGCTTAATGGCATCTTTCCTACAGTATGGTGACCAAAAGAGAGCACAATACTCCGAATGCACACTCGCCAACATCTTGATGGCTTTTACCTTAAGATGAAATGTCCTCCCAACCCCATCTCTCTTCCCCTCGTATAAAATACCACAAAAGATTTCTAAGTTAGTTCCAGTCTGAAAATTCACGGTTCCATCAGCTGTTTTGCAGTTTTGTGATGTATCTTAATGGCAAACTCGTTTTGTCTTAAAATTGCTAACTTGCCTGTAATGTCTTAATGGCGAACTAAGCAGTAGACAGACCCAACTTCTGTTCTCAATTCTCTGAAGGCCAGCAGCCCAAAAGTCTTCTTCACCGCAATATCTATCTACGCACCAATTTTAGGGAACTATGTACTTGCACTCCTAGATCCCTCAGTTCTACACCACTACCCAGGGCTCTACCAGTCACTGTGAATGTCCTACCCTGGTTTGACTTCCCAAAATGTCTCATCTCGCACTTATCTAAATTACACTCCATTAGCCATTTCTCGGCCCACCTGCCCAACTAATCAAGATACTTTCTCAGCTGCTATTTCCCAATCCCATCGTTCTTCATAAGCTCATGTTCCAGAAGCAGAATTAGGCCATTTGGCCCATCATGTCTACTCCACCACTCAAACGTGGCTGATGTATCTTTCCCTCACAACCCCATTCTGCCTTCTCCCCATAACCCCTGACACCTCTTCTCCAAGGACTAAAGTCCTAGCTTGTCCAACTCTCCCTATAGCTCAGGCCTTCGAGTCCCGACAACATCCTTGTAAATCTTCCCTGCTCTCTTTCCAACTTGATGGAATCTTTCCTACAGCATGGAGACCAAAACTGAGCACAATACTCTGAGTGCAGACTCACCAACACCTTGTACACCTGTATCATCTTGAACAAACCGCCATTGTTCTTGATAGCTTTTACCTTGCACTAAACGTTATTCCCATATCATGTATCTTTACACTGTAAATGACATGATTGTAATCATGTATTGTCTTGCTGTCTGGTTAGCTCACCACAAAAGTTTTTCGCTGTACCTCGGTACACGTGGCAATAAACTAAACTGAAACTGAACTGAAACCTCTTTCACCCTCTTAACAAACCACAGAAGATTTCTGAATTAGCTCCAGTCTGAAGGTTTGAGTTTCCATAAACCATTTTTTTCAGTTTTGTGGCATGTCTTAATAACAGACTAGTTTTGTCTCAAAATTGCTAACTTGCATTGGCGACCAACTGTTTTTCCTGGTTGTCCAGGTACAACGTGAGCCAACTGGAGGAGTGGCTGAGGGACAAGAACCTGCAGACCAGTGGTGCCAAGCAAACTCTGGAGCCTTTAATCCAGGCCGCCCAGCTGCTGCAGGTGAAGAAGAAGACTGATGAAGATGCAGAAGCTATCTGTTCAATGTGCAACGCTATCACTACTGCCCAGGTAAGCCACAAACAAATAAGGACACAAAATGCCAGAGTAACTCAGCGGGACAGGCAGCATCTCTGGAGAGAAGGAATCGGTGACGTTTCAGGTCGAGACCCAGGTGGATCTGTGTGTCACGAGCTGGTTGCAAGGACATGTTCACCAACGTACAGATGTGTTGGCAGTGCCACCTTTTCCACAGTTTAAGACAAATATTAATATTTAGCAAAAGGGAGTTTCTGTGAGTGTAGTGACTGAGCTGGTGGAGTGATCTTCAGCCCAGCACATTCAAGACATCATCCTGCCTTCTGCTTCCAGCCATCAAAGATCTTTTGTGGTAAATAGATGAATATTTCAATGTGTAATTTTAAGGCAGAGATATAGATGGATTCTTGGTTAATAGGGGTGTCAGAGGTTGTGGGGAGAAGGCAGGAGAATGCGGTTAGGAGGGAGAGATAGATCAGCCATGATTGAATGGTGGAGTAGACCTGATGGGCCAAACGGCCTAATTCTGCTCCTATCACTTATGACCTTATGTAATACTGAAGCACACACCTGAATAGAACGTGGAACAGTACCGTGTGTAGAAACAAAGAACTGCAAATGCTGATTTATACCAACGAGAAACACAGACTGCTGGAGTAATTCAGCGGGTCAAGCAGCATCTCTGGCAAAAATTGCATGGATTGCGTATCAGGTCTCTTGCACCTCCATCTTCACTTCAGTCTGAAGAAAGGTCCCGACCCACTTCATCACACATCCTTTTTCTCCAGAGATGTTGTTCGACCCCCTGAGTTATTCCAGCACTTTTCTTTTAAAATCTTTTTATTCTTTTTTTTTTTCGTAAACAAAAACAAAGCAACAAAAAAAACGAATAATGATAAACATAACAATAATATTGATACATAGGGATCAGGATTACATTAATAACAGGTATAACCTAAATATGAGTCCGGTGTCAAAATACACATTGAATATAGACCTCCTGGTCTCTATGTAAATATAGTTAAATGTTTAAAAGAAAACTTATATACTGACAGTCATTCACTCCACAGAATACAGCGCATTGTCTCCAAGGCCTCTAGGATCATCAACTCTCCCCTTCCCTCAATCCATTCCATTTACCTCCAACGTACCTCAAAACGGGCAACAAAGATCATCTCGGACCCCTCCCATCCAGCAAACCACCATTTCCAGTCTCTCCCTTCAGGGAGGCGCCTTAGGTCACTTGCTACAAAATCCACCCGTTTTAAAAACAGTTTCTTCCCCTCAGCAATAAGAACACTTAATTCCCTCCAATAACTTTTTGACTTTGATGTATACAGTGTCTTGTCTATGGTTTTTGTCTGTTCTTTTGCACTATGTATTGTTGGTGAGATTTGTGATTTGTGATGTGGTATGGATGCACTTTATTATTATGATCTGTGTTGTTATTAGTGTTAATGTTGTAAAGCAGTGTACCATCATGTACCGAACCCAATTACCACCAACCCTGGTCGTGTGGCAAATAAAGATTCTATCTATCTATCTATCTATCTATCTTAAAAAAAACAAAAAGATAAAAAGAAAAAAAAGGAAAAAAAGAGAAAAAAGGAAAAAACAAAACCCCCCTAAACTAGAAAAAAAAAGCAAAACAGAATCTGGGCTGCAAAGAATTTCAACAATTTAAGTCCCTGTTAGTCGTCAAGTCCGTTCCACTGTATAAAGGTAAAAGAATTATTATAACATTTGTGTCTATCTTTGGTAGAACAGTACAGCACAGGAACAGGCCCTTCGGCCCGCAATGTCCGTGCCAAACATGATGCCGTGTTAAACTGATCTCCTCTGCTTGCACGTGATCACTATCCCTCCATTCTCTGCATGTCCAGGTGCCGATCCAAAGGTCTATTGAACGTCACTATCGTATCTGCCTCCACAACCTCCACCCCTGACAGCACGTTCCAGCACCCACCACTCTCTGTGTACTTGGGCTGTGGGTAGAGTGATTCCATTAGATAATGGGTCTCTCTGACCCCAAACCTCCTTCATTCAGTTCAAGGGACGATTATAGATGGGGAGTGAGTTAATTATGGTTTGCATTGTCTTCCCAACTGAAGCCAAACAATGCAGATGTCAGAATTGTGAAACAAAACAGCGGGTACTCAGCGGGTCAGGCAGCATCCGTGGAGAAAGAACCCACTAATGTTTCATTTCCAGGCCCTGATGAAGCATACTGGATCTAATAGGTTAACTTTTCTTTCCATAGATGCGACCATTAGACATAGGAGCAGAATTAGGCCATTCGGCCCTTCAAATCTACTCCCCCACTTAATCATGGCTGATCTATTTTTCCCTGTCAACTCCATTCTCTTGCCTTCTCCCCGTAACCTTTGACGCCCTTGCTAGTTAAGAACCTATCAATCTGCGCTTTAAAAATACCCAATGCCTTGGCCTCCGCAACCTTCTTTGGCAACGCATCCCATAGATTCACCACCAGATTCTGGCTGAAGAAATTCCTCCTCATCCCTAGTCTAAAGGTGCATCCTTTTATTCTGAGGCTGTGCCCTCTGGTCCTAAACTCTCCCACTACAGGAAACATCCTCTCCACATCCACTCTGTCCAGGGCTTTCATTATTCGGTGGGTCTCAATGAGATCCCCCACTCATCCTTCTGAACTCCAGCGAGTTCAGGCCCAGAGCCGCCAAAGGCTTCTGTGCAGCTGAGTGCTTCAAGCTTTAAGATGTATTAGTTCAATAATGTTTTTCCAGCACATTGGCAGCAGCTCGTGTGAATCTTTTGATATTGGGAATGGCGTAATAATAGAAATGAATTAAGTGAGGATGTCATGAATAATTTCGTCAGGAAGAGTTGGATTCCAACAGGTAATCAAATGAACTTATTCCCACAGGTTTTTCTGCATATGGTAAACCCATGTCATGGTAACTGCATTTCTTTGTTTCTTTGCCAGATTGTTAAAGTCTTAAATTTATACACTCCCGTTAATGAATTTGAAGAACGTGTAACTGCCTCATTCATACGCACGATTCAGGTAAGACTGTAATTCTCGTACCAATATTGGTGTGTTGCTTCTTTTATTTGTGTTGAGATGTGGCTCCCATTGACAAAGACAGTGCTACTGTGATCCCCTAAATGCCCTGCAGGAGGTGGCGATGAGCTCCCATCTCAAACCGCAGGGGCATAGTTTAGTTTCGAGATATAGAGCAGAAATGGGCCCTTCCGCCCACTGAGTCCGCACCGACCAGCGATCCCGCACACTGACACTATCCTACACACACTGGGGACAATTTTACATGAATACTATGCCAATTAACCTACAAACCTGTACGTCTTTGGAGTGTGGGCGGAAACCGAAGATCTCGGAGAAAACCCACGCAAGTCACGGGGAGAGCGTACAAACTCCGTACAGACAGCACCCGTAGTCAGGATCGAACCCAGGATCTACCGCTGCGCCACTGTGTACCACCCTCTGAGTTCCTCTGGTGAATGTACTTCCATGGTGATATTGGGTGGGGAGTTCAAGCATTTAGACTCTACGACACTGAAGGAAGGGCAACACAAGAGCAACAGGTTAATTGGCTTCGGTATGATTGTAAATTGTCCCTAGTGTGTGTAGGATAGTGTTAGTGTGTGGGGATCGCTGGTCGGCGTGGGCCGAAGGTTCTATTTCCGCGCTGCATCTCTAAACTAATTTAAACACCTTAGTCGGGATGGTATTTGTTTTGGAGGGGACCCTCTATGTTGTGTTCTACTGGTTTGGAAGGTGCTGTTGGCACGGCCCAGTACACATTGGCAATAGACACACACAACAGCTCCATGGCACCAGGGGTGGAGGGAGCAAAGAGTTAGGGTGGATGGGCGTCAATCATTGGGGCTGATTCATTCTCCACCATATTAAGGGTCCATGTACTGTCAACAATTTTAACTTTGAAAACGCTACAAAAGGGACGTTGGCATGTTTAATAGGAACACTTCATCATTAAGGCTTATTCAATTGAATCGATTGAAAGATGCAGCATTCAAACAGGCCCTTCGGCCCGCCGAGTCCATGCTGACCATCGATCACCCATTCACACTAGTTCTATGTCATCCCACTTTCTCATCCACTCCCTGCACACGAGGGGCAATTTACAGAGGCCAATTGAACCTACAAAACCTGCACGTCTTTGAGATGTGGGAGGAAACCAGAGCACCCGGAGGAAACCCACGAGGTCACGGAGAATGTGCAAACACCACGCAGTCAGAACCCGATGTCAGGACCAAACCTGAGTCTCTGGCACTGTGAGGCAGCAGCTCTACCAAGCGTGCCAGTCTACTTCTTTGGGGAAGTGTTACAGTATATTCAAGCCATCGAGCTGTACAGCATGGGAACAGGTCTTTTGACCCACCTTGTCCACTTTATCAATGGGACTACCACTGATAGTTGAGTTATACTTTATCATGAATTTGTTAACATACATGTGACCTGAAAAAGTAAAAACACCATCTGATCTTTGAACTTCTTGCTGATTAACGATGGAATTTAAAAGTCAAAGTGCAGTCAAATTTAGACGTCATGCAAAATTGGACCCAAATTTGTGCCCACTCTCATGGATATGTTCCTTCAAAGCAAATGGGTAGTAATCAGTTATTCTAACATATTATTTCCTTTGGTAAACTATCAGGAAAACCTCTCATGAAAATATGTAGATTCTAGATTCAAGAGAGTTTATTGTCATGTGTCCCAGATAGGACAATGAAATTCTTGCTTTGTTTGCTTCAGCACAACAGAATATAGTAGGCATAAATACAGAACAGATCAGTGTGACCATACACCATTGAATATATATATACACATACATAAATAAGCAGATAAAATGTAATGGGCTATTAATGTTCAGAGTTTTGTTTGCGTTGAGTTTAATAGCCTGATGGCTGTGGGGAAGCAGCTATTCCTGAACCTGGATGTTGCAGATTTCAGGCTCCTGTACCTTCTACCTGAAGGCAGCCGGGAGATGAGTGAGTGGCCAGGATGGTGTGGGTCCTTGATGATGCTGTTAGCCTTGTAATATTGCATGTTCCCTTCTGACTAGAAATTAAAAAGTATGTATTTTGGTATGTTTTTCACAATCATCAGAATTTATAGATTAGTTTAGTTTTTAGAGGTACAGCTTGGAAACACCCCCCCCCCTCACCGAGTCAATGCCAAGTCAATGCCTACTATTCCACCCTACACACTAAGGGCAATTTACAGAAGCCAATTAACCTATAAACCTGAACGTCTTTGGAATGTGGGAGGAAACCGGAGCACCCGGAGAAAACCCACGCGGTCACAGGGACACTGTACAAGCTCCGTACAAGACAGCACCCATAGTCAGGATCAAACCCGGGTCTCTGGCTCTGTAAGACAGCAACTCTATTTACCTTCCTTTCAATGTCTGAATTTTTTTTTTTTTTTTTTTTTTAAACGTACAGAGATCTGAAACCTATGGGGAGTATTTGTAAACTCCGATTGCGTTAAGACTCCGACAATACTAATCCATTAATTTTTTTTTATCCCCTCTCTCTCTCCAGGTGCGTTTACAAAATCGAAAAGACTCTCCGCAGTTGCTAATGGATGCGAAACACATATTCCCCGTCACGTTCCCGTTCAATCCATCTTCTTTAGCGCTTGAAAGCATTCAGATTCCAGGCAGCATGAACCTTGGTTTCCTGTTACGTGTGTGAGGAGAAGGTTCTGGAAAACTAGCGATCACATCCATCCGTTACACACAGCTAGAGCAGTGGCGAAGCATCTGTTAACAAGGAATGTACATTGAAAATAAATGCCAAACACTTTCATGCAACTCCAGTAAATATCCAGTGATGACTGCTCTTGTGCAGTTTCAGTGAATATACTTCAAATTTACAACTGTAAATTAGGTCACACCATACCCGTTAGATATCTACCTAAGGGGAATACAACTGCCTGATATAGCATCATTTTGTCGAATAACTCTTATGTAAGGTCTATATACAAATGATGTAGAATACAAAGCTCTGTTAGAATATAATCTAGAGATTACATTGTTGGTGTTTACATAGCCAATTATGATGGTAATCTGTCCAGTGTCCCTTTAATATGTTGAGCTGCACACATTTGACAGCAGACAGTGTAACGTCAAGATGTCACTAAAAATATAACACGTCTCCATTATGCATTTATCAAGCCCGTTTTAAACTGATTCACATGTAGTTAACATTTTAAGGTCCAATTCTGGCAAAGCACAAAAGCGCTGAAAAGTAATCAAATTCTCAGATGGATATTTGGCAACAGATTAAAAATATAGCCAGTTGAAAAAAAACTTTTTTTTTTTTTGCAGTATTTGGCACAATATCGTTTGGCCTTTTAAATACTCTCCTGTTGGAATCTGTGGAGACTTCACAATACAGGACTTGCTCTTTAATTTGTTTGTTACTGTGTATATTAGGGTTAAAGATGACAATTGTAAACAAGCTGAGTAGAAGTATTTTTTTTTTCTCCAGTATTTTCAGCATTTTTCAGTATTTAGTGACGTTCGAGTCAAGTTACATGCAGGTTGCAGTAGTTAAGATGCAGGCATCAATCTCACTAGACAGCTTTCATTCCACTGTCCCAATGGCTTCGGATGTTGTTCTATAGAATCAATTCTGGGAGGTCTTACTTTAAAGGACAATAGGTACTCTGAATTATAAATTTGATTTAAAATGTCACTTCATGGTGGCCAAAATGTATACACTTGTTCTACCCTTCATTGTTTACATATTTTAAGTTATTTAATTCATGAACCAACCAGCCAATTTCAGAAATCTGGTTTCAGGACAATGGTTTACAAGTCTCTATGGTGTATTATATGTGCCTATTTATAGTCCTGGTAATATATAACTGAAAGGTGTATGGTATTTCAAAGTCTCACAGGGTAGAAGTTAATATAATACCCTGTATACATCTACAGAGTCCTTTATTTCATCCACAAAGATTATTGAAAACAAATCAGACTATATATTAAAGATAGACACCAAACGCTGAAGTAACTCAGCGGGACAGGCAGCGTCTCTGGAGAGAAAGAATGGGTGACATTTCGGGTCGAGACCCTTCTTCAGATTGAAACATTGACTGAAACTATACTGAATATTTGATTTGCTCATGACATGTAGTGGATTTTGCAGTTATACACATTTCAGTCTTTACGTCTTAACGGACAAAGTTCCCCAGAGCCTTACAGATGTTTGCTCAATTCACCGAAAATAACATATTTCAAAAGCATAATAAGCTTTGGGCAATCTTTAAAAAAAAAAAAAAGTGGCTTTTTGTCAAGAGAGCAGAAACTGCGTAGACAGAACGGATTTAAGTTTAAAAAAAAACATTGTCTGGGAAATTGGTAAAGTCCAAGTTACTGGTTGCCGCTCCTCAACACTGTCTCCTCCCAAAACCAGTACTTTCATTTTAAGCCATTTTGACAAATTCTGGGTTTAGAAAGTGAAACTTTAGAATTGATTTAGAATACGATGAGTAACTAAATTGCTGAACAAAATATGAAGGTCATATTCCTTTGAAATATCATTTATGCACTTTATAGTTTTGCCCCACATATATATCGTCTCAAGTTTTCTGCTTTATATGGCTTTTTACTTCTTTGTATCATAAAACGTACGTACATTACTCGCGGTTAGTGTTAAGAAGCTAGAGATATTTAAATTATCGGCAGTGGTCATGGAAGAAAACGTGTGTTGCTATAGTATGTTGTTGAGGGACATTGACCTGAAAACCTATTGTGTTTAACCAGGTAGTAAACACTAAGTATGATATTGATGTACAGAAAAATTCAGAAAACACTAGTCTTTCCCGTTTGTAGCAATTAGTCATTGTGTGCATTATGGCAAATGTATATTGACTTAGGAAATTAATGTCCAACTTGTAAAAATAAAAATTTCAACACTATGAACTGGCTTCTTTTTTATGGTTTAAATCTGTCGAATTTGTAAATTTATTTATGAATGCAAGCATTGCAGAAAAATACTACTTGGCTGCAATACTAATGAATTGTCATTTCAGGTGGCATTTAAATAATAATAATAATAATAATAATAATAAATACTTTATTAATCCCTTTTCAGGGGAAATTCAGATGTCCTTGCAGCACACGAATACAAATACAACATAGCATTAAAGAAGAAGTTTAACATTAAAACATAAAAACATCCCCCCACAATGGTTCCCACTGTAGGGGAAGGCACAAAGTCCAGTCCCCATCCCCATGTTCACCCATAGTCGGGCCTATTGAGGCCTCCACAGTCACCGCTACGGAGGCCCGATGTTTCAGGCCCTCTCGCCGGGTGATGGTGCTCCGGATTCGGGAGAACCCTCTCAGCGGCTTGGGGTGTCTGGAACGGCCGCTTCCTAACCGGAACATTTAAAGTCGATACTGAGTCTGAAGTTAGTGTGTAATGCATGAGTGGGGTCATTAATTAGGAGGGGTCAAGGAAAGAGTGTTCACGTCGCGGCCCTGTTTCCACCAATCTTTCCACCGCCACGCACAAGAAGCGCAAGATAGACGCCATTGTATGCAAATGCCGAGACGTGTGTTCAGCTCTGGCTGAACAATTTCTAATCTTGTGACATGGACTCGATAAGATTAATTAGCAACAAAAAACAAAAAAAACCGGGTGGAGGAACTCAGCGGGTCAGTCAGCAATCTGTGGAGGGAATGGACAGCTGGTATTCCAGATTGGGAACCCTTCTTCAGACTGATGGAGATGGGGGGGGGGAAGAGAAAGTTGGAAAAGAGAGATGGGGGTGGGGCAAAGCCTCAAGTGATAGGTGGATACAGAGAGGGGGAGGGGGGTGGCAGATGTGGAGTGAATGACAAAGGGTAGAGGTGAAAAGGAAACAAAAAGTTATCAGATAAGAATTCCCTTATCCCCTATGGGAATCCTCTATTTCCCTTTTATCATCCTCTTTCTCCTCTTCTCCCCTCGCCCCTTTCCATCCACATCCATCCATCTGGCTTTACAGTACCCTCCTCTTTCCTAATCAGTAAAACAACAAAAAAGCCCCTCTTTATCTTTAAACTCTAATCCCTTTGCAATGAAGGCCAAATTGCAGTTTGCTTCCTGAGCTCGTTGAACCTGCCCGCTAGGTTTTTGTAATTCACGCACTAGACAGTGCACATAGATCCCTCCACTTCATTCAGTCGCAGCCTCTCGCCATCTACATAATAATCTGCCTTTATGACTTCTCTGACCTTACACATCCCGACATTAAAGTCCATTTGCAAGTATTCTGTCCACTCACTCCATCTACATCTGCCTATGTCCCATTGTAGAATCATGGTACCCTTCATAACAAACAAAAAAAGACACAAAGTGCTGGAGTAACTCAGAGGGTCAGGCAGCATCCCTGGAGAACATGGATAGGTGATGTTTCGGTTCATGACCCTTCATCAGACTGATTATTGTGGTGAAGAGAGAGATGGGGGCAGGACGAAGCCTGGTGAGTGATAGGTGGATACAGGTGCGGAGGGGGTTCGATTGGTAGATGGTTGGACAAAAGCCAGAGATTAAAAGACAAAAAGTGTGAGACCTTTATCCAACCATCTGCCAACCTTCCAACTTTACCCCAACCACAGTGAAGAAGGATCCTAACACAAATTGTCACCTATTGTCACCTTTGATGTACGGGTGTCAAGAGTTGTGGGGTGAAGGCAGGAGAATGGAGTTGAGAGGGAAAGATAGATCAACCATGTTTTGAATGGCGGAGTAGACTTGATGGGCCAAATGGACCAATTCTGCTGCTACAACATATGAACCATCATTGTTCCCCAGAGATGCTGCCTGACTCGCTGAGTTACTCCAGCACTTTGTCTTTTTGTTGTTGTTGCATAAACCAGCATCTACAGTTCCTTGCGCACCCTTCATTGCAAACGGGACGATTCTAACAAAAGTGGCTCTGACCTGAAACATCATCTCTATTTCTCCTTCCACAGATGTTGCTTGATCTGCTGGATGTTCCACCATTTTGTGGGGGGGGTTTCAGCATCTGCAGTGTTTTAATTTTTCAACGACAGTGAATTGCCCCCCTGACTAACAACACGTCCTGACCTATGCACTCCACAACAGACAGCTTGGGTCCTGGACCCAATCACCACACTTCTCGCATTAAGAGAGTCTCCAAGGCATCAGATAATTGCTCCAATTTGCTGACATACCCAACTCAAGCACACCTCATCCTTAAATTATATTGCACTTTAGCAATGTTGAATAAAGACACAAAATGCTGGAGTAACTCACCAGGACAGGCAGCATCTCTGGATAGAAGAAGTGGGTGACATTTTGGGTCAAGACCCTTCTTCAGACAGTCAGGGGAGAGGAAAACGAGAGATATGAAAGGGTAAGGTGTGAAAACAAGAGATCAAAGGGAACTAAGTTGAAACTCTGAATAGGCAACTGAACACCTACGCTCAGTCTGCCTTGGCCTCCCAGTTGCCAAACATTTTAACTCCCCTTCCCACTCCCACACTGACTTTTCTGTCCTGGGCCTCCTCCACTGTCAGAGTGAGGCCAAATTCAAATTGGAGGAACACCTCGTATTTACACCCCAGTGGCATGAATATTGATTTTATATCCAGCTTCAAGTAACCCTTACATCCCCTTTCTCTTTGTCCCTGCCCCACCATAGTCCTCTTGCTAATTTCACCATTTGTATTCCTTTGTTGGCACCACCACCCAGCCAACAATGGACCATTGTGGGCTCCACCTTTCCAAGAGTCAAGAGTGTTTTAATGTCATATGTCCCGGACGGGGACAATGAAATTCTTACTTGCTGCAGCACAACAGAATATGTGAATATGTAAACATAGTTCATAATGGGGGAAAAAATAAAAAGTTCAATAAATAGTGCAATAATAATATAGTGTTTTGCAGTTCAGAGCTCAGAGCTTATTCGTTGTGTTTAATAGCCTGATGGCTGTGGGGAAGAAACTGTTCCTGAACCTGGACATCACAGTTTTCAGGCTCCTGTACCTTCTTCCTGATGGCAGTGGTGAGATGAGTGTGTGGCCAGGAGGATGGTGTGGGTCCTTGATGATTTTGGCTGCCCTTTTGAGGCAGCGACTACGATAGATCCCTTCGATGGTGGGGAGGTCAGAGCCGGTGATGGCCTGGGCAGTGGTCATTACTTTTTGTAGCTCATCGATGCAGGCTCTGCTTTTGTTCTGTACCTTCCCATACCTCTAGTTTCCCACTCCCTGACTCTGTCTGATGAAAGGTCACCTAATCCTTCTCTCCAGAAATGCTGCCTAACCCGCTGAGTTACTCCAGCATTTTGTGTCTGTCTTTGCTGTTCATTATTACACTGCCAAGTGGCAATAGGTTGATGCAAGATCACTAAGTTATGTTGCTGTAACATCTTACAAATTATGTTTTTGAGAGAAAAAAACGTTGCCTTTCTTAAAAGAAAGAGATCGTGTTTTCTTTTGAAGGACATTATTTTCAATGTGTCGGAAAGAACTGCAGATGCTGGTTTAAATCGAAGGTAGATTTCGAAAATGCTGGAGTAACTCAGCGGGACAGGCAGCATCTCTGGAGAGAAGGAATGGGTGATGTTTCAGACGGTCTGAAGAAGGGTCTCGACCCGAAACGTCACCCATTCCTTCTCTCCAGAGAAGCTGCCTGTCCCACTGAGTTACTCCAGTATTTCTGTGTCTGGTCTACTCGCGGGCTGTGAAAGTTAATACTGTTATCCGATTTGAGGTCTTTGTAAACGGGATACAAGGCACAGGCGTCGTGGACTTTTTAAGAAGATGGAATGACATGTTATTAAAATTGATTTAATACGACTATTTAAACGGCACGAAGACAAAGCAAGTTACTGCTAAAATACTCTCTGCTAAGCTTTTTACACACAAATTCGATAAACTTTTGGGGACTTACTAATGTTACTTTGTAATGTTACTTAAAGCATTACAGCCAATTTAGTGGGACTTGCATGGATCTTGCAAAGTTACGCAAGTGTGACTGTGGTGTATTTAATCTGGAGTGATATGTTATATTTTAAATGCTAAATTGCCTTATCTCACGCCTCACTTGCACACCGTGTCCTTATCAGAAGTTTGAAGGGTTAAATGCGAGTGTTTTTTTTCCCTCACTGCCTTGTTCCGACCTACCTGCCACTTACAGGAGTTAGTTACAGGCACTCCCTCGGTCACGAGGTCGTGTCTGCAAGAGAGAGATTCAGACTTGGGGAAGCTGAGCCGGATTGCTTTCCGTGTGTTTGTGTGTCTAAAACAGGCAGAGAGAGAGAGAGAGGGGACTGGGAAGGCGGGGCAGGTGGATTTGAGCGTCCAGCCCGGACCATGAACCAGTCTCCCCGGCGCTTGTTGGAACAACCTTCCCTGTGACCATGGCAGTGGCTGAACTGTACACCAAGGTAACTCCATTCTCTGCACTTCCTCTGCGCTCCCGCACCAAAGCTAAACAAGTTTTTGATTCCCCTATGCATGATTGTGTTTATGATTTGACTGGCTTGTGTGGAACGCAAAGCATTTCACTGCAAGCAGGTGTAGGTGACAATAAAACAGCAATTGAACAGAAACCTTTACAGTTGAATCCTGCATTAAAGTGGCAATGCAAGGAACGTTTCCAACCACACTGCCCCATGTAGTTTCCAAGTGAGTTGAACTTGTTGCTGGGAAGTGGGTCAGGTGCTCGATTTCACCTGACATATGCAACGCGGCTGTGAAGTTGTCTTTATGTTTGAAGGTTCGGTGTTGTTAAAGCAACTTTTTAATCCATGGCTTTCCCTGTGGTCGGTGTGACTGTCTGTCGGGGAGAGTGGTGGCTTTTCACGCGTGTTCGGGTGCATTGGCAGAGAGTCAGAGGCATGACGTTAGCTGGCTGCTGGAACAGGATGCTGCAGCAGTGAGAGCGAGCGGCTGTTTCCCTCTGAATGGACAGTTCAACAATACATTGAGCCCTCGTTTGACGGGAGGGAGGGTGTAAAAGGGACTTGGGAGCGCCGGTGCAGGATCCCCAAAAAGTTAATTTGTGAATCAATAGACAACAGGTGTAGGAGTAGGCCATTTGGAGCCAGCACCGCCATTCAATGTGATCATGGCTGATCATCCCCAATCAGTACCCCGTTCCTGCCTTCTCCCCATTTCCCCTGACTCCGCTATTTTTAAGAGCCTCTCTCTTGAAAGCATCCAGAGAACCTGCCTCCACCGTCCTCTGGGGCAGAGAATTCCACAGACTCGCCACTCTGTGGAAAAAAAAAGTGTTTCCTGGTCTCCGTTCTAAATGGCTTACTACTTATTCTCAAACTGTGGCCCCTGGTTCTGGACTCCCCCAACATCTGGAACATGTTTCCTGCCTCTAGTGTGTCATAGCCCTTAACAATCTTATATGTTTCAATGAGATTCCCTCTCATCCTTCTAAACTCCAGGGTGTACAAGCCCAGCTGCTCCATTCTCTCAGCATATGACAGTCCCACCATCCTGGGAATTAACCTTGTAAACCTACTCTGCACTCCCTCAATAGCAAGAATGTCCTTCCTCAAATTAGGGGACCAAAGCTGCACACAATACTCCAGGTGTGGTCTCACTAGGGCTCTGTACAACTGCAGAAGGACCTCTTTGCTCCTATATTTGATTCCTCTTGTTATAAAGGCCAACATGCCATTCGCTTTCTTCACTGCCTGCTGTACCTGCATGCTTACTTTCATAGGTACACAAAAATGCTGGAGAAACTCAGCGGGTGCAGCAGCATCTATGGAGCGAAGGAAATAGGTAACGTTTCGGGCCGAAACCCTTCTTCAGACTGATGAACCAGGATCCCCAGATCCGATACGATACGAATACAGATTTGATACGAATCGACTCGGTAGTAAGGAAGGTGAATGGGATGCTAGCATTTATTTTTCGAGAGGTGGGCGCGGCTGTAAAGTTGGTTCGATCCTGACCACGGGTGCCGTCTGTATGGAGTTTTGTACGTTCTCCCCGTGACCTGCGTGGGTTTTCCCCGGGATCCCTGGTTTTCTCCCACACTCCAAAGACATACAGGTGTGTAGGTATACCATCGGTCTATTTCCACTCACCGATTGCTGGAAGCGCAGGAGGTTGAGGGGGTGATCATATGAAGGTGTAGCAGATTATAGGGGAAATAGTGGTCCATAGAACACAGATTTAAGGTGAGAGGGGAAAGATTTACTAGGAACCAGAGTTTTTCACACAGAGGATGGTAGCATACAGGTGTGTAGGTATACAGGTGTGTAGGTATACAGGTGTGTAGGTATACAGGTGTGTAGCTATACAGGTGTGTAGCTATGCAGGTGTGTAGCTATGCAGGTGTGTAGCTATGCAGGTGTGTAGCTATGCAGGTGTGTAGCTATGCAGGTGTGTAGCTATGCAGGTGTGTAGCTATGCAGGTGTGTAGCTATGCAGGTGTGTAGCTATGCAGGTGTGTAGCTATGCAGGTGTGTAGCTATGCAGGTGTGTAGCTATGCAGGTGTGTAGCTATGCAGGTGTGTAGCTATGCAGGTGTGTAGGTATGCAGGTGTGTAGGTATGCAGGTGTGCAAGTATACAGGTGTGCAGGTAGAATTGGCAGGTAGAAATCCCACACTCCAAAGACATACAGGTGTGTAGGTATACCATCGGTCTATTTCCACTCACCGATTGCTGGAAGCGCAGGAGGTTGAGGGGGTGATCATATGAAGGTGTAGCAGATTATAGGGGAAATAGTGGTCCATAGAACACAGATTTAAGGTGAGAGGGGAAAGATTTACTAGGAACCAGAGTTTTTCACACAGAGGATGGTAGCATACAGGTGTGTAGGTATACAGGTGTGTAGGTATACAGGTGTGTAGGTATACAGGTGTGTAGCTATACAGGTGTGTAGCTATACAGGTGTGTAGCTATATACAGGTGTGTAGCTATACAGGTGTGTAGCTATGCAGGTGTGTAGCTATGCAGGTGTGTAGCTATGCAGGTGTGTAGCTATGCAGGTGTGTAGCTATGCAGGTGTGTAGCTATGCAGGTGTGTAGCTATGCAGGTGTGTAGCTATGCAGGTGTGTAGGTATGCAGGTGTGTAGCTATGCAGGTGTGTAGGTATGCAGGTGTGTAGGTATGCAGGTGTGTAGGTATGCAGGTGTGTAGGTATGCAGGTGTGTAGGTATGCAGGTGTGCAGGTATACAGGTGCGCAAGTATACAGGTGTGCAGGTAGAATTGGCTTGGTATAATTGTAAATTGTCCCTAATATGTGTAGGATGGTGTTAGTGTGCGGGGATCGTCGGTCAGTGCGGACTCGGTGGGCCGAAGGGCCTGTTTCCGCGCTGTATCTCTAAATTAAACCAAATAACTAGTATGTAATGCTGAGGCTTTATAAGGTGCTGGTCAGACTGCATTTGGAGTATTGTGTGCAATTTTGGGCCCCATATTGAGGAAGGATGTGCTGGTGCTGGAGATGGTCTAAAGGAGATTGACGAGAATGATCCCAAGAATGATTGGGTTAATGTATGATGAGCGTTTGATGGCACTGGGCCTTTGCTCACTGGACTTTAGAAGGGTGAGGGGGGAACACATTGATACACCGAATAGTGAAAGGCCCGGATAGAGTGGACGTGGAGAGGATGTTTCCACTAGTGGGAGAGTCTAGGACCAGAGGCCATAGGTCTCAGAATTCCTTCTCTCCATGGGTGCTTCCTCACCTGCTGAGTTTCTCCAGCATTTTGTGTCCACCTGGCAAGTGATAGATTAGCACAGGTGAAGGAGGGAGGGTACTTGGCAGTGAAAATGGCACCAAGGACTTTGGATGTTTTTTTGCACAAGCATTAGGTTTATTAATTAATTTTATTTTTATGATATGTTATCTCCCATATAGACACTAGGAACTGCAGATGCTGTGGGGGGGTTTTAAGCCAAAAAATGCTGGGATAACTCAGTGGTTCAGGCAGCATCTCTGGAGAACATGAAGAGATGATGTTTCAGGTCAGGATCCCTTTTCAGAATCTTTAGTCTGAAGAAGGGTCCTGACCCGAAATGTTCCTTCCACAGATGCTAATATATATTCACCCTTCTTCAGACTGTTTAAACACATTTTCTCATCCCAATCACGAGTACCTATTCAAGTTCATGATGAGCACCCTCCTTTGTTTAGTTTGGGTTAGAAATATAGCGTGGAAACGGGCCCTTCGGTCCACCGAGTCTACGCAGACCAGCCATCCCCGTACACTAACACTATCCTATACACACTAGAGACAATTTTACGGGTATACCAGGCCAATAAACCTACAAACCTGGACGTCTTTGGAGTGTGGGAGAAAACCGGAGGGAGGTCCCTGAGAAAACCCACGCAGGTCACGAGGAGAATGTACAAACTCCATACAGACAGCACCTGTGGTCGGGATCGAACCCAGGTCTCTGGCGCTGTAAGGCAGCAACTCTACCACTGTGCTACCTAGTCCTTGCTGTGAAGAACTTGCTATGACATGAGTGACATGCCGACTGAGGTTCCTTTCCTTGTCGATCTTCTCAGTGGAATGGTTTCACCTTGTCATCCCATTGTAGCCCGGCCTGTTTAGCAATGGTGACTCACTCAATCACTGCACCTTTTCATCTGCGGTGATCTCAAGTCTTTTACACTTGCCACTTTTCTATGACTCATCTACAAACCACACCTAGGCAACACTATTCACAGACTGCACGGGGCCACTTTCCCAAACATTTATGGCAGTCACTTAGTTTAGTTTAGAGATACAGCGCAGAAAAAGGCCCTTCGGCCCACTGAGTCCATGCCGACCAGGGATCCCCACACACAGAGGTCTCAT